>VDFB02252616.1:69952894-70521063 GCA_007258455.2 Sequoia sempervirens
CTGAACCCTTAAACCTTAGTCCCTGAACCCTTAAACCCTCTACCTTGTACATTAAACTCTAAAAAATCAATTCTCAACCCTAAACCCTTAATCCCTCAACTCTCAACCCTTAAAACTGAAAAGTTTCAACCCCTATACCCTCTACCCTATACATTGGACCCTCAACCCTAATCCATCAACCCTATACCATCAAACCTCTACCCTCAACCCTAAACCATCAACCCTCAACCCTTAAACCCTCTACCCTCAACCCAATACCCACTACAATCAACCCTAATCCCTCAATCCTATACCCTTAATCCAATACCCTAAACCCTCAACCCAATAGGTCCTCAACCCTCATCTCTCTTTGTCCTTCCCTCCTCTCTTCTCCTCTCTTTCTCACTTAACCCTCCATATTTCCCTCCTTCTCTACCCTAATCCCTCAACCATATACCCTCAACCCGTAAACCATTAAACACTCAACCCTAAATCCTCAACCCTTAAACCCTAAACCCTTAAAACCTCTACCCTCTAGCTAATACCCTAAAAAATCAACCCTAATCCCTCAACCATATACCCTCAACACTTAAAATATCTACCATAAACCCTTAAACCTTAATCATTAATCCCTAAGCCCTAATCCCTCAAACCTTAAACCCTAAAATCTCAACCCATAATTTGTCAGCCCTCAATCCCTAAATCCTCAACTATCAACCATTAATCCCTCAACCCTCAACCCTTAAACCATAATCCCTCAACCCTAAACCCTTAAACCATAATCCATCAACCCTTAAACCCTTAAACACTCAACCCTCTACCCTCTACAATATACATTAAGCCTTAAACCCCCGATTCTTGACCATCTACCCTATACATTGGATCCTCAACCATAATCCCTCAACCCTATACCTAAAATCCTATATACTCAACCCTATACCCTCAACCCTCAACCCTAATCCCTAAACCCTTAAACCCTAAACCTCATCCCTCAACTCTTAAACCCTTAAACCCTTAAACCCTCAACCCCTAACCCCTCAACCCTTAAACACCTAAACCCTTAACCCTCTACCCTATACATTGGAACCTAAACCCTATACCCTCAACCCCTATCCCCCTCTCTCTATCTATCCATCTCACCTCTCTCTCCCTCCCTCTTTCCTACCCTCTCCCTCTTTCTGCGTACCTCTTGCTCAATCAACCCCTACCACTCTCTCTCTCTCACTCCCTCTATCTCTCTTTCTCTATCTCCCTCCCACTCCCTCTCCTCTCTCTCACATTCCCTCTCTCCCTATCTCTCAGGTCTCTCCCTCCCACCTCTCTCCCTCGGCCATCCTACCTACCTCTCTCTCTCCCTCTCTCTCTATCCCTCCCACCCTACCTAGATAAGCCCCTCTCAATCCAACCCCCTCTTTGACACTCCCTCTCTCCCTCTCTAAATTCTCTCCCTCCCACACCATCTCCCTCTCTTAGGTCTCTCTCTCTCACTCCCTCTCTCTCACTTCCTCTCTCTCCCACTCCATATCTCTCACACTCCCTCACTCTCCCTATCTGTCAACTCTCTCCCTCTCACCCTCTCACACTCTCAAGTCTCTCCCTTTGGCACCCTACCTACATAACTCTCTCTTTATCTCCCTCTCTCTCTGGTCTCTCTCTCCCACCCACTCTCTCTATCTCTCTATGTCTCCCTCTATCCCTCCCACCCTACCTAGCTAATTCATGTTGTGCCTATAGGACACATGCCTTGTTCAAATTGGGGACCCCCTCTTTCCATTCTCATTTTTTGCCAGGTCATTTTTGCTTTGGCCTCATTTTGCATGCCCCTATTTATGATCTTAAATTGGTCACATGTAGTAAAGTCATCAAAATCAACCTAGCTAAAATCACCTATCCAAAATTTGCTAAGTGTTTGGCCTTTGTGGATTTAAGCCTACAGGTTTCCTTGTGCCTTTAATCATTGTGTCCATCAGGCCTCGTAGACCCACATTTACAAGTGTCCTTTTGTAGAATAACACTATCTCTTTGATGCTATCTAGCGGCCAACCCTCGACATCCACTGACATGGCAGGTTCTGCATCAACGTTCATTACTTGGGTCTTGACCAAACAGTTGCACCAACTTTGGTTTCCACATCTCACCAACCAACCTACCGTCATACTGGGAATTTAATGCATAGCTTAATGGCTAAAATTTTTTATAAATAGAGGGTGCCCTATGTTGGCAACACAAGGCCAGACAACTGAGGGGGGGGTGAATCAGTTGTCTCAGAATTTCAAACTTATTTAACTTATTAACCTTATTCTCTTATCTAATCAATAACCATGAAAGCATAAATCAACAACACATCAGAAACACACATAACACCAAGATTTTTTATGTGGAAACCCTGTTAGGGGAAAAACCACAGTGGAGGTCAATCCACAAGATTATACCCTATTAAAAGTATAAAGAAATATGAATGGGGAATGCACATGCATTCAGGTGCAATTCCTAGAGCTCATTGCTCAATTACAGAAAGGAAGACACACTATCTTATAAAGATATGAATTACATCCACAAGATTTGAACCGAGAAAAATAGCATTTGCTAATGCCTAATTATAGTTCTGGTTAAGCACATGAACACTTCTTCACTCATCTCCACACTTTTCTTCTACCTTCGAAAGATTTGAACAATATTCACACATAGGACTTGCACACTTCACATACTCATGCCTTGAAATGATAAAACAATCACTCTTATATATCCGCAATAAGAAATTACATCACTACATGTCAGCCTCAATAAAATAATAAAATGAATGCAAACTGTCGGCCCAAAACAATAAAGATTATTAATGAGAATCAACCATGATTGGCCACAACATAGTGGAGACCCAAAATAAAATTCTCAAACATGAACCACCTTCAAAAATTACTCCTCGAAGATCCACAACACGTTTCAACACCCTATCATCCAAGAACGTGAAAAACATGAACACGTAAGAAAAATATTGAATTGCAAGCACAACATTCAAAGCAAACATGCAAAATAGATAGAGAATGATCTAGAAACATCTAAAAACATCATGAATCACTAGAGAGGCATCCACACCAAATAAACTTACTAAAATCTCGTCACCATCATTCAGGAACACCAACTAAAGCAACAAAAAAACTATCAGAATACAAATCTTCATAACATGATCAAATCTTCACATGGATCTCTAAAACTTGACATGGATAAACTAGATATACTCGATAGGAAACCCTTTAATCGACAACCTCTAATCATCAATGTATTGAACTCATTGACAAACTGAATTTCACTTCACCACTGACAACCTACAACTTATTTCATTATAATTTTCTCAATATCCTCGACATATACAACCTCTAATACATTAATGCCAATAGTGTTGACATCAATGACAACCACATATGAGCAACACAACCACAATATCCAAAAATCTCCCCCTTTGACATTGATGGAAACAAATGATGTGAAAAACACCATCAACATAACTATCTTCAACACTTACTCCCCCTTAGGTTTTGACTCTTTTCTTCTCAAAAACTCTTCTCCCACATGACTCTTCTTCCTCAAATAATTCACAATTTTTCACATTACTCTTCTCCCCCTTTGACATCAATGACAAAGATCTCTTATCTCAACACAAGCTCTGAACCACATATCTGAACATCTAACTACTCCCCCTAAGTAGCAACCACCACATCATCAATCAGGATCAAAATATGACCATGAAATGCATGGATTGATGTAATTCAATGCATCTTAGTTCTAATTAGGATGGGTAATCACCTGTAGCTTCTCTCTGAGATAATCAAAAGTATCCTTAGCCAACAACTTTGTAAAAATGTCTGCAATCTATTCCGTAGTAGGCACATACTCCAATCTGACTTCCTTTTCACTCACCTTCTCTCTCAAAAAGTGAAACTTGATAGATATATGCTTGGTATTTGAATGTAGTACTGGATTCTTAGAAATGTTAATTACACTTGAATTATCACAGAATATAGCAATGGGTTCATCATACACAACTCTGATAGCTTTCGACATTTGCTTCATCCACAATACTTGAGTACAATTATTAGTAGCAACAATGTATTTTTCCTCTATAGTAGATAAAGAAATGGCATTTTTTTTCTTACTAAACCATGAAATCAGCTTCTTACCCAAGAAAAATGCACCACCACTAGTACATTTTCTATCATCCACATCTCCTGCCCAATCAGCATCAGTAAAAGTACTCAAAGTAAGATCATCATCTTTAGGATACCACAGGCCAAAATCAACTGTTCCCTTCAAGTATCTAAAAGTCCTCTTCACAATAGTTACATGAGATTCTTTAGGATCAACTTGAAATCTTGCAACAATACATACAACATGATATTTGGTCTAGTTTGAGTCAAATAAAGAAATCCACAATCATCGATCTATATCTAGTTTGATTTTCTTTCAGAGAATCACCATTTTGTGTCAACTTGCATCTGGTCACCATAGGTATACCAACTAGCTTTGAATCTTCCATACCAAAATTCTTTAGCAATTATTTCACATACTTGGACTGAGATATGAGGATCCCTTTATCTAACTGGGTAATTTTCAATCCCAAAAATAAATTCATCTTTCCAATCATAGACATCTCAAACTCATTCTGCATCTCATCAACAAACTTCATGCACAAACCATTATCTCCTCTAAAAATGATATCATCAACAAAGACTTCAAGAATTAGATCTTTATCATGTTCAATCTTGAAATACAAATTACTATTAGCATTACCTTTATTGAATTGAAGCTTCAACAAATACATCAATCGACAACCATATCTCCTTGATCAGTCAATTGAAATCCATCAAGTTGCTCAACATACACCTCTTCTTCTAGTTTTCCATTTAGAAATGCTGACTTGAAATCCATCTAATAAACCTTGTAATTTTTGTAAGCATCATAAGCAAGAAATAATCTCACAACTTTAATCCTAGCAATAGTGGCAAAGGTTTGTTCAAAGTCAATTCCTTCCATCTGGGAATATCCTTTACACACCAATCTTGCTTTGTTTCTAACCACTTCACCTTACTCATTCAGCTTGTTTCTAAAGACCCATTTAGTTCCAATTACCCTTTTGTCCTTAGGTCTAGGAACAAGAATCCATGTATTATTCTTCTCAATTTTTTGTAGTTCTTCTTTCATTGCTTCCACCCAATGTTCATCTTTGCATGCTTCATTCACACTATTAGGCTCAGTCTTTGAAATAAGACAATATTCTTCTGCAATCATTCTCCTAGTCTAGACACCTTTGTTCTTATCACCTATAATCTAATCTTTTGAATGATTTAGTCTTACATACCTTGGAGTCTTAGAAAGTTCTTGAACTTCTGGCTCTTTTGATATCTCTTTTGCACTTTCACTAGTTTCTTCCTCTTGATTTTCTTGATTCATTGAAATGATTTGAACTTGATTTTGAGTCTAAACTTTCTTTCTTGTGACTGAACTATTATTCTTATCATTTGAATCATAGCCATAGGTTCTAGATGGTCTATCTATGTCCTCATCAATCTTGACATTGCACTTTCAACTATTTTCCTCAATCTCTTGTTGTAGCACCGGTAGGCCTTACTCTTAGTAGAATAACTAGGAAAGATTCCTTCATCACTCCTAGCAGCATACTTTCCTATCTCTTCATCTCTTCTAATATAGCATTTACTCCCAAATATTTTGAAATATCTAATTGCAGGCTTATGACCAATCCATAGCTCAAAAGGGGTCTTACCAATATCACCTTTGACTTGTACCAAGTTGAGGATGTAAATAGCAGTACTCAAAACTTCTCTCCAATAGATATGAGGGACATTTCCTTCTAGCATCATAGTTCTAGTAGCATCTTGAACTATCTTGTTCTTCCTTTCCACAACTCCATTTTGCTGAGGGGTTCATGGGGAAAATAATTGTCTCTTTATCCCATGCACTTCACAAAAAGAATTAAACTCATGAGAAGTGAATTCACCACCTCTATCTGATCTCAAACATTTAATCTTCATACCTATCTCTATCTCAACCATAGCCTTTAAAGTATTGAATTTCTCAAGAGCTTCAGATTTCTCCCTTAGGAAAGTAACCCACATTAATCTAGAGTAATCATCAATAAGCAACATGAAGTACTTGTCTCCTTGTAAGCTTTTGAATCTTGAAGGACCACACAAATTAGTATGAACAAAATCCAACACTTCTTTTGAACAATGTTGTTTGCTCTGAAATGAAATTCTAGTTTGCTTCCCTAACTAACATTCCTTGCATATATTATTAGTAGGCTTTACCAACTTAGAAAGATCTCTCACTGCCTGAGTAGAGATTATATTAACAATATTATCAAATTTTACATGACACATTCTCCTATGCCACAACCAACTTTCATCAACTTGAGTAATCAATCAACTTTTACTAGCAACATTCAGGTGAAAGATGTTACCTTTTGTTTTTGTACCTAAAGCAATCACATTTCTAGAACTTCCCAATATTATACACTTATCATTCTTGAATTGAAGATTGTATCCCTTGTTAACCATCTATTCGACACTCAAAATATTATGCTTCAAACCTTCCACATAAAGAACATCATCAGTATTATTCTTACCATCAAGAGAAATGGATCTTCTACCACAAATTACACTTTCTTTGTCATCACCAAATATTACCACACCACCATCATACTTTTCCAGGCTCACAAACTTGTTTTTATCACTTGTCATGTGATGAGAGCATCCACTGTCAATCACCCATTCATCTTTCTCTTCAACTCTGGCCACTAGAGCTTTCTCCACATTAGAGAAACTAACAAATTCAGTAGGGGGTGGATCATTTTCCTTGATAGCAATAAATACCCATTCATCTTCACTTGCATTCCCTTTAGCAGATTCATCATTTGTAACACCTTCATCATCAACATAATAGTACTTTCTTTGAAATCTAAGCTTGTTAGGTCTTGGTTTAGGGACTCTTTCCGAACACCTTGATGCAAAATGACATATCTTATTGCAAGAAAAAAATTTAATAGGAAATTTCCCTTTATACTTACCTTCTCCTCTGGCTTCTCTCTTGACAATAAGTGCTTCAAGATCCTCTAGCTTCTTCTCCTCTTCTTCAATCTCTCTCATTTCCTCCTCATACTTGAATACCTTTCTAGATGAACTTTCTCTTGGATCATATCTTTGTTTATCTCTCCCAGAGGTAGTAGCCTAGAATGTAGATTCTATCTTAGGAAGATCATCACCAAATTCATTTAACTCAAAAGCAGTAAGCTTACCAATCAACATGTCTCTGGTTACATTTTTTACAGTTCGGAGCTCCTCAATAGCAGTAGCTTTGACTTTGTATGCAACAGGAAAGGATCTAGGCACTTTAGCAACAATTTTTTATTCTTCCAACTATCCACCAACACATCTAATACCACAAACAAGTTCATTCACTCTTTGCATGAAAGTAGTAATGTTCTCATCATCACCCATTCTCAACATTTCATATTTCCCTTTTAGACTTTGTAACTTAGCAATCTTTACATTAGCATCACCTTCATACAAAGTTTCCAACTTTTTCTAGATCTCATAAGCAGTCTTCAGATGCATAACATTTGTCATCTCAAAATTAGTAAAAGCACTCAACAATGCTTCCTTAATCTTGATATTATACTCAACATCCCTAATTTTAGTAGTAGTAGTGGGACCATTCTGAGGAATAACATACCTATTGCATGTAATGCCCTAGTAGGCTTCACCAATGCATCTTAAATGGCACTCCAATCGAGTCTTCCACAGAGAATAATTTGTTCCATAAAATCTCAGACTATCCTTCTTGTATGTCACCATCCTGGATCACCTCAAGCTATTAAACTTCTTCCAAGGAACCTGCTCTATTACCAATTGTTGGCAACACAAGTGTAGACAACTGAGAGGGGGCATGAATCAATTGTCTTATAATTTCAAAATTATTCAACTTATTAATGTTATTCTCAGATTTGATCAGTAACCATGAAAGCATAAATCAACAACACATCAAAAACATACATAACACCAATATTTTTTTTATGTGGAAACCCTGTTAGGGGAAAAACCATGGTGGAGGTCAGTCCACAAGATTATGCCCTGTTAAAAGTATAAAGAAATACGAATGGGGAATTCACATGCATTTAGGTGCATTTCCTAGAGCTCATTGCTCAATTACAAAAAGGAAGACACACTGTCTTACAAAGATATGAATTACATCCACAAGATTTAAACCAAGAAAAATAGCATCTGCTAATGCCTGATTATAGTTTTGGTTAAGCACATGAACACTTATTCACTCTTCTTCACACTCAGCTTCTACCTTCAAAAGATCTAAACAATATTCACAAATAGGACTTGCACGCTTCACATACTCATTCCTTCAAATGATAAAACAATCGCTCTTATATATCTGCAACAAGAAATTACATCGCTACATGTCGGCCTTAATAAAATAATAAAATGAATGCAAATAGTTGGCCCAAAACAATAAATATTATTACTGTGAATCAACCACAGTCAACCACAACATAGTGGAGACCCAAAATAAAATTCTCAAACATGAACCACCTTCAAAAACTACTCCTCAAAGATCCACAACACACTTCAACACCCTGTCGGCCAAGAACATGAAAAACATAAACACGCAAGAGAAAATATTGAATCACAAGCACAACGATCAATGTGGACATGCAACACAGATAGAGCATGATCTAAAAACATCCAAAAACATCATGAATCACTAGAGAGGCATCCGTAGCAACTAAACTTACTAAAATCTCATCACCTTCATTCAGGAACACCAACTGAAGCAACAAAAAAAATATTAGAATACAAATCTTCACACAGGTCTCTGAAACTTAATGTAGATAAACTAGATATAATCGATAGGAAACCTTTTAATCCATAACCTCTTATCATCAATGTACTGAACTCACTAATAGACTAAACTTCACTTCACCACTGACAACTTGTAACTTATTTCATTACAATTTTCTCAATATCCTTGACATATACAACCTCTAAGACATTAATGCCAATAGTGTTGACATCAATGACAACCACATATCAGAAACACAATGACAACATACAACAGCCCGACTATCATTTTCACCCTATGCTTTTGAATTTTGAGAGGAGAAAATGGAGCTTCTACCCACACGAGGATTTGCAGGAAACATGCTAGATTTCATTAGTTTCAATGCAAGATTTAAAGGTATGGATTCCTATCACTACTTCTTTGCTTAGCGCATAGATTATCAAAGAAGCTTCGTCGATTAGGGTTTTAGTTGTTTAAAAATTTGAAATTTCCCATACCCTATTTTTGTCTTAAGATCAAATTCGAATGACATTTGAAATGGAGGTCCGCATCCACCTTATTCCTGTGTCGACGTTATGTCAAAATGAAGACTAATTTTGGGGTCCTTTTATGTTGTATGTAGAAGTCCATCTCAATAAGGATATTTCTCAATGGCGAGGATCCAATTCCTACTCAAAATCCTCGTCCTACATTCCCAATGAACTTATAACCTATGTATCCCTAAGAAAAACTATTAGGACTTTGATCTCCTATGGACCCATGCATGCAAGACTCCACCGTAGGAGGTCTGCTATTCAAACATTTTTCTTCAAGCGATTAAACCTCACCATCCTTCCTCAGTGCGGATGCCACACCTAAGGTTTCCATCTCAATCATCAAACAATCTAAGCAATAAGGTTCCAAGGAAAAAACCCCTTAGCAGGCACGACCAAGTGGGTCGTCACATGACAAAGACCATCCTACCCCAAATTCCTTGCAAATAGCTCAGAATAAGCCTCCCTTTTGAGCTAAACTAAAAAACTACTAAGGAAAATTGTGGTCCAGGGAGTCCCTACAGGTCCACACGTGTGGGTTTCCACATACAAGGTGCCATCACCTGAACACTATGTGGGCTCCACAGTCGAGACTTCCCTTCAACCAAACTTCAAGGGAGACCGACAAAATCCTGGAACAATTTACCTTCTATGGGTCCACCAGTGTGTACTTCCATTTTTGGGTGGTCATCATTGCACTATTGTTCTTTAATGACAAAGACATAATAAGATTCCCACCACTAGAGTCTCGCATTGCCTAAAATTCCACATCCTCTAGCTTAGAATTCAATTAACTTGTGAGGGAAAATTTCCTTGTGGGTTCCGCCATGCGGACCTCTGCCTACCCAACATCGTTGTTTAACAACTAAACTCTAAGGGCTTTCCTCCTTGCAACACCTACACTCTTTTCACCCACGTGAGCTAGAAAAGGATAATTGAATGAATTAAAATGATTGAAGTGCATCCTCACACATTTTCACATGTGCCAAGTGACCTCACAAGGAATTTATCTATCTGAAGTACCTTGTAGAAATTCTCACATGGGCGATTGCTTGTGAGGTTTCATGGCCCCAATGTTGTCCTGCTCTAAACTACTGCAAATAGTTTCCACCTAAGGAAAACCCACACAAGCCCCAAAAAGTGAATGATGATAGATTTTATGATCTCTTAAAGATGTATGAATGGATCTAATCTTGGATTTACAGGATTTAACTGATGTTTGCCTCCTTAATATGTAAAAAAAATTACTACACAATTGCATGCTAGATTTATGGAACCTACTGAGGGATCATCAGTAAAGCTCACAAGAAAGACTGGCAAGGGAAAGAATCTTGCAAGGACACCAAGGGGAAAGGAAGAAAAGGAACAAATGAAGTACCAATTCCACAGGGTGGAGTGCACTTCCAAACTTGCATCCACCTGGGACACGTTGTTAGATACAGACCTAGGCCATATAAATATTGATGAATTCGAGCAAAGGATAATGGTCGACCCTACCACTAAAGATGCATGAAGGATCAAACAAAGTGTTTTTTCAAAGGCAGTCAGCTTCCCTCTTGCCTTGGTTGCTCCAAAACTGGTCATGGCTTTCCGGGAGTTTTATCACTCCAACAGGAAAATAATTGATAAGGATGGGAGTATTGGCAGACCTGTCTGCCAAGTCTATTAGTAGGAAATTTGGCATCCCAACATTTGATGAGATGGAGGAGGTAGAAAGGGAATTTTTCTCACAATGTGTGGCAACATGACCCTCTTGGATGCAAGAGAATGATCAACTAGCATTGGTTAAAAGAAAAGAGAGGCAATGCCAATAAAGTACCCTAGAAGCTATTTAGAAGTGATTTCCTTGAGGAGTATCACAATATGGTTACTCTCCTCAAAAGAGTAATTAGCCCACCAACTGGTACATTTTTCAAGGAATGGATGTTCTAATTTATAGAATAAATCATCTAAGGTGTAAGAAAATTTCACTGGGCCAAGATGATCAGTAATAAGTTGCACAACCAACTCCTGGCTATGAAGAAAATCTCCCAGTTCTACATGAAATCATATCTAGTCTATCTCCTTGTAGAGAAATTCTCGTAAAAAGGATTCTTTTGTGTAGGAACACTAGGCACTAAGAAGGGAGAGATCAAATTCTAGGACTACTATCCCTAGTTGCAATACAGGATCTTTAAAAGAGAATACAAAAGAGTGAATGATTCCTTCATTGGGCACATAATCAGACTCTTGGGAGGATATTTTGAAAGAAGGGTATCACACAATGCAAAAATGAATTTTTAAATGGATTTGGATATCTATTCATCCAGTTCCAAAATTTCACTTACATCAGAGTAGAAGGGTTCTCAGGGAAACCCTACCAGTTACTATGCTACCCAAATGATTGCATCAACATGTTAGAGGTTTCTCGACAATTGCAGACTACCCATACAATGTTAAGTGATAAGCATCAGGCTAGGACTCCATATGCTCTAACCTTTGGATAGGGAATGTACTCTTGTCCTACTACCCAATGTGTTGAATACTCAGACAAGGAGTTAGCAGAGTATAACTTGGACCTTCACATAGAACAAGGAAGAGTGGATCTCATGACAAACTGAAGAAATGGGTTGGGAGGCAATATGCCCATCGATCTCTCATTGAGGACTTTTGGGCCAACTACAATGATGACAAAGAGGTGCATATGCAACATTATATGAGGATGACCACTTAGTTTGTGAAGTCTATCAATCTATTTCCAATGCCTAACCAAATAGTTGAAGAAGATAACCTTGTGGATGATAGATACCATGTTATGGCTGGGGTGTCCCTACCCGTTATTGATTGGAATGAAGAAGAGGTCACCAACCTCGATATTCTCACCTGACCCATTGAGCACAGAACAAGACAATGGGTGGATGCATAGGTAGCTCAACTCAAAGAGAAGGGTGCAGAGCTTACATATGGGGAGCTCTAAGATGAAATAAAAAGTGAAACTAACAATGGTGCAACTATTGGTTCATCGGGTGAAGCTCTCAAGTCCTCGTCGGTCATGAGGATGAAGAAGAGGAAGGATGCACCTGAGTGTAATCCCAAACAAAAGGTGTAATCCATGAATACAACCAATGGGAAACCATTTAAAAGAACAAAGAGGACAGGAACATTTATGCTCGAAATTCCTACTATTCAAGAGGAATATCCTCAACATGAAGAGGAAGAAGAAATCAAGCATCCATGCTCACCACCTACCACTTCCACTCCCGCTATTGTTGTTGTCACCATTCCTTCACCTTCCACTTCCAAGGCTTTTCATGTCTCATCCCTACCTGTCGTGGACATCTCAATCCACCTCATATCCACCTCGTTGACTGCTCTGGTAATAATGCTTGACTTCTCCTCTTTGACTACTTCCCCATTGTCATCTTCCTCACTTTCTCCAACATTGCCTACTTTCTCTACTCTTTTTCTTACAATATCAACTACCATGATACCTCTTACTTTTTTGCATGCTTTCATGTCCTATATTCAGAATGTACCACCTGAGCTCTTCAGGGTGATCCTTGACCCCAAAGTCCAAGAGCTAATGGCTCGACTAGCTACTACTTTACCTATTCCCCTGTCACCTACCAAGCCACCAAAAATGAAGGCCACAATGTAGATCTCAGAAGAAATGGAAAGGATCAGTGTAGAGCAACATAAAGAGGCTGGGGAGAATATAGTGGATGAGCCTGAGGATTCTGATTGAGACAATTATTTTGAACACTTGAAGGGAGGGTTGAATATAAATGTAGACAAGGTATCTTCTAATGAAGAAGGACCAAAAACCTTTGAGGATGAAGTGCTCGATGAGCACTATGTGGTAGAAACATCGTATGAAGAATTAGAAGAAGAGACACTCCCAGAGGAGAACCACTCTGAGGAAGGGAAGAAAAACATGGATCCAAATGTGGAGATACTTGAAGAACCTCCATAGATTAGCCAAGATAAGGGCCTGATGTAGGAAGAAATACCTCCAAAAAGGGAGGAAGAAAAGGATAAAGAAGAAGAAGAAAATGCACCATAAAAGAGCTTTGAGCCTAAATAGAACAATAAAATTGAGCAAGAAGAAGATAAAGAGAAAGGCACCAGGTCCCCAAAGAGGAGAATTGAGGATCAACCTCAAAAGGAACAAGAAGAGGAAGGTGATCATGAATTACCAAAGAGGTAAACAGAGGTTCCTACTTGGCTAGAGGAGCAATTGAAGAAGTCCCCCGTAGTCATTGATCCAAAGGTGAGGCTAGAAGCAATACTAGCCAATGTAGGCAAGGACCAAAAAGGAGAAGAAGCCTAAAATCATATCGTATATTACGGTTGATGCTTTTGGGTCTCGAATGTTACAAGTTTCCACCCCAATAGTAGGAAAAGATGGCTGAACCATACAGGGGTAGGATTACCAAATATCTACAATCAATCTAGGCCCAACAACTTGTCAACAGAAGATAGATGATCTACAAGGGCCATTGTCTACCATCATACAACGGATGAGCAAGGATCAGTCCACCAAAGAAGAGCTAAAGGAACAAGTAGAAAACCTCACTAATTACATCCAATAGTGGATGTCCACAGAAGAAGAAGATCCTACAAAATCGTCTATTCACAATTTCCTCTCTAAAGAGGAGCTAAATAAAATGGATAAAATGAAAAACTAGACCAAGTCCTTGCGGATTAGTTCAACCAGATGATATACAATGGTGACATGGGAATCCACCACACTGCTAGGATGTTCAATAAATCTATAGTTTATAGAAGTAGATAGAGGACATGATAAAGCCCTGCAATGAGTTCTTCAAGCTGTAAAGGATCACCTATCCTAAGCTCAAGAGAATCCTTAAGCTTTCCAAGGGAATATGGGAAAAGGAGCTAGAACTTCCAAAGGATGATCATTAGTTGGTGAAAACATGGTAGATGGGCCTGGAGTATAGAAAGGAGATCCCAGAGAAGGACTTGGAAGAACTAGAGCTTGATCTTGAGTGGGTTGCAGAGCACCAGACTGATGGTGAAGATTATTTGAAGATGATGATGGAATATGAGATTCTTGTTCTGGAGTTAGATCTAGAGAAAATCAATCCATTCTTTCATAAGAAGATGGAGCAAGGGACTGTGGACACACTATCACTATATTTCATGGATTTTACTGCAATGGATTTCACTCAATTTGAGCAAGTTATCAAGGCAATGCCCAATTGCACCAAGCACTAGGAGCAGGTCACCAAGAGATTCAAGAAGATAACCTTCTAGATCCTCCAATCTAAAATCATGGAATGGGACAAGCTCCAAGCTATGATCGACAAGCTCATGGAGTATGCTACTCTCCAAAAGAATGTTGGAAATCTAGTTATAGATGATGAGTATTTTAAAATATAGTTATGAAAGTTGGAATTACCTAAAAGAAAAAAGAAGCTACAAGAAAAAATAGAATAGAAGACGAAATAGGAAAAAAAACAAAAGTTTATTTTATATTGCCATATATTTGGGGGTGGGTGAAGCCCTAATGTAAAATGAATCTTAGCCACACAATGTAAATAAATCTTGTCCATTCATTTTTCTTTTGAAAAACTATAAATAGGGGCATCCTCTCATTTTCAAAGAGAGATGAGTTGTTGTGTAAAGGCATGCTGCAGAAAATTTAATGAGAAAAGCATTGTTTTGATTTTTTATTGTATTTTCTTCTCTATGTGTGCATGATTCAATCCCCAAACATTAGATTTTATCTTTTTTGTTTGAGTTTTAAGTTACTTTTAGTTGTTAGTTCATTTTGTGCTTTAATGGTGAAGAATGCTCTAGTTTTTGATGTCTTCCTAGCTCATACTTTTTTCTATTTATTGTTTATAAAATCTTGTGTAAAGTTAGTTTGAGTGTCAATTACATTGTTGCACTTAAGTTCAGTTGTTATTCATACTTTAATGGTGAATGAATGGTTTGAAAATATGTAGACCTTAGAAGATTGCACTAGTTTCATGATATTGTGGGTTGTCCTTGGTTAAGTGGAACTTAGTTTTAGGAAGTTTTTCCATTGTAGCATCCTCCATTGTTATTGTTCATCATTAGTTGTAGGTCTAGGAAACTTCTAACCCTTTTTTCCCTTTTGACCTTTCTTTAAAACTAAAATTAGAACAAAGTTCCAACATCATTGTAAAGCCAAATATGATGTCAAAGATGGAGTTTTAGCTTGTTGTTTTGAACTTGCAGCAACTGTCCACTCACTTCCAAACTTTATAAAACTCCTTTTGCAGACCCAATTCCCTCCATTCTTAATAACCATAAATTCCCTTTGTGATTACCAAAAAATAGCATCAACCAACTGAACTATTCCATGCATTGTCATGACTTGACACCTAAGATACCTTGGAGTGATTTCTAAAAATTAGTTGTAGAAATTACCTTTCAAGAGAGATAACATACTCGTATGTTGTCTATGTTGAGAAAGTGTAAAAACACCCATCAATAGAACTAACACTAGAAGGAGGGAAACGTTAAGCTAGATCGAATTGGGTCCTTCTCCCCTCAAAGGTTTCATAGAATTCTTAAATCCACACCTAAAAAGAGATAATTTCAAGAGTTAAAGACCCCTACTAAGGCTAAGAGAGCCAAGAAAGCGGAAACATCAGCTTTAGCCCCACCCACTCAACCTCTATACCCTCCATCTCCTTTCTCCCCTTTGCTCCTGACAACACTTCCATCCTCTTCTTCACATCAAATAATATTTTCACCCTTCACTTCCCACATTCAAGATGTTTTCCTCACCCGTGCACCTCACTTCCAAGGCACTGCCCTAGCTACAGTCCCATTTCAACCTCAAGTTACTGTAGCATAGCAATTGCCACCTCCACCTCCCACAATGGTATGGTTGGGTAATAACCCATCACCCTTGTCCTTTAATGATTATCATGACATGCCAAAGAATCTGAAAGGCTTCTACACCAATTTTAACCCACATGATCTGTGAAGGACAGCAAAAGAACACATCAAGATCTTCCAAACAACATTGAAGGATATGTAAATTGAACACGAGGATGTGGCTTGTAGGCTTTTCCCTTACTCATTGGGAGATGAATATTTTTATTGGTATATACATCTACCAATAGAATCCATTACCTCTTGGGACCTCATGAAGGATACCTTCTTACAAAAGTTCAAAGTTCCTATCAGCCCCACAAAGTTATATTAGTAGTACATGTTCGTCGAGAGGGAAATCAATGAACTGATCAGCTCATTTGATGACTGATTTCATAGGGCCTACATGAAACTACAACCTCCTTATGTAGTTGATGATGCATCAACTAGGATTGTCTACTATGCTAAATTGGATAATCTCACATCAACATTGGTCAAAAGGATGCAACAACCATTAGAAAGTTTGGTGGATGCATATGCAAAGGTAGTGAAAGCAAGCACAAACTTGGGGCAACATATTATAGGTCTGCTACCCTCATTAGGACCAGTTGCCAACCCAGCTCAAATCCAAGGGCTTACCCATGCCTTGGCTCATCAAACACCTATGATGAATCAAGTCCCTCAATTTCCAATAGTGCCACATCAGGGACAACCACTGAATTAGGCGCCATCTATGCCTCATTACTTGCAACCTTTGCAGTAGTAGGCTTATGCTCAGTAGCCTCAAGTGACTTCATACTTGCAAGGCTCTAAGTTCCCAACTTCCCAACATAACCAACCTATGACACAACCTGTATTCCTTCATAATACAATGCCATGACAAAATAATCCAGATAAGAATCAAATTGATGAATTCATCAAATTAGCGAAGAAGTTGTTCACCGAGATGACCCATCTAAGGAACCAAAACAACCAATTCCAAGCCTCTCAAAGGAGCATCCAAGCCAACCCCAATTGATACAATCATGATTCTAGTGCACCTTCTAGATAGAACCATGAAAGAGGTCAGAATTCAATGTAGAACTTTGAAAGAAGGCCTTCAAAAAGACAAAATAGAATGTGGAATGCTAGAAAAAACAACAAAGGCATTCCCACACATCTTAATCAATCAGGAAACACTAACAAGTCCACAAGCGAAGTTTATCTGGCTGAGGATTCCTTATCTGGATGGTGTCAAATCCACAAGACCAAAAGGCATTCTAAATTTGATTGCCCGAAGTTCCAAATGACTGCAAAAAAATTTCAAGTGGAAGTACAAAATGTCATTGATGGCTCAAGTTGTAGAAACTTGGTTCTCTCAAAGCTATATGGTTCCTCAGTGCTAGTAGTCAATTAGGCTCCTTTCTTGTAAAGTGAAGGAAACTCACCCGAGAAGGAAGCTACACCCAAGGAGAAACTCCTTACAACTTGAGGAATAGGAAAGTTGGTGGTCCCTTCACGACTTCTACTCCTCCCAACAATTTTAGTACTTCGCTCGATCCTAATGCCAACAATAACCCAAATTATCCCCACATGCCTACCTAGTACTTCAATAGAAATAGGCAACCGAATCAGACTCAATATTAGCCCACTTGTTCTTCCCAAAAAAAAACTTAAAGTAGAATTCGAGCAAACGAGAGAGTATGTAGTAGATGAATTAAAGAAAGTCAAAGTGAGTCTATCAGCCTTTGAATTGTTATGGGTACCCACTATCAAAAACACCTTCTTTAGGTCATTAAATGAAACTGCTCCATCAAAACTAGCTCAAGAGGTATCCACCAAGAAGGTTTCATTTGACACCTCCAATAGTGAGCCTATGATTAGGGAAATTTTGGGAAAGAAACCCGATCAACCCCCAAACTAACAAGCCAATAAAAATCAACCATTAGATAAATATTCTACCAAGAAGTCAAATCAGATCCAAATAAAGGATAAATGCAATGACAGGGACAAGGCTCAAGTGGCCTAGGCTGACGTATCAGTAGGGTTGTTTCAAGGGAAATTGGAGACCCCCTCCTTTCTTGACAAAAATCATAATATTTGGCAAGAATATACACAACAATCTACTTGATTTTGGGGCCTCATCTAATGTCATGCCATTGGTAGTATGCAAAGTGCTAGGGATAACTCCTACCCCCTCCCGATGGAAAGTAACTCAGTTGGACAAGACCGAAGTGAACATAGTGGGGGAATTGAATAGAATTCCCATGCAAATTGAGGTGGATCCAAGAGTCTAACAAGTTATATATATTCACGTTGTTGACATCCCAGACACCTATGACATCATACTGGGAAGGGATTTCCTAAGCCTTAAATGGCTATGCTACATTAGACTATTCCAACCTATGGCTTCCCTGGAAGGGACTACCTAATCAAATATTTCTTAACAGGGAGCCTAGGATGAAGTTCATGATTACTAAGTATAACCATACAAATGAGGTGTTGTTTGTAGAAATAAAGTTGGGAAACTATTGTCTTGTTGCTTATCAAGATGGCAGAGAAGGTACAGAGGAGGTCCTCATGTTATGTAATGTTCCTATCAGTCTAACTTCCCTCCCAAATAGAAAAAAATTCTTGGTTGAGTCTGAAAATGAAGAACCCCGGGTCAAAAAATTCCTCAACTTGTTGGACAGTTTCCAAGAGTCTATGCAAAAATGTGTGCAAGTAATACTCAACCTAGGAACTAGGATGGACTTCAAAGAATTGTTGGTGCCTAGTTGGTTTAAAGTGAATGACACAACTCATTCTAAGTTTGAATGTATCATATTCCAAAGTGCAATGGATCATATCAAGGGACATCTTGCTCTGAAAGGGAACCCTCAAGGGGGACAACAAGATCAAGGCCAACCCAAATATACATAGTCACCCAAGGATACAAAAATAGATGCACAACCAAGAAAGGAAGTATGCTCAACTAGTTCCAAAGTCAAAGGTCCCACTAAGTTCTAGACGTTACGCTTTGATGGATCCAAATCCAAGCAAGGAATGGGAGTCGACTTCAAACTTATCAGCCCTATGTGTAAGACTTACTTTGCTGCCCACTGAATTCAATTCTATTGCACCAATAATGCAGTAGAATATGAAGCATTAGTTCATGGATTATTTTTGGCATTAAGAAAGATGGTCAAGATGTTGCAAGTCTTTGGGGAATTTGAATTAGTGGTCAAACAAGTTAGGAAATTGTATTCATGCCATGATTGTAAGATAGAAAACTGCAGACACAAGGTGTGGGATCTTATAGAAGGGTTGGATGCATTCAATATTTAGCTAATCCCACATAGTAAGAATTAGACCATTGATGCCTTAGCCCAAGAAGGTAGTACTCTCCAACCTTTGTCGATAATTGGCTTAAATAAATTCATCATGGAGCTCACATCTACCCCATTAGTGCCCGAAAATGTCACTCAATTTCATTTTTTTAATGATGAAAAGAACATCCTTGACTTCATCACCAATTCTGATCTATTTTCCTCCCAAATCATAGATGAAGCAAAGCCAGAGGAAGCTAAGCTCGACATAGAAGGGGTTATCAATCTAAAGAGAAATATGATACTTAAGGCATTATTAAATTAGAAAGAATATTTGACCTAGATCAAATAAGGGACTAGGATCAATAGACTAAGAAAGATTCAATAGATAATCAATGTGATGCTCACAACCGTATTAGGGGAAATTTACATAAAAAATGGGCCTCCTAAGGATGACATCATCTTCTTTTTAAGTTATCAAAAATCAACTAAAAGATGACATCAACCTGTACGGTGACATCATCCAAAATAAAAATAAAATTATTTATTTTATAAAATAAAAATTTCTAAAATCTTATGAATTAACTCATGATGGTTAATTTAACTCTACATATCCTAGTCTATCTCATTCCTCTTTCTAAATATAAAATATTATTTTTGTTTTTTAAATTTATATTCTTAAGTTCTATTATAGAAATGATAATGTTTATTAAAAAATATTTTCATTCTTAAAACAAAAATATATATAAAAAGAATTTCAAAAATATTTTAACAAAACTTTTCTTAAAAATATTTTAAAAATTTGGAATGAAATTAATTTGTAATAAAATTCATCACTAACATTGACATAGTTGACTCATCCATCTAAGCTATGTAATTTATCCAAGTTTGTAAATCTCAAAAGTAGGAGTGTAAAAGATCAAGAACATTTTAAGATATAATACATATATGGTTATTTAATAATTGATCTTAGATTTATTAACCAAACAATATTATAATTTTTAATTTTATTTATTATTGTCAATAATTATTATTATGTGCATACTTGTTAATTTTTGACTAATATTTTTTATTTATAAATATATGGAAAATAATAATAATGATCATATGTGCATAATTGTTTATTCATTTATTTATTCTCCTCAATTTCAAAACTACTTAAAAACTATTTTATTTATTTAACACAATATCTATTTTTCTAAACAAGATTAAAAAAACTACACTAATTACATGTAATTTTTAAATCAACAATTTTTTATTTCTTTCAATATATATATATACTAGTATACATATCTTAAATATAATCTATATAAAATACGTTGAGATATATCTTATTATTATTATTACATGTTTCTTAATACTATTACTAAAATAAAAGAAAAATATTACTAAAATTATGATTATTTTTAATAATATACTTTTTAAAGCCACTATATATTTGAAATTAGCAATATACTATTTAAAGTTAATATATAATTTTAAAAAATATAATAATATATTAAAAAGTATATTGCTAATTTCAAATACATAGTTTTTAAAAGTATATTATTAAAAATATTTTTTGTTTCTTGAAAATGTTTATTGTTTTTTGCTTTTTTCTAAAATACATTTGATTTTGTGTTTTTTTTGTGATGGATTGTGTTGACCTCCTAGAGCAATATTTTTTTAAAGTATAAATAAATGGATATTTTAAATTCAATCTCATTTTTTTCCTCCATAATTCAACTTCAAAATTTTCCCTATACAACTTTCCTCAAAATTTCCCTCCAATCTAAAGAGAAATATGATACTTAAGGCATTATTAAATTAGAAAGAATATTTGACCTAGATCAAATAAGGGACTAGGATCAATAGACTAAGAAAGATTCAATAGATAATCAATGTGATGCTCACAACCGTATTAGGGGAAATTTACATAAAAAATGGGCCTCCTAAGGATGACATCATCTTCTTTTTAAGTTATCAAAAATCAACTAAAAGATGACATCAACCTGTACGGTGACATCATCCAAAATAAAAATAAAATTATTTATTTTATAAAATAAAAATTTCTAAAATCTTATGAATTAACTCATGATGGTTAATTTAACTCTACATATCCTAGTCTATCTCATTCCTCTTTCTAAATATAAAATATTATTTTTGTTTTTTAAATTTATATTCTTAAGTTCTATTATAGAAATGATAATGTTTATTAAAAAATATTTTCATTCTTAAAACAAAAATATATATAAAAAGAATTTCAAAAATATTTTAACAAAACTTTTCTTAAAAATATTTTAAAAATTTGGAATGAAATTAATTTGTAATAAAATTCATCACTAACATTGACATAGTTGACTCATCCATCTAAGCTATGTAATTTATCCAAGTTTGTAAATCTCAAAAGTAGGAGTGTAAAAGATCAAGAACATTTTAAGATATAATACATATATGGTTATTTAATAATTGATCTTAGATTTATTAACCAAACAATATTATAATTTTTAATTTTATTTATTATTGTCAATAATTATTATTATGTGCATACTTGTTAATTTTTGACTAATATTTTTTATTTATAAATATATGGAAAATAATAATAATGATCATATGTGCATAATTGTTTATTCATTTATTTATTCTCCTCAATTTCAAAACTACTTAAAAACTATTTTATTTATTTAACACAATATCTATTTTTCTAAACAAGATTAAAAAAACTACACTAATTACATGTAATTTTTAAATCAACAATTTTTTATTTCTTTCAATATATATATATACTAGTATACATATCTTAAATATAATCTATATAAAATACGTTGAGATATATCTTATTATTATTATTACATGTTTCTTAATACTATTACTAAAATAAAAGAAAAATATTACTAAAATTATGATTATTTTTAATAATATACTTTTTAAAGCCACTATATATTTGAAATTAGCAATATACTATTTAAAGTTAATATATAATTTTAAAAAATATAATAATATATTAAAAAGTATATTGCTAATTTCAAATACATAGTTTTTAAAAGTATATTATTAAAAATATTTTTTGTTTCTTGAAAATGTTTATTGTTTTTTGCTTTTTTCTAAAATACATTTGATTTTGTGTTTTTTTTGTGATGGATTGTGTTGACCTCCTAGAGCAATATTTTTTTAAAGTATAAATAAATGGATATTTTAAATTCAATCTCATTTTTTTCCTCCATAATTCAACTTCAAAATTTTCCCTATACAACTTTCCTCAAAATTTCCCTCCATAATTCAACCTCAAATTTTTCCCTCCACAATTTGACATCAAAATTTTCCCTCAATTTTTTTTCTCTACAATTTTTTTAGTAAACTTATTTAAATTTTATATAGTTCAAAAACTTTATCATATATTTAAAATCATAAAACTTGTTATAAACATATTTTACATAATAAATCTAAATCTATAATATGGATCTTGATTTAATATATAAAATTTATATAAAATAAAATATATAAAGTTACTTTACTTTGCCACTGTTTATAAAACTTATAAATGTGTTTATTTAAATAAACTACATAACATAATAAATCTAAATATATAAAATCAAAAAAAGAAAGTGAACTTGAGTTTTTTAATAAATTATAATAGAAATATATGTTACCACTTTTTTTAAAAAATGAACTTGAGTTTAAGATTTTTTAAATGAAAAATAAAAAATAAGAAAAGAAATAATCTAAAATGAAAAGTGAACTTGAGTTTGTCAATAGAAATATATGTACCACTTTTAAAAAAATAATGGACTTGAGTTTTTTAAGGAATTATAATAGAAACATGTGTCCCCACTTAACTCATGTAGTTAAATAATTTATATTTTTTATATTTAAATAATTTGTATTATTTGAGATAATTTTTGTTTTTTTACAGTTCCTTAGGAGGCCCATTTTTTATGTAAATTTTCCCTAATTGATGGGTATGGTTGGAGAAGTTAAAAATGTTTTATTGGAAAGTGTGCACCCGGAGGAAAGAAAAGTTGTTGATGCACTTGCACACTTTTCATGATGTGATTTCTTGGGGATACAAAGACCTCAAAACATATATGATGTGCCGATTATCACTTATACCATTCCTCTTAATCCAAATGTGAAACCTTTTAAATTTGGCGTGGGGAACCTTGATAAATGCATTGTTGGAGCCCATTTATTTTTTCAAGGAAGTGCAAAAAGCTGCTGGAAGCCAAACCATCAGTGGATCATCAATGTTATCCAGTGCCTTCACTAGATGAGGTATTACAAATTGTAAATGGCTCCCAAATGATGCCATTTCTTGACAGCTACTCAAGATATAATCAGGTGATGATGCAATATGAAGATAGGCACAAAAAAATTTTTACCACAAAATGGGGGACGTTTGAATATAGGAGGATGTCATTTGGATTGATCAACATAGGTGCAATGTTCCAACATGTCATGGACATAGCCTTCAAAGATCTCATAGGAAAATGCATCATCATATCTATGGATGACCTCACTGTGTTCTTGAAGAAGAGAGGAGACCACTATTGTATATTGTGGATGTGTTGCTGATATGTGGTTGTCATTGATGTCAACACTATTAACATTTGGTGTACTAAAGGTTGTATATGTCAAGGACATTGAGAAAATTATAAAAGGAAGTGTTCTAGATTCCCTATGGAACTATGCAGGTCATGAAGGTGCTTTGTTCTATATGTTGATGATTAGATGATGTGGATTAAATGGTTTATTATTGAGTTTATCTAGATCATCTACCAGAAGTTTTAGAGGTTTGCGTGAAGTTTTGAGTATGTTGTGGTCTGACAGTGTTTTGTTGGTCTCTATCAGTGTTCCTGAATGAAGATTGTGTGATTCTGGTTATCTTAGATGGTGCAGATGTTTCTCTATTATTTCTTGGTGCTCTTAGATGTCTCTAGATCATTATTTATCTTTGTGGATCGTCCACATTAATCAGTGAGCTCGTGGTTGAAGATATTTTCTTGCGCATTTTTAGTTTTTAATGTTTCTGGTCCACATGTTGGTGGTAGCATGTTGTGGATCTTCGATGTGAAATTAATTAAAGTCTTTTCATATTGGAGATGCTAATTTGGGTCTCCACTATTTTGTGGCCGACCTTGGTGGATTCACATTAAAATTTTATTTGTAAATCTGGGCCAACATTACAAATATATTTTATTTTCTTTCCTGATGAAGTTGTAATGGAATCTCATGTAGTGGATATATAAGGGTGATTAGTTCATTGATGAAGATGATGATTCATATGCTCCCATGTGTGTATGTGTGAATATCATTCGATTGCAGAGTAGAGTGTGAAGAAATTTGTGCAAAGTATGAAGAAGAGTTGAGCTTAATTGGAACTATAATCAGGCTTGTGTAGAAGCTATTTTCTCAGTTAATACCCTCTAGATTTTTAATTCAACTTTGTTGGGTAGTGAGGCCCTTTTTTAATTGAGCAATGAGCTCTAGATAGTGTGCCTAAATGCATGTGCATTCCCCTTTTTATTTTTCATTATAATTTTAGCAGAGTATAATCTTGTGGACTAACATCCACCATGGTTTTTCCCCTAACAAGGTTTCCACGTAAAAAATATTGGTGTTCTTTGTCTCTTTGATGTGTTAATTTCTTGTGGTTAATTGCTTATTCATCATATTTGAGATTAAGGTTAATTTAAGTTAGAAAAGTTTAAATTTTTGTAACTGATTCACCCCCCCTCTCAGTTGTTTGTCCTTGTTCTACCAACAATTATTATAAGATCATGTTCCTCTGAAGAAGTCTAATAGCTTGAGGTGATCTGAGATGGCAACATTCAAGAAGGATAGTCCTAGATTTGATGGTACTAACTATTCACTATGGAAGATTAGGATGCAATGTCATTTGAGGTGTATTGGTGAAGCCTTCTGGAAGATCACAAGAGATCCATATACTGTTCCTCAGAATGGCCACTCTACTACTGATGAGATCAAAGATGCTAAAAGTAATATTAGGGCTATTGAAGCTTTGGTGAGTGCCCTGACAGATTCAAAGATGGCTAATGTGGTAGGTCTGCAAATAGCTCATGAGATTTGGATGAAACTAGAAACCTTGCATGAAGGAGATGCACAAGTGAAGATGGCTAAGCTAAAAAGATTGAAAGGAAAGTATGAAAATCTAAAGATGGGTGAAGATGAAAATATCACTTCTTTTATTCAGAGAGTAAATGAGATAGTGATGGGAATTAAATGTTCTGATGGTTCTGTGGATGAGGATGAAATTGTGGCTAAAGTACTCAGATCCTTGCCTCCCTCCTAAAAAATGAAGGTTCGTGCTATTGAAAAGTTCAAATCAGTAAACAAGATGACAAGAGATACGCTGATTGAGAAGCTTGTTGCCTTTGAGATAAGTGAATTTGGTGAATCTACACCAAAGACTAAATTTGCATTCAAGGATACTATATCCAGAAGTAACAAGAAACGATATAGTTCAGGAGAGAGTTCCAAAAAGATATCCAAGTATGATGAAGAATTGAAATAAATTGAAGATAAAGAAAGAGAGGTCGAAGAATTGGAAGCACTGATTGCAAAGCAATAAGGGAGAGGAAAAAGTAAGTATGAAGGTGTATTACCTATTAAATGCTTTTCATGCAATAAAATAGGTCATTTTGCATCAAGATGTCTTGAAAGAGTTCCTAGATCTAAGCCTAAGAAGTCTAGATTCCCAAAGAGATACTACTTTGCTAAAGAAGCAGTGACTGATGATGAGTCTGATAAAGATAATGGTAAAGAAGATGATTGGGCTTTCATTGCTACCATTGAAGATAATTTTGTGGCTACTGAATCTACTAAAGATGAAAAAGCTCTTGCAGCCCAAGTTGAAGAAAAAGATGAATGGGTCATTGATAGTGGATGCTCACATCATATGATTGGTGATAAAAGAAAATTTGTGAGTCTAGAAAAGTATGATAGTGGGGTTGTAAGATTTGGAGATAACAATGCTGGTGTGATTCGTGGCAAAGGATCTATTTGCCTTGGTGGTAAGGACAACACTGATGATGTCCTCTATGTTGAAGGCTTAAAGCACAACTTGTTGAGTGTTGGATAGATGGTTCACAAGGGATATGATCTTCAGTTCAAAGATGGAAGATGCAAGATACGTGGAAGTTCCGGGAACATGATTGCAATGGGTAAGAAAACAAAAGGTAATATTTTTCACCTGAATATTGCTAGTGGAAGTTGTTTAATTGCTCAAGTAGATGAAATATGGTTGTGGCATAGGAGATTGTGTCATGTAAACTTTGAAAACATCATCAAGATAAGTTCTACTCAAGCAATAAGAAATCTGCCTAGATTAGTGAAGCCTGCTAATGTAATCTGCAAGGAATATCAGATGGGAAAACAAACTAGAGTCTCATTCCAGAGCAAATAGTTTTATTCAAATAATCTGTTGGAGCTACTACACACTGACATTTTTGGTCCCTCTAGAGTCATAAGTATTCATGGAGAAAGGTATTTTATGTTGGTTATTGATGATTACTCTAGAATGATATGGGTTTCCTTTTTAAGAGAAAAATTTGAAGCATTGGAGAAGTTCAAAAGTTTCAAAGCTATAGAAAAAAATGAGAAAGGTTTGAAAATCAAGTGCTTGAGATTTGAAAGAGGTGGTGATTTCATTTCTAAGGAGTTCAACTCTTATTGTGAAGAAAATGGAATTAAAAGATAGTTATCTGCTTCCCGAACCCCTCAATAGAAAGGAGTTGCAGAGAGAAAGAATAGAACAATTATGGATGCTGCCAGAACCATGATGATGGAAGGAAATGTGTCTCAAATGTATTGGAGTGAAGTGGTAAGCACTGTTGTGTATACCTTGAGCCAGGTAAATATGAATGGAAATTTTGGTAAGACCCCTTATGAGTTATGGTTTGGTCACAAACCTACTGTCAAGTATTTTAAGATCTTTGGAAGCCAGTGTTATATTAGGAGAGATGATGATATAGGAAAATTTGATGCTAGTAGTGATGAAGGGATCTATCTAGATTACTCACTAAAAAGGCCTCCTGCTTAACAAAAGAATGAAAATATGGTATTAGAGAAAATGTCAAGTTGATGATACTCTATCAAATCTCCAACTTTGCACAATGCAGCTATGATTCAATGAATGAAAACTTAACAAGGGAAAGAACACTCAGACACTGAACTACTTCAGATTATTCCATATGTTTTTAAGCAACTCAATTTGTTCTTAAACAAGCTATCACAAGCTCCAATACAGAATAACACAATGTGAAGAAAGATGAAGACAAAATAGTAAGTGAAAACACCCAATATATGAAAGATGAATTATTTGAACAAACATGCTAAATAAATGGACAAAACAAAAGAAAAAAAAGAAAATTCTTGAACCAAGATTGATAATTATACTGAAGATATCAAGATGAACACTAGCACCAATATGAAAAGACTGCACAAATTAGATAAAGACACATGCTACTCTTCATAGGCCTAAAGACAAAAATGTGAGACGAAACATATTTCAACAAGCAACGAAGAAGGTAGATGATCCAGATAAACTCAATAATAAACCATTAATCCACATCATCTAATCATCAACATATAGAACAAAGCACCTTCATGACCTGCATAGTTCCATAGGGAATCTAGAACACTTCCTTTTATAATTTTCTCAATGTCCTTGACATATACAACCTTTAGTACACAAATGTTAATAGTGTTGACATCAATGACAACCACATATCAGCAACAATCCACAATATACAATAGTGGTCTCCTCTCTTCTTCAAGAACACAGTGAGGTCATCCATAGATATGATGATGCATTTTCCTATGAGATCTTTGAAGGCTATGTCCATGACATGTTGGAACATTGCACCTATGTTGATCACCAAATGACATCCTCCTATATTCAAACGTCCCCCATTTTGTGGTAAAAATTTTTTTGTGCCTATCTTCATATTGCATCATCACCTGATTATATCTTGAGTAGCTGTCAAGAAATGGCATCATTTGGGAGCCATTTACAATTTGTAATACCTCATCTAGTGAAGGCACTGGATAATTGTCCTTTTCAAAAGCTCTATTTAGGTTAAAGAAATCTATGGATAATCTGATCTCCCCATTCTTCTTTTTGATTGGGACAAAATTGGCCACCCATGTGGAGTGCTAGATAGGAAAGATAATTTTGGCTGAAAGTAGCTTTTGCACTTCCTTGAAAATAATGGGCTCCAACAATGCATTGATTGGGCACTGACGCTACCAGAAAGGTTTCACATTTGGATTAAGAGGAATGTTATGGGTGATAATTGACATATCATATGTTTTGAGGTCTTTGTATCCCCAAGAAATGACATCATGAAAAGTGTGCAGGCATCAACAATCCCTTTTCTTTCCTCTGGGGTGCACACTTTTCCAATAAAAACATTTTTAACTTCTCCAACCATACCCATCAATTAGGGGAAATTTACATAAAAAATGGGCCTCCTAAGGAACTGTAAAAAAGCAAAAATTATCTCAAATAATGCAAATTATTTAAATATAAAAAATATAAATTACTTAACTACATGAGTTAAATGGGGACACATGATTCTATTATAATTCCTTAAAAAACTCAAGTCCATTATTTTTTAAAAAGTGGTACATATATTTCTATTGACAAACTCAAGTTCACTTTTCATTTTAGATTATTTCTTTTCTTGATTTTTTATTTTTTATTTTTTATTTAAAAAATCTTGAACTCAAGTTCATTTTTTAAAAATAGTGGTAACATATATTTCTATTATAATTTATTAAAAAACTCAAGTTCACTTTCTTTTTTTTGATTTTATATATTTATAATTTTATATATATTTAAATTTATGATTTTAAATATTTAGATTTATTATGTTATGTAGTTTATTTAAATAAACAAATTTATAAGTTTTATAAACAATGGCAAAGTAAAGTAACTTTATATATATTATTTTATACTTAATATTTTATTTTATATAAATTTTATATATTAAATCAAGTTCCATATTATAGATTTGGATTTATTATGTTAAATATGTTTATAAAAAGTTTATGATTTTAAATATATGATAAAGTTTTTGAACTATATAAAATAAATAAGTTTTGATTGTGTTAGAGCTTTTTTCATCAATGTTTTGGATCACACTCAGTGATCCATCATCAGGATGTTAGAGAGCATAGGAAATGAGAAATGGTTAGATGCAGACTTAGCTTTTGCTTTAAAGGAAGAGAGATGAGAGGTTGAGGAGAGAGATGGGTACAAAGACCGAGACAAGAGAGGTAAGGAAAGAAAAATGAAAAATTAAGAGAAATCAGAATGACAAATATGTGATTCTAACTTCCTATAAATATGTGATTGTTTCCCTTATATTTCAATGTGTGAGCAATAACTATGACAAAGGGCAAGTCCAAAGCAAGGTTTGAAGGATTTAAATGACTATAATGCTATCATGTAAATGATAAACATTAAATTCATGTAAATATGACTATGCCTATGACAAGAAAGCCTAAGACTCAATAAGCAATGAGATCAAGTATGACAATGCAAAAGAAGTCTAGGTATACAAAGTGTGTGTGTAAGCATAGGTAGTCCAAAAATGTGAGAAAATTTTGAATTTTATAGAAAATACAATTTTGTACGGACGACCAAGATTAAAAGTTAATGGAAGCCTAACATCAGAGGTCAAGATTGCATGTGACAACCCATAATTAGGGTTAGGGAAAAAATCTGAAGTGAGCGGCCAAGATGCAATTTGAGAAAATAAAGTCGATGGTTGAAAATAAATGTGACAAGAGGATAAAGATTAGCTAGAAAAAGAAAGATTTTGAAAATCAAGAAGATAAAGATTGTAAAGAAAGATAAGATTTGGAAAATCAATAATTTTAGCAATTACTTGATTTATGGAAGAATATTACCTTTTTGAATTAAAATTAATTCAAAATATGGATTTTGTGTGATATTAAATAATTGATTTTAGATTATTTACTAAAAAGAAGTGGTGGTTGGCATGTGAGGCCATTTTAAATAATTTATTTTATTTAATATGAGGGAAATGTCCAATAAGGAAATTAAATAATTAAAGATAATTATTTAATTTAGAGAATGCGATTAATAATGAAATAAATTCATAAATCTATTTAATTATAAGAAGACTTAAGAATTAGTGGCATATTAAATAAATAAATGAAATATATTTATTTAATAATTTAGAGGAATTATTAGACAAATTTTTTATTTATTTATTTTTAATTCAAGGGGTAAACGCTTTTGACCATAGCTATGAACCGGAACAACCATTCAACAATACCAGCCCAACAGGATTTGAACCTTGGTGGCAAGAACAACAATGCCACCTATAAACCATCACACTATGCCAATACTAGCATTAGATGAAAATAATTAAATAAATTAAGAAATTTATTTAATTATAGGAAGACTTTAGACAATTAGTGATGCCTTAAATAAATAAATAAAATCTTTTTATTTAATAATCATCAAGAATAAAAAGACATGAATTAATTAAATAATTATGAATTATTTAATTAATAGTTGAAAGTGGGCCAAGGACATAATTAAAATGTCATAATTATGCTAGGAAGAAGAAGATGAAAAATAGAGCTTTCAGGCCTAGGTCATTTTTATGTGTCTACATTTTTCCCTTCTTTGTCATAATGCACCCTGTTGCATTGTGACAATTAAAATAAGTCAAAAATATGCCCCAGTGCAAAATACGATGAGGAAGAATGACGAGGAGGGTAGCGGTATGCCCCCTCGAGAGGAAAAACAAGTGTGCTCTCGAAATTGATGAGAAGACTAGAATATGCAGGGACAAAGAAATGTTAGTGCAAAAGATATGGATGATGAAAATGCAGACTAGACGAAATGTTAGAGGGGAAACAAAGAAGGGCACGATGGGAATGAATCCTTCAGCATTTTCCAAAGTACTAATAGAAATTGCTCAAATCATCATTGGGTAGTAAAAATGACACAAATGAATAGCAAACACCATGGTATGACATAGAACAAGGTGTGCAAGGTCATCCACTTGCAAAATAGACAATCACAAACTAGGAATGTCCTAACTCATACTAAGGGCCAAGTTGCCCCAATCTTTTTGTCAAGACAATCCATAGATAGCAGACAAAGAAAAACAAAATAGGTCATAAGATGTCATTGCACCTTTAAATCCTTCATGGGACATCCTTGAGGTAGCTATTAACATGCCCAAAAGACAAGTCAATAAAAAGATAAGACAAAATAGCCAAAAATTAATAGCCATTTAATTGTATTGCTAGTGTTTGTTTTCCAAAGATTAATTGTTTGATAGTTTGACAGTTTTGACGGTTTGATGGTTTGACGATGCCTAAGGCTAGGAAAGACACATCCTAAAAAGGAAAATGACATTTAAATGATGAGGTCCAAATCCAAGAAGGACACATCTTGACGAAGACCAAAAAGTGACGAGATTGACATTTTGACTAATGTTTTGTCAAGTTGACTGATTTTAACCAATTTTGATGATGTTTCGAATGACTGTCTTGTGTCAAGTGTGACTATTTCTACTTTATTTGACCGATGTGGCCATGCTTGACTTATGATTTTTATTTAGACAAACCTAAAAGGACTGACTTAATGTCTCAGGGACTCATTGATTGATGGTCTTGCCTATGTAGCAAATGTGTAGAGACAACGTAATTCGAACAAATGACCAAGACTGACTAACATGACTGACTAGACTTGAAATGACTCTGTTTTTGGGATTTTCAACATTTATTTGAATGTTTTTGTGCTTTGAACATATTTTTGTTTTTTTGGATTTTTGACATTTTATGATTTTTAGATCTTTTTTCAGGACTTTTTATGATGTTTTTGGATTTTTATGTTTTATGGATTTTTTTTTGGTCTTTTGTCTTTTTATTATTTTCTTGGACTTTTGAAAATTTATGAGGATTGTCAAAAATGCATGTGAATACTGCCTATGCATGAGAATCCAAAGACAAACATGATTGTGCCCCTAATCAAGTTGAATACCAATTGATAGGTGATGACAACGTTGTTTGACATGGGAAGGACGCATCCAGAAACAACGTGAGGATGACGACAATGTGATGAAAGTATCGAGGTATGGAGTTGAGCTAGGAACAAAGTCAAGTAATGTTTTGGATAATGTGCTTGTATGGATTAGACTCGTTGCATTCAAATTCACTTGGTTATGACTAGATGAGATGATGAAGTATCCTTAGACCGTTTGACAAGGGAAAGCCAAGATAGGTGACAGACATGAAAGGATGAGAGGTGGCCTTGGTAAAGGATAGGAGACATGAGACTAAAGGAATTGTCATATGATTTTCAAAGACTATGTCGCATAAGGATAATGAGGTTATGAAAGTAATGACATGACATTTCGTTAATAGTGTATGACCAAAGAATGGACATGCCAAGATTTTTCCCAAAGCATAATATATGTGTGCCTGTTATATGTCAAGACCAAGATAGGTGGGAATGATATGGATTAAATGGTCGGATGCCAATGTCAAGAGGAAGGCATGGGAGATGAGACAACTTTCCCCCAACTGCAAAAGTGCACATAGATGATTTATTTTACACGACACCTATTTGCTAGGTTTTTCATCATAGTACTTATCCAGGGCACCTGTTTGCCAGGTTTTCACCGTGGGACAAAATTTTTCTCTTTATTATTCTCTTGACTTTTTTTTTGGTGTCACCAAGATGTCTGTTTGCCAGGTTTTCATCAAGGTGAAATTTTTTTTTATCATTTTTCAATTTTTTTATATTTTTGATATTTTTGGATAGCCTTGATGCTTTAGATGACCACTAACTATTCTGAATCCACTGACAGTGACAATGTAGAGACTGGTGTCATGATATGCCAATAATGACCTTTTTGAAGTAATTTCCTTGTCAAGATCATAACACTTGTATACAACTAATTGATGTCATTGTGATCCTTTTCAATACTAGAGTTGGCCTTATCAAAATATGCACATTGCGATAGAGTGCCATGAGAGTCCTTATGATAAAGAGTTGCTGCCAAGATGTGATGGATTTGTGATGTGGGATATTTGGATTGTAGATGAGATGTAGGGTTATGGTGGATGATGGTAGATGTGGATGGATTGTTGGGACATTTGGATGAATCACTTTTTATCTTCCAAACTTGGGATGGTGGATGACATATTTTGGAGGGATGGTGTTTGGAACCAACACCTTTAGATGCCTTTCTTGATGACCATTTTGATGGAGGTGGACATTTTTTATATGTGGGAGTCCTCTTTTCTTGTGGCTCCACATTGTGATTGACTTTTTCTTTTGAAATATTTTCTTTGTTTGATCCATTTGTCTTTGGGATCCATTTTAATTTCATTTGTTCACTTGTCCTTTTGTTTGATTCAATGTCCTTTGACATTTGGTTTTGATCTTTTGATTTGTATGACTTTTTTTTTTTGGTTCCAGAGGGAAGATTTAAGATGTTGAGAATGACGGTTTATGGTGTGGGTGGAAGGGGTGATGGCAGCAATATTATGACAAGGATTTCTCATAGAATTTGTTTTGATGTTTGTATCTAACAAGGCTACCCCCATTATTGAGGAGGTTCCACTGACATCGGTTGATTTGATGACTGAAGAATAGCCAAGACTTTGATGTCTGTAATTTTCTTGGAGTTGTATTGGTTCTTGAATTCCTTGCTCGTGTATTCCTAGTCCTTTGCCTTGATATTGCATGCTTTGACAAATTCTATTTGCAATGGGGTATTTATTGTTTTGAAAGGAAGATGCTAACCCATCATGATATATGTGGAAACTATTACTTGGAATATTTTCATCTGCGAGAAAGCTTGCTCTGACAAAGATAGATGACCCTAATTGATAAAGTGTCTTAGCTTCATTGTCATGTTGGACATATTTCTTATTGATATCTTTGGTCTGATCTTGTGACATGTCAGGTTCAAATGATTCTATTGGTGCCTCCAAGTCGATGTTGAATCCATCGTTATGGTCAATGTCATAGCATCCAATGAATTCAGCTATAGCTTGATCATTTGAAAATATGTCCATAGTGGAAGACTCTTGTTCTTTAGGTAGATCATCTATGTGTCCCATGGAGGCAAGTGTCTCATTTTGAAAAGTGTCAATAGTCGGAGCTTGAATAGAGTTGTCATCAAGTGTTTGATCATGAATGGCATAAAGGTCAAGGAGTGGATCGTTTGTTGTCATGGATGATATAATTGAGATTAAAGTCTTTTTCAAGGGTAGGTGTATTTTGAATGTCATGATTGTCTTGAAGGACTTATTGAATGGACTTTAAGATAGGGTCATGGGATGGACTATCTTGATCCTGACATGAAGGTGATGTTATGATGTCATGCTTTGGGCTTTTGTTTTGACATGTGTCTTATAATTTATACAATGGGATTTGACTTTGGACTATGATAGAATTTTCATGACTAAATGTGGCTTGTGAGGGAGTGACTTGGAAAGGATTGATGGATGGAGGACTAGGATAAGACATGGAGACTTGGAAGGGGTTGGTGGATGAAGGACTAGTATAGGTCATGGGGAATTTTACTGGATTGGTTGGTGAAGGGATAGGGTATAACATGGAGACTTGGACTGGATTGATATGGTATGATGGGAAGACTTGAAATGAGTTGGTAGATGGTTGGTTTCCCTTTTCAAAGCTAGGATAAGGACAATAAGTGGACATTTTTGTGGACTAATTTCATGGATGGTGTTAAGTGACTTTTGGTGGTGAGGATAGACAAACAAAGGACTAGGACTCGTGGATTGTCAGTAGGAAGGGTATGTAGGTGATGTTGGTCTTAAAGTATTAAAGTCAAAGCCATGTGGTAGTTTAACCCCTTGGTCCAAGAGCATGGCTAGATACCTTTGAGTGTCATGTAGGACTAAATCTTCTACAAAGGAGGCTACATCAGGATTTTGCACTGCAGCTTCTAAGTCTTCTGCATATATGTGTCCATGTCGATCTCTTTGTATGAATGGTTCAAAAAGGTTTTGTGATGAAGATGACATGCTCATGGAAGATTGTGTGTTCATGTTGTGAAATGGGTCAGAAAAATTCCAGTGTTGGTTTGTGTCATAATTATTATCGATGTTGGGATTGGAATCTTGTCCAAAGTTTTCCATTTGTCCTCTCTTTCTTTGAAGCCTAGTCTCAACCATAAAAGGTAATTTCTCAAATGAGGATGATGAGAATGACAACTAAATGCAAGGATAACACTAGCCTATTTTTTTAGATTTTTTGGATAAAGGATGACAAAGCAAGATTATGTTTTTGAATTTTTGACAATAAGGGATGCAATATGACAATGTTGTCTAAAGAAAATGACTAATGCCAAAGGACAATGATGAATAAGATGACAAGTTATGATACTATTTTTTTTGTATTTTTGGAATAAAGGATGACAATGCAAGGTGATGATGATGTTTTCCTAAGGAAATGATTAATGCAAGATGACAAGGTTGTCAAGGCCAAAGTACGAAATGAGGACTAGGATTATAATGTTGACTAAGGAGATGATTAATACAAAGTCTAGGTGAAAAATGAGGACTAGGATGAACAATATTAATGCAAAGTATAAGTGCAGAATGAGGACTAGGATGGACAATATTAATGCAAAGTCAAAGTTCAAAATGAGAACTAGGGTGGACAATATTAATGCAAAGTCTAAGTTCAAAATGAGGACTAGGGTGAATGAAATTTGGAAAAAGGTTTTTCCTAACCACTCTAAGCTTGACCTATGTCTCAATTTTGATTATCAAAGGACTTGCTAAGGGGACTAAGTGACAAGGTCAAAATGACTAGTGAGCTTTCCTAACTAGATTGTTGAGTTGGAAGTTCTTACAAAAGGGACAGTGACTGAAAAAGAGTAATGGTGACTAAGTCCCAAGATAACCTACTTTTGAAAACAATGATTTCGTAAAAAATGATGAGGTAGCCTGATTCAAAGTCTACAAAGATGAAACCTAAGGACAAATTTATGCTGGAAATGATGATTATGAAGCCTAGGGAATGCAACTAAAATTTGGAGAATTAAACCTATGGTCAAAATGCAAGCTAGTGGATGTAAATGATGAAGAGTTTGAGCAAATTCAATTCTAGTTTCTGATAGAGACTTCTGAAAAAGATGTTTGACAGTAGGCTAAAAAATTTTGGACTTGAATTTTTGGTTAAAAAAAACAATTTTTTTTAAGTTGATTGTTTGTTTCTAAATGTGTGAATGTTGTTCGTTTTGTTTTAGTATCCAGAAAGCACTTGACAAGCACAATATTATCAATGTAACCAAACACAAATAAGACAAACAAAATCCTATGGTTAGGCCAAGACAATATTCACTAGATTCCACCTGGGTTTCCCCAACCGTATATCCTTAGCGTGTGAATCCAAAAGCTTGGCTGAATGGGCTCCCCCTTATAGTGCACTCTCTTCTCAGGCCAACCAAGCTTCCAACCCCCATGAAACTCCCATGGCAGATTGATCACCTCTACTAAAGATTGCGAAGATGTGGATGCCTTCACACCGACTGGTGTTGTGCTAGCAAATAGAAGGTTTTTGGCTACTACAAAAAGGTGTTTAATTTGGGACCCCTGTTCAAGTGGGCATACATGGGGCACAAGATTAATCTTCATTTAGGAGGAACTCCATCCTGAAGAGGTTACACTCAATAGGGTTTTGGGGAGTACTACTTGGTCTGTATGACACATCCACACTCGTAATCCTAGGATTTCCCTTAGGATTCACATTTATATACCGGTCGGGGGTAGCTTGGCCAAAAAGCTCCATTATCGGTCTAAGTCACCCTAGAGTGAATAACTTTTCCCACCAAGGTAGACCTAAGTTCTAGAGGCAATAACCATTTCTCTTACACCCAAGATCACATAAATGCACAAGGGGAGAGGATACTTCAATTATTACACAAAAATAAGGTGGGTTTGGTTTTTTGATCACCTAGTTTGGATAGGGTGAGAGCATAGTCACTTGCCACTTTCAAGCATAGTCAAACACAATAGAAGATATGTTCATTTTAGTGCACCAAATTAAGTGTTTTATATTCTAAAAATCATAAGAACAATGTTTGGAAGTGATATTCTTGGACACTTGAACTTGTAAAACCACAAATTAGTAATTTGAACAAATTGTCTTGGACCCTCAAAATGTAAATGCCATATGCTGCCAACAAGGATTAGTAACCAAAAATATCTAATCTAAAACATGCAATCTGTTAAAATCATAAACTAAATTACAAATTAGAAATATAAACTAAATTAAAAAGTTAAAAATTTAAATTAAATTAAAGCTTATAAATCTAACTAAATTAAAAAGTTAAAAAGCTCATCAAAAAATTGTAATTTCATATACATGTTCTTAACATAGCCGAATTAGATTTGATTATTTGAAGGTGTTATTGATCTGAAAAATAAAAAATCAAAGAAGAGACCCCTACTAATTTTCTGAGAGATTTCCAAAACTATAAAAGTTAGAAAAATTCCCTGTTTTGCAAACAGAAACGTGGATTTGTGAAAACCGTATAGAAAAAAAGATCAGATTTTTTTGCATTATATTTGGCCTCCAAATTAAATATGTAAAACATAGACCCCCATTAGAATTTCAATAGATTTCCAAAAATGTAAAAATTTCTAAAAAATTTGCCGATTTGCATCCAGAAAATCAATTTTATGAAAAAACATAAAATCACAATAACTCCTACAAAAATGACAATAAACCCTCATTTTTTTACTGTATCCTCTTGAGATGATGCACAAGATTCATCATAAATATTGTAGGAAAATTTTCAGCTATGTAGAAGATATGAAGAAATTTGTAAAACCTGGGGTTTTGTCCAAAAAAATGGTAGATTTGGAACACAAAGTCAATAAAACCTACAAAAAGCAAGCTAGATCAAAGGAGTCAGGTTCACCAATGTATCAATGGGTATTTTTCTCAAAGGTTAGTAGATTAGATCAATAATATAAAACCCAAAGAAAGCTATGAAGCACAATGAAAGCAGAACAATAAAAAGAATGATTATACCAGATAATCCTCGAAGCCTCCATGAATCACCTCCATAGCACCTTCTAACTTGCTACAAATATGTGATTGTTTCCCTCCGATTTGAGTGTGTGAGCAATGATTATTACCAAGACAAGTCCAAAGCAAGGTTTGAAGGATTTAAATGACTATATTAATGCTATCATGCAAATGATAAACATTAAATTGATGTAAATATGACTATGCCTATGACAAGAAAGCCTAAGGCTCAATAAGCAATGAGATCAAAATATGGCAATGCAAAAGAAGTCTAGGTATATGAAGTGTGTGTGTAAGCGTAGGTAGTCCAAAAATTTGAGCAAAATTGGCATTTTATAAAAAATGCAATTTTGTACATATGACCAAGATTAAAAGTTGATGGAAGCCTAAAATCAGAGGTCAAGATTGTGTGTGACAACCCATAATTAGGGTTAGGGAAAAAATTTGAAGTGAGTAGCCAAGATGCAATTTGAGAAAATCAAATCGATAGTGGAAAATAAATGTGACAAAAGGATAAAGATTAGCCAAAAAAAGAAAGATTTCAAAAATAAAGAAGATAAAGATTGGACAGAAAGATAAGATTTGGAAAATCAATAATTTTAGCAATTACTTGATTTATGGAAGAATATTACTTTTTTGAATTAAAATTAATTCAAAATATGGATTTTGTGTGATAGTAAATAATTGATTTTATATTATTTACTAAAAAGAAGTGGCAGTTGGCATGTGAGGCCATTTTAATTAATTTATTTTATTTAAAATAAGGGAAATATCCAATAAGGAAATTAAATAATTAAAGAAAATTATTTAATTTACAAAATGTGATTACTAATTAAATAAATTAATAAATCTATTTAATTATAAGAAGACTTAAGAATTAGTGACATATTAAATAAATAAATGAAATATATTTATTTAATAATTCAGAGGAATTATTATACGAAAATAAATAAATAAATTAAGAAATTTATTTAATTATAGGAAAACTTTAGACAATTAGTGATGCTTTAAATAAATAAATAAAATCTATTTATTTAATAATCATGAAGAATAAAAAGACATGAATTGATTAAATAATTATGAATTATTTAATTAATAGTCGAAAGTGGGCCAAGGACATAATTAAAATGTCATAATTATGCTAGGAAGAAGAAGATGAAAAATAGAGCTTGCAAGCCTAGGTCATTTTTATGTGTCTACAAGGTACATTCTAACCACTACCAATTATTGCACTAGATGGACTAAAGCAATTGCATGTAGGCAATGTACAACTAAAGTAGTTACTACTTTTTTTGAAAAGTTTCATTTTAAATCACTTTGGTTGACCATTTGCTTTGGTTTGTGATAATAATCCTACATTTGCATCCCTTAAGTTTGCTAGTTTGGCCTTTTATTACGGAATTGCACTTAAGTTCTTATCCAACTATTATCCCCAAGGGAATGGTTTAGCCAAATCCACGAACAAGAACTTGTTGACTATCATACATAAACTGCTTGACAAGAACCCAAAAGACTAGCACACCCAGTTGCATTTTGCTTTGTGGGTAGATCACACTCGTTATAAGGCTGCCTTAGGGAATTCCTCATTTTTGCTCATCTATGGTCTAGAGCTAACTTTCCTGGTGCACCTCAAGATCCCTACACTCCAATTCATCAATACATACTATGAGGAAGGAAAACACCATGAAGCCTACCTAGCTGAATTGCTCCATTTAGAGGAAGTTTGTGACCAAGCAATAAAAAAAATCACCAAACACAAGGGCATAATCAAGAGATAGTTTGACTATAGAGACAAATTTAAGGTCTTTAGGATTGTAGATTTGGTCCTATGTTGGGACAAGGCCCATGAGAAGAGGGGGACATGACAAATTCAACAAGCTCTGACTTGAACCCTTTCAAATTTTTGAGATTCTAGGAGATAATGTCTTTCACCTTAAAACGTTAATCAGAGAGAATGTCTAATTTCCTGTCAATGGGAAATACCTCAAGAATAATTTCCTTTCTTGCATTGGCCAAGCTTGTCCCTTTGTATATAGTTGTATGTAGTTAGAGTTGGTTCTTTGGTTTGTTGTTTTGCTTTTGCTTCACGTCTGTTCACTTTCCTGGATTTTGTTTTGGTTGAGGGTGTCACCCAATCTTGATGCAGTGACTATGCTTGGCTCATTCAAGGGCCTACTTTGTTGCGCACTCCTCTCATTCCTTGGATAAGTCTTCATCAGTTACCATGAGCCTCTATTCACTACTGTGAGGTGGATTTTCTTACTTGAACTCTAACTTGATTTAGGAAAGAACCCTTATTTGAATCCCTTCACATCTATCTCAGATTACACATGATATACATCTTAAATACTCTTGAAGATCTCTATGATAGCCATTATGAGGCTTTGGCAAGTGAAAAATCCTAAGTCTACTCTAGTGACCACTGTGATTTCTAAACCCACTATGAGCTTCAGTGCTTATGCAAATTGAGCAAAAGAGGATCAAAATAAAATATGAAAAGAAAAGAAGGAAACAAAAGAAAGATATTGAAAAATAGGCAATTGTGTCGGTGTGTGAGTAACTCTATTGGGGATATGGATGTTTGGCTGAAAATAGAGTAATTTTTGTGGTGACAACTCTGTCAGGGCTATGGATGCCTGAGGGGTAGCGGAGTAATGTCCAAGTTACTTTTGGGGTTAGATAATCCACATAACTTGCCTCGACTGATTGGTTGTTGTCCTTTGTGGTCTCTGAAGGAGCGGAATACACTCACTGCACACACTTTTGAGATGTTTTGTGATGTGATTCAACCAATGATTCCTTCCTCTTTAATTCTTTAGTTTTTTTTTGGAAATTGGTGTCTCGTCTATGAAACCAAAGATTTTGGTTTCTAGATGAATCCTTACCCTTGGAATGCTTGGGAGTGTTCTCCCAACAAAGTTTCCATTTATTGTGCCTACAACACACACACCTCGTTCAAACTAGGGACCCCCTCTTTCTGTTCTCATTTTCATTAGGTCATTTTCTCTTTTGCCTCATTTTGCATGCCCCTATTTTTTAGCATAAATTGGTCACATGCAGTAAAGTCATCAAAATCCACCTAACCAAAATCACTTATCCAAAATTTGCTAAGTGTTTATCCTTTGCGTATTTAAGTCTGCGGATTTCCTTGTGCCTTTTGCTGGTGCATCCACTAGGCCTCGTGGAGCCACATTTGTGGGTTTCCTTCTACAAAATTTTGTTATCTCTCCAATGCTATCTAGTGGCCAACTCTGGGCATCCACCCCTATGGTGGGTTCTACATCAACCTTCGTCACCTAGGTATTGACCAAACGGTCGTGCCAACTCGAGTTTTTGCATCTCATGAACCAATCTACGGTCATACTAGGAATTTAAGGAATGCATTAATGGTTAAAATTTCTATAAATAGAGGGTGTCCCAATTGTCATTTTCACCCTATACTTTTAAATTTTGAGAGGAGAAAATGGAGCTTCCACCCACACGAGGATTTGTAGGAAACTCATGCTAGATTTCATTAGTTTCAATGTAATATTTAAAGGTATGGATTCCTATCGACACTTCTTTGCTTAGTGCATAGAATGTCAAAGCAACTCCACCTATTAGGATCTTAGTTGTTTAAAAATTTGAACTTTCCCATATCCTAGTTTTTTCTTAAGATCAAATTCAAATGACATTTGAAATGGAGGTCCACATCCACCTTATTCCTATGATGGTATTCTATCAAAATGAAGACTATTTTTGGGGTCCTCGTGTGTTGTTGTACATGAGAGTATGTCTCGATAAGGTCATTTCTCAATGGCAAAGATCCAATGCCTACTTGAAATCCTAGTCGCACATTCCTGATGAACTTATAACTTGGGTAGCCCTAAGCAAAACTATTAGGACTTTGATCTCCTGTGGGACCATGCATGTGGGACTCCGCTGCGAAAGGTCCACTATGCAAACATCATTCTTTAAGTGGCTAAACCTCACCATCCTTCTGTAATGCGGATGCCACACCTAGGGTCAAAACTCCCTTAGTAGGCATGACCAAGTGGGCCACCACATGATGAAGATCATTGTGTCCCAAATGCCTTGCAGATACTGTAGACTAAACCTCCCTTTTGAACTAAACTAAAAAATTTCTAAGGAAAATTTTGGTGCGAGGAGTCCCTTTAGGTCTACGCATGTGGGTTTCCATACATACGAGGTGTCATCACCTAAATGTTGTTCCTTAATGGATGAAAGATTGAGCCTTTTTTCTATGTGAGCTCTACAGTTGGGACTTCCCTTCAACAAAACTTCAAGGGAGACCGACAAAATCTTGGAATAATTGACCTTTTGCGGGTCCACTGGTGTGGACTTCCATTTGTGGATGGCCATCATTATACTGCCATTCTTTAATAGTGAAGACCTAATAAGCTTCCCACCACTTGAGTCCCGCATTGCCTAAAATTCCACATCCTTCATCTTAGAATTCAATTAACTTGTGAGGGAAAATTTCCTTGTGGGTTCTGCCATGTGGAACTCTGCATGCAGACCTCCACCTACCCAACACTATTGTCTAACAGTCAAACTCTAGGGGCTTTCTACCTTGCAGCACCTACACTCTTTACACCTGCATGAGCTATAAAAGGATAATTTAATGAAGTAAAATGATTGAAGTGCATTCTCACACATTTTTACATGTGCTAAGTGACCTCACAAGGAATTTATCCATTTGAAGTTCCTTGTGGAAATTCTCATGTGGGTAGGTGCTTGCGAGATTCCACGGTCCCAACATTGTCCTACTCTTCACTAATCCTAACGGCTTCCACCTAGGGGAAACCTACACCCCTAACCTCACATTTGCACAAATGATCTTGAAAAGCCTTGAAAATCAAATGATGGATTTTATGATCTCTTAAAGATGTGTGAATGGATCCAACCTTGGATTTACAAGATTTTACTAATGTTTGTCTCCTTAATATGTAAAAACACTTACTACACCTTTGCATGTAGGATTTATGGAACACATTGAGGGATCATTAGCAAAGCCCACAAGAAAGACTGACAAGGGAAAGAAGCTTGGAAGAAAACCAAGGGAAAAGGAAGAAAAGTAACAAATGAAGTACCAGTTCCATGGGGTGGAGTGCACTTCCAAGCTTACCTCCACCTGGGACATGGTGTTAGATACAAACCTAGGCCACATAAATATTGATGAATTTAAGCAAAGGGTAATGGTCAACCCTACTACTGAAGATGCATGAAGGATCAAATGGAGTGGTCTTGAAAAGGTAGTCGACTTCCCTCCTGCCTTGGTTGCTCCAAAATTGGTCATTGTCTGCTGAGAGTGTTATCACTCCAACAAGAAAATAATTGATAAGGATGGGAGAGTATTAGTAGACCTGTCTTCCAAATCTATTGGTAGGACATTTGGCATCCCAACATTTGACGAGATGGAAGAGGTAGAAAGGGAATTTTTCTCAGAATGTGTGGCAACATGACCCTATGGGATACAATAGATGATCAACCAGAATTGGTTAAAAGACAAGAGGGGCAACACCAATAAAGTACCCCATAAGCTATTTAGAAGTGATTTCTTTGAGGAGTATCATGATCTGGTCACTCTCTTCAGTAGAGTAATGGGCCTACCAACTACTACATTTTTCAAGGAATGGATGTTCTACTTTATAGAAGAAATCATCTAAGGTGAGAGAAAATTTCACTGGGACAAGATGATCAGTGATAACTTGCACAACCAGCTCCTGACTATGAAGAAAACATCCTAGTTCTAAATGGCATCATATCTAATCTATCTCCTTGTAGAGAAATTCCTGTACAAAGGACTCTTCTATGTAGGAACACTAGGGACAAATAAGGGAGAGATCAAAGTCTATGACTGCTATCCCCAATTGCAATATAGGACCTTTAAAAGAGAATACAAAAGAGTGAATGATGCCTTCATTTGGCACATAATTAGACTCTTGGGAGAAGATTTTGAAAAAAATGTTATCACACAATGTGAAGGCCTTTGTAAAGGGATTTGGATATCTATTCATTTAGTTCCCAAAGTTCACCTACATTAGATCAAAAGGGTTCTCAAGGAAACCATACAGATTAACATGCTACCCAAATGACCACATCATCTTGTTGGAGGTTTCTCGGCTGTTGTAACTTCCCATACATTGTTAAGTGATAAGCATCAGGCTAGGATTCCATATCCTCTAACCTTTGGACATGGAATGTACTCTTGTCATGCTACCCAATGTGTTGAATACTCGAAAAAGGAGTTAGCAGAGTATAACTTGGACCTTCACATAGACCAAGGAAGAGTGGATCCTCATAGTAAAATGAAGAAATGGGTTGGGAGGAAATATGCTCACTAACCTCACATTGAGGACTTCTGGGCCAACTGCAATGATGACAAAGAGGTGTGGATGCAACATTATATAAGGATAACCACTCCATTTGTGAAGTTTATTAATCTATTTCTAGTGCTTGACCAAATAGTTGAGGAAGACAACCTTGTGGATGATAGATACCATGTTGTGGCTAGGATGCCCCTACCTATTATTGGTTGGAATGAGGAAGAGTTCATCAAACTTGATATTCTCACCTAACCCATTGAGCACAGAACAAGACAATGGGTGGATGCACAGGTAGCACAAATTAAAGAGTAGGGTGCAAAGCTTACATATGGGGAGCTCGAGGATGAAATAGAAAGTGAAACTAATAGTGATGCATCCACTGGTTCATCGGGTGAAGCTCCCAAGTCCCCATTGTTCATGAGGTCAAAGAAGAGGAAGCATGTACCTGAGCATAAGCCCAAACAAAAGGTATATTCCAAGGAGATGATCGAGGGGAAACCATCTAAAATAATAGAGGATAGGGAAATTTGTGCTCAAAATGCCTACTATTCAAGAGGAAGAATAAAATGAGTAGTTGTGCTCACCACCTACCACTTTCGCTACCGCTGCCACCACCATCACCACTCCTCCACCTTCCACCTCCAAGGCTTAGCCCATCTCATCCCTGCTCACCATGGACATCTTAGTCCACCTCACCTCCGCCTCGCCAACTAATTTGGTAATAATGCTTGACTCCTCCTCCTTGACTACCTCCCCACTATCATCTTCCTCACTTCCTCATCCACTACCTACTTTCTCTACTATGTCACCTACAATATCAACAACTACCATGTAACCTCTTGCTTTGTCGCAATGCTTGGTGACCTATATGCAAAATGTACCACCTAAGCTCTCTAGGGTGATCCTTGACCCCAAAGTCCAAGAGCTAATGGCTTAGCTAGCTATTGCTTTACCTATTCCCTCATCACCTATCGAGCCACCAAAAATGGAGGCCACAATTCATATCTCAAAAGAAATGGAAAGGTTATGTGTAGAGCAACATAAAGAGGCTATGAAGAATATAGTGGATGAGCCCGAGGATTCTAATCAAGATGATTATTTTGGACACTCAGAGGGAGGGTTGAATATAAAATTAGAAAAGGTAGCTTCTAATGAAGAAGGACTAGAAACCTCCGAGGATGAAGGGCTCGATGAGAACTACATGGTAGAAACATTAGATCAGGATCTAGAAGAAGAGACACACCCAAAGGAGCATTGCTCTGAGGAAGGGAATACATGCATCGATCTAGACATGGAGATACTTGAAGAACCTCCATAGATTGGCCAAGATATGGGCCTGATGTAGGAAGAAATACCTCCAGCAAGGGAGGAAGAAAAGGATAAAGGAGAAGAAGAAGATGCACTAGAAAAGAGCTCTAAGCCTGAACAAAACATTGAAATTGAGCAAGAAGAAGATAAAGGGAAAGGCACTAGGTCCCCTAAGAGGAGTATTGAGGATAAGCCTCAAAAGGAACGAGAAGAGGAAGGTGATCATGAATCACCAAAGAGGAAAACAAAGGTTCCTGCTTGGCTGGAGAAACAATTGAAGAAGAAGGCACTCGTAGTTGTTGATCCAAAGGCGAGGCTAGAAGCAATACTAACTAGAGCAAAGACAAGGACCAAAAAGGAGAAGAAGCCAAAAATCAAATTGCACATTATGGTTAATGCTTCTAGGTACCAAACATTACAAGTTGTCACCCCAATAGTAGGAAAAGATGTTAGAACCATATAGGGGCAAGATTACCAAATATCTACAATCAATCTAGGCCTAGCAACTCATGAGTAGAAGATAGATGATTTGTAAGGGTTAGTTTCTACCATCATATAGTAGATGAACAAGGATCAATCCAACAAAGAAGAGCTAAAGGCACAAGTGGTGGACCTAATCTCTTACATTCAACAATGGACATCCATAGAAGAAGAAGCTCCTACAAAATTGTCTATGCCTTTTCTCCTCTCCAAGGAGGAGCTAAATAAAATGGAGAAAATGAAAAAATGGACCAAGTCCACTGTGGATTGGTTCTGTAGATGCATAAAAATGTCCTCTTAATCATTTTTATCCATTGCATAATCATATCTCCATAAAACCATTAAAATATTATAAGCATTTATAAGCATTTACTCATAACCATAATCCATTTACATAATCATTTAGTCATTTATCCATTATTTATCCAAATGCATATTTCATTAATTCATTTCATAAATATTTATCATTTCATTAATCATTAACATATCCATAAATCATTTCATATTCATCCATTTACATAAATCATTTCACTTTGACTATTTGCATGATTATTCATTTGCATTAATCATTAAAATGCATCCATATTTCATTAAATAAATTAAAATTCATAAATCAATTCCATGAAATTAGCTTAAAGTTGCACATTAAACTCATAAATCAATTTCCATGGAATTAGCTCAAAATTGCACAATTTGAGCTTCCAAACATGAATCATGGCATAAATCACTCCACTCATTTCTCATTTCTCATTTTCACATTACGCATTCATTTATAAAAACCTCCTCCTTCTCAATTTTTGGGAATACACATTTTGATTTAAAAATTCAATTTCAATCTCTCTTCCACTCATCACAGCTTCTTGTTGCACTTGTGCTCATAAAAATCTGAGAGCATCAAATGCATAAATCAAGAATCATGGTGAAATAGGAAAACAATGGAGCTGATTTTCCTTTGAATGCATTTATTTTAGTTTTGCATAGTTTAGTTTGCATTTTGCATTTGTATTCATTTGGAAAGGCTTTCTTGATGATATGCTAAAATTTTGATTTGAATTTATAGATTAAATCATTTAGCTTCTTTAGTTTTCAGCATAAACAGGTTCAACCAGGTGATATACAATGGTGACATGGGTATCTTCCATGCTACGTTAGGATGTTCAATAAGTTCCAGAGTTTACATAAGTAGATAGAGTACATGATAAATATCTTAAATGAGTTCTTCGAGTTGTATAGGATCACCTATCCTAAGCTTGAGAGCGTCCTTAAGATTTCATGGGGAATATGGGAAAAGGAGATGGAACTATCAAAGGATGATCATTGGTTGGTGGAAACATGGTAGATGGGCATGGATTATAGAAAAGATATCCTAGAGAAGGTATTGCATGAACTAAAGCTTGATCTTGAGTGGGTTGTAGAGCACTAGACTGGTGGTGAAGATTATTTGAAGATGATAAAAGACTATGAGATGTTTGCTCTAGAGTTAGATCTAGAGAAAATCAAGCCATTCTTTCATAAGAAGATGGAGCAAGGGGCTACAGACACACTGTTACTGAATTTCATGAATTTTGTTGCAAGGGATTTCACTTAGTCTGAATAGGTTATCAAGGCAATGCCCAAATGCACCAAGCACTAGGATCAGGTCACCGAGAGATTCAAGAAGATAACCTTTTAGATCCTTCAATCTAAACTCATGGAATGGGAAAAGCTCTAAGCTATGATCAGTAAGTTCGTACAGTATGCTACTCTCCAAAAGAATGTTGGAAATCTAGTTATATATGATAAGTATTTGGAAATATAGTTATAAAAGTTGGAAGTAGCTAAAAGACAAAAGCAACTACAAGAAAAAATAGACTAGAAGACGAAATACAAAAAAAAATAAAAGTCTATTTTATATTGTCATATATTTGGGGGTGGGTGAAACCCTATTGTAAAATGAATCTGAGCCACACAATGTAAATGAATCTTATACATTCATTTTTCTTTTGGAAAATTATAAATAGGGGCATCCTCTCATTTTCAAAGAGAGAGATGAGTTATTGTGTAAAGGCATGCTGTAGAAAATTAATGAGAAGCATTGTTTTGATGGTTTCTTGTGTTTTATTCTTCATGTGTGCATGATTCAATCTCCAAGCATTAGATTTTAGATTTTTTTTCTAGTTTTAAGTTAATTTCAGTTGTGCTTTAATGATGAAGAATACTATGGTGTTTGATGTCTTCCTAGCTCATACTTTTTGTTGTTTATTGCTGATAAACTACTATGTAAAGTTAGTCTGAGCATTATTTACATTGTTTCACTTAATTTCAGCTATTATTCATGCTTTAATGGTGAATGGATGGTTTGAAAATATGTATACCTTAGAAGATTGCACTAGTTTCATGAGACTATGGGTTGTCCTTGGTTAAGTGGAACTCATTTTTAGGAAGTTTGTCCTTTGTAACATCCTCCATTGTTACTATTCATCATTAGTTGTAGGTCTAGAAAACTTCTAACCCTTTCATCCTTTTGAACTTTCTTTAAAATTGAAGTTAGAACAAAGTTCCACCATCATTGTAAATCCAAATTTGATGGAAAAGATGGACTTTTAGCTTGTTGTTCCAAACTTGAAGCAACTATCCACTCACTTCCAAAATTTATAAAACTCCTTTTACAAACCCAATTCCCTCCATGCTTAATAACCAAAAATTCCCTTCATGATTACCAACAAATCACATCAACCAATTGAACTATTCCATGCATTGGCATGACCTAAAACCCAAGAGACCTTGAGGTGATTTCTAAAACTTAGTTACAAAAATTACCTTTCAAGAGAGATAGCATACTCGTATGTTGTCTATGTTGAGAAAGTGCAAAAACACCCATCAACAACTCCCTCTCACTCCAACCCCTTCTCTTGCACTCCTACCTCTCTCAAGTCTCTCTCTCGTGGGTCTCTACTTCCCTCTCTCCCTCCCACCCTACATAGACAACTCTCTCTCCTTCTCTTAAAATTATCCCTCCCTCTAATGACATACATACATACATACATATAAGAAGACATACATATAGGCATACATACATACTTACATACATACAAGTATACATACATATGTACGTACAATATTACATACATACATACAAGCATGCATACATTCATACGAGCATACATACATTTAATAGACTAGCATTTAACACAAAGTAAGACATAACATGAGAATGTTATAACATTCTCGTGTTGTTTCTTGCTAGGAAAGTCTCGGGCACAAATGCAAAAACTATATCAAAACTATGAAATAACATGAGTGCATTATAATGTGCTCACATTATTTCTTGCTTTGGGAATCCCCAAGTCTTATGCTTGGAATTTTCTTTGGAATACCAACCCAAAGGCTTGGAGTTCCCTCCCAACATCCAAAGACATGTTTTTGCAAATTCTACAATATTTCACATAATCGTGTTCATGTTAAGTATCAGGTTTGCACGTGTTTCAAGGTCAAACAAATCAAACACCTGGGTAATGGTAGGCTCTCTCTTAGTTATCTGATGATGTAATTTTTTTCACATTTTGACAATGTTAAGCCTTTGATCTATAATTTCTTTTATTTGTGTGTCTATTTTTTTCCAAAAACCAGTGTTTGACTAGTATTTTTTTCTTTATAAATTAACCATTTGAAATTTCAAATAAATTACATTTTTAGAAACTAGACTTCAGTCTACACATATGTAAAAATAATAATTTTCAATTCGTTTTCAAAATTCATAGGGGTAGCATGGCCAAAATTCTATTTTTCAAGAAGTGTCCACTTTTAAAATTAGTAAAAATTCAAATATTCATTAAAAAATTATCAAAAAAATTAGGCATAAACTACATATTGTTAGCTAATTTCTCACCAAAGCAATTTTAAAAATACTAAAATAAGTTAACCTTTTGAGGAAGCCACAAAATTCACTATGCTATGTTTTTTTGAAAAAAATAGCACCAATTTATGTCGCCCCCTTTTTTGAACCCCTTAATCTCTACCATTTTCAAAAAAAATATTAGTATAGAAAGTAGACTCTGAGCACTACAATCCTTGTTTTTGTTGCATCTCAAAATTTTGAGTGTAACTATCCTCCATTTCATGTCCAAGGTCAGTATTTCTAGATTTCAAAAAAAAGTGGCCACTTAAGACCCCTTTTTTGCCCCCCATATTTTTGCACTTAACCAATTTGAGTTATATTCATGTTGTATAAGAGTGAATTTGCTCCCTATGTGCAATTCCCCTTTTTTCCTTTGTCCACCTTAGAAAACCAAGTTCAGAGGCTTAATTCCACTTAAGCCCACTATTGGCAGTCCACTTGGTGCCTGTTTTGAATGTCGATGGAGGCATTTTTTTTTGTGGATGCCCACATGGTGTGCTTATGTCCCTAGAAGATTCTTGTGGCTGAGCCAGTAGAGGCATTACTCTTCTCATTGGTAGTGAAGTAGTAACGCCTCCTTTGGCCGACCAACCCGAATATGGTTGTTTTCTTCCTTCCTTCTTCATATTCAGTCCTTCAACAAGCATTTCAACTCTTCAGTAGATCAAGCCTTCGTTCTTGCACACTTCAAGCTCCCATTCTCACACTTTTGCATCCATTCTCACTCACTCTAAGCATTCAAGCACACCATTGCAGAAAAAGCTTCACTTCATCACTTCGGTAGAGCACGCTTGGGACCACACCATTGCAACAGAGGCTTGAGTTCCTCTCATTTCTCCCCCAAGCAGACTTTAATGCTCTTGGTGGAGGTGGTAAGGTTCCCCCTCCTCTCCTCTATCACTTGGTTGAGTAGCATAATACTGCATTATAGTGTTTGTATTCTCTTTACTTTATTACTTCTTTATCTCATATCCTTGGTTGTCTGTGGAGGTGGAAACACCTAAACGGGGGTCTGACTGAGGCAGGACCCTATACAGCCACCCAAAATTTTCCCTCTTTTTGTGTGCAGGAGTACATGCTATTTGAAGGATCAGCTGGCGAGAAATTTTTTCAATGAGATCCTCCTCATCTTCTTTACTCTTGCTTATTTACTTTACAACGTTAGAGAATATATCATTTATTTTTTTATTTCATTCTGGCCTTTTAGTTGAGTAGCTAGGCCATTAGTCGTTTTGGTGAGTTCAACCTTGTATTTGCTATTGTCTGACCATATGGACTACAGTGCAGTTTAGAGACGCCAGTGTGCCACACAATCATCCAAAGTCTGTGGTGAAGTCCTCAGGCAGAGAGCTCCTTGATGCATAGAGTTGAACCTAAAAACAGACTCGGCTAGCCCCAACCTTAGAACTTGGGATTGCAAAGTGGTTGTAAGATATCGTAGTCTTCATCATTCTCATCCTCATAACCCTAAACATTGCACTTAGCTGAGGTAAGTTAGGGCAGCCTCTCGCATCTTGAACCTCCATGACCTGGGATCTTGCATGCAGTGGTCCCTCTCTCTTACATTTTTGGTGAACCTAACATGAACCATTTTGGTTCCGTTCTTGCGATACTGATAGTCCATTTCCTCATACTCTAGGAGTGTTTTAGGTGTGAGTGTTGTAAGGTTGTCGCCTTGCAACCCAACCTGTGACCCCTAGTTGGTGTAGTTAGAAGGTTACAAAGGTATTGCACGTCAAAACCTTAATTGGGTCATAGTCTTATCTATTAACTATTATCAATCAAATATGCACCCTATGCTAAGTTTGCAGAAAACTTAACTATCTATTGACACATGGAAACCTTCTTTAGATGTGGGTGATCTGAGTGAAGAAGGAATCTCCAGAGTGAGTTGGTTCTCTGAATGATAGTTTCTATTCTAAATATTTTTTGATGGAAAAGGGTTAGAAGGATAACTGGATTAAAACTCTAACTTAAAGTGATTTCTATAAATTAATGATGATTACTTTGATTTTCTACCCACAAACAACTCTTAGAAAACAACAATAACTTCACAATCTCTCATGAACAACCAATACATAATTGATTTGCATGAAGATCCAGATTCAAACACAACATGCAACCTCTATCACATGAACTTTTTGTATCAAAATCTCCAATAATAGGACATAAAAAGGATCTGTAAACATAATCACAATGGAACATCAAAATAAGATTGCAAAGGAGACAAAAATTGATAAATAGGAATGCTACTTTATTAAACTAAAGGAATATGCCAAAGTATGAGTACAAAAATGTTCACAAGCTCTCAAAATGTGTGTAAGAGCAAGAAACAAAAATCTGAACCAACTAAACTCTAAGTCTTTCTTCAAAATATATCTCCAAACCCTAATCTGAGCTCAAGAAGAAAGCCCAAAAAAAAGCATCCAAATCTACTCCATAATGTGTAACAAAAGAGGAAAACTCACACTTTTTGCATGTCCATCCCAAAAAGCACCTAAAAATAGGTCTATTTTGCTTTAAAAGCTGAAAAAGCACCTCATCTTCACCCCATGCAACTCAATTTTTCCCCAAGGAAAAGTCAACCTCTTTTGCCTTCTTAAAACTGCTAAAAATAGAAAAAAGAATAAAACAATTTATAAAATATTGCTTTATCTTTTGCTTTACAAGATAATTGCATTTTTTTTATTTCTCCATTTGATCTAATTTTTGCAATAAAGATTTAAAAATATTTGCAAAAATAATACACTTATCTCTCCCTTAAAATTTTATTTTTCTTAAAAAAATTCATAAAAAATATAAGGAAATATCTCTCAATGATTTAATTGATTTCTATAAAATCAATTAAATATAAACTAAGGAATTTTACTTCCCTAAGGCATAAGCATTGATATTGATTTAAAATACCTTAGGTATTTGGGAATTTGAAATAAATCAAAAACCTAAGACATAAAGGTTTAGACATATGAAGTCTTATGATATCTCCAAAAGCTCGACCTAAGCATGAAAATACTTTCGGCCACTAAGACATTAGCATAAGTTTGTTTTTAAATGAAAAAAAGGGAAGTCCCCTAAGTTCAAATTAGGGAACAAGCTCAAAAACCTAATAATAAAACTTCCCCACTCCACTTTTTTCGCATCATTGCACTTGTAAATTTTGAAGAGGAAACTCTTCTTGGAGGAAGCACCGCCACCATGACTAGAGTTTTAGCTTGAAGCTCATAATTTTGCACTTAGATTGGTCGATTCTCCATAAATGAGCTGGGTATTTTTATTTCAAGCTGTAATATGGCTTCCTCTCTTTGTTTTGTAAGCAAAATTGGCCTTCAAGGCTGTGGCCAAGCATGTGTATTTCTCTGATTTTTACTCCATTTTTCCTATACTTTATTTTTGCAATTTCTTGGCGGCCATCATGAGAGTTTGGCCCTTGCTTTGGAAGCTCTGTGAGAGCTCAGACATGACTTAATTGTTCTTCTACAGGCATGAGATGATGAGATTTACTTCTGTCTCTATCTCCCTCTTAAAAAGAAAGCTTATGAAAGCTTAACTCTTCGCTTGGTTCAACCCTTGCTAGCATCATATGTATCTTCTATTCATAGGGTTTTGTTTTTTTATGAGCTTGCAAGCTCTAAGGCCATGGCCTATACTCATATTTTCTCATTGTTATGAAAAAATTTAAAGCTTATACTGTGTATTTCAATGGCTCTCATATTTGAACATAAAACCCCCATGTGGGTACTTTGTACTTTCAAAGAAATCCATACATTTTGTGTTTTTTGTCAAAACCCTCAAATAGATTAACTGTAACAAGAAGAAATCTGCATTTTAAATTGAAATCATCATATGGGTATTTATAAAAATGGAAGAAAAACCTCCCTAACTTCTGGGCTTGACCCAAATAACATTCATTTCCTTCATTGATGAGAACACTTAGATTTTGGAATGAAAATGCAAGACTTCATGGCTATGGCCAATTCTTATTGTAAACACCATTTTTAAGAGCTTAAAAGCTCAAAACTATGCATCTTAACTGTATTCTACATTTTTAGTTAAAACCCAAGATGGGTACTTTGTATTTAAAATGCAAACTACATTTTGAATTGAAATCTCCATGTTGTATGCAGCACATAGAAACTCCTTATTTTCTTGTATCAAATTAATATTATTTGAAAAATAATGGAAATATTGAAACCCCTTCATTAAGAGAAAAGATCTTCTCAGCTGATATATTCATTTAAGATCTTTGTCGTCTTGCACTTCTAGATAAAGTATCAAGTGGGTATTACTTTTTCTAGGAAACAACACTTCACTTCTCTTTTGCTGCTCTAAAACTGAAAGAAGCAACGCCATTCTCCTTTACAATATTCTTCATGTAGCAACACTCAAATAGCATGAAGCAAACAACCAATTCAAAATGTACAATTTTTTGGTAGATAACCTGGAGAATTTTCTTTTCACTCCACACACCTGTACACTCATTGACTACTGATGGCATATGATGGATCTTTGTTTTACTCACAACTATGGGTAAATCTTCTTAGACATCCTTGTTTAGTCAGTTCAGAATGCAACACCTCATTTCATGTTACATATGTAACTGGCCATTATAATATTCATGTAGGTTACTTTGATGCTTGTTACCACTTATTCAAAATACTTGAATCTTTAAGAAGATATGCATTCTCAGCTCAGCATTCTCATGAAATAAGGAAAATGAGAACCTAAATCTCCTCCATATGATTCCATCATTTATTAATGTTTTTTTGATGAGGAATTATGTATACCTATTCACTTATCACCATTTATGAGCATGAAACACTTGTTGCACTAGAAAAGAACATCTTGAACAACATGAATAAAAATGACCAAAACACTACATGGCAACAAAATGCACTCGCTTTTGACAATGTTTAATGATCTCCAATATGTAATTGGTGAATCATTTGGTTCTATTTTTTAATTGACCTCATTTTTCACTCATAATTTTCACTTTGTTGTTCTTAGATTTGATTGCTATGAGTGAAGAATGGGCTTGATTACTTTGGTAGTTGAAATGTATCTATTCCATTAAGCAGGATGATTATACCTCTTTATTCAACTCTCATTTGTTTTTTGAGGGATAGCATGCTGAGCTCTACCCTTGTGGTAGCCCGTTTTACTCCACATGATTATGTCTTCATGAAAAGATCAGCTACATGACTTTTCCTATACCTGCACAGGAAAAAAACAATGTTAGCATAAAATAGTGATGTGACATTCCATTTTCAGACTCCTATTACTCCACTCTTCATTTTTCAATGATTCCATACATTTCAAGGAATGAATTATATCTATGTTGGTAGAGCATGTAGTATAACTCATATTTGGAGCTCTAATAGGACTTTCCCAATTTTCTGCAGGTACACTCAGGATCGGAAGCAGGACAAAGCAAGCTACAAGCATATAAACTGAAGATCAAGACACATGCAATGGTGGATATTTCTTATGTTATTTGTTTTTTTCTTTCTTTTCCACCTCCAATAGTAGAATTCATTTCTTGCAATGAATGATTTTAGCTATCTCCATGGCTTGTGTGGATCTTTTAATTTCTTCTTTCATTTCCATTGAAAAGAAATGAATCAAAAATTAAAATTTGTACAATCATTTGTATTTGCAAACAAATGAAATATTGTAATGTGCATAAGCATTATGAAATAAATGAAAGAAATTGTTATGCTTTATCGTTTGTGTATTATGTTTTGTACTTCATTTATGCTACAGAGCATTGAGCAATAACCCTGAAACTTTGTTCACTGAAACAATGCATAACTAAAACTTGATAAATATAGTGCAAACAACAATTTAAGAACATGCAAAAATTAACTAAACTTTCACTTTAAAATGAAACAAACTAGTCAGCTCTGCCAATTGAACTGTAGTGAAAATTGGTAACATTTTGGTGTTTTCTATTAAATGCTTGCCTACTAAGGATTAGATCAGTTGCCTTTAATATTCCATTGGGAACAGAGTCAAATCTTCCCCTTCACAAAACTTAGACTCAAATAGTAACACTCCAAACAACAGCAAAACAAAACCAAACAGTACTAAAATAAAACTAACATGCCTTGATGGCCAACCAAACATGCACAACAACACTTAGGGAAAGTAAAACTACTGAAAAGAAATGTGCATGAAGCACTTATTTGTAGCAGCTACTCTACTATTTATAAAGATATTACTTATCTCAAAGGAAATGCTTGAGGTGGATCCCATTAACTGTGATAAACAACACCTCTCTAGTCAACTTAGAAAGTTGGAAAGCATTGTGCTCCTTGCACTCTGTGATCACATAAGGTCCATCCCAAATTGCATCAAATTTGGAATGTTATCCAGGTTTACTTTTGTACTCATTCCATTTAGAAACCAAGTCACCAATGATGAAATCTCGTGGCCTTGCCCTCTTATTAAAAGAATTATTCATCCGAGCTTGATGTATTTCAAGTTGCCTTAATGCTTCTTTTTTGGTTTCCTCAAGCTCCATTAAATTTGTACAAATCTCACATCAAGAGGTTGTTCATTCAACAATTCTAGTTCTTTAACATAACTCAAAGTTTGTAACTCAATTGAAATAGGCAACTTAGATTCTTTTCCATAAGCAAGTACATAGGGAGAACAACTAGTAGCTCTTTTAGGAGTCACCCTGCCAGTCAAAAGGGCTAACCTTAGCTTTTCATGCCATGTCTGTTGGTTGTCTTCTACAGTCTTCTTAATTATCCTGATCAGATTCTTATTTGTAGATTCTTCCTACCCATTACCCTATGGATAATAGTTAGAAGATGTGTTTAGAAAGATATTATTCTTAACTAACCAATCAAAAATCCTTAAACCAATGAAAGCTAAACCACTGTTAGAGATAATCAAATATGGGGTACCAAATCTTGACACTAAGTCCTGATAAAAATTGAGCACCGAAGTATCATTTTCCTCTTGTAAAGCAACAACTTTGGTCCACTTAGTGAAGTAGTCTGTTGTAGTAAGAATCCACTTATTCCATGTGCTTGAAGGTGGGTTGATTGGTCCAATGAAGTCTAAACCCCACTTGGAAAATGGCTGCTCCACTTGAATAGGATGTAGAGGCATGGTTGCAAGCCTTTGTTTTCTAGCAAACAAGGCACACTTCTCACACCTTAAGACCCAATAAATAGCATCCTTAAATAGATATGGCCAATAATAACCAGCCCGCATGATTTTTAGGGTTGTCGTTCTTGCAACAAAATGGCCTCCCAAAGGCCCATCATGAAATTCTGCTAGCTTGTCAACTTGATCAAGCTCAATACATCTTAATAAAACTCCTTGAAAATCTCTTGTATAAAGGATACCATCAATGATAGTGTAATCAAGGGAAAATTCTAAAATAGTTAGAGGGGTTAGCACAATAACAATAAAATTCCTATGAAATAACAAAGCACAAAGGAAGTGATGTGAAGACAAAAGGGATAATGTTACCCTAAGTCTCCACCTTCCATGATTGATCTTTGTTACACCTCCTAGCTTTCAGTAAATAAGAGTGCCCTCAGATTTATGTGAGCAACTATGCCTAAAGACTAAGCCCTATGCAAGTGTTGAAGGATTTGTAGAAAATAAAATAACCCTACAATGGATTAGAATGACTATGACTGTAAAAATTATAACCCTAAGTTGACAAAAAATAGACATAGACTAAAGGTCAAGAAATCAAAAGACCAAGAGACCAGCAAATGAGATCAAAATTGCCTTTTTATGAGAACTACAATTTTGAATGTGTGGCTAGGATGAAAAGATGACAAGAACCCTAGGATCAATGATCAAGATTAAATGTTGTTGTGCATTAGGGTTAGGTCAAAATTAGGGCAAAAGGTAAGAATGAAGGGCCAAGATTGAATTATAAGATAATTCAATCAAGGGTCGAATTTAAATGAGATGTCAAAAGTCAAGAATCAATTTGGAAGATAAGGCTGGCACGGACAAAGAGGTTGCTGGAGAAATTAAATAATAAAATTTATTTACTCCAGGTGACTAGTAAATAATTAAATAATAAAGATATTATTTAATTATGGAGGAGTATGACAAAAGAATTGTTTTGAATTAAATAATGATTTAATTCAAAACTCAAGAGAATTGACTAAATTAAATAAATCCAATTTATTAAATTTTAATGAGATAAAAGGCTAATGAATAATTAAATAATTAAAATAATTATTTAATTATAGTGGAAAGTGGACAAAAATTAAATAAATTAGAATTTATTTAATTTTGGAAAGAAAGTGAACCTAATTAGTGACATAATTAAATAAATAAAATTTATTTATTTAATAATTAAGAAGAAATAAATGACAAAGGGGAATTAAATAAATTTAAGAAATTTATTTAATTAAAGGGAGACCTAGGTAATTAATGACGTATTAGATAAATAAATAATATTTATTTATTTAATAATCAAGGAGAAATGAATGACAAAAGGGGGATTAAATAAATTAAGAAATTTATTTAATTAAAGGAAGACTTAGATAATTAATGAAGTATTATATAAATAAACAATATTTATTTATTTAATAATCATGAGGAATAAATGACATGAATTAATTAAATAATAATGAATTATTTAATCAATAGTCGAATGTGGACCAAGGACATAATTAAATGACTTAATTATGCTAGGATGAAAGTGGTAAAAAATGAAGCTTGCAGGCCTAGGTCATTTTTAGGTGTCTACAGATAGCATAAGGAATGGCTTGTAATCTATAATACCTTATTTTTTCTTTTTCCAAGCCTTCAGGACACTCACCAGTCTACAAATATTGTATCATTTGTTGGACCCAGGTAGCAGCAAGAACTGAAACAAAAATTGTATCATCATTATTTATTACTTTATCAACATTTTTAGCCTCTTTTGAGCTAATGTCCTCATTTTCTACAAGTTTTTCACACAAAACCTTGCCCCTAATAAGCTTAGTCACTTTAATATTAATATCAAATTCCATAACCTTAGTTATCCAACCAGCACGTTTATCATTGATATCTCTGTTAAGTAAGAAATCCTTAACAGTTGAATGAGCAACTAATAAATGAATTATGTTATTGGATAACATATTCCTAAACTTCTTGAGGCTTCTTACAATAGAAGAAACATTCTTCTCAACAAAATAATACTTCACCTCATAATTGTGCAATACTTGGCTAAAAAATGCCACAGGTTGCTCCAAACCTTCATCATTTTGTTAGCACAACATAGCTGAAATAGTATCAATCCCTCCAAAAGCATAAAGAATAAATATCTATCATAGTTTCAATTAATGAGGGTAGGGGCAGTTGTAAGGGCTTCTTTTACTTGCTCAAAACTTCTATTACCCTCCTTAGTCTAGCTAAAAGGCATATTCTTTTTAAGCATAGCAATGAGGGGTTGCATCAAAGCTACAATATTGGGTATGAACCTTCTTATGAAATTAATCCACCCAAGAAAGCTCTGTAAGCATTACTTATGGGTTGGAAGTAGAAACTCAAGAATAGCAAAGACTCGTTCAGGGTCTATAGAAATACCTTGCTTTGAAACTATGTGTCCAAGGAGTTTACCTTCATGGATATAAAAAATACTCTTCTTCATATTAAGAGACACTCCAAACTCTCTACATCTTTGGAAAATCAATTTTAAATGCTCAAAATGTTCATTAGCATCTTTTTTAAAAAATAGTGATATCATCTAAGTATACCAGAACAAATTTGTTCATGAGGCCATGAAAAGTCATGTCCATCACTCGCTGAAATGTTGCTCCAGCATTGGGTAAGCCAAAAGGCATCTTCTTGTAGGCCATAGTGCCCCATTTGGTTGTAAACGTTGTTTTGAACTGGTCTTCTTTCTTTACTAGAATCTGATTATAACTTAAGTATCCATCCAACAAAGAAAATTTTTCAAAACCATAAACCACTTGCAAAATTTGTTCCATGGAAGGAAGTGGATAATGATCTTTTAGAGAAGCTTTATTCAAATCTTGAAAATCAACACACAATCTAATTTCCCTGCTTTTCTTTCTAATTGGAACTAAGTTAGATACCCAAGACATATGCTTAATAGGAAAAATAATGCCACTTTAACTTCTTCAGTTCATCCTTCATAAGGTGTTCTAACTTGGGATTAAGGGGCCTTTGTTTCTGCCTTACTAGTTTTGCATCAAGTTCTAGTTCAATAGTATGTTGGGCTAATTTTGGATCAAAACCCTTTAAGTCTTTGTATTCCCAGGAAAAAACATCACTGAACTCTTGACGTAATAGAATGAAAGTTTTTTTTCTTCCTTTGTACATACCTTTCCCAGCTTCAAAAGCTTACCCTTGAAGATTTCAATGGCCTCATAGTGTTCTTCCTTGACAGTCATGCTGCTCTTATCCTTTGCACTTGATCACCTGAGTTGAAAATAGATTCTAGGGTCACCAAACCCTTTGGCAGCTTGTTTTTCTTTAACTGCACAATTTGGTTATCATATTGTTGCTGCCATTTTTGCTAGTTTCCATCTACAAACTTAGCCTCAACAATTAAAAAACTCACAATTTTCTCATCACTATCAAAAACTTGCCAACTCACATTATTGTCAGGTACAAAAGGTATGACTACAATTTTTACATACTAAAGTTCCTCTACCTTGTGAATCTCATTTGGAATATCAAATTGGGCTCCTATGGTGGTGAGCCTATCAACATGTTTATTTTCACTTCTAGGAACTAAAAGAATATTAAAAGCATCAAAATTTTCTATCAAATTCCATACTCGATGCTTATAATTTTTAAGTAAGTCATTTTTCACAGCATTGAGATTCCTAACTTGATTCACAATTAACTTTGAATCATCATAAACTTGTAGACACTTAATACCTCTTTTCTGAGCCCATTCTAGGCCATGCACCAGTGCTTCATATTTAGCTATATTATTTGAACAGCTAAATGCAAACCTGAAGGCTGAATAATACTTATTTCCATCTAGTGATATCAGCATGGCTCTGCCACCAACGCCTATGCTACTTCTCAAGCCATCAAAGTAAAGCTTCCAAAGCTTATCTTCTATCTCTGTAGGCTACTCTTACTCTTTGATAAGATTAGGCATAACAATATCAGGTTCACGAATCATATAAACTCCTAATCCTATCTCATCTATGTACTGAAAAGGATCAAGCTTGTGATCTTCGGTTGCCCACTCATCTAGATTCACATTTTCTATAGGGATGTTGTGGTCTAAGGTCATGTCTTGCTCCTCCAGTCTAGGGGTGATGTAGAGGTTAGCATTTATAGGACTTGGAACATATGGCTCGATATGGTCTTTGGCTAAAGGTTCAGACTTTATGGTTACTTTCATACCATATCTTGTTCTAAAGAAAAGATGAGACCAATTAGAAGACAAGAACCCACCTAGTTTGGTTATAAAGTCTCTCAAAAGGAAAATGGAAAAATGGGGTGGTAGGTCAATAACATGTATATCCTGAGGAATTGTGAAATTTGGAGATGCATGCAAAGTAAGGGCTAAATTCTTAATCACACTAGCAGTTTTAACAATAGACCCATCCAACTGAACTACACCTTTCTAGGAATTAGGATCATAAACAAGACCGATCTTATCAACTAAGATTTTAGGAATGACTGAGCTACTCGCACCAGAATCAATCATACTATTGTGTACTATTTTATTGCCAATAATCAAACTCAAGTAAAATGGAGGGGGCTTTACCTCTTGATTTTTCTGCTCATTTTTATTCTCCAGGCTATTCGCAAGCACAACCTTGGCACTTCCTTGATTAACATAATCAGAAACAGAAAGTTGAGCCAAGGCATCCAACAATAAACTCTTTTGACTTAGAATATGCAAAGCATCTAAAACTGACATGTTGAATGTGTCTTTCTTGAGATGTTCAACAACATTGAAGGAAATGGGGCTCACCTTTTGCTGACTTTTAAGATCAACAACATCGTTTCCCTTCTGCATAGGCTACAACTACATCTTAGATTGATCTTTCCATGTAAATCTTGGCCTCTTTACAGAATCTTCACTTTAGGATGGGTTGCAGGAGTAACGTGAGGTAGAGAAATAGGTGGCTTATCTTTAGCATACTGTTGTTGCACATTTCCAGCTTGCTGCCCCAAATCCATAGCTCTTTTCTTTGATCTTGTATTGGCTGAAACAGGTGAATTCTGCTGATCTTGACCATTCATGCCACAAAAATCAGAACTCTACCAATTTGACAAGGAAACTTCAAAGTTATCTTGTTGTTCTTGATTATGATTTGGAACATTTTCTGAACTAGCATAGTTGTTATGGACCATTAAGGCATGATTTATCATGCCATTCACGCATGCCAATTGGTTGTGGGGTTGGTTGCATAGATAACACCAATCACAATCTTAGGCAATGTTATTTTTTGGTACAAGTTCCTTTGACAAATTGGTAGTGTTCAAGTTAAAGGGTTGGAAAGGTCTAGGATTAAAATTCCTTTTTTGGCCTTGGTAGTCATTTTGAAAGGCTGGTCTATTTTGTTGATTCTATTGATGAGGGGTTTGATGAGGCTTATGCTCTTGGCCAACTTGTTTTTTAATGCTTACAAGATCATTTCCAAAATTCTTAAAAATATTTTTTATCTCCTGAAGCTCTTGGGATTGGGTTGGAACAACGGGCTCAGGCATTGCAGCATGATACCCTATTGCTGGAATAGGCGGTACAACAACTAAAGGGGTAAAGTAACAAGAATAGGTGGCTTTATTTTAGGGAATATGGGCATAGGAGGCCTGGGAGCTATTTCTCCAGCTTGAATGAGATAATTTTTTCTCTAATAGCGATGTCAAAAGCATTGGGGAGTGTGAGCCCGCCCATAGATTGGATCATCACTAAAAAATTTCTATTCAAAGCCTTTAGGAAAAAGAGAAAAGCGTGCTGAGGTGTTGGTTTTACCTTTAAGGTGATTCAGTCCCAGGTCCTTTGGAATCGATAATTGAAGTACGCCATATGCTCATGCGGTGCTCTCTTGATCGTGCTCAAATCTTCTAACAGGGACAAATGGTCTGACTTATCTTCAAACTACCGGTGTAATCTGTATACGTATAAAAATGGTCATGTCTATAATCCTGGCAATTAATTAAATATTTATTATTTAATTAATTTTTCTAAAAATCCTCTACATATGATTAAATTTAATTAATTTAATTATATTGTTCATTCATCTTATTCTTCCTTCATAATTAAATAAATTTATTTAATTTAATTATTTTCATATGTCCACTTAATTATTTAAATAAATACACTTTATTTATTTAAATTAATTATCACTGTTTGAATTTAAATTAAATCTTTTGATTTAATTAAGTTTAAATATTGCCCTTTCTTCTATTTTAAATTCTTCTTCTAATTAATTAAATATTTCATTTAATTAATTTCATAAAAATGATTTATTAAATGATCTTATTTAATTAAAAATATCTTATGCTTTCTTTCTTTTTTTTTTTAAAGGTGCAATGCACCCATAATATTAGGGGTAAATGCTTTTTTTTGACCGGAGCTATGAACTGGATACAACAAACCACAAGAAACAACCAAACCTGCGAGCACAAAGGCCCAGCGAAGGCACAAGGCCTGCGAGCACTTTGGCCCAGCGAGGGTTTGAACCCTGGTGGCCGTCACTACAACCAAGCGACTTGACCACTGAACCATGCCCTTATCAGCATCTTATGCTTTCTTTCTAAATCACAATTAGGTATTTTATTTAATTGTGCAATCTTCTCATATCATAATTAAATATTTTATTTAATTATGAGATCTTTTGCTTTTCTCAATAAAACCTAATTAAAGCTTTATTCTCATCACCAACTTTCTTCTGCTTTTAAAAAGCTTAATTAAATATTTCATTTAATTAAGAAAAGCTAAATATCCTCCACAAATAAATAATTAATTTTTTTAATTAATTATTTATTAGCTTTAAATCTTTCTTTTATTATTTTAAAGAAAGATGATTTCTTATCTTCTTTTCTTTTTCCTCTTTCATAAAAATAAAAAAATCTTATTTTTAGGTTTCTTCTATTTTCTCTTCAGTTTCATCCTTCTTCAGCTATTCAATCTGCCAGGAATTATCACAACCGTTAATCAAGACAGCCAATCAAAATCATTCGAAAAACTCTATAAATACCTGTGTGAATCCAAGCATTGGTAATAGGCAATTAATTAGAGTTCATGCATTTAATTCATTTAGTATTCATTTGTCATAGCATCATGTTTATTTCAAGCTTATTAGTTCAAATCATTATCATAGCTTAATCTTGCATCATACATCATATCAAAATCTCGTTCTTTAGGAAGACAGTTTGTTGAGCTTAGCCTACAATCTGAGAACATAAAGCTGGAATCGACAAAAACACTAAAGATAGAGGACAATAGGATGACAATGGAAGCAGAATACTGAGTTTGCACTTCTTTACTTCTTATGTTCTATTTTGATATAATGTCCTATTGGTGTGTTTGAATAGTTGTTTCAATTCATTTACACATTTATTTTTCAATCACACATTAAATGGCACCCACCGTGGGGCATATACCCCCATTTTAGACTTCTTTCTTGCAGGTTTTCTTGCAGGTTTTCTTTGCAGGTTTTTCTGGCATTCGACAATGCGTCTGGAAGAACCGGAAATTTTTATTTTGCAGGTATCTTGGCGCATCTAAAGACTTTTTTGGTGCATCTGGGAAACAGAGCGGTGCATCTGACAAATTCTGCAGAGCATCTAGGAATTTAGTTACCGCATATAGGTCTTTCCTTAGCGCATTTAAATATGTTTCAAAAAAATTTAAAAAAAAATTTGCATTTAGATTAGCACATATAGGTTCTGTTTTCGCGCATCTAGGTAACAGAGTTGTGCATTTGAGTTCTGTGGTTGTGCATTTAACTTCTATTTTCGCGCATCTGGGTAACAGAGTTGCGCATTTGAGTTCTGTGGTTGCGCATTTAAGTTCTGTTTTCGCACATCTGGGTAACAGAGTTGCGCATTTGAGTTCTGTTTTCATACATCTAGGACAGAGTTTTGCATCTAAGTTGTAATAGGGATTCTAAATCTGATGCCTTCCGCAGATAGAATTTATTTCTTTCTTTCTTGCTGGATTTAAAATGAATCAATCTAGGGTAGGCACCACACCTTTATCATGCAGTTAAAATAAACCCCATGTCTGTTGTGAAGCAAAATCTTCACTTAGATTAAATCACTTTTGATTTTGGTGCATCTAAAATGAACTTGTCTACTCTTCTTGACTGTGCTTGAAAGTGGTAGGTGATTATGCTCTCACCCTGTGCAAACTAGGTGATCAGAAAACCAGACCCACTTTTCCCTGTGTAACCCTGACTTGATAATTGAAGTATCCTCTCCCCTTGCGCACTTGTGTGATCTGGGTGCAAGAGAAGCGGTTATTAACTCATAAATTGGGCCTTCCGGGGATTTCATCCCACTAACCGCGACTCAAACTGGCAGCGAAGCTAAGGCCAAGCTACCCCCAACCAGTATATAAATGTAAATCTTAAGGGAAAACCTAAGGTTGCTTGTGCGGATGTGTCATACGGACGGAGTTGTACTCCCTTAAACCCTGTTGAGCTTAACCTCTTCAGGCTGGAGTGCCACCTTAATGGTGATTAATCTCTTGCCCCATGTATGGCCACTCGAACGGGGGTCCCGAACTAAATACCATTATTTAGAAAGCCAAAAACCTTCTATCTGCTAGTCCAGCACCGGTTGGTGTGAAGCCTTCCACACTTTCGCAGTCTGTAGTAGAGGTGATCAGCTCACCATGGGAGTTTCATGGGGGTTGGAAGCTTGGTTGGCCTGAGAAGAGAGTGCACTGTAAGGGGGAACCCATGCAGCCAAGCTTCTAGATTCACACGCTACTGATATGTGGTTGGGGAAACCCACGTGGAGTCTAGCGGATATTGTCTTGGCCTAACCTAGGTTGTGCTTGTCTTATTCTGTGCTTGTTTACGATCAACTTAAATCATACTATTTGCTGTGATTTCAAAAACATTAATTCAGATAAAGGATCATCCAAAACAAACATGAAAAACTTCAGCTGAAACTGGTCAAAAACTGTCTTTAGAAAACTGTTTTAGCACATCTAGGAAAAACTGCAGTGCATTTAAACTTTGTTCTAGCGCATCTGAGTTATTTTTTGGCGCATTTAGGACCTTTTTTAGTGCATCTATCCTCTATTTCTACACATTTAAGGTATTCTGCAGCGCATTTGACTATTTCTCCAGCGCATATACCTCTTTCTGCAGTGCATTTAGGAAACAGAATAGCGCTTATAGGTTTCTGTCAAAATTTGTACACAGACCTGAATCTCTGAAATTTCTCTCCCATGTTGAGAAAGTGGAAATCAACCAAGTTCATCAAGAAGTCAGTTTTCAATAGGATCAAGAAGCCCAAAATGAACTTAAGTTACAAAAGGACTTTAGATCACAGAGAATTCTTGTATAAGAGTCGAGACGTCCTACTCGTTTATCGCACATTTCTCCACAGGTACCAAGACTACATCAGAGGATTCACCGATGATTACGCTGTAGAACCTTTGGCTACCCAAGCTTATTATCAAAGATTAGCATTGTCTCAACATCACAATCTTAATCAACCTCTTGAGTTTGAGAATATACCACAACCTTCAATTGAATATTCAACGCATCCTAGTCAAATCCTTCAGTGACCTTTGATCATATTTGAGGATTTCTTACATATGTCTATTTTTACAAGATCTCAACACAACAAACTAGGAGAAACATCTCAACAAGAAACTCCCACCCACAACATTCAAGAAGAAGGTGAATGTGATAGTCCTCTTTTTAGTGTGAGTTGCAATCCCCTTTTCATTGACGACAATATGGCTGATAGAGAGGAAAATTCGCTTCATAAGAACAAAAACATGAATAAAACTCCAGTAGATAGTGATGGTGAGCAAGAGGAAGAACTTCAACTTAGAGAGGCTGAACAAGACCCCAAGTTTCTTAAAGCCCTTGAAAAGATTCTACAACGTGACAAAGAAAAGTATTTTCTCTTCTTAGTAGATCAAGGAGCTAAATTGCCTAAAGATTTTGATACTGAGAAATTAAAAAGCAAAGAAGAAGAAACATCCCCATCTAATTTTGCTATCTTTACACAACAGGTTAAAGCACTCCAAGGACAAGTCAAAGAATTACAAGTTGGAACCACAACCAAGAAATACACTTTGGATGACATATGTCCTTATCCTTTTGATAGAAGTCTCAACATGATTCCATTTCCTAAACACTGTGAAATTCCCAAATTTGATCGTTATAATGGGAAATCAGACCCAACTGACCATGTTAGAGACTTTCGAAACATGACATTGGAATTTGCCCACGAGGATACTTATTTACTGTGATTATTCCCTTGGAGCCTTGGAGTTAACTCTATGGAATGGTTATCTAAGATTACACCTCCTGTTCAATCATTTGAGGAATTGATCAATTTGTTCATAACACAATATGCCTACAACATTCAACACCAAATCACCATGATTGATCTTTGTAAAGTTGCACAAAAACCTGGTGAACCTTTCACTACCTTTCTTCAAAGATGGAGAAGAATGTTCGCAAGGTACCCACAACATGTCCCAGAAAAGGAAAAAATGGTTACTTTCATCAATAGCCTCAACTCATAAATGAGCTATCGCTTAAATCTACAGTGTCCACCCTCCTTTGAGAAATTGATTGAGGATGCCATCACCATCGAAAGTGCATTGGTCAAAAGAGGGACAATAAAACTTGACAGGGACAATCCTAGCTCATCTAACCATTACAACAATCAAGACAAGTCTAAATTTTGGACCCGCAACAAAAACATTGTCAACGATGGTGTTGTAGATGCAAATCATATCACGACTAGGCCATTTGTTCTAAATAATCCAAATACTACTTGTAACAATAATTACAACAATGTCAATTCAGTCGCAAATCAAGGAAATAATCTTCCTCCTCCAACAAACAACAATCAGGGGACTGTCAACTACCAAAATTATCGTGGGAACAACTACAACAACACTTTAGGGAATACCTCAAACACGAATCCACAACGCTTTTCATTCTTCTCTAATAGAATAACTTTCACTCCGCTAGGGAAATCCTTGGAATCTGCTTTCAAAGAGGTTATGGAAAAGAATGTCCTTATGTTACCACCGCAACGCAATTATGAACCTAGTGTAAAACCCCCATCATGGAATGAAGCCTATTTTTGTGACTACCATAGGTGCAGAGGTCATCGTACAAACAACTGTCAAGCTTTGAAACATGCTATTCAAGACCAATTGACAAAGGCATTATCACAGTAGAAGGACAACAAAAATCCAATGAAGATCACCAAGCATTTCGCAATCCTCTACCAAATTATCAAAAGGGAGAGTTTTCTGACAAAAATGTGAACCAAGTTGATGACAATGTAATCCAACACCTCTATACGGATGATGAGCGAGTCAATGTTATAAAAATCAAAGAGAAAGTAGACAATGGACAAGTGAATGTCGTAACAAGAGTGCAGGCTAAAGTTGTCTTGAAGGGTACCTCTTTGAAATCCACTGAAACCTTCCCTCAACATCAATATGACTTAGTTAACCAACTTCGAAAGACTCCGGCCCAAATCTCCATTAGAACTCTTGAAGATTTCCCCTGCACATAAGGAAATTTTAGATAAAGCCCTTTTTGAAACAACTGTATCCATGGATTTGGATGTCAACCAATTTCAAGCCATGGTAGGACATTTGTCCTCACCTACATGTCTCTCATTTTTAGACAAAGATGATGTTTCCATGACTCATCCCCACAATTCATCATTATACTTAGAGGTCATGATCCATAAGTTCCGTGTTAAACGTGTCCTAATAGATGGAGGGGCTGGTCTAAATATATGTACCTTGAAGGTGGTTCAAGCATTAGGATTTGCAAAATACTTCATTGATCCTAGAAGGAAGATTACTATAAAAGCCTATGATGATGAGGAGAGAATGTCTAAAGGTCTAATCATGCTACCAATTAGAGTGGGACCTGTTATCAAAAATACCTTTTGTCAAGTTTTAGACTGGGATCTTGCGTACAACATCTTGTTGGGTCATCCTTGGATCCATGAAATGCAAGTTATTCTATCCACTTACCATCAATGTCTTAAGTTTCCATATGATGAACAGGAAATCACTATACCAGCTGATAACTCAAACACCCAAACTTGTGCCAACGTCAAAGCTCATCAGGATACTTTGGTTCCAAACAATCGAGAAGCCCTTGCTAATACTTCTCCTAAGCATGATACACAAATTAGTCAATTAGCCAAAAGCTTTGACAAGAAACTGCAGTTCAAGGAAAGCGGCGTTGGGGAATATTCTCTTTGTCTTGCTAATCTACCTATATCTCCTCGATCACATGGATGACCTTCTATTACACAAAAACAGATATCAGTAGCATCAACATCAGCATAAATACAAACAAAGCCAACTACCAAGTTCAATGGGCAATTTATCAAAGAAAAATTCCCCATGGGAGATCCCGAGGACACAGCAATTCTGAATTGGCTTTATAGAGATGAAGATGAAACAGTTCTAAATGTTACTTTACCAACTGACAGATATGGGAAAGGGTATTCCATCATGCAAAAGATGGGATATGACAATGGTCCTCTTGGCAAAAGAAAAGAAGGCATAGTCGAGCCTATCCATCTTCCAGGGCTTGCCACATATGATAAAACTAGACTAGGTTATGATGCTACCCCATCCAACCAATCACAGGGTAATGTTTGTACACTACATGAAGGTTCTGATAAAAAGGATACATGCTTGGCAGCAACCTTGAATTTCATAGAAAATAATTCTGATACCAATTCTACTGAATATGAATGGGATACCATCCACAATGATGAATTTTGGAGGGACAAAGAGGTAGATGTCATACACAAGTATACGCCCACTTTAATCAAAGGAGAAGGTTCAGAGTCCCAACCACAAGAATCTGAACCACAAAGCAACTATGAGTCTAGTGATACTAAGTCAGATTTTAACGAACAAGACTATTAGGAGAATAGTACCATCATTGACCTACCTCATACCTCGCATCCTATCGATAACTCTGTCTTGACCCTAACCATCGCCGATTTCACATGACCAAATGACTCGTTACCATTAATCCATCCTGATCTCATTGACTGGGATCTAACCGAACCTATTGATATACCTATTTTTCCAAATGACGAAGCTATCATAAACTTCCTTTAGCATGATGTAAATAATTGTTCCACTAGCGATTTTCGGTATGAAGTCTTTAATCAGGAGAGTGTCAAGTCTCCTAGCTGCAAAAATGAACATAAAGAAAAATGATCTAGTGGTGAAAACTAGAATATGGCAGTACTAGATCAGACAAAAGATAAAATAAAGAGCGTATCAGATGGTGAAAACCTTTTCAAGGCACCAGCTGATGGGAAACTTGACACTCTCCCATAGCACTATCATGAGTGATCGCCCATCTTGATCGAAGCCTACAAAGGAAATCAATATTGCAACTACAGATAATCCAAGGATTCTACAGCTAGCTGAATCAATGACAGATAAAGAAATCCCAGAGTTCATGAATTTTCTCAAAGAAAATCAAGTTAATTTTGCTTGGTCATATGCAGACATGCCAGGTCTTGACCCTAATCTCATAATGCATCATTTGTCTATCAAACCAGGAGCTAAACCAGTAAAACAAAAACTCAGAAAGATGAATCCTCATGTAGCACTATTGGTTAAGGAAGAACTTAAGAAGCTCCTCGATGCAGGCTTTATAAGATCAATTGCCTATGCAGAATGGATCTCCAATATTGTACCAGTAGCAAAGCCAGACAAATGTGTAAGAGTATGCACTGATTTCAGAGATCTTAACAAAGCTTGCCCAAAGGATGACTTTCCGGCTTCAAGTATCGACCTATAGTTGATTTGTGACTGGCCATGCCATGTATTCATTAATGGATGGACAACAGTTTACAACCAAATCAAGATTGCACCGAGAAGACCGAGAGAAAAAGCTTTCACTTAATGCGTGGGGAACATCTTGTTGGAATGTCATGCCTTTTCGGTCCTAAGGAAAATGTAGACCCTTATCGAAGAGCTATGATTTCACGATCTTTCATGACATGATGCACACATTCATGGAAGATTATGTAGATGACATATTGGAAAAATCATATACTAGAGAAGGACACTTGGAGATACTGTCAAAAATATTTACTAGATTGGAAAAATTCAAAGTTCTCCTAAATCCTAAGAAATGTGTTTTTGGGGTCACATCGGGAAAACTTTTAGGTTATATTGTTTCAGAAAAGGGAATTGAAGTAGACCCTGCTAAAGTTCAGGCAATCATGGAGATGCCTCCCCCAAAGAACATCAGTCAATTGAGATCATTACAAGGGCAACTTCAGTCCATCAGAAGATTCATTACGCAATTGGCCGACAAAAGTCTACCGTTCACACATCTCTTGCATAAGAATGTTCCCCTTACATGGGATGAAAAATGTGAAATGGCATTTCAACAAATCAAGCAGTACCTGATGAATCCACCAGTGCTCGTACCACCAAATCTAGACAAGCCATTGATCCTGTATATTGCTGCAACCGAGACATCCTTGGGGGCATTATTAGCACAAGAAGACCATGAAGGGAAAGAACGTGCAATCTATTACATCAGCAGAACACTAACTAGTCATGAACTTAACTACACTTTCATTGAGAAGGCTTGTTTAGCAGTAGTCTTTGCTTCACAGAAATTTTGACATTACATGCTAACTCATACAATCAATCTTGTTTCAAAAATTGATCCACTCAAGTATCTACTAAGTAAAAGCATAAGCTAACGGGAAGGTTAAGCAAAATGGGTCATGATTTTTTGAGTGAGTTTGACATCCACTATGTTGATTGCAAAGTAATCAAAGGACAAGTTATTGTTGATCAACTAAAAGCGAGATCTCCTATAAAAGCGAGAGCACCCCTTACACATTGAATTTCCAGATGCTGATGTTTTCACGATAGACTCTAAGCAGCTATGGTCCTTATACTTCGATGGTTCTTTTACTCAACATGGATCGGGGGCAAGCATTCTCTTTGTCACCCCTCAAGGACATACCATTCCTCAGTCATATAGGCTAATATTTCCATGCACCAATAACATAGCCGAATATGAAGCACTCATCACTGGACTAAAGACAACATTGGAATGGAGGATTACCGAGCTACAAGTTTATGGTGACTCACAACTAGTTATTAATCAAATCAATGATGATTATCAGACTAAAGATGACAAGTTGTTGCCATACAAGAAGATGATTGATGACTTCAAAAAGTACTTTGTGGACATTCAGTTCACACAAATTCCAAGGATTGACAACAAAGCGGCTGACGCTATGGCTACGATCGCCTCATTGGTACAACTCCCAGAAAAATAGACTCGCTATGAATTTCTGGTGGAACAATTATTTACACCTGCCTATGACACACCTGAAAGCCAAATTATCTGCCACTTGGTAGGATCTGATTCACTTTGGTATGGTAAGATTTATGCCTACCTAAAGGCTGACATTTTTACCGACTTATCTGCGGTAAAAGCGTGGGCAGTCACTCTTGCTGCTTACCCTTATCAGCGATACCCTTTATAGAGTAGGTAGTCTTGATGGTACTTTTACTTTGATTAATGTCTTGGCGTAGCGAATCCGAAAAGCTTTACAAGAAGAAGTTCATGGGGCATTTGTGGTACTCATTAGGGATGGACTAACCTTATCCAAGAAATTGATTAGAATGGGTTACTCTTTGGCCTACAATGGAGGGAATCATTCACTTTTGTTAAAACATGCTCAAAATGTCGAGATTCATGGGAATCTTATTCATGTTCCTACATAAGAAATTCGCCATTTCACTAACCGGCCATTTTCTCAATGGGGGTTAGATCTAGTAAAGGAAAATTCATCCCTCCTCCATGGGCATAAGTTCATCATCAAATGACCAGAATATTTCACTAAATGGATTGAGGCAGTACCTCTCTCTAAAGTCACTGGAAAACAAATTTCATCCTTCATACTCAACTACATTATTTGTCGATATGGTATTCCTAATGCCATTATTACAGATAATGGTCGACCTTTCAAGAATCAGGATGTTGATGAAATTTGTGAAAGATTCCATATTCAGCACAGATATTCAATGCCTTACTATCCACAAGGGAATGGCCAAGCAGAGGCCTCAAACAAGACTATACTAAATATTTTGAAGAAGACTATCAATGACTCAGGAAAGGATTGGCATGTTCAACTCAATTCCGCCTTGTGGGCTTACAGAACTAGTGTCTGAACGCCAACAGGAGCAACACCTTTTTCCCTTGTCTATGGAGCAGAAGCCATATTGCCTTTAGAGGTTGAAATACCTTCACTAAGGGTATCACTGAAAGGTCTCATAACAGATAATGAATACAGAGTTTCCCGACTACAAGAGTTAGAATTTTTAGATGAAAAAAGACAGAGAGCAGCTAACCATTTGAAAGCATATAGCGGATGATGTCTCATAGCTGTAATCTGAGAAATAAAGCCATGTACCTTTTCGAGATTGGGTGATCTAGTTACGAAGAACGGCGCAATCAACAAGACAAAGAAAGAAAGGAAAGTTTGAACGAAATCGGCTGAAGCCCCTTAAGTGGTTATTGCGGTGATCTGATTTTGGGAGCATACAAGTTATCAGCGTAGAGAGGAATTGTTTTGATCAACCCATCAACAATATGCATCTTAAGAAATATTATGTTTAAGTCAAAAAGTCTTGAAAGAAATCAAAAGCGGCGAGAAAAAGTCCTAAAGAAATGCAAAAGGTAGAAAAAGTCACGAAGAAATGCAAAAAAATAGTAGAAAAAGTCCACGAAGAAATCGAAAAGCAGTGAGAAAAAGTCTAAAAATCCCAAAATAGCAAAAAGTCTTGAAGAAATCCAAAAGCGGCTGAGAAAAGTCACGAGAAGGAAATCAAAAATAGCGAGGAAAAGAAGTCCACGAAGAAATCCAAAAAGCGTGAAAAGTCCTAAAGAAATCTGAAAATAGCGAGAAAAAGTCCGAAGAAATCAAAAGCGAAAAAGTCTTGAAGAAATCCTTGGCAGAGAAGCAGTTCGACAAAATACAAAAATAAAAAAAATCAAAAAGATGTCATAGGATGAAAACCTGGCAATCAGGCAGTCTATTGACAGAAAAATATAAAAAAAATCAAAAAGAAATCAGAAAAATGCAATAAATACAGAAAGTGAAAATCTAGCAAACAGACGCTATATGTACCTCTCCATCTATTAGTTCATGTTTTGCACTTTTTCCTTTCAAGCTTTGTTTTCTTCACATCCTTTTCTGCATCTTAGGGTCATAAATTGCATCATCCTGTCGTCATTTTGCCCAGAGTGATAAAATGTCTTCCCATGGCTTGACTATTGTACAAATTTCCTTTCTGCAAGTTGTGCCAACAAACGGGGCAGAAATTTAACTGGGGGCACTTAACTTTCAGAGCATACCAAAACAGCTAGACTATGTCCTAGGATCCGATCATACGAACAAAGAATCAACTCACTTGAAACATCATTCGATCATCGAGCCTTCTCATGAAACACTTTTCAGCAGATATCATATCATTGTCTATTGGATGATCCAAAAATCTGAATAATGTATGAAATAACAGTATTACATTTGGAATAGAGGTTGTTTGATTTTCGATATCATTACTCTGGAGCACACTCGATGATGTACTGAACTAGAGTGGCAAGGAATGAGAATGACTTTTTCTTTGTCTGCTATCTTGAGGTTAATGGTCAATCTGATGCAAATATGTCACGGGACATGATGACCAAAGCAATATCATCGATGAAAGTTCCACATTTGCATTAGAAAGGTGGTTAATCTTTGTCTGTTTATGCAAGAAATGCTCAGGTTATCTCAATTCAATTATACCTTGATGCTTGTGTTCGCTTGCTATATCAAAAATCATGAAAGTCATACTCTGGTCATCATTGGTGCTAACTTCCCCTCTAATACTTGTACATACTTCCAACATTTTAAAATGTTCTAGGATGATGCAAGAAGGCTTATAGCAGGCTCAACAAGCTGGTTAGTTTTTTTTTAGTTGCATATTTATTACATCATTGTATATATCTGCATATTGGATTCACATCAGTGTCTTGAAAGGCTGAATAAGGGCATTAACGGTTGTCATGTAGTTTTGAGCTTTTTTTTGTGGAGAACATTTGGACAGTTGATTCATCATCTCATTTTATCATTTCATTTTTATCACTATCGTTTGTCATTCCATTCCTTCATTTTTCATTACATCATCCTTTATCATGACTTTCATTCATCATTATTATTATTATTTATCCTCGTCTTTTTCATTCATTTTTCCCATTTTCCATGCATCTCATTCAGTACCATTTTCATTTTCTCATTATCATTTATCATTTCTCATTTTCTCATTTATCATTTATCATTTCTCATTTCATTTTCATTTCATCATCATCATTATCATTTTATCATTATCATTTTCATTTTATTATTCTCATATATCATTATCATTTTATCCTTGTCATTTATCATCTTTATCATTTATCATTTCTCATTTTCTCATTTATCATTTATCATTTCTCATTTCATTTTCATTTCATCATCGTTAGTATCATTTTATCATTATCATTTTCATTTTATTATTCTCATATATCATTATCGTTTTATCCTTATCATTTTCGTTTTACCATTATCCTCATCATTATCATTCCCATTCCATCATTACCGTATCATTTATTATTCATTATCATTCCATCACCATTCTCATTTATCATTTAATCATTTTATCATCTCATATCATTTCATTACCATTATCATTTATCATTTTATCATTTATCATTTGTTATTATATTATTTCATTATCATCACATTACCATTTTCATTACATAAACATTACAAAAACATATCATTTATCTTTTCACCACTATCATTATTTCATAACACATTCATTATCTATCGTGTCACGATGCATTTCATACATTGCAAAATTCAAAAAAAATAACATCTCACATATATACATCATTACAAATCATTGCATTCACATCATAATCACTAAACCATCCTGCATCATAAGATTAGTCTGCATATATAATAAAAACATACCAAAATCCATCTCATATCATACATGCATTCAAGTAACATCCATATCACATCACAAATGCATCAACATATCATCATCAATACCATCACCGCTGCATATCATCGCTCATCAAAATAATACAAGTGTCCAATGTCCAATGAAACTAAAAGGTTCAAAACATAATACATAAGACATGATCAAAACTCAATATACATAATAAATCAGTCCCAAACGGCTAACTGGTGGATGCCCCCGAAGGAGCTGGTCCAGAAGGAGGCAGCCCGCCACTCGTACCTGCATCAAGATCCCGTCGAGGCCCTGTAACCTCTCTACCATGTGTTGATGTCCGTGATCGGGTCCTGGTCCTGCTGTGAGATCTGGGATAAGGCTCTCGCCGCTCGGGAGGGCATAGCTCCTTGTATTGAACTCTGTAGTACTCGGCCTCTCTGGCTGCCTCAAATCCCTCTGCAATAGCCTCTCGCAATGAGGTACTCTCTACGGTACCCATAAGTCTCTGGGTCACACCCTCAGCCTCCAATGCTCGCCGTTTTAGGGCATCCCTCTCTGCCATCAACTGTGCCACTTGAGAATCAGGGGCAGGCATCTGAACCTGTACTTGTGCCTGTGCCTGTGCCTGCGCTTGAGCCTGTGCCTGCGCCTGAGCCTATGCCTGAGCCTGAACCTATGTCTAGGCCTGTGCAAGCTATGCCTGTAACTGCACTATCATACTATGAGCCTGTGCTAGCTGACTTTGTAGCTATGCCTACTATCCCTGAAAGGTCTGCACCTGACCCTGCAGGGCATCTATCTATGCCTGCTGAGACGAGGATGATACCCTAATCACTGTCTGCAGTCTGCCACCGGATCTAGCTTGTCGAAGAATCTATGCTCTGCCTAGACTGTCCAACCTCTGCTGTCTCTCCTCATCTCTATCATCCATCATCTCCATCATTTGAGATGTATCCCATCTCATCTCCGCTCTCCTCACCCTCTCCACTCTCCTCTCCCTCCCCCTCCTCTCCCTCCTCCCCTCCTCTGCCCATCGCCTGCTCTCCACCAGCCACATCCCCCTGTATCCCTGCTCCTGGCTGTGGTGCTACCCCGATCGCCCGTGGCTCATCTGGCACTGTAAATCATGAAAATGGATGCATATGAAAATACTATGCATAATCATCTGTCATCCCTGCATCTTGTACCTCTAGCCTGTCTATCCATACCTCTAGCTGTAAGGTGGAGTACTATGTATATGCGGCCTGATATGCAATGCATGGTCCCCATCCTACATCCCCCTTGTGCCACCCATAATGAGCAACGCCCTGGGGCATCCCCTGTGTGAATCCAAACTGCCTTAGGACCTGTAATGCCAGAAATCTCTCAATGATAAAGGGTTTCCACCCTATCAGATAATGTGGTCTGCAAACAAAAGGCATCTCTAGGTGATCAGTCGCCCATGCCTCACAGTCTGTGTAAGGTCTCCATACCACTGCATCAACATCATCCAAAACCTGTCGCCAGTACTCTACCTTGCCCAGCCTTTGCTGGACAACTGCACTGAAATAGGCATACACATACGGCCTCCCTACTGTTCTCGTGACTGCAATGTGCTCCCACGCCCAGATCTGTAGCAGTGTCACTCCACTCGCCAAGCTAGTGGATCCTCTGTAGACAATCCGATCGAGATCGTGATACATATCATCCAGGACACAACTCCCCCAGGAAAACCTCTGTGGCTGTGTAATCATCCACTCCAACATCCTCCCCCAACCAACTGCAAATCCCTTCGACCAATGGCCCGGTCCAAGGAAGCCTCCGACAAATGCAGCCAATACAGCCACTAACGCAGGATACCTACTGAAATCCTCCCAGTCTATCTAGTAACCATATATGCCCAGATCGCCACATATCCACTGAAGTGCCATGGTACCACCAATCTCCTTGTGGTCATACACCACAAGGGCACCAACAACCAGAATCCCAAGAATCCTGTACACATCCTCGGGCGTCACCCTCATCTCACTCGTCGGCAGGTGAAAGGTGTTATGCTCTGAATGCCATCTCTCTGCCAAGGTGGTCAACAGTCCCCTGTTGGCCCGAATGCCTCGTGGCATAGCCAACAACGGTCCCAATCCACAATCTGCTATCAACTGTAACTCAGCAAGGGTAAGCTCTCCTATCCGCTCCCAACATAGTGGGAACTGCTCTCTAACCTGGAGGCTTTTAAAAGCCTCCTATTTTGTTTGACCATAACAAAGAACACATCAATCAGACCCATATCAAGTGTTACATCAATCTATCTGAATATCAAAACAAGTTACTCTATCATCTTCTACTATTTGTTTTTCCTTTCAGGAATGCAAATTTATCAACACACATATCATTTTCTATTTGTATTTCAATTATGAATGCAAATTTTTATCTTCATTTTTACTATTTGTTTTCTATCGTAGAATGCAAATTTATCAAACATCTACTCTCTTTTTTTCAATCTCGAGAAGCAATGTTATCAACCACAAATCACTCAATCAATCATTTTACTCTTTGTCGTTCGTCACAAAGTTATCAACTATCTACTCTTTGTTTTCTATTTTGAAGGCAACGTTATCAGTTCTCTATCAGATTTTCTATTCTATCAGCATGGCGGTCCTACAATTTATCTATCTATTAACTAATGAAGCAATTTTCATCATCATTTTTTTCAGGAAAAATTTCATAAATGCGCAATTTTGTCGCCCATATGCGCTAAAACCCATATGCGCTAAAGTTTTTCTCATATGCGCTAAACTATTTCCTCGATGCGCTAAAACTCTAGATGCGCTATTCTATTCTGCGGATGCGCCACTCTAACTCCCATATGCGCAACTCTATCATTTTGGAACCCTAGCCCTAGATGTGCAATTCTGTGCCCTACATGCGCTAAAGGATCAACCTAGCCGATTCTTGCCTAAATGCGCTACTCTATCTATCAGATGCGCTAACGGATCAATTTTTTTCATAACCTATATGCGCTACGGAATTTCCTATATGTGCTAAAGGATTTGTCGAATGCGCTAAAACTTTTCCTATATGTGCTAAAACGTGCAAAAAAAATGACAGACGATCTAAAACATTTACAAAATTGATCTAAAATGCAAAAATTTGACAACATAAATGGTTGGAATCACTCACCGGTGGTCCATATGTAGCTGGTCTCTAGTATCGTCGTGCTCGCTCAAATCTATGCCTGTGCACTGGGATCTCCATCTCGCCAAGTCACTATCAGAGCTCAATTTTTACTGTAGTAGCAGGGTGAAAATGACACTTCATTTTACCCCTTTTACCTTATAAGGGTCTTTTAGGGTGGGAGTTAATGGCATTTTCCATCGGCCATCATACATTTCATCTATCGGGAGCTAAATCACTGTTCCCCTACCAATATCAACCTCATCTTCCGTGGTTTGCCTCCCGAGGGGGCATCATCGACATCAAAAATCAGAAACATATCAGGGGCAAAAAATATATATATATATATATCTTTAAAGCAATGCTTTTCACACATCACTTCAAAGAGGGGCAAAATGTATACATATAAAATGGTCATGTCTATAATCCCAATTAATTAAATATTTATTATTTAATTAATTTTTCTAAAATCCTCTACATATGATTAAATTTAATTAATTTAATTATATTGTTCATTCATCTTATTCTTCCTTCATAATTAAATAAATTTATTTTATTTAATTATTTTCATATGTCCACTTAATTATTTTAATAAATACACTTTATTTATTTAAATTAATTATCACTGTTTGAATTTAAATTAAATCTTTTGATTTAATTAAGTTTAAATATTGCCCTTTCTTCTATTTTAAATTCTTCTTCTAATTAATTAAATATTTCATTTAATTAATTTCATAAAAGTGATTTAATTAAATAAATCTTATTTAATTAAAAATATCTTATGCTTTCTTTCTAAATCACAATTAGGTATTTTATTTAATTGTGCAATCTTCTCATATCATAATTAAATATTTAATTTAATTATGAGATCTTTTGCTTTTCTCAATAAAACCTAATTAAAGCTTTATTCTCATCACCAACTTTCTTCTGCTTTTAAAAAGCTTAATTAAATATTTCATTTAATTAAGAAAAGCTAAATATCCTCCACAAATAAATAATTAATTTTTTTAATTAATTATTTATTAGCTTTAAATCTTTCTTTTATTCTTTTAAAGAAAGATGATTTCTTATCTTCTTTTCTTTTTCCTCTTTCATAAAAATAGAAAAATCTTGTTTTTAGGTTTCTTCTATTTTCTCTTCAGTTTCATCCTTCTTCAGCCATTCGATCTGCCAGGAATTATCACAACCGTTAATCAAGACAACCAATCAAAATCATTCGAAAAACTCTATAAATACCTGTGTGAATCCAAGCATTGGTAATAGGCAATTAATTAGAGTTCATGCATTTAATTCATTTAGTATTCATTTGTCATAGCATCATGTTTATTTCAAGCTTATTAGTTCAAATCATTATCATAGCTTAATCTTGCATCATACATCATATCAAAATCTCATTCTTTAGGAAGACAGTTTGTTGAGCCTAGCATACAATCTAAGAACACAAAGCTGGAATCGACAAAAACACTAAAGATAGAGGACAATAGGACGAAAATGGAAGCAGAATACTGAGTTTGCACTTCTTTACTTCTTATGTTCTGTTTTGATATAATGTCCTATTGGTGTGTTTGAATAGTTGTTTCAATTCATTTACGCATTTATTTTTCAATCACACATAATCCATCACCCAACTCATCCCACGTCATGATGGGGTTTGGCCGAAGGCCTCTGAACCACTGCAAATCTTTCCCTTTCAATGATGCGGTCAAAAGCCTCAATGCTACGTTCTCCTGAGTGATGTTGTGAACCAAGCATAAGGTGGCAATGTCTTGAATGTGATCAACCAGCGTTGTGTGATCTTCTCCAGCAAAGAAAGGAAAAATTTTGAGGGTTGCAACTAGGATATCATCATGCTAGGCAATGTTCAACGGGTTGCCCCCATTAAAAGGTGCAAACAGATGTTGTCTTTCCCCTACCATTGGTAGTGCTTGTGCTATAGGAATGGGATTTCCTGGTGATAGAACTAAAGAGATGAAAACTAGAGGCATTGATTTTTACCTCACAGGTGTTTCAAACAACCTCTTTGTTGTTCTATCTCTCCTTCATGGTGGGGATAATTGTCGGTACTCGAAAGGTGTAGAACTTGATTGGGTTTTTACTTTTTTCATGTGTAGGTTGCACTAAGTTATCTATTGCAGAAACAAAAACGGAGTCACCAAGTATATAAGAAACCTATTAAAGGCTTAAATAAAACTACTACATACACCAAACAAGCTTAGAAATTAAAATTCTTCTTGAAATCAATTTTTAGGGTCCCACCGGGCAAGCCAAAAACTATTATTAACCAGATATACACCCTATGCTAAATTTGCAAAAAACTTAACTATCTGTTGACACATGAAAATATTCTTCAGATGTGGGTGATCTGAGTGAAGAAGGAATCTCCAGAGTGAGTCGGTTCTCTGAATGATAAAACTTTTCTATTCTAAATGATTTTTGATGGAAAAGGGTTAGAAGGATAACTAGATTAAAACTCTAATTTAAAGTGATTTCTAGAACTTAATGATGATGACTTTGATTTTTTACCCATAAACAACTCTTAGAAAACAATAGTAAATTCACAATCTCTCATGAACACCCAACACATAATTGATTTTCATGAAGATCTAGATTCAAACACAACATGCAACCTCTATCACATGAACTTTCTGTATCAAAATCTGTAATAATAGGACATAAAAAAGGATCTGTAAACAAAATCACAATGGAACATCAAACTAAGATTGCAAAGGATACATTAATTGAGAAATAGGAATGTTGCTTTATTAAACTGAAGGAATACACCAAAGTCTAAGTACAAAAATGTTCACAAGCTCTTAGAATGTGTGTAAGAGCAAGAAACAAAAATCTGAACTAACTAAACTCTAAGTCTTTCTTCAAAATATATCTCCAAACCCTAATCTGAGCTCAAGAAGAAAGCCCAGAAAAAAGCATCCAAATTTGCTCCATAATGTGTAACAAAAGTGGAAAACTCACACTTTTTCAATGTCCATCCCAAAAAGCACCTAAAAATAGGTCTATTCTACTTTAAAAGCTGAAAAAGTACCTCAACTTCACCCCATGCAACTCAATTTCGCCCCAAGGAAAAGCCAACCTCTTTTGCCATCTTAAAACTATTAAAAATAGCAAAAAGAATAAAACAATTTATAAAATATTGCTTTATCTTTTGCTTTACAAGATAATTATAGTTTTTTTATTTCTCCATTTGATCTAATTTTGCATTAAAGATTTAAAAATATTTGCAAAAATATTACACCTATCTCTCCCTTACAATTTGATTTTTCTTAAAAAAAATCAAAAAAAAATACAAGGAAATATCTCTCAATGATTTAATTGATTTCTATAAAATCAATTAAATATAAACTAAGGCATTTTACTTCCCTAAGGAAAAATAATTGATATTGAACTAAAATACCTTAGATATTTGGAAATTTGAAATAAATCAAAAACCTAAGACATAAAGGTTTAGACTTATGAAGTCTTATGATATCTCCAAAAGCTCAACCTATGCATGAAAATACTTTTCACCACTAAGACATTAGCATAAGTTCGATTTTAAATGCAAAAAAAGGGAAGTCCCCTAAGTTCAATTTAGGGAACAAGCTCAAATCCCTAATAAAAAATCTTCCCCACTCCACTGTCTTTGCATCATTCCTCTTGCAAATTTTGAAGAGGAAACTCTGCTTCGAGGAAGCGCCACCACCATGACTAGGGTTTCAACTTAAAGCTCATAATTTTGCAATTAGATTGGTCGATTCTCTATGGACGAGCTGGTTAAGTTGATTTCAAATTGTAATATGGCTTCCTTTCTTCATTTTGCAAGCAAAATTGGCCTTCAAGGCAGTGGCCAAGCATGTGTATTTCTTTGATTTTTACTCCATTTTTCTTGTGCTTTATTTCTGCTCTTTCTTGGCCACCATCATGAGAGTTTAGCCCTTGCTTTGGAAGCTCTGTTAGAGCTTAGCTGCAACTTATTTGTTCCTCTATAGGCATCAAATGGTGAGCTTTAATTTTGTCTCTATCTCCCTCTTAAAAAGAAAGCTTATGAAACCTTAACTCTTTGCTTGTTTCGACCCTTGCGAGCATCATATGTATCTTGTGTTCACATGGTTTTGTTTTTTTTATGAGCTTGCAAGCTCTAAGGCCACGGCCTATACTCATATTTTCTCATTGTTACAAAAAGATTTAAAGCTTTTACTATGTATTTCAATGGATCTCATATCTAAACATAAAACCCCCATGTGGGTACTCTTTACTTTCAAAGAAATCCATACATTTTGTGTTTTCTGTCAAAAACCCTCAAATGGGTTAACTGTAACAAGAAGAAATCTGCATTTTAAATTGAAATCATCATATGGGTACTTGTAAAAAAGGAAGAAAAACCTCCCTAATTTTGGGCTCGACCCAAATAACATTCATTTCCTTCATTGATGAGAACACTTAGATTTTGGAATAAAAATGCAAGACTTCATGGCTGCGGCCAATTCTTATTGTAAACACCATTTTTAAGAGCTTAAAAGCTCAAAACTGTGCATCTTAACTGTATTATACATTTTTAGTTAAAACCCAAGATGGGTAATTTGTATTTAAAATGCAAATTGCATTTTGAATTGAAATCTCCATGTTGTATGCAACACATAGAAACTTCTTATTTTCCTGTAGCAAATTAATATTATTTGACAAATAATGGAAATATTGAAACCCCTTCATTAAGAGAAAATATCTTCTCAACTGATATATTCATTTAAGATCACTGTCATCTTGCACTTCTGGATAAAGTCTCAAATGGGTACTAATTTTTCTAGGAAACAACACTTCACTTCTCTTTTTCTGCTCTAAAACTGAAAGAAATAGCACCATTCTCCTTTACAATATTCCTCCTGTAGTAACACTCAAATAGCATGAAGCAAACAACCATGTTAAAATGTACAATTCTTTGGTAGATAACCTGCAGGATTTTCTTTTCACTCCACACACCTATACAGTCATTGACAACTGATGCCATATGATGGCTCTTTGTTTTACTCACAACTATGGGTAACTCTTATTAGACATCTTTGTTTAGTCAGTTCAGAATGCAACACCTCATTTCATGTTACATCTGCAACTGGCCATTATAATATTCCTGTAGGTTACTTTGATGCTTGTTACCACTTATTCAACATACTTGAATGCTTCAGAAGATATGCATTCTCAGCTCAACATTCTCATGAAATAAGGTAAATGAGAACCTGAATCTCCTCCATATGCTTCCATTATTTATTAATGTTTTGTTGATGAGGCATTATGCATGCTTGTTCACTTATCACCATTTATGAGCATGAACCACTTGCTACACTACAAAATAACATCTTGAACAACATGAATAAAAATGACCAAAACACCATATGGCAGCAAAATGCACTCCTTTTTGACAATGTTTAATGATCTCCAATATGTAATTGGTGAGTCATTTGGTTCTGTTTCTGAATTGACCTCATTTTTCACTCATAATTTTCACTTCGCTATTCTTAGATTTGATTGCTATGAGTGAATAATGGGCTTGATTACTTTGGTAGTTGAAATGTATCTATTCCATTGAGCATGATGATTATACCTCTTTATTTAGCCCTCATTTGTATGTTGAGGGATAGCATGTCGAGCTCTACCCTTGTGGGAGCCCGTTTTACTCCACATGCTTATGTCTTCATGAAATGATCAACTACATGACTTTTCTTATACTTGCACAAGAAACAAACAATGCTAGCATAAAATAATGATGTGACATTCCATTTTCAGGCTCTTATTACTGCACTCTTCATTCTTAGTTGATTCCATGCATTTCAAGGAATGAATTATATCTTTGTTGGTAGATCACGTAGTATAACTCATATCTGGAGCTCTAACAGGACTTTCTTAATTCTTTGCAGGTACATTCGAGATCAGAAGGATGGAGCAAGCTACAAGCATATCAACTGAAGATCAAGACACATGCAATGATGGATATGTCTTATTTTATTTTCTTCTTTCTTTCTTTTCCACCTTCAGTTGTAGAATTCATTTCTTGTAATGAATGATTTTAGCTATCTCCATGGCTTGTGTGGATCCTTTAATTTCTTCTTTCATTTCCATTGAAAAGAAATGCTTCAAAAATACAAATTTGTACAATCATTTGTATTTTCAAACAAATGAAATACTGTAATGTGCATAAGAATTATGAAATAAATGAAAGCATTTGTTATGCTCTATCATTTGTGTATTCTATTTTTTACTTCTTTTATGCTGCAAAGCATTAAACAATAACCTTGAAACTTTGTTCACCGAAACAATGCATAACTAAAACTTGATAAATATAGTGCAAACAACAATTTAAGCACATGCAAAAATTAACTAAACTTTTACTTTAAAATGAAACAAGCTAATCAGCTCTACCAATTGAGCTGTAGCGAAAATTGGTAACATTAACCTTTTGGGATTATGTGAAAGCATTGTCTAGTGTGTGTAATGGCCTCCTTTCTGCATCAAACCATCCCCTCTGCGTAGCCTGTGGATAGTAGTGTTGGCATAACCTTTACTTCATAGGACCTACCGATGGGCTTTAACAAGGAATTGTCTCATTACATTGCTGTGCAGATCAATGGAAACATCGTAGCTGGTGTTCTCATTGATCTGACATCACAAGTGAACATAATAACAGAGGATATTATGCTAATAAAACTTTTACATGAGGATGGGTACGATGCTCTTGTGAGTTTCATCTGCACACATGACAGGCTTTCCGTACCCACTTTGGGTAGTATTGTCTTATCGGTCTTAGTTGGACCTAAGTCCATGAATCTCCTATTTGATATCATCCTTGGATTTGAACTCTTCATAGTGAAATTGGGTATCCCTTGGTTGGTGGCGATGAATGTGGTACTCTCCATCACACATAAATGTTTAAAATTGATCCACGAAGGTTTCATGCATGTGATCCATGACACCGGTTATAGACCACCAATTGCACATGGTAGCTACTCCTTGGATCACCCGTGGCCTACATCCATGGGTCCCCTTCTGCCTAGGATGAACCTTTTGCATAAAACATATTAGAACTATAAGAAAGGGAATCTAAGGCCAAAGGAAAGGTACCCTCCCTCGCCTTATGCTATCTCACATAGGGCTTGCTTGAAAGCTGAAAATGATGCCACTGTTATGCCTTGCATAACCACCCCCATTTTGAGTTGGAACAAAATGGGTCCCCCTTTCTCTTTCTGGTTTCTTTTTGCTTTTGGTTACTTACTTTCCTCTTTGAAATTTTTTTTTTCCTCCTAATTTTGAATTTTGATCTATCCGATTTAATCTTGGCTCTATCTCAAGCTAGGTTGGTTTTCTTCTTACTAAGAATTCAATAAAATAATTATAAGCAATGGTGGATTTATTATAATGTGTCTTATTTTCTTCTGAGGACTAATGCAGACCTTTCTTTTGTAGGATTTAGTCCTACACATGATGATACTTGCTAGGGGAGCTCAGTTGGAAGGCATCTCTCAATCCAGTTGGTCCTAAAAATCTGTTAAGGAAAAAGTCGGCAAGACCCTAGAGATGTCACAGCGAGTGAAATTCATGTGTAGATGCCTTTCGGTGAGACACCAATCATTGTCCCGATGACTAGGAATTTCCCATCGGCATGAAGATTTTCCTTTGGAAAGAAGTCTCGGTGACTTCTTCATGTCTCACCAACTGGCGCGTATGGAGGGGACACTTCGGTGAGAGTTGTTCCTTCGGCGTGTGGTCTTACCGAGCACCTTGTGTCTTGCCGACTGTTGATAGGAACATACATCAGAGACAGTGGTTCAACTTCGGCATGAGGTCTGGCCAAAGTGCTAAAGTCTTAGTGACACAGAAGTGGTATCACCAGGAGTCTTGTCGACATGAGAGGGTCCCACCGATAAGGTATGCCTTCGGGGAGACTGGGTGTATTCGGCGTGGTGTCTGAGTGACTCAAAAATATCTCACCGAAGGAAAGCTGAGCTTAGGAGGATCTGGCTGAGAGGTATTTCCTTTGCCATGTGGTATCAACAAAGGAAGAAAGTCACACTGAAATGAAAGGAATGAGCTCAGGGAGAACAGAAAGGGGTGCTAGGAGGTCTCACTGACCTGGAAGGGTCTTACTAATGCAGAATGGGCTCACCAAATGAAGGAATTTGGAGTAACCTCTTGCCGATGTGCTTAGGTCTTGCTGATGGCAATGGATTTCCCAGTAAAGGAGGCATGGGTATGATCAAGAGGAACTCACTGGGAACTTTGGCCGATAGTATAAGGTCTCACCGAAAGAAATTTGAGCTTGGAAGAAGCTCCCTGAAGGACTAAGATCGCCATGACCTCACACTGATAATGATTGTCTCAGCAACCTCGGTGTGTATCGATATAACTTTTGTAGCTCACTGAAGGGTCTCATCAACTAGTCTGCGCTATGTCGATAGCTATTAGAAAACAAAATTGCATCGGGGAGACACGATAAGTGTCTCACCGACATGCAATTTAAGGAAGACAGCTCTTGACTGCTCAAGAATTTGGCGTGGCATGTGATCATCCAATCAGAAGGAGCTAAGGTGGGCCATTGACTGATTGACCACCCTTGTGGAAAATACTAACAGAATGCAAGCAAGATGGATTCCTTGTGAGAATAGATGATGATGGATCAGCTTGGGCAACAGTATTCAGATCTGCAAGGAGGCCCGATGGTGCTTCCAGAGGATGATCAATGTACAGAGAAGTCTATAATAGAAAGGAAGCCAAAGGGAAGAAGAAACTGTGACTTGAATAGGGATAGTTGTAGTGACTATTGGCAAGGAGGTAGATTAGTATTGATGGAGATATTTTGAGCATCAAGATGACCCCAACAAAGTTCGAAGGTGGACACAAAGATAGAAGAGTTAATGCTGCAGCTGCCAAAAAGATCTAAAAAGGCTTCTCCTGAGGATAGAAATCCTTCATCAGCATGGACAGCAGGGCTTCACATTGAATGCAACTTTGACCCTCCTCAAAAAGATCCAAGAGCCGACCCTCTTGCAGTCGAGAGATATTTTTGAAAACCCTAATACGGGGACAACACATTCTTTCGGTACATTCTATATGTATGGCCTTCTGGCCTCTTTGTAAAAAGTTAAAACTTTTAGAGAATTTTTAGATAGTTAGAGTTAGAAAGAACCAAGGGAGAAAATAGAAGGGACAGTGTTAGAACAGACAGTTAGAAAAAAAAAATCTAGGAATTAGTTGGTTAACAGAAGGAGATAGAGTTGCATCTTGATTCTTAGTAATGAGAGTTTCTTTTGTCTTCTTGTCTAGTAGTAAAATTCAGTATTGGATGTAATGTTATTTTCCAAGTTCTCTTAGTATAGTTGGAAACAATATGGAATTGTAGATTCTCTGTACACTGGTGATTATGCCAGCCTTGTAAATATTGCTTATCTATTTCACTAATAGTAGAAGCAATCAGAGTTTAATCTACTTCATATTGTGTTCATGAATGATATTTGTTTTAAGTTAATCATCTGATTTTAGAACCTTTCAAGGATTGAGGTCTTATTTTATGTTTTATCTAAATGATAATTAAAAATCTGTTATTTGAATTAGCACTGTGAATGAAAGAGGTTGTGTGTCAATCACAAGTTTACTTTATTTTGTAGTTTTAGTTAACAAACTCCTTGAAAGGTAGCAAGTCTGGTTAAGTTAGAAGAATTTCCATTCTTTTCTATTCCAAATCTCTGACCTATCTTTTGTTGTTTCTTTAAAAAACCCTAGTTAAATTAGGTTTCATTTCATGCTTGATCTTAGAACAATCCAGAAGCTCAACACCAGTAGGCCCCTTGAATATTACTGTCACATTGACCAATTGAGCAACATCAGCATAGTTAAGAACCAACTACATAGACTTTGGGAGCTAAGGTATCCATGTGATCATCTTTCTCTTTCAGGAGAAATAGAGTAGCGATATTCTATTTGCATGTTATTGTGCCAAAAGCACCGTCAACAGGAACTGGTGCTAGAAGGAAGGCCTAAAAGGGAAAAATGGATAAAGCTGGGTTTTCCTCTTCAGAAAGGTCCCATAGAGTTCTTTAGTCAATTGAAAATCCATCACCTTTCATAGAACTCAAGACCCCAACAAGACACAAGAGTCATAGGTCTGGGAAAATTATCATACCACCCTTATCAACTCTGCTCACTCCACCAGGCTTTTCACCAATACCTCAGTGGGTACCCATTAATCCACCATCTAATCCATCTCAACTACCATCATAGCTAGTTCAACCCATACAATAGCTGGCTCAACCACCACCATCGCCACCAATGGATTTTTTTAAAAATAATCCCTCTCCATTGGGGACTATCCCTAGAGGTTTTCATAATATGCCCAAGAACCTTGAGAAATTCTGCCCCAAGTATATTCATGGTGAATCAAGGTGTGCTGAAGAGCACATACAAGTTTTTAAGGATGCTTGTACCAAAGCTCAGATAGCTCACCATGATGTAGTTTGTAGGTTGTTCCCTTACTCCTTAGGGGACATGGCATACAATTGGTACCTTAATCTTCCTCAAGGTTCCATTTTGACCTAGACACATTTGGAAAATTCTTTCATTAACCAGTTCAGGGTTTACGTGGACCCAACTCTTTTATACCACCAATTCGCTACTATCAGAAAGGAACCAAGTGAACCCTTTCCTTTATTCAATACCAGGTTCCAACGAATGTATAGGAGACTACAAGATCCCTACCTGGTTACTGAGAATAGTGTCATCCAGGCTTATTTGAGAGTTATAGACCCCTTGCTTGGCTTATTCTTGCAAAGGACCTATCAACCAACTGATATTGATTCTCTATCCAAAGTCTATCATGTAGCTATCAAGCTGCAACAACAAATCAATTCTCAACAAGGAGGCCTGGGAGGAGGTTTCCCTTCAATAGTATATTAGATGCATAGCCCAACCCCTCTATTCAATACTGTCCCAGGAATGTCTCCTTCCTATTATGGACCTATGTCTGAATTGCAAACTCAACCACCTATTCCATTCTTTGATAATGGAACTCCTGACTTCTCCAAGCAACCACAGGTTCCTCCAAATTCCCATGGGTACCACAACCAAACTAGAACACCAAGTCATGTTGATTAGCCGCCTATTATTGAGAGCGTGGAAAGTGAAAAGATAGTCCAACTTAAGAATGAGGTAGAAACCTTGAAGAAAACACTATCTCAGGTTACAAATGACATGGCTCAGCTTTGACTGAATCCCCCTCAAAGCCAAGGTAATTATCCCAATCAAAACATAAACAATCAGGGTACTTATCAGAATAATAACAATTACAACCAAAGGGGTTATCAGGGTCAAAACTCCTCTAATCAGGGCTATCAAAATCAGAATAGAGGGTATAATCAAAGGCCAAACAATAACAGACAATGGAACACAGGGCCCAATAATGGGGGAGTTTCTCATAACTATCAAGTGAATGAGGAGGGCACATATTGTAAACATGGCTGACCTCAACTTCATGACCAATTGGTGCAGGCTACATGATACTGCAACCCATTCTGAGGTGAACTACCCTCAGATGGAGAAAGTTGTCAAGATGGCACACGAAGATGCCCACACCTTCCAAGGGAATTCAAACAAAGGAGGTGATTCAGTGGATACTACAATGGCTTATGACCTCTTTGAGGAGGAACCTTCATTCCCAAGAAAAGAGGAGAATGAACCAGAGGAAGATTCATATGATGCCCAAGCCTTTCAGACCAAAGGAGGACACTTCCTGAGAAATCAGAATACAGGTCCACTCACTATGTCTGCACCACCTAATCACATGGTGCCTCCAAATCAAGGTGCTAGAAATAATCCTCCTCCACCAAAGGCCTGCTTGACTTCCATAACAAGGGTAACTCTCCTGGTGTCTTCAAAGGTAGTGCGAGTTATAATAGATAATTTCATATTATTTCTGAGATGCAGAAACATAAAAATTCTTTGTCCTACTTTGACATATTAAAGTGGTGCCCTGATCAAAGGGAGATAGCGCTAAAAGCTTTGGAGGAAGCTGACAAATCAAAAGGAAAAAATAAGGTGGCACCTACTGGGGATGTGAATGCAGCCTTGTACAGAAACAAGGTAGGTACTCCACCATTTCTCTTAAGTTTAAGGATTTGTGGATAGAATCTACATAACTATTTGTTGGATTTAGGGGCTTCAGGCAATGTCATGCCATTCTCCATATGCAAGAAATTGGGATTGAACCCTATGCAAACTAACAAGAAGGTCATCCAACTTGACAAAACAGAGGTTAATGTAGTTGGAGAATTGAAAAACATACATGTGCAAGTAGGATCAAACCCTAGGATTCAAACCAACATAGACATTCAAGTGGCAGACATTCCTGAGACCTACGGTATGCTGTTAAGTAGAGATTTGATGAAAGGTATAGGGGGGTATCTCTCCCTTGACTTTTCACATATGTGGCTACCATGGAGAGGGATTCCAACTCAGATTAGGATTGAAAGTGAGCCCCGCCTCAAGCATATCATCACGGAATATGATTTCCCCAATGAGGTAGCCTATTTTGAAACTGGGATAGGGGTGTACAAAAGAGAAGAAATTTTAACCTTTTCTATCCTAGGTCCTAAAGAACTGCCAATACCTAAGTCTCCTAATCTTATGATTGATGAAAATCAACAAGCATTGATCAATAAATTGCAGCAAGATTAGCTGGACTTGGGAGAAGATGTAGATCTGCAAAGTCTCCTGCTCCCCAATTGGTGCAGGATACATTACCAAAATCATTCTGAATTGACTTGCCAACCCTGCATTGACATTTTAAATCATGTTTCCAAAGCTGAGGAAGCTAACACAAGCCACCCTGAGACCATTGTAGACCGCTTCTCATTTGAAGCCAAGGAGGCAACAATGCTAACCAAGGATAGTACACTTCAAAAGAAATTCCTTCCCAAATTAACTGGCCTCAGTCACATGTCTTAATCAACATACTCATGTGGAACAACCCCAAGGCTTGCCTAACATTCCTATATTCACGAGTGTACTAAAAACCAAGGGGTCAGCCAAAAAAACAAGTGACTATTAGAAGGATAGCCGCAGATCAAATGATACAACTGAGCCAACATCAGAAAGTATACCTAAAGAAACTACATAAATTTTTTTCCCTATAGCTAATGTAGAAGATCAAACAGCCCTACCTATGGCTCATTCTATCCAAATTCCCACAATAACTTCAAAAGGATCCACCCCAGCTTGTGATCAGCTATGGACCCTCACCTTTGATGGATCTAAATCTAAATTAGGCTATGGTGTTGGGATTGAACTAACCAGCCCAAAAGGGAAAACATTCTTTGCTTCCTACAGGTTGCAATTTGGGTGTACTAACAACAAAGCAGAGTATGAAGCTCTGGAACGGGGACTAATGTTTGCACACAAGAAGAAAGTTACAGCCTTGATGGTCAAGGGAGATTCAGAAATTGTTGTCAAGCAAGTGTGCAGCCAATACACATGTCACAATAGAAGGCTGGCAGCTTACAGGAATCGAGTGTTGAACCTGATAGAAGAATTTGATGCCTTTGGGATTAGCCTAATCCTTAGAGAAGAAAATCAGGTAGCTGATTCATTAGCTGTTGCTGCAAGCACCTTGGAACCTATGCAAGGCTCCAAGCTAAAGAAGTTCTCCGTGGAATTAATTTCCACCCCTGCAGTTCATGATAATATCATGAACTTTCAAGTCTTTGATGATGATCGACATATTCTTGCCTTCTTAGCAAGCTCAGATGTTTTTGAAGTGAAAATTATTGATGAATCCAACAGAGATCAAGGGGATTGGAGCCCTAAGGAATGCGATATAGAAGGGGTCCTTATTTTAAAGAATAATAACATTCCCAAGGGAATGGTTGCATTAGAAAGGATTTTTTACTCAAACCCAAGGGCTCAAGAGAAGATATCAGCTGAAGAAAAGGGAGGTGAATATGAGGTAGTTAACTGGGCCGATTCTGGCCTTGAAAGGAATGTCTACATAGGGAAGGCCTACCCTGAAGCAATCAGGAAAGACATATTGAAGGAACTTAAGAAATATATTTCTATAATTGCTTGGGGATATGAAGACCTAAGGACATTTGATGCCTCTATTATGACTCACACTATTCCCTTGAAGCCCGAAGATAAACCCTTTTGACAGAAGTAGCACCCTTTCAATTCCCTGATCAAACCATTGATCTATAAAGAAGTCCAAAAATTGCTCTTGGCAAGGATAATATTCCCTGTGCGCCATTCAACTTGGGTGGCTAACTTAGTCCTAGTTCATAAGAAAAATGGGGAAATTAGGCTATTCCCTGTGTGCCATTCAACTTGGGTGGCTAACTTAGTCCTAGTTCATAAGAAAAATGGGGAAATTAGGCTATGTGTTGACTTTAGAAATATGAATAGAGCTTCAACAAAGGATAATTACCCACTCCCTTCTCTGGATGAAGTGTTGCAGACAGTCAATGGATCTGAGATGATATCCTTCCTAGATGGTTACTCTAGATATAATCAGGTAATGGTTGACTGTGAAGACAAAATGAAGATAGCCTTCACTACAAAGTGGGGAACATTCGCATATAAGAGGATTCCATTCAGTTTGATAAATGTTGGGGTGACCTTTTAGCATGCCATGGAGATAAGTTTCAAGGATCTAATTGGTAAGTGCATTATTGTTTACATGGATGACCTAATAGTGTTCTCCAAAGATCGACTAAACCATGCTACAAACTTGGCCAAAGTTCTTGAGAGATGCATCCGATATGGCATCTCCCTGAATCCCAACAAGTGCATGTTCAAAGTTTCTGAAGGAAAGATCTTGGGACACATAATTTCTAAAAGAGGGATTTCAATCAACCCAGATCGATTTGAATCCATTCTAAAGATCACTCGGCCAGGAAGCAAGAAAGAAATGAGGTCTTTCTTTGGGCAAATCAACTTTGTGAGAAAGTTCATCATGGGCTTTGCTAAAATCATGAAACCACTGAATGAGATGGTCAGGAAAGATGCCAAGATAGAGTGGACTGAGGAAGCAAAGGCTGCCTTCTCACAAGTCAAACGATCCATCTCATAAGTGTCAGTCCTTACCAGCCTCGACTACCTCAAGCCATTCTACATTTATTCTTTTGTCTCTGACCATTCCTGTGCAACTGATTTTAACTAAATGAAGAGAAGAGGCAAAGGAGAGACCGATTGTGTTCGTGAGCTCTCCATTCAAAAATGCGAAAATCAAATACCCACCTCTTGAGAAGCAAGCTTTCTCACTGGTTCGGGCTATCAAGAAGTTTCGGCATTACATCCTCCGAAGCCAAGTCGTCATTGTAGTTTCTGACGTGGCTGTGAAGTCCCTATTCATGCAGAGCGAGCTGGGAGAAAGAAGAGGCAAATGGATGGCCATCCTACAAGAATTCGACCTAGAGATACACCCTATGAAGCTAGTCAGGGGCACGGGTTTATCCAAGTCCATGGAAAATGTTGGCGACAACATCATTATCAACAATACACGACCCAGACTTTCTCTAATGACCCATGGTATGCTGATACTTTGCTTTATGCTCAACAATCATTGCCTGGAAGGAATGAATATGACTCAAAGGAGAGCCTTGAGGCTAAAGAGTTCTCATTACATGCTCAAAGGAGGGTTACTATACAGGAAGAATTATGAAGGAGTATACCTGAGATGCCTTGATCATCAAGAGGCTAGACATGTGATCTCTGAGTTTCATGGGAAACATGGCACAGGTCATGGGTCTGCAGATTCTTTGGTGCACCATATCCTCAGATCTAGTTATTATTGGCCCTGTGTATTTAAAGATGCCCATCAGCATGTGAGGACATGCCACACCTATCAGATTTCTGCATCAAAGGAACGCCATGCAGCTATGCCATTGCAGCCTATCTATGAGGTAAGGCCATTTGCCCAATGGGCACTGGATTTTATCAGGGTGATTAATCCAAATTCTTCCATAGGACACAAGTTTATCTTGACTGCTACTGACTACTGCACAAGATAGACAGAGGCTATACCCTGCAAGAACAACACAACAAAGGTAGTGATCAAGTTCCTCACTGAATACATCACCACAAGGTTTGGGGTACCCTTCGCTTTGGTATGTGACAATGGCTCTACCTTTTCTTCTGCTGAGTTTATTTCCTAGGAATATGATCACAAGATTGTCTTAAATTATTCTTCAAATTATTACCCACAAGGCAATGGAGTTGCAGAGTCAACTAATATGAATCTCTTAGGGGTAATTAAGAAACTGTTAGAGCATAACCCTAGAGACTGGCATACCCAGCTTAGATTTGCATTATGGGTAGATAAGACTAGAATTAAGGCTGCTTTAAACACCTCACCCTTAAAGCTGGTATATGGCCAAGAGCCTTTCTTTCCTATCCATCTGCAAATACCTATCCTTGAGTTCATGCAAAAATTCTACTCTAGTGACAATAGGATAGAGTGAGACTAGCTACTTTGTTAAAATTAGAAGAATAGAGAGATGTCGCCTTGCAGCAATTCTCTAGGCACCAGGTTGTTCTCAAACGTTGGTTTGAAAAAAGAGCTAAAATTAAAGCTTTTAAGATATCAAACCTTGTGTTGCTTTGGGATAAAGCTAGTGAAAAGAGGGGCAGTCACCAAAAGTTTGACAAACTTTGGCTAGGTCCTTATTAGATTGCTGAGATCCTAGGGGAAAATGCTTTCAAATTGAGTAGCTTGACTGGAGAACCTGTTCCATTGCCTATCAATGGGCAGTTCCTTAAGCATTATTTTCAATCATGAGGCTTGTCAATTTCTATTATGCATGTAAGTAATTTGTTGTTCTTTATGTGAGTAACTTGCTTGTCTCCTGCTTGTAAATAGTCTGTGTGTGTGAATAATCTGCTGCTTCTCTTGATGTGAATAATTTGCTCTTTGTCTATAAATAGTTTTCTATTTGTTTGTTTGTCCCTCTATCCTTTTGTCCTACTGCTTGGTTTCTCTTTATTTTATTTTTTTCGTTCTTTGGGGGTTTATCTGTTTCTTTCCATCTTGGAATAGTGGTTGATTATTTGAAGCATACTTTGGTCACTAGGAGAGAAGTGGTTTAGGTATTTTCAAGCTTTCTAATTGGGTCATTTTGTCCTAAACTCTTTGTTTCATGCTTGTTTCCAATAAGAGTTGTGAGAGTTTTGAAGACAAGGTGCAAAGTAAGTAACCTTCATCAGCTCCTCTGAATCTTTCACAAATCATTAAGAACATCTCCTCTTGTAAGGGTATATCTGTCCTAGGACTATGGTGTTGCAAGATTTGAGTGAAAAATCCAATTCCCAAGTGCTGTCTTGAGGTCCATGGTATTTTTCAACCCAGATCAGATGTTAAACATCTAACATATTGAAAAAGAACTAAATGGAATATCTAAAACTCTATGAGAAAAAAAAAGAGAGAAAGAAAAAAGAAAGAAAAATTACCTAAAGAGAAAAGGATTCAATATGAATGGGTGATTCTAGTATCTCTACCAGGGCTATGGACGCCTGACTGGCAGTAGAGCAATGCTGTGAGGAAACTAGAGGTATCTCTGTTAGGGCTATAGATGCCTGACTGGTAGTGGAGCAATGCCCAGGATATCATTGCACGACAGCTAAAAGGAATCAACACATGTAGCTCAAATCTTGCACATTGTTGTTCGAAAGATAGGGAAAACTTTATGAAAAGATGATGCACTATCAAGCGCACACATAGATTCAAGGCTAGTTACTGTTAGCTTACATTTGCGATTCTAGCTCAACCTTGCTTGTAAAACTAACCCAAATAGAGTTGTGACGGTCATGTATCAGGAGTTCTAGGTAGTTGAAGCCTTCAGCTTCTTGAAAATCATTAAGCCATTTTCCCAGCCAAGTCGCCATTTGTTATGCCTTGCATAACCACCCCCATTTTTTGTTGGAACAAAATGGGTCCCCCTTTCTCTTTCTGGTTTCTTTTTGCTTTTGGTTACTTGCTTTCCTCTTTGAAATTCTTTTGTTTTCCTCCTAATTTTGACTTTTGATCTATATGATTTAATCTTGGTTCTGTCTCAACCTAGGTTGGTTTTCTTCTTGCTAGGAATTTAGTAAAATAATTATAAGCAATGGTGATTTATTATAATGTGTCTTATTTTCTTATGAGGACTAATGCAAACCTTTCTTTTGCAAGATTAAATCCTACACATGATGATATTTTCTAGGGGAGCTCAGTTGGAAAGCATCTCTCAATCCAGTTGGTCCTAAAAATCTGTTAAGGAAAAAGTCGGCAAGACCCCAGAGATGTCACAGCAAGCGAAATTCATGTGTAGATTCCTTTCGGTGGGACATCAATCATTGTCTTGGTGACTAGGAATTTCCCATCGGCGTGAAGATTTTCCTTCAAAAAGAAGTCTCGGTGACTTCTTCATGTCTCATCGACTAGTGCGTATGGAGGGGACACTTCAGCGAGAGTTGTTCCTTCAGCATGTGGTCTTGCCAAGCACCTTGTGTCTTGCCAACCACCGATAGGAACATACATCGAAGAGAGTGGTTCAACTTCGGCATGAGGTCTGGCCGAAGTGTTAAAGTCTCAGCAACACGGAAGTGGTATCGCCAGGAGTCTTGTCGATAGGAGAGGGTCCCACCGATAAGGTATGCCTTTGGGGAGACTGGGTGTATTCGGCGTGGTGTCTGAGCAACTCAGAAATGTCTCACCGAAGGAAAGCTAAGCTTGAGAGGATCTCACCGAGAGGGATAGCCTTCACCATGTGGTCTCAGTGAAGGAAGAAAGTCACATCGAAACAAAAGGAATGAACTCGAGGAGAACAGAAAGGGGCACCAAGAGGTCTCACCGACCTGGAAGGGTCTTACCGATGCAGAATGGGCTCACCAAATGAAAAAGGACTTCAGGGTAACCTCTTGCCGATGTGCTTAGGTCTTGCCAATGGCAATGGATTTCCTAATAAAGGAGGCATCAGTATGACCAAGAGGAACTTGCCGAGAACTCTAGCCGATAGTATAAGGTCTCACCGAAATAAATTTGAGCTCGGAAGAAGCTCCCCGAAGGACTAAGGAGATTGCCATGACCTCACACTGATAACAATTGTCTCGGTGACCTCGATGTGTATCGATATAACTTTTTTAGCTCGTTGAAGGGTCTCATCGACTGGTCCATGCTATGCTGATAACTGTTAGAAGAAAAAATCGCAATGGGGAGACACAATAAGTGTCTCACTGACATGTGATTTAAGGAAGACCGCTCTTGACTGCTCAAGAATCTGGCGTGGCATGTGATCATCCAATTAGAAGGAGCTAAGGTGGGCCATTGACCGATTGACCACCCCAATGGAAAAGACTAATAGAATGCAAGCAAGATGGATTCCTTCTAAGAATAGATGATGATGGATCAGCTCAGGCAATGGTGTTCAGATCTGCAAGGAGGCCCGATGGTGCTTCCAAAAGACGGTCAACATATAGAGAAGCCTAGAACAGAAAGGAAGTCGTAGGGAAGAAGAAATTGTGACTCATAGGGATAGCTGTAGTGACTACTAGCAAGGAGGTAGATCAGTATTGATGGAGATATTCTGAGCATTCAAGGCGACCCTAATAGAGTTCGAAGGTGGACACGAAGACAAAAGAGTTAATGTTGCAGCTGCCAAAAAGATCTAAAAAGGCTTCTCTTGAGGATAGAAATCCTTCATCAGCATGGACAGTAGGGCTTCACATTGAATGCAGCTTTGACCCTCCTCAGAAAGATCCAAGAGCTGACCCTCTTGCAGTCGGGAGATATTTTTGAAAACCCTAATATGGGGACAACACATTTTTTCGGTACATTCTATATGTATGGCCTTCTGGCCTCTTTGTAAAAAGTTAGAACTTTTAGATAATTTTTAGATAGTTAGAGTTAGAAAGAACCAAGGGAGAAAATAGAAGGGACAGTGTTAGAACAAACAGTTAGAAAAAAAAATCTAGGATTTAGTTGGTTAACAGAAGGAGATAGAGTTGCATCTTGATTCACAGTAATGAGAGCTTCTTTTGTCTTCTTGTCTATTACTAAAATTCAGTATTGGATGTAATGTTATTTTCCAAGTTCTCTTAGTGTAGTTGGAAACAATGTAGAATTGTAGATTCTTTGTACACTAGTGATTGTGCCAGCCTTGTAAATATTGCTTATCCATTTCACTAACAATAGAAGCAATCAGAGTTTAATCTACTTCATAATGTGTTCCTGAATGATATTTGTTTTAAGTTAATCATCTGATTTGATAACCTTTCAAGGATTGAAGTCTTATTTTATGTTTTATCTAAATGATAATTAAAAATCTGTTATTTGAATTAGCACTGTGAATGAAAGAGGTTGTTTGTCAATCACAAGTTTACTTTGTTTTGTAGTTTTAGTTAACAAACTCCTTGAAAGGTAGCAAGTCTGGTTAAGTTAGAATAATTTTCATTCTTTTATGTTCCAAAGCTCTGACCTATCTTTTGTTGTTTCTTGAAAAAACCCTAGTTAAATTAGGTTTCATTTAGTGCTTGATCTTAGAACAATCCAGAAGCTCAACACTGGCAGGCCCCTTCAATATTACTGTCACATTGACCAATTGAGCAACATCAGCACAGTTGAGAACCAACTACATAGACCTTGGGAGCTAAGGTATCCATGTGATCATCTTTCTTTTTCAAGAGAAACAGAGTAACGATATTTTGTTTGCATGTTGTTGCGCCAAAAGCACCGTCAACAGCCACTAAGGCTCGAAAGAGGAAAGAAGAGAAGCAATATTGTGACACTCCTTCCTCTTCTATTGTCTAGTCTGATGCTTCTCCTCGCTCAGCTATGGTACCATCAGGATCTACTTCTCATTTGTAGGAAAACCCTTCAGTGCCCGCTTGGAGGAAGCCTAAGCATCCCACATTTGATCTTCTTGTTCTATTGACGAAGCCTAGGCCCTTCAATATGATAGGAAGAATGTCTCCTGAGGAGAGTCCTCTTTGTCTCAACCTTTGCGGCCTCCTACTATTCCTACTCCTAAGGTAGTGAGTAGAAAGAGGCTTGCCATCGGGGCTTTTGATTCGAATCCTCCTATTGCTGCTCAGCCTATTCCCCCTGCTCCCATACAATAACTTGTTCCTCTACCTAAAACGACCATAGTGGAAGTTTCTATGGTTGAGCAGGAACCTCTTGTCCCTTCGCAAACTCTGACCTCTAACTCCAAGAGTTGTAGAAACCACCTTGCACATGAACGCAAGCATCGGCAAAAGGCTCTCCTGGTCGAGTAGGTCACCTCACAAAGAAAGGAGGAAGAAATGATTGCTCCTGTTCCAGGACCTCTTGCAGCATCTTCTTCCTCCCTTCCTTCTATTTCTCTTCAATCTAATCCACTCCCAGCTTCCGTTGCAAGCACAAATGTTCCTAACCCTAAATGGGTACAGGTGTTTATCACTCCTTCAACAGAGCCGCCTTTGCTAATGATAGTTATGGATATTCTTCCCTTCCCAAAGCCTATGGATATGGTTAATACCTTAGTAGTATCTGCTTTGGTTCTTTCTTCCTCTTCCTCTACACCCCTAGCTTCGTCTATGGGGAGTTCATCTCCTCCAATGAAGAAAGAGGCAAAAGCTAGCCCTTCTAGCAACGAAGAACATAAGAGGAGTCTGCCTTCCTCACAAGATGGCCCTATGCTTACTTGTTCTATCCTTGTAACAGAACCAGTCCTGACTTCTCCTGAGTTCATCACCACTCCTGAGTCATTCAACGAGCTTAGCAGTGAATCTCAAGCACAACTTGCCTCATCCACTGAGAATAGGTGTTGTTCCCCTATGGGATGCATGTTTAATTCCATAGATGAGTTCCCAACCTTATCAGCGATCTTTGTGAAATCACTAACCTTGACTCCACAAGAGGTCGGTAGAGAGGACCTTGAGGGGCCCTCTTCCTTAGCCCTTGTTGTAGGAGGGCCAAATTCTCCTCCTCTTAACATCCCACCATTGCAGGCTCATCCTCCTTCCCCTTATGAGGATTTAGATTGGGAAGTGGGTGACCTCTTGGCTGATCAATGTTAGGAGGAGGCCCCTTTCTTGATCTTGTGTGTGTGTGTTTTGTGATGTGTTCCCCCGTACTCATGCTATGTGTGCCTGGATGACCCTTATCACCCTTGTTGGTGCTTGGATATAGGCATGGTTTTTGTGTTTTGAACCTTCTTCTATTTTTATCATCATTCTTCCATGTTTGTGCTTGACTTTTGATAAATTGGAGATGATGCAAAGCATTGGGCGAATTTGTGCTCCCCTTCCATGTTGACCCATTATTTTATTTTTACTTTGTTTCCATGCATTCTTCCTAATCTATTTAGGGATTGATGATCTTTCACCTTGCATTGTGGTCACCTATTATTATATGAGCTTGAATAGATCTAACCTTGCTAAACCAGATCCTCCTGTTCTCTTTATTTGCTTTTTTCTTTTCTCTTTTGCTTTCTCTTTATCTATCTCTCTTCTTTGCTTTAGTTTTCCCTCCTATGTGTGACAATGTTCTTCTTTAACACTTCAGTTTATGAAAAATGAATTTTTTATCAATGAATCTTTTCTCAAAAGCCTTTACAAACTTTACCTTAGAATCACATTCTCAACACGAAACGTGTTTCCTTCATCACGAGTTCGTAAAGAAAGGACTTGAAGACCTTCCTCTAAAGTGGAAACTACTTTTACTACCCCTCGCGTGGGGGCATTTCCTACCTTTAAAATTCCTTGATGAAGTGAACATCTTTTTAAAGGATTCCTTGATGACAAATTGCTCTAAGAAGAATAAATGTTTTGAATTGTGTGTCCCTTAAGTGGACCCCCCTTGTTCCTCACGGTGGATTTCGAAGGGACCCTTCCTTCAAAGGCATCTATGATGAATGGATCCTTTCATGTCTAGCCTAGGGGCAGCCTGACTAGGATCATTCCTTTTTCCCTTTTGCATCTAGCTTGGGGGTAGCTTGACTAGACCGTACTTTTCAAACATCGCATTCCTTGAGTGGACCCCTCTCCTTTTGAAGGGTTCCTGAGGGATCCCCTTGAAATTTTTAGTTATTGATGGTCTGTGTGACCGATTTCTTTTGACATGTTCTATCTGCGGGTAGATGTGTCACCTCTTCCTGACTCCATGGAGTCCACTTTCTCAAGTTCCTCCATGTGAGAGATCTTGGGGGATACCTCCCTGAAGGACTAAGAACTTGTAGGGTGCTTTCCTTTAAGGTTCCTCCATGTGAGAGATCTTGGGGGTGGCTCCCCTATAGGATCGAGAACCTGTAGGGCACTTCTTCGGGTGTTCTTAATGCTCAAGTTCATGGAGAATACCTTCCTTGTAGGACCGAGAACCTATAGGGCACTTCTTTTGATATTCTTCATGCTTGAGTTCATGGAGAATACCTTCCTTGTAGGACCAAGAACCTACAAGGAAATTCTTTCTATATTCTTCATGCTTGAGTTCGTGGAGAATACATTCCTTGTAGGACCGAGAACCTGTAGGGCACTCCTTTCGGTATTCCTCATGCTTGAGTTCATGGAGAATACCTTCCCTATAGGACTGAGAGTCTAAAGGGTGCTTCCTTGGGGCTTCCTTCATGCGAGAGATCTTGGGGGTTGCCTCCTTATAGGTTCACGGGCCTGTAAGATGCTTTGTTTTTCCAACTTCATAGCTCCGAGTAGCTATGAAGTCCTTTTCTCTTCTTGCACCTTCAAGTTCGCCAGACCGAGTACTACTTCCTCAATGGTTCAGGTATACTTTTATAACCTTGATCTTTCTTAATCTACTTTACCGAGCACTCATCAGTACTTGTTCTCACTAAAGTGGGGGAAAAATGTATAAGAGTGAATTTGCACCCTATGTACAATTCCCCTTTTTTCCTTTGTCCACCTTAGAAAAACAAGTTCGGAGGCTTAATTCCACTTAAACCCATTGTTGGCTATCCACTTGGCACCTATTTTGTGTGTCAATGAAGGCATTTCTATCAGGGACACCTGTACGACGTCCAAACATGTGGCACACTTACATCCCTGGCAGATTCCTATGGCTAAGCCAGCAGAGGCGTTACTCTTCTCATTGGTAGTGAAGTAGTAACAGCTCCTTTGGCCAACTGACCCGAATACGGCCATTTTCTTCCTTCCTTCTTCATATTTAGTCCTTCAACAAGCATTTCAACTCTTCAATAGATCAGACCTCCATTCTTGCACACTTCAAGCTCCCATTCTCAGACTTTTGCATCCATTCTCACTCACTCTAAGCATTCAACCACACCATTGCAGGAAAAGCTTCACTTCGTGACTTCAGTAGAGCATGTTTGGAACCATGCCATTGTAGTAGAGGCTTGAGTTCCTCTCATTTCTCCCCCAAGTAGCCTTGAGTGCTCTTGGTGGAGTTGTTAAGCTTCCCTCTCCTATCCTCTATCACTTGGTTGAGTAGCATAGTACTACATTGTAGTGTTTGTATTCTCTTTACTTTATTTCTTCTTTATCTCATTTTCTTGGTTGTCAATGAAGGTGGAAACACCTAAACCGGGGTCTGACTGAGGCAGACCCCTATATAGCCACCCAACATTTTCCCTCTTTCTATGTGAAAGAGTACGTGCTCTTTGAAGGATTAGCTGGCAAGCGAATTTCTTGGTGAGATCCTCCTCATCTTCTTTACTCTTGCTTATTTACTTTACAACATTAGAGAATATAATGTTTATTTGCTTGTTTAATTCTAGCCTTTTAGTTGAGTAGCTAAGTCATTAGTCATTTTAGTGAGTTCAACCTTGTCTTTGTTATTGTCTGACCATATAGACTATAGTGCACTTTAGAAATGCCAACGCGTCGTGCTATAATCTAGAGTCTACACTGACATCCTCAGGTAGAGAGCTCCCTGAGGTGTAGAGTTTAACCTAAAAATTGACTCACCTAGCCACAACCTTAGAACTTAGGATTGTAGAGTGGTTGTAGGACATCATAGTCCTCATCATTCTCATCCTCATAACCCTAAACATTGCACTTAGCTGAGGTAAGTTAGGGCAGCCTCTCACATCTTGACCCTCGGTGAGCTGGGGTCTTGCACATGGTGGTCCCCCTCTCTTACACATGTATATATAGTATCAGGATGTTTGAAAATGGTTTTAGATTTCTAAGGGTTATAATACAAATTTTAAGTTTTGGAAGATCTTCTAATTTTTTAAATAGTCAAAATTAATTAGGCAGTAACTAAAATTTCAGTAATCAAGAGGTCAAATTTTAGTAACTAGCAAGATCTATCATCTTTCTCTCTCCCTATTGTCGATGGCAATGTTACTCGCAACAACAGGGCAAATAAATTCTCCATAGACAAACCGTGAAGAACCTATCCTTCTTGAAAGAAATAACCAAAGATAACCCCAAGAGATCTGTATGATAGGATAAAGGTTGGCTTAGTTCAATCCCAGGTCTCTAGTAGTCAGGTCTTGATAGTACTAGGTTCACTTTAGGGTATGATGTGATATTGTTGTTAATCTCAACGGGACTATGGTTGTTTGAAATTATATGTATTAGACACTGAATTTTAGTTAGATCACAAAATAATATCATGAAATCAAAAGATTTCAAATAATATTTCATATTATGCTCATCTTGAATCCATGATATCCGATAGGGCTTTAGGTGTTTCAATCTTTCCAACTTCAATTTGGTCACCATTTCTTCAGAAACCAGGTTCTTAGAGCTTCCATTGTCAACAATCACTTTGCAACATTTTCCAGCTACCTTGCATTTGGTTCAAAATAGATTCTTTCTCTTCAACGGTTCCTTCTCCAAATCACTTTGACACAATACTCTTCTATTCACCAACACTTCTTCTAGTTTATTAGGTGATCCAACATGATCTTCCTCAACAAAGTTTGTTCTTCTATTGTTCTCTATCTTTTAGCTTGTCTCTCCTTAATTACACTCAAACACTCTATGTCATTCTCCACCACATTTAAAACAAGTTCCCCTAAATACTCTTTTCTCCTTATTATCTTTTTTATAACCCTCATTCTGGTAACCACTATATCCTCCTTTTCAATAAGAGTTTCCATCACCTCTATGGTACAAATTGTCATTCTTACTAACCTCCTTATCCCTATTTTGATCTAGAAAAGATCCTCTTCCTCTAGTAAAAGTTCTTCCTCTCTGAAATCTTCCACCTCTTCCTCTCTGCCTTTGCTCATGTCTTTTATTCAACTTCTCTTCTACCTTTAGTGCACATTGATATGCTTCTTCCACACTCTACAACTTGATCAAACTAATTTTATCCTATATAGACGATCTCAAACCATTTACATATCTAGCTACTTGCTCGATCTCATCCTCTGAATGTCTACATCTGATATTCAACTTGTAGAACTCCTTAGTATACTCTATCATGCTAGATTCCTTCTACTTCAGATTTTATAACTTTCAAAACAAATTGATCTGATAATCTACTAGCATAAACTTTGTTTTTAACTTATTCACCATTTTATCCCATGATCTTATATTTTCCTTTCCTCTTCTTTGTCTATTAGTCTGCAAATGTTCCCACCAAAGGGATGCATGTCCTTTCAAATTTGTACAAGAAAATTTCACTTCCTTATCTTCAATGGTACATTCAAAATCAAAATACTTTTCCATCTCTGTTAACCAATCAAGTAATTCTTCTGAATCCAACTTACCATTATAATTTGGTGGATTGAAATGTGGTTTTGTATTCACTCTAGTTAGGGATCTTATGAACCTCTTTTCTCCCTAATCTAGGCCAAGTTGATCTTCTCTTCCTCTTTCTTCTTGTACTTCTACCTCTTCATCACTCACATCATTAATTTCATCTAATCTGGCAGAAATTCCTCTTAACATCTCCATTAAAGCTGGGTCTGCATTTCCACAAGCTCCATTTCCTCTAACATTTCTTCTTCCTGCCATCTTTACACAAGTCCTCTACAGTTGCAGGTTGGATCCTTAGTCCACCACCCACAACAAATCTTCAACAGGACTCCGCGAATTCTAGCGATCTCACATGGATCGAACCTCACTCTGATACCAATCTAGTGCAGCCACAGAAGGAGGTTCCTCAAAGAGAACTGTCTGGACCATGAAGCAAGAGTAACACAATAGAAGCAACATAGAATATGGAGGCAAATGCAAATTAAAACATTCTTATTATCAAAAATCTCAGTTATAATTGGCCAGCAACTCTAGGCTTACAAATTTGGCTCACAAGCCTGTTACAACATGTTCAAAAATACAACATTCCTATATGCTTCTTAATGCAAGTAAATTATTATAGAAAAAAACCTATATTTTTCAATTCTACCTCCCTAATGATCTATTACAATGATTTGTATCACATCCTGGGATCTAGAATCATGTGTATCATCCAAAGATTATTACAATATCCAATGAAGAAAATATAACGTGTGCATGAATAGGTCGGCCTCAAATTTGAATTACTCCTTGGTGAATGCATATGATGAAGTTTGGACCTATAATTAAGGTTAGGGACACTCCAAGGAACAATTAAAATCACACTCTCAAGATCCACAACTTATGGGGATGATCCACCAGTGATCAAACTAGCTATTAGCTTAGAAAATTATTCTGGTGCTGGTTCAAGAAACTGTCATCAAATCTAGAAGTGATAACTTGCTGGAAAAAGATCCAATCAAGCTCAAATCTTGGAATAAGGAAAATGAACATTTCCATAATGAAAATGTCGATCCATAGGGTTTGGTGAGAAAATATGATGAATCCATCAACATGAACTGAGCAAGAAGAGGACAAGAACAAAAACTGAAAGAAAGAAATATTTTTGGTTAATGCAAGATTGCCAAGAACCAAGGATGCTCTTGCATCAGACATCCGAGGTTAATGAAAAGTGAGTCCCTCACTTTGCTAGGGCTAGAGGAAAACCAAGACAGTCTACCTCAGCCTGAGAAATCCATGAAAAATCCTCCACTAGTCTACCTTTCCATTCACAAGATATTCTTTGTATTGTCTTCCATGAGTTTTTCTCCCATCTCTGGTATCCAGGATCTCTTCTATCTCATCTAGTTGTTGTTTAGGAAATTGATCCTCCAATTTTTCCTTACTGTCTTCACTGAATTCTGCTTCATGGTATTGATGTAGATCTGCAATGTTGAATATAGGTGATATACCCATGTTATCTGGTAACTCCACTTCATAGGCATTTCCTGAATCAAATTTCTTCAAAATCCTACAGGGTCCAAACTTCCTCATCTTCAGCTTATTGTATGTGCCAATTGGAAATATTTCCTTCCTCAAATATACCATCACTTCATCTCCAACTTTGAACTCCTTATGTCTCCTCTTTTCATCTACTTTCTCCTTATACTTCTGGTTCATGTCTTCCAATTGTTGTTTCACTTGAGTATGCACTTTCTTCATATGTTCTACAAATTCTTCCACTTCTACACTTCTCTTATCTTCCATATTGATGTCTCTCAAATTTGATATACCTCTAGGGTGAAATCCAACTATGATCTCAAAAGGTGTTTTTTTGGTACTCCTATTAACTGAATTATTGTATGCAAACTCTGCTTGTGTAAAGACTAAATCCCAACCTCTGGTCTTCTCTCCAACCAAACATCTCAACAAATTCCCCAAACTCTTGTTTACTACCTCTATTTGTCCATCAATCTATGGGTGCAAAGTAGAATTGAACTTCAAATCTGTCTTTAACTTCTTCCAAAGTGTCCTCCAAAAGTAACCAACAAACTTTGTATCTCTGTTTGAAACAATACTCCTAGGTAATCCATGCAATATGACCACTTCTCTAAAAAAAAATTTTGCTACATGTACTACATCTGTTGTCTTCTTACAAGGTATTAAATGTTCCATTTTAGAAAATCTATCCACTATCACAAATATAGAATGATTACCTCTTTGTGTCTTCGGTAAACCAAGTATGAAATCCATGCTAATATCCTCCCAAGGTCTATTCAGAACTGTCAAAGGCTTACACAATCCAATATTTTGACTACTCCCTTTTACAACTTGACAAACTCTGCAACTTTGCACAAATTTCCTAACATTCTTATGAATCTTGGGCCAAAAGTAATTCTCACTTACCAATGCTATTGTCTTATCAACTACAAAATGTCCTGACAACCCTCCACAATGCTTTTCCTTCACCAAGTTATCTCTCATTGAAATCTGAGGTATACACAACTGATTTCCTCTTAACAACATATCCTCCTAAATGAAATAATCTAACCACTATCTTCTATAATCCAAGGTTCTGCAAAATCCTGGTCTTCCTCATACAAGCTTTTCAATTCATCAAATCCCAATACTTCCACTCTCATCTCTATCAGTAGATTCCTTCTTCTACTCAAAGCATCAACAACTCTATTTGACTTTCCACTCCTATGTTTTAAAACAAAAGTATAGCTCTGCAAGAATTCTACCCATCTCATGTGTCTTTGATTCAACTTACCTTGACTGTTCAAATATTGCAAAGCCTGATGATCGGTATACAAAACAAACTCCTTAGGAAAAAAACAATGTCTCCACTTCTTCAAAGCTTGAACTATGGTATAAAACTCCTGATCATACATTGAATATCTTCTAGCATCATTCAATTTCTCACTAAAATAACCTACAGGTCTTCCTTCTTGACTTAATACTGCTCCTATTACATTTCCACTTGCATCACAATCTACTTGAAATACTTTACTAAAATTTGGTAAAGAAAACACAAGCTACTCAGTCACCTTCTGTTTCAACAACTCAAAACTCTAATCTACTCCAAATGTCCACCTAAAATCCTTCTTATCTCCTCTCATTGTTTTTGTCATAGGACTGCAAATAGAACTAAAATTCCTAATGAACTTTCGGTAGAAACTAGCCAATCCATGAAATGATCTTACCTCTCCAATGCTATCCAATGTAGGCCACTCAACAATTTATCTTACCTTATGAGGTTCCATCTTCAATCCACCCACTAATATCACAAGTCCTAGATATACCAATTCTTCGTTCATGAAACTACACTTCTTAATGTTTATCAGCAACTGCTCTTCTCTCAACCTCTGCAAAACTTGTCTTATATGCAACAAATGTTCTTCTCTACTTGAACTAAAAATCAAGATTTCATCCAAGTAAACAATCACAAACTTACCCAATAATTTCTTCAATACCTCATTCATCAACCTCATGAAAGTACTCGGTGCATTTGTTAGTCCAAAATGCATCACCAACCAGTCATACAATCCTTCATTTGTCTTAAATTTTGTCTTCCATTCATCCCCTTCTCTAATTCTGATCTAATGATATCCACTCTTCAAATCTATCTTTGTAAAATATCTAGCTCCACTCAAACAATCCATAATGTCATCCATCTTGGGCAAAGGAAATCTATACTTCACTTTGATCTTGTTTATAGCTTTGGATTCTATACACATCCTCCATTCTCCATCCTTCTTAGGCATTAACACAACAGGTACTACACAGGGACTTAAAATTTCTCTGATCAAACCCTTTCCCAACAATTCTTCCACTTTTCTATTCAACTCCTCATTCTCTACAAGTTTCATTTGGTGTGCTACTTTATTAGGCAAACTAGCTCCATGAATCAGATCCATGCAATGACATACTCCTCACAGGTGGTAATCCATTAGGTACATTATCTGAAATGATCTCCTCATACTCTATCAGCAACTCCTTTATCTCCTCTAGTTATTCTTCTACATGCTTCAAGCCTTCAACCTTCTTAGGAACCGAGGCATAACACATACTCTCATGTCTCAATCCACCCAGGAGTTTCCTTCCATCAACCAAACAAACTCTAGCACTCCTACAAACCTCAACTTTAGGAACATCTTCCAATGGCAATAAAGTCTACTTCATCCCATTAGCAACAATAGTATATGTATTCCTCTTTCCATCATGAATAGCTTGTCTATCATACTACCAAGGTCTTCCCAAAAAAACATGGCATACATCCATGGGCATGATATCACACCAAACTTCATCATGGTAATTTCCTATCTTCAGTTTCAACAAACATTTTTCACTTACCAGTATCTTATGCTTATCTTCAATCCATGCTATCTGACAGGGCTTCGGGTGTTTCAATCTTTCCAACTTCAATTTGGTCACCATTTCTTCAAAAACTAGGTTCTCAGAGCTTCCACTGTCAACAATCACTTTGCAACATTTTCTAGCTACCTTGCATCTAATTTAGAACATATTATTTCTCTGCAATAGTTCCTTCTCCAACTCACTTTGACACAATACTCTTCTATTCACCAAAACTTCTCCTTCTTCTAGTTTATTAGGTGATCCGGCATGATCTTCATCAACAAAGGTTGTTCTTCTATTGTTCTCTATCTTTTGGCTTGTCTATCCTTGATTACACTCAAACGATCTATGTCCTTCACCACATATAAAACAAGTTCCCCTAAATACTATTTTCTCCTTATCATCTTTTCTATAACCCTCATTCTGGTAACCACTATATCCTCCTCTTCAATAAGAGTTTCCATCATGTCTATGGTACGAATTATCATTCTTACTATATACATCCAAAATTGGTCTAGAGAATATTAATTAAATATCAATTATTTAATTAATTAAATCTTTATTTCCTCTACTATATAAATAAATTTCAAAGCTTATTTATACAGTTCAGATTTCTTAATTCCTCTTATCTAAACCACTTTCTTCATGATTTAATTAAAATAAACAAGTTTAACTAATTTTTTTTATTTTCTTAATTCTCTCATTAAATTTTAATTTTGTCACTTTTCTCCATATTCTCCTAACCTCCTTCCACCTCATCTTCCAACTCACCATGTGTCACATGAAGATCATTATTCCTAATTTCTAAAATGGATATTTACTCTCAACAATTTTAACCAACTCAGGGACACATGGCTTCTTCCTTCCATTGATTCTTTTCTACACTTGGCAAGATTGTTCTACTAAAGGGAACAATTTCCTTAATTCCCTCTAACCTCCTCATTTCTCACCGTTGATCTCTCTAGACTTAATCTTGATCGTCCATTGCTTGCAACTCATCTAATGCCTTGGTGAAATCTATAAATAGAGGTTCATTTACAACTTTTTCATAAGAGAAGATTGCATAACATTACTCTACAAAATTCATTTTAGCATTTGAGAGCTTAATTGCATTTTGATTCAGTATTTAGAATAAGTTTAGCAAGTAATTTAGAATCATGGCTGTATTCTTAGATATATCTTAGATTGTTCATAGAATTTAGGATCATTCTCACAGCATTTCCATTAGTTTAATTTAGTAGTGCATCATTTTAAATAGAATTCTATATACAACAAATCACCATTCTGCATATCACTTAGTTCATAATTTAATCAAAAACATCAAAATCATGTAGGTGTAGACATAGTTTCTACATTCTAGCTTAGAGGCTACTTGTTTCTTAGGTGGCATCCCAGTAATTTAGTGCATAATTAAGATCTAAGAGCACAATTACCATGGACATTTAAGAATAGAGGAATATGGAATGTTTTTAAGGAGACACTTTATCAAATTGTGTTTTGTTAATTTAGATTCCCTTAATGTAATGTATTGCATCTATTGTGTGTTATTGATTAGTTTAATTCACATATTTTCTTACACACATAAAATAACACCCACCATGGGGCCTAGCACCTATTATTTTGATATTTTCTAGAATGTATGTTTTACAGGCTTAGACGTGAGTTTCTCTAGCATAATTGCTAATTCCTCTGACACATACGAAAGATTCTCTTGCGCATTCACCAACTGTTGCAATGCAACGAAGGATTTCTCTAGCACATATACACCATTCTCTAGTGCATAAGGGGGTTTCTATATTGCATTTACAACTTTTTGTAGTGCATTTCATGTTTTCTATGGTGCATTGGTTTATTTTTGCAACACATTTACCTTTTTGGCGCATTAGCTTATTGTAATGACACATTTGATTTTCTCTACAAGTTTCGCCCGAGTCTGAAAACTAATGAATGTTTTTTCTGTTGTGCAGGTTTTATAAATGCTATCAAAGACTCTGTTGAAACTCAAGAACTCTATCAAAGAAACCTTTATTGCAAACTACTGATAAATCTGATGTAGGGGCTAGAGTGATTTATTTCCTTTATGCTTAAATTAGGAATCTAGACTAATTAGAAAGGAAAGAACACCATGTCTGTTGTGTGTATTGAATGGTAGGCATATGCTTTCCCCTTAACTGGGTGACCAAAAATCCAAACCCATTCATTTTCATTATATGTTGTGTGTATTGAATGTTAAGCATATGCTCTCCCCTTAACTGGGTGACCAAAAATCCAGATCCATTCTTGTTTATCTGCAAGTGTGAGTGGAGTATACTGTGTGGGCTATCTCTTTATTCATGTGAAATAAAGATTGATCGAACTACAGGTATACTTGCTTTCTTTTGTTTATCCTAGAGGGCCTGCCTTGTGGGAAAAAATAATCACCCAAGGGAATGACCCAACTAGTAACACACTAAAGCCAAGCGACTTCTAGCTGGTATATAAATGTGGGTACTAGAACAAAGGCCATTATCATGAGGATAGTTCCAACGAGAAGGGTAGCAATGGTCTCACCACATGGATTATCCCCCATGAACGGAATGACCATACTAGAACCCTTGGTGTAGATTGGCCAAAAACCTTTATCTATTCTTTGGTGCAGCAAAGGTCATTGCAAAGGAATCCACATTCTCGCAGTGTGGTTGGGGTAAAACCCATGTGGAATCCAAAAGAATACAGTATTTCATAGTCATAGGAGCGTACATTGCTTGATTTTGTTTGTCAAAGTGTTTTTAAAAAAAACTTCAAACAAAACCCTACACAATGGAAAAGTGAAAAATTGTGATTCAAAACACATCACTTGAAACAAACCATTCTCTAACCAAAAACCAAAAAAATCAAGTAAACTAGCAACAAATTGTTACATTACCTGGTTCAACGCATTCACTATTTTTTGTAGCACATTAACTACTTTTTCTAGTGCATAAACCCTTTATTATAATGCATTCACTAATTTTTCCAATGCACTCACCCACTGTTATAGTGCATTCACAACTTTTATTCATGCATCCACTACTTTCTGTGGGGCATTTACCAACTTTTGTAGCACATACACTTGAAACTTTGGTGCATCCAAGCTATTCCCTAGTGCATACACCTAAAACTTTGGTGCATTCGAGCTATTCTGTAATGCATATACCTTATTCTACAGTGCATCCAAACCATGCTATAACACATCTACCTTTTAGTGCATTCACTAACTGTTACGACACATTCACCAAAATTCATAACCAAAGAGCTAAATTCAAGACTCCTATTTGACATTTTGAAACCAGATTTAGAAAACTTTTCCAATCCAGAATCATTCCTCAGGAACAACAAAGGCTAAACATGGTCTTTATCAAATGATTTCACCAAAGATTAAAATATGGAAACCAAAGTCCATAGCTCTTAGTCCAAAATCTCATCAAAAATGTCTCTCAAAAATCTATGAATTTAGAGACAATTTGCTCTTCAATTTCTATAGAAAATCTTCAAAGAATAACCCTAATTTGTATTCATTTTACTATTGCCAAAATCCAAGACTTTTCCAAAGATTTGAACATCTTATCTAAGAAGGAAATTTCCCCCCCCCCATTTCACAATTGGAACAAAAATTGCAAAATCTTCTCAAGTTTGGAATTATTCCTTAAGTTCTTTAGAGTATAAACTTGTTAAAATTGACTTCTACAAGTGAAATCCTTTACCTAAACTGTGACCAAACATCTAAAAGTTCCCAATCATCGAAAACCCAAAATTTTATCATCAAGTTGAGTTTCCCCATCAGGATTTATCATCCTTTATCTCAAAATAATACACTTTACATCATATTTTATCACCTTGGTTACATCAATATAATTCATCATTCTATTCAACCTAGGTATTCCTTTGGCACTCTCAAATAAAGATCAAATTTTAGCAAACCTTCATCACTTGCATGCCCATTTTAACAAGGTCCGAAAAGAAAAAAACTTAAGGATAAAGAAATTGAACCTCAAGGTACCATGGGTGAACCAGAAGAAATCCCTTTCACAAGATTTCTTAAAATGAAATGGAAGAGATAACAGAGGAGGAAATAGCACAAGAAAACCAAGATCCCAAATTTCATAAATTCCTAGAAAGAATCTTTGAAAAGGATGGGGAAAAATACCTTGTAATGTTAGGAAATGAAGGGGTCAAATTACCAAGTGATTTTGATGTCAATAAATTGAAAGGAACCCCAAAGCAAACTAAAATTGAAACACCTACTATGGATCAAATGGCTATCCTAACAAATCAAATGCAAAACCTTCAACAACAATTGCAAGACATGCAAGGAGGGACTCCAAAAATATACTTGTTACAAGATATTTGTCCCTATCCATTTGATAGAAGGTTAAACATGATACTGTAAGCGGTAGAATGAGGGAAACAAGTTAAACATGCATCTACGCTTCTAAATAGGACATTGCATCTAAGATTCAAGAAATTAAACTAATTTAAACTAGAATTCTTCAGAAATTTATCCTATTACTCTCTAACTCCAAAGATTTCTCTAATCTACTTAGCTCTCAGATTTGGAAGCTAATTAAACTATTGAAATGACACTTAGAGAATGAGAATAAAGCTATTCTATTCTAATATGATTTAAATGTGCAAATAGAATGATTCTACAACAAAATTCATTAGAAATAGACTACTGCAAACCGTCATGATTGAGATGCTGGATTAATGTTTGATTGAATGTTGAATGCTGGAGATGTTGGATGAATGTTGGATGCTTTTGAAAACCTAAAGAGTAAGATTACATAAAATTCAGATCCATTTCCTGTAGCCGAAGAGCTGTATTTATAGCTTTCACGGTAGCACATTTGCACAGGGATATAGGATAAGGGGCTGTGATTCAATCTGGAGAATTGAAAGGCATGGGATGAGAAGATGGAGCCAATCATGGAGGATTATTCCTCCCCATGAAAACACCAGGCAAGAAGAGAGGGAGGATTGATGGAAGAAGATTCGAGAGGACTTCCTGCAAGTTTGTCCCCGAAGCTCTTCCCATGAATGGAAGTTGCATTAATTAGATTTAAAAAATCTAATTTTATTGGTGAGTGAATAGTGTAAATGATTTATGCATAAAATTAAATATTTTGGAATTATTTAATTTTAGCAAAAGAGGAATAAATAATTTAATAAATCAAACTATAGAGTTTGTTTATTAAATTAAAACAAAAGGGAAATGATAATTAAATAAAAGGTTTTAGATATCTTTATTTAATTAAGAAGAAATGTGATGAGGTAATTAAATAACACAAATTATTGAAGCTGTGTATTTAATTTAAGATAAAATTAATAGATAAAGTATAGAAGAAATATTAATGATAATAATTAAATAAAACAAAGTATTTAATTTTGTTTATTTAATTAAGAGAGAAAATAATATGATAAAAATGATAATTAATTAAATAAAACAAAGTATCTAATTTTGTTTATTTAATTAGGAGAGAAATAGAATAATTAATAATGAACTTAATATAAATAAATATTTCTATTTATTTACTAAGTAGATGAATTTAAGATAAATTAATCAAATAAGTCATATTTAATTAATTAGATTCTCCAGACCATTTTTAGGTGTCTACATTTTGCCCTCTTTGAAGTGATGTGTTTACGCATTGCTTCAAAGAATGATTTTGCCTCAACTGCTAGAATTGATGAATTTTTTATTTTTTATTTTTAAAATATGCCCCTGATTTGCCCCAGAAAATGAATTTGGAGATGATAACGATATATGCCCCCACGGGAGATAAATTGATGAATTTTGGAATTTTTTACGATATTTCAAAAATTTTGAATTTTTATGGTGATTTGATGATGAATTGGTGAAGAAACAATTTATCGCCTGACAAAATAGTCCAAAAATGCCCCGGATAGATAAGAATAATTCCTCAGAAGGAAAAATAGATAAATCTTTTGAAAATTCCACAAAAATAACCTATAAATGCTCAAAAGGTCATTTTCAAAAGTCATTTGTGCTTTTGACTTTGACAATCTTGTGATAGAGACCCTCAGAGTGCTTAGAGCTTCAGGATGCCGATCCCTTACCACACCCACCGACTCGAGCGTGTGCGACGTCACCAGCGTCCGACCGACTATGGACCTCTGTTATGTACCCCAAATCCTTCTCGTGATTTGCGCCCATTATTTTTGTGTCTTTTTGCATGTGTTTAGTGTTTTAGCGCGTGACAGACGTGGTTTAGCGTGTCTATGATTTGTTGTAGCGCTTCTTAGTTTTAGCACATCCGTGAAGTTGTGTAGCATGTCCATGATCTGTTGTAGCATGCCAGAAGTTTTAGCGCATCTGTAAAGTTTTGTAGCGCGTCCGTGCATTAGGATAGCGCGCCAGAAGTTTTAGCGCGCAGGGTTAAATCTGTAGCGTGTCAGTGAGATTTCATAGCGCGCTAGACTTTTTAGTGCATTAGGTGGATTTTGTAGTGCACTAGGTTGATTTTGTAGCACTTGTAAGTATAGATTGATGAAAAATTGTGTAATTTTCTTTTCGTCGATTTGTTGTTGATTCCATCTATTTTAGTTTGATTTTGACTAAAATATATGGTAAACAATCTCATGATGAGCGAGATCTATTGATTGATAATAATTACCCTCATGATAGGTGATGAATAATTAAACTTTCCGAAGGATTGAACCCGATTGATAGATGAGGGTTCCTTGATAAATTGATAGTTTGATAGGTAAAGCACAATTTTTGAAAATTTGATGACCTCCTGATGTTTGATATTCTAATTAAAATGTTCTGTTTGTATGATAACAGGAGCATTTAGATGTTATCCAGGTGCGAGAGCAGTTCCCTTGGCCATTTGATATGATACCGCGACTTTCACCTGATGAGAGACAACATATTACCGCTTGTGGTTTAGCGACGTTACTTGATATGCCCCATATTAGACTTAATAGTGGTCTATTGACAGCCTTAGCAGAGCGGTGGCATAGTGACCACAACACCTTCCACTTACCTACTGGCAAGATGACTGTGATGCCAGAGGATGTATGGCGTATTCTTCGCATTCCTTTCGTTGGGGAGATTGTAGTGGATGATTTAGAGGAGGTTGGTGGGGTAGAGGCTATGCGGAGAGTCTTTCAGGATCCGCATATTGCGGGAGAGTGGATTCCTTGGGTAGAGATGCATGATTCATATGCTCCACTTCCTTCAGTTTTGGCCGGCTTTATTGGTGGATTCCTTTGTCCTGATAAGAGGTCAAAGGGTCTATCTCTTGGATGGGGTCGGGTGTTAGAGAGTCTGGTGGCCCACAGGACAAGATATGCTTGGGGCATGTGCATGCTTGCTCAGCTCTCATGATTTGCATTGGATCGTGTACCTCGACGACAGTAGTTTATCAGTAGGGGCTACACTTCTTTAGATATGGGCATGGGAGCATATTGTTGTTACGCGTCCCATGCCAGTGTTAGCGAGACCAGCGATGAGGCCTTATGTGTTTCGGTATAGAGGCAGGCCTACCCAGCATATGATGGGTAAGCTAGAGTATTGGAGGCAGATGATTGATGATGTGGAGGCAGTGACCTGGCATCCCTTTTTGGATTGTGATTTCTGGGATGATGATGATATTGAGTTGGGGTTCTTGTTCGATTCGATGTATTTGAGTGGGAAGAGCCCCAGGATCTTGGAGCGATTCCTATTTCGTTCCGTATACAGGTAGTATGGTATCATGTAGTGTATGCCACAGGGAGTGGTGCATTACGGACGATGTCAGATAGATGTCAGTGATTGGGGCCCTAGTTTGCCTTACGGGGCACTCGTTGAGGGTTACCATGCTCTGCAGCCATTAGCATGGGATATTCGATGGGACATTGTCAAGGCACCTATTACTCCTGAGTATGGAGAGTACTTGGCTCTGCACCCTCCTCCACGTATTACTATTTCGGATGAGCCAGTACTAGCACCAGTGGCAGCACCAGCACCAGCACCAGCACCAGGTGTTCAGGTTGGTCAGAGATGGGGGAGAGATGATGATAGTGAGAGTAGCATGAGGATGACAGCGAGAGTGATGATAGCAGCGATGATAGCAGTGATGATGATGGCAAAGATGGGGGGAGACCGAGTGTAGCAGGTACCATAGAGCCATCTACTAGTGCACCTCGTAAGAGGCAAGCTATTGCTTCCTTGTCGGCAGATCTATCAGAGATTGCAGGTCTACAGGTGCAGGTTCAGACCTTACAGGGACAGCTAGCACAGGTGCAGGGCTTACTAGCAGAGACACAGGGTCAGATGCAGGCATAGCTAGCTACTGCATAAACACAGATTACCTCTCTGATTGGTGAGAGAGATGGGGCTCTACAGGCAGCAACGACTGTACAAGCTCAGCTAGTGGGCATACAAGCACAGTTAACCACTACCCAGGCACAGATCATAGCCTTGACTGCAGAGCGAGATACTGTTAGACAGACAACAGAGACAACACAGGCTACTGTAGAGAGATTGTAGAGAGTGGCAGATGGGACCTCTGTGGCAGATTATATGCGAGAGGCGATGTGAGCAGGGGCTGAGATTGAGTTCTACAGGAGCCATTATCATGAGTTTTCCCCCCCAGAGCAGAGAGTCAGTTATGCCCAGTTTCGCTCAGAGAGGACTCGTTCAAGGACAGTGAGTAGAGGCATGACACAGCCTCTTCCGAGAGATCCGAGAGATCCTGGGACATCTGGTGGTGGTCCAGATACTGGTGCGAGACCTACTCCTTCTGGTGTGAGTACCACTTGATATTAGTTGTGTACCTTTTGAGAGATATATACAACCCTTTTTGACATGATGTTATTTTCATTCTTTTCAGACTTCATTGTATACTTGACACTTGATGAGATATATATGTGTAGCGGTTCGATTGATCTATGATATGTTCTACATGATTTATGTGATGGATGCCTTGATTTTATGATGGATTCTACATGATTGATGTGATGGATGCATTTTAATTTTTATGTTTTATGATGATTTATTGTACTAGCTTGTATGGATGCATTAATGATGAGGTGATATGATATTGATGATATATTTCCCTTCTTAATGAGATGTCATGTATGATAAATAAAATGTGATGTGAATGAAATGATATATGGATGAAATGTAATATAGAATGAGATATAAATGATTGTGGTGTGTAATGAGATGTTATGTGATAGATAAAATGATACGTGGTATATGATATATAAAATGAGATGTGAGTGAAATGATGTATTCCATGAATGAGATGCAAATGAATGAAATATGAAATGTGAATGAAATGATATACGGATGCAATGTAATGTAATGATATATAAAATGAAATGTAATGAATGATGTAAATGAAATGAGATATTAATGAAATGTGAATGGATGAAATGTAATGAAATGATGTAAATGAAATGAGATATTAATGAAATGTGAATGGATGAAATGTAATGAAATGATATATAAAATGAAATGTAATGAATGATGTAAATGAAATGAGATATTAATGAAATGTGAATGGATAAAATGTAATGAATGATGTATGAAAATGATGTGAATTGCAACTACATGATAATGACAATGTGATGAGATGTAAATGCATGATGTAACATAGCATGTATATGATGCCATGAAATGAGATGTTTATTGTAAAATTTATGATGAGGTGAAGAAATGATTTTATATGCATGTCATTATGAAAATTGTATGTGCCAAGTATACTCAATCCTTAATAAGAAAAGATAACATTATTTGTGAATGAATCTTTGTAATTTGTGCAACCAGTACTCTATAGATGTATTATTATGAATGCAATCTATGTTTACCATGCAAACCTATTTTATCAATGCAAACCTAAGTGTCATTTCAATAATCTTTTTATTTTGCTTGGTATCATCACTGAGCCTTTAAAAATGTTGAAAGTGAATACAAGCATCAATGATATGAGATAGACCAATGATAACCTGAGTATTTCTTTCATGATTTTTGATTTTACAAGCGAACACAAGCATCAAGGTATGAGATAGACCAATGATGACCTGAGCATTTCTTGTGTAAACAGACAAGAATTAATCATTTTCTTAAGTGAATCAGAATGTCGTCCATGATACTTGGTAGAGCACTTCCCGCGACAATTCACAAAGTAATAATGACTAGCTCACAAACAACAAACAAAGAAAAGGTATCATTCTCCTTCCTTGCTTCTCTTAGTTTTAATACATCATCGAGTAGCTCCAAAGAAATGATAAGAAAATAATAATAAAAAAAATAAAAAGCACAACAATTCAAATTCTACTTAATGTATTTTTCAAATCATTATTCAGATTAGATCATCGATGTTGAAATGTGTGTGTTGATGTTTGCATGATATTCTCAGATGTTCGACCAAATGATGTAACCTAAAGACCTATCCTAGGGGTCTCGGGGACTGATCAAAGATTAGTCTTGCCTACGTTATAGATGCAGAGACTACGTAGTTCGACTGACACAAACTCCACTTTTAATTGATGCAGACTATATTTTTGTATTTTTGATTTTATGAATGTCTTTGCATGGATTTTCTGATTTTCTGATGTGTTTGGATTTTGATTTTCTAATGTTTTTGGATTTTGATTTTCTGATATTTTTGGTTTTTGATGGATTTTCTGATGTTTTTGGATTTTGATTTTCTAATGTTTTTGGATTTTGATGGATTTTTCGATGTTTTTGGATTTTGATGGATTTTCTGATGTTTGTGGATTTTTGCAAGTATCGTCACTTGGTGTTGTTATGTTTGATTGCCTTTCCATTTAAGTTGAAAGTCCATAATTAACACTAGGATGTTGCCCCCAAGCTAGGGTAAAACAGGATATCTCTGCACTGATATAGATAGTGATAATGATTATCCCAAATGATGAACGAAAATGATCTGAAAGGAAACAATCGTGACAAAACTGTATCTAAATAGATAGAAGAGCTGGTGAAAATCACAAGTAGCACCTGTTTGCCAAGTTTTCATCACTTGTTTTCATTGTTTCCTTTTTCTTTTTCTTTGTATTTTTATTTTTATTTTTATTTATATATATATTTTTTGCTTTTCCGTCGTCATGACGCCTGTTTGCCAGGTTTTCATGAAGACAACTTTTTTGACCGTGCACTAGGTATCCTCAAGTGTAGAATCAACTATGATGAATGCTATTCATGGGTTCCTCCAACATATCCCCTTCTGGTGTAAACATCCTGTATGCTCCTAATCCATAGGCTGATATTACAACATAAGGTCCTATCCAATTAGGTTCAAACTTTCCCTTCTTTTCTCTGTCTGCTTGATTTCTAGGGTTTTCCCATAGGACCAAGTCTCCGATTTGGAAGACTCTAGGCTTAACCCTCTGATTATAGTTCCTAGACATCCTTTGTTGATAGGTTGTCAAATTATTGACAGCTTGTTGTCGACGTTCATCAAGTAGCTCTAGTTCTTGAAGTCTAGAGATCTTATAATCCTCGTCTAGAATGAGTCCTTTTAGTGAAACTCGAAGGGATGGAATTTCTACCTCGATAGGTAATATTGCTTCTGATCCATAAACAAGAGCATATGGTGTAGCTCCTTTTGGTGTTCTAATGCTAGTCCTGTAAGCCCAAAGAGCAGGGTTAAGCTGAACGTGCCAATCACGCCCTACCTCATTTACAGTCTTCTTGAGAATCTTGAGGATTGTTTTGTTTGAAGCTTCAGCTTGTCCATTACCTTGAGGGTAATATGGGGTTGAAAAGCAATGTTGAATGTGGAATTTTTCACACAGCTCTTGGACGTCTTGGTTCTTAAAAGGCCTGCCATTATCTGTGATGATTGACTGGGGTATCCCATATCTAAAAATGAGATAATTAAGTATAAAAGATGATATTTGCTTCCCAGTGATTGTGGTTAAGGGAACCACTTCCACCCATTTTGTAAAATATTTTGTTGCTGTGATAATGAACTTGTGTCCATTAGATGAAGATGGGTTTATTTTCCAAAGTCCAATCCCCACTGACAGAAAGGCCATGTAGTTGCAAATGGATGGAGCTCCTATGCTGGTGCATGTATAAGGTTGCCATGAATTTGACATTTCTGGCATCTCTTAACAAACTGGTAAGATTCTTGCTCCATGTGTGGCCAGTAATACCCTAAACGAAGGAGTTTCTTGGCTAAAGATAATCCACTTGAATGTGTACCAAAAATTCCTACATGGACCTCATGTAAAGCAGAAGCAGATTTGTTATGTTCTAAACAACGTAAAAGAGTACCATCTAGGCCTCGATGGTAAAGGGTGTCAGCAATAATGGTATGTTTGGCGGATTGGCATATGAAGTTGTGCTTTTGGTTGTGAGAAAGATCTGGCAGTAAGATATTAACTTTTAGATAAGTATAAATGTCTCCATAAATGGAAGATGGAGTACTATCCAAAAGGCTTATGGTTTGGGATTTGGGATTTGCGTATGTAGGGTTTGACACTTGTTCCACAATAAATCGATAACGATCTTGTGTTTCAGGCATTTGTAGAAGAGATGCTATTGTGGCCATGGCATCTGCTGCTTTATTCTTTGATCTTGGTATCTGCTCAAATTTGATATCTATGAAGTATTTCTTTAGATCATCTACCAGTCTTTTGTATAAAATCAGTGTGTCATCCTTGGTTTGGTAATCATTGTTGACTTGATAGATGATTAACTGAGAGTCTCCATATACCTGTAGTTCTGTTATTTTCCAGTCAATAGCCACTTTAATACCAAGGATCAAAGCTTCATATTCTGCCACATTGTTAGTGCAACGGAAGGTAAGCCTGTAAGATCGTGGAATTGTGTGCCCAAGAGGTGTGACAAATAAAATTCCTGCCCCTGATCCATGTTGTGTATAGGATCCATCAAAGTAGAGTTGCCATGGTTGTGTTGTAATGTTAAGGATATCCGCATCAGGAAATTCCATGGTCATAGGATGATAGTCTGACAATGGAGCTTCTGCTAATTGGTCGGCGATAACTTGTCCTTTGATAGCTCGCCTTTCAACATACTGAATGTCAAACTCACTGAGGAGCATGACCCACTTTGCCAACCTTCCTATTAAAGCTGCTTTGCTTAGTAAATACTTGAGGGGATCAATTTTTACAATGAGCTTGACAGTGTGAGTGAGCATATAGTGTCACAATTTTTGTGTTGCAAATACTACTGCTAAGCATGATTTTTCAATGAAGGTGTAGTTTACTTCATGTCCATTGAGTGTCCTGCTGATATAGTATATTGCTTGTTCCTTTCCTTCTCTGTCTTCTTGTGCTAGCAAGGCTCCCAAAGAGATATCTGTTGTTGCGATATATAGCAATAATGGCTTGTCTTCACTGGGTGGTACCAAGATTGGTGGTGTCATCAAATAATGCTTGATTTGATTGAAAGTACTCTCACATTGTTCATCCCATTTAAAAGACACATTTTTATGCAAAAGATGGTTGAATGGATGACACCGATCTGCTAGTTGAGAGATGAATCTTCTGATGGACTGTAGTCGGCCTTGTAGAGATCTTAATGTACTGATATTCTTAGGAGGTGGCATTTCCATAATAGCCTTAACTTTTGCTAGATCTACTTCTATTCCTTTTGTAGAAACTATGTATCCAAGGAGTTTTGCTGATGTTACTCCAAAGGCACATTTCTTAGGATTTAATCTAACTTTGAATTTCTCCAACCTATCAAATATTTTGGCCAGTATCTCTAGATGTCCTTCTCTGGTATAAGATTTGGCTAAGATGTCGTCCACATAGTCCTCCATGAAGGTGTGCATCATATCATGGAAGATTGTTGTCATAGCTCGCTGGTATGTAGCTCCTGCATTCTTTAACCCAAAAGGCATGACGTTCCAGCAAAAGGTGCCCCATGGACATGTAAATGCTGTCTTTTCTTGGTCTTCAGGAGCTATTTTGATTTGATTGTATCCTGAAAATCCATCCATGAGTGATAGCATTTGATGGCCAGCTGTTAAATCTACAATCATGTCTATGTTTGGCAAAGGAAAATCATCCTTTGGACATGCTTTATTTAAATCCCAGAAATCAGTACATATTCTGATGGTGTGATCTGGTTTTGAAACAGGTACAATGTTGGATATCCATTCAGCATAATCAATAGATCTGATAAACGCAGCATCTAGTAGTTTCTTTAACTCATTTTTTACCAATAATGCAACATGTGGATGCATTTTTCTCAGTTTTTGTTTTACTGGTTTAGTGCCAGCTGGTAAGGATAAGTGATGCATAATGAGATCTTTGTCTAAGCCTGGCATGTTAGAGTATGACCAAGCAAAATTGATGCATCATTCTTCAAAGAATTTGATAAAATCTAGCTTTTTTGTATCTGTCATGGATGCTGCCAGGTGTAGTATTCTTGATTTCTCTGTTGTGCCAATATCAATAGACTATGTGGGTTCTATTAATATTGATGATCTTTCATGGTAATGTTGTGGGAGGATGTCAAACCTTCCATCCTTTGGTGCCTCAATGAGGTTTTCACCATTGGATGCATTCTTTGTTTTTACTATTTTAGGATCAAATATTGCCATAGAATGGTTTTCACCATTAGATCCATTTTTTATTTCCATATTTTTGCAACTAGAAGCCTTGGCATCCTCCTGCCTGAAAGCATCGTTAAAAGAAGTATTGGTAGAACAAGTATCAGTTTCCTCACAACAAAGGTAGTTAATAATAGTGGAGTCATTGTCAAAAATAGGGAGATTGATAGGGTGTTGGGGTTCCCATTTGATAAGCTCGGGATGTAGTAAAGGCAATGAATCATTAGATGGGTTGAGGTCAGTGATAGTGAAAGCTCGGACGGAAATGTCATCTAGGTTGTTAATGGTTATGTCGAGGCCTACAAAGATATTTTCTTCCACATCATTTATCTCAATCAACGTTCGTTCATCTTCACTTGAGTCATCAAAGTTTTGTGTTTCAAAGACAATAGGATTAAAATTCGAGCTTTGACCCTCCTCATGTTTAGGGGTATACTTTTTGATGACGTCGATCTGAATATCTTCATAGGAAACATCTGATAAGTTATCCCACTCATATTCATTTGAATCTATTTCAGAGTTATCTCTCATTTGCAGAATATGCTCCATAGTTTTATTGGTGATTTCCGCTCTTGCTTCTTCTATGTATCCCAGTCCAATTCTGTCATTTTGCTAAATTGTGAGAACTTGGATCAGTTCCGTTACACTTTGTTTCCCTCAGTCAAGAGATCCTTGTTCTACTATATATCCTAGTCCAGTTTTATCCTTATGTTGGAGCATGAGTGGCTGGATTGGTTCTGTTATGCCTCATTTCTTTAACCCAAGAGGTCCCTGTCCTGAATATCCCATCTTCTCTAGAATAGTTTTTCCCTTTCCATATTGATTTGTTTCTATGATATTACTCATGGAAGTGGAAGCTTCCTCATCTCTATAAATCCAATTTAGTATGGCCTTCTCTTCTGATTCTTCATCTAAGTTCCCAGCTTTTATAAATCTGCCATCTAACGTTGTTGTAGATTGTGCTGATTTTTGGGTGGTTGTAGATGGTTGTCCATATGTTTGTAAGGAGGGTAACATTTGTGATAAATGAAATGAGTTTCCAACACCATATTCACTTATTCCTTTTTCACTTATCTGTACTTCCTTGGTGAATTGATGTGAGAGTGAAGCCAATTATTTTTCAACATTTGAAGGGTTAGATTGTTCTACCCTGATCTCTTGTGATTTTTGTTGTTTTGGAAGCCACTTTGATATGAAACTTTGTTGTTTCTCACCATTAGATGAATCTGATGTGCCAACTTCCCTATTGTGAGGTATCAATGTATCCTGAGATTTTTTCAATGTATGACAAGCTTGAGTGTCATTATAGTCTGCTGTGATTGTTACCTCCTGTCCATTGACGGGAAATTTCAGGCATTGATGATAGGTGGAAGGTACTGCTTGCATATCATGAATCTAAGGACATCCCAATAGTATGTTGTATGTCATTTCTCTATCTAAGACTTGACAAACCACATTTTGTACAATAGGTCCTACTTGAATGGGTAATATGATCAACCCTTTAGAGGACCTTTCTTCTTTATCATATGCTTTGATTGTGATTTTTCTTCTTGTATCAATGGATTCATCTGAGTATCCTAGTGCACGAATCAACTTTAAGGTAGAAATATTTAAACCATCCCCTCCATCTATCAGGACACACTTTACATGGTGTTTATGGATGAGGACTTCAATGTGAAGGGAAAAATTATGTGGATGGGTGAGTGATACATCATCATGTTCAGAAAATGAAAGGCAATGAGGTGCAGATAGATGTCCCACCATAGCTTGGAATTGACATACATCCAAATTGTTAGGTACCGTGGTTGATACAAGAGCTTGTTCAAGAACCTCTTTGTGTGATGGGGAAATTTTTAAAAGTTCCAAGATGGATATTTGTGCCAGTATTTTCTGCAATTGATCGATGAGATTATATTGATTAGAGGGAGGATCCACAGATGGGGATGATATTGATGCTCCTTTCAATATAACTTTTGATTGTGCCCTTGTTGTGGCATTAACTGGTTGGTACTCTTGTTTCCCTTTGAGTGTGATTACGTTAATTTGGTTTTCAGATTTTTCCATATGTTGTACCAAATTGGTAGATGTAATGTCCTTGTTCCGATTGATTTGATTGCATAACTCTTCATCCTCCTTGGCAGCAGAAAAACAAAGGATCGTTGTGTCATAAACATAACCGATGTTCTTACCTTTAGTGTTTGCGGAAGAGGATTCTCCCTTCTGATAATTGGGTAGAGGATTTTTGAACGTTGTATGATCTTTGTTTGTTTGGTGCCCCTCTACAAATACTTTCTTTTGATCTATGAGGTCTTGTACCGCATGTTTTAACTACCAACAATTTTTAGTCATGTGGCCTTTATTTTGATGGTAGTGACAGTAATGCAAGTCATTCCACCATGATGGTTTGACTTGAGGGTCCCAATTTCTAGCCTCTTGTACTTGAATGAGTTTTTCATCTAAAAGTTCTTTGAGGACTGATTCCAATGATTGTCCTAATGGCGTGAATTTTCATTTATTGGATGGTCATTGGAATGATTGGATTTTTGTTTCTCCACTGTTTTGATTATTTCCTTGATCACTACTTTGTTTGACATTAAGACCATTGTTTTGTTTGTTTGTAGTGGTTGGCGTCAAGGTGAATACTGGTTTAGACGTGTGTGTATCAATCATGGTATCAGTATTCTTGTTCTTTTGCCAAAATCTTGGCTTATTCGTTGTTGTTGTTAGAGGAATTGTTATTGTTTGAACCTTCAATAAAGTGTTTGATCGTTCCTCTTTTGATTAGAGCCTCTTCGATTTTGAGCCCTTTTTCGATAACTTGTTCAAATGTAGATGGACATTGTAAGTCCAACCTGTAATTCATGTCATCCACTAAGTTGTCAATGAACATCTCTATCTTCTCCTCTTCAGGAATAGATCTAGGGATATTTAGCAAATAGCCTTCTCCATCGTTGGAGAAAGGAAAGAAACTTTTCACCCTTTGCTTGTTTGGTGTTGTAGAGTTCTTTTAAGGTTACCCCATGTTGGATGTTGAATGAGAAGTGTGTTATGAACCTATTGATCAGTTCTTCAAAAGATTGGATCCCAAGTTCCAATTTAGAAAACCACTCCATGCAAGTGTTTCCTAAGCTTCTTGGAAATAATCATAGTAAGTAAGAGTCCTCATGTGCGAACTCTATGCTCATGGCTCGAAATTCTTGTACGTGATCAAATGGATCGATTCTCCCGTTGTATTTGTTGTATGTTGGGTATTCACAATACCATGGAAATGGTATCATGTTAATGCTTGAGTCGAATGGATAAGGGCAAATGTCCTGTAAGGAATATCTTTTTGTTGGCCCTTGTTGGATATTTTGGAACTGCAATTGTAATTGTTGGATTTTTTTCGTCAAAGCATCTATTTGATTTGGATTTTCTATACTAGTTGGGTTAGGTGTGGTTGTTTCTTTAAGTTGATTGACATCAAAGTCTTTAGGAAGCTTAGCACCTTTGTCAGCTAATAGTAGAAGATACTTCTCCATATCTTGCTCTAGCATCTTTTCCATAAATTTATGGAAATGAGGATCTTGTTGAACTTTCTCGATTTCTTCTGCAGTTATCTCTTTCTCTTGTGAATTAGTGAGAGGATCAGTGTTGCTATATCGTCCCCAAGGGTTTTCTTCAGCCATGGCTGCTATTCTTTCATTTTCTTCTTGTTGTTGTCTTTGATAGGTTGCTCATGTGAAAATAGGCATACAAACGTTAAAGTTTTACTCTAGACTTTGATCTTGGATTGTTTGATTGGATAAGTGTCAAGGTTTTTGATTTAAAATCTGATTTAGTTCTTGTCTAGTTTCGTGATGGAAGGATGATAAAAATCTTTGATAGGGAAATTTTGACAGAAAATCTCAGATTTGGTGATAATGACACTTTGCAAGATGTTTCAAGATCTAGGTGTAATGGTAAATTTTTCCTTTTGTATGACCCAAGTGTTTTGGACTATGAGAAAAAATGTTTTAGACTGATGAAAACCTTGTTATCGATATGGGCAAACTGACAAGCTGTCCTACCAACTCTCTATTTTTCTAACTTTTTGGAGCGCTAAAACAGAGACCTAATGTGCTAAAATAGAGACCGGACGCGCTAGAACAGAGAATCTATGCGTTGAAACAGATACCTAAAGCGCTAGAACAGAGACCGTACGCGCTAAAATAGAGACCTGACATGTTGAAACAGACCCCAAAAGTGCTAGAATAGAGATCGAAGGTGCTGGAACAGAGATCCAAAGCACTAAAACAGAGACTCTACACGCTGGAACAGAGACCCAAAGCACTAAGATAGAACCATGAGGCGCTAAGACAAAACTATCTTATTCTATGAAACTCACTTGGTCTGGTATCATATTGTATGGCTGGTTGTGGGATGTATTCTGGATGAATTCTTTGACTGTGATTGTGGTGTTGCCTAAGAGCCCTTCTTTGATAGAATGCTTGTGAATCTAAGGGAGCTACAACATAGTCATCTATATAACCTCTAGAGAAATTGTGATACCTATGAATAAAAGTCCTATGTTGGAGTAGAACTTTCTTGCTTTGATATAGAAATTGTTGCTTTCTCAGAAGTTGTTTGTATGCAAGTGTTTTCTTTGGTTTTCTGATTCGTTTGACAAGAGATTTCTTGACAAACTTGGTGGATACCCAATCTTGAATCATGAGAATTCCACAAGTGTTTTGATTTTGATGCTTTTTTGTGATGATCTTATCTGAATTTAATGAGAGAAAACACAGCAAGCAAGAATAGAATGGTTGACTTTAAAATCCTAGAATCTAAACAGATAGTGTATGTTCTTAAGAATCAATGATTCTTCTTGATTTTCACTGGTTTATAACAGATAAGACACTTCAGATAGACTCACTCCTAGAGACAAAAGGTCATCGTTATATACTCGAACGGCCCATAGCTTGGAATTGCGTTGACTCACACAGCCATGTCACCCCCTAGAGGGCGCCCGTGTTTTTATCTTTTCCAGGTGCGTACTCAGAGTGACGGAAGTGGATACCGGATCCCCTGAGCAAACAGTCCTTGGCAATTATATGGTGAGTGCTTGAGGGTAGATTCTTCCCCGCCCCTGCACCGCCGAGTATTACAATGTTTAGAAACTAAAGGCATGCTTCTATTTCTAGGTTCTTAGATAGGGTTTTTGTTCAAGTGGCAAATGGATAAACTCCCTCGAGAGACCTCCCAATATTTAAAACAAAGATTTTGGGGATGGTTATCCTGCACACTTCCATTGAAAGAGGGTTTCCCCAAATTCACATAAATTTTAAAGTGGGTTGGAATGCCATGGCTTTTGGCTATCCCCACTCAGGTCGTTCTCATAGGGTGAGTACTTTTTTCCACTACGGCAGGCCTGTCTAAAGGTTTTAAAAAGCTTTAAAAATGCATAAATTATAGTGAGTCTGGTATTCTGATGCACCCAGTAAAGGGGAGAGCATAAACCTATCACCCAATCGTAGCAGAGAAATTGTTCACTTTTAAAGCCCAAAAGATGAATGATCTAATCTATATGGAGATATTGCTCCATGAAAACATGATGTTCAATTTTAATCCCAAAAGAAAATTGTGAAGTTTCTATCCTAGGATTGATCAATTTTATCCATTTCTATCCTAGGATTGATAAATTTTATCTATTTCTATCCTAGGATTGCTAAATTTTAACCAAGAAAGTAGACAGAAATAGAATCTAGCCGCGGACACGTCGGATCCAGATAAAAAAATGATTTTGAAAATAATAAAGTGGCACGCTGAAACAGTGACCCGGCGCGCTGAAATAGAAACCCAGCGCGCTGAAACAGTGACGTGGCGCACTGGAACAGTAACTCAACGTGCTGTAACAGAAACCCTGTGCGTTGTAATAGAAACCCAGCGCACTGCAAGAAGTCACGGTTCCACGAAAACTATCACGCCGAAACCTGTAGCACACTTTTTTTTAAAATTAATCAAAATAGGGGGTTAGGTCCCATGGTGGGCGCCAATTTGTAAGTGGTAGAATGAGGGAAACAAGTTAAACATGCATCTACGCTTCTAAATAGGACATCGCATCTAAGATTCAAGAAATTAAACTAATTTAAACTAGAATTCTTTAGAAATTTATCCTATTGCTCTCTAACTCCAAAGATTTCTCTAATCTACTTAGCTCTCAAATTTGGAAGTTAATTAAACTATTGAAATGACACTTAGAGAATGATAATTAAGCTATTCTATTCTAATATGATTTAAACGTGCAACTAGAATGATTCTATAGCAAAATTCATGAGAAATAAACTACTGTAAACCATCATAATTGATATGCTGGATTGATGTTTGATTGAATGCTGAATGTTGGAGATGCTGGATGAATGTTGGATGCTTTTGAAAACCTACAGAGTAAGATTACATAAAATTTGAATCCATTTCCTGTAGCCAAAGAGCTGTATCTATAGCTTTCACGGCAGCACATTTGCACAGGGATACGGGATAAGGGGCTGTGATTCAATCTGGAGAATTGAAAGGCATGGGATGAGAAGATGGAGCTGATCATGGAGGATTGTTCCTCCCCATGAAAACACCAGGCAAGAAGAGAGGGAGGATTGATGGAAGAAGATTTGAGAGGACTTCCTGCAAGTTTGTCCCCGAAGCTCTTCCCGTGAATGGAAGTTGCATTAATTAGATTTAAAAAATCTAATTTTATTGGTGAGTGAATAGTGTAAATGATTTATGCATAAAATTAAATATTTTGGATTTATTTAATTTTAGCAAAAGAGGAATAAATAATTTAATAAATCAAACTATAGAGTTTGTTTATTAAATTAAAACAAAAGGGAAATGATAATTAAATAAAAGATTTTAGATATCTTTATTTAATTAAGAAGAAATGTGATGAGGTAATTAAATAACACAAATTATTGAAGCTGTGTATTTAATTTAAGATAAAATTAATAGATAAAGTATAGAAAAAATATTAATGATAATAATTAAATAAAACAAAGTATTTAATTTTGTTTATTTAATTAAGAGAGAAAATAATATGATAAAAATGATAATTAATTAAATAAAACAAAGTATCTAATTTTGTTTATTTAATTAGGAGAGAAATAGAAGAAAATTAATAATGAACTTAATATAAATAAATATTTCTATTTATTTACTAAGTAGATGAATTTAAGATAAATTAATCAAATAAGTTATATTTAATTAATTAGATTCTCTAGACCATTTTTAGGTGTCTACATTTTGCCCCTCTTTGAAGTGATGTGTTTACGCATTGCTTCAAAGAATGATTTTGCCTCAACTGCCAGTATTGACAAAAAATTTTTTTTTTAAAATATGCCCCTGATTTGCCCCAGAAAATGAATTTGGAGATGATAACGATATATGCCCCCATGGGAGATAAATTGATGAATTTTGGAATTTTTTATGATATTTCAAAAATTTTGAATTTTTATGGTGATTTGATGATGAATTGGTGAAGAAACAATTTATCGCCCGACAAAATAGTCCAAAAATGCCTCGGATAGATAAGAATAATTCCTTAGAAGGAAAAATAGATAAATCTTTTGAAAATTCCACAAAAATAACCTATAAATGCTCAAAAGGTCATTTTCAAAAGTCATTTGTGCATTTGACTTTGACAATCTTATGATAGAGACCCTCAGAGTGCTTAGAGCTTCAGGATGTCGATCCCTTACCACACCCACAGACTCAAGCGTGTGCGACATCACCAACGTCCGGCTGAATATGGACCTCCGATATGTACCCCAAATCCTTCTCGTGATTTGCGCTCATTATTTTTGTGTCTTTTTGCACGTGTTTAGTGTTTTAGCGCGCGACGGACACGGTTTAGCACGTCCATGATCTATTGTAGCACTTCTTAGTTTTAGCGCGTCCGTGAAGTTGTGTAGCGCGTCCATGATATGTTGTAGTGCGCCATACTTTTAGCACGTCTGTGAAATTTTTTAGTGCGTCCGTGCATTAGGATAGCGTGCCAGAAGTTTTAGCGCGTAGGGTTAAATATGTAGCACGTCAGTGAGATTTCATAGCGCGCCAAACTTTTTAGCGCGTTAGGTGGATTTTGTAGTGCATTAGGTTGATTTTGTAGCGCTTGGAAGTATAGATTGATGAAAAATTGTGACTTACCAAAATACAACAAATATAATGGAAAATCAGACACCATAGACCATGTGCGAGAATTTTGAACCATGAGTCTTGAGTTTTCTCATGAGGACACATACTTAATGAGACTTTTTCCTCACAACTTGGGAGGCCATTGTATGGAATGGTTTTCAAAACTACAACTAGGCATAAAATCCTTCAAAGAACTTGTCAACAAATTCATCATGCAATATTCATATAAAATTATACATGAGATAACCATGAAGGATCTTTGTAATACCAAACAAAAACAAGGAGAATCCTTTCTCGTATTCTTACAAAGGTGGAGAAGGTTATTAACTGAATATGCTCATCCCATACCCAAACAAAAAAAGATGGAGATTTTCATTGATAACCTTAACAATGAAATGAGTTATAGACTGCAATTACAATGTCCCCCTAGCTTTGAGAAGATGGTAGAAAATAGTGTTAAAATTGAAGAAGCCTTAGTCAAAAGAGGGGTATTGAAAATTCACAATCAAGGATCAAACAATGCTATCTCTTCTAACCATCATAACAATGAGAAACCCAAATTTTGGACAAGGAATAAGAATGCCAATGATGGTGCTGTCGAAACACATAATGCCAAACCATTCTTTAATCTATCAGGAACCACAACCAAGACCGATGAAAACATCAATCAAGGCACTAATCAAAATATCAACCCACCCAATAATCAAAATGACCACAATCAAAGTAACACCATGTGCAAACCTCCACTGTATCAAACACAATCAAACCATAGAAAATTTACACCTTCGGCTCAATCACACGAATCTGCATTGAGGGAACTTCTTGAAAATAACCTCATAACACTACCCAACACTCAAGGCTTTGAACCAAAAGTAAAATCATCATGGTGGAATGATGCCTATTACTATGAATTTCATCAGTGCAAAGGCCTTCAAACAGTTAGCTGCATGAAATTGAAACATAAAATACAAAATTTGATAGATAACAAGGTCATACGAATAGAGGCTCCAAAAAAATGCCAATCACAGAGCATTTAAAAATCCTTTACCAAATTATGAAAAAGGGGAGTCCTCTACAATAAATAGCAAGGGAAAGAACATGAACTATATCCATGATACTATCATAAATCATATCTCAACAACAAAAGATCAAATGAATACCATTGAAACCAATGACCATCAAGACATTATTACAGCTAATAGTCCAATCTATGACACTCCAATAGAACAAGAACGTGACATCATCATCCTTGAAAATCAAATCAATGACATCAAACTAGATATGGTTGCAAATGATACTCAAATCAATGTCATTAAAATCAATGGGAAACAAGACAACATACCAATAAATGCAACCATGAGAGCACAAGCCAAATATGTCTTAAAAGGAAGTTCATCTAAAACATCCGCTGCCTCATCCAATCACTACAACATAGTGGACCAGTTACAAAAGATCCCTGCACAAATATCAATATTGGAATTGCTCAAGATTTCACCCACCCACAAAGAGATTTTGGAATTAGCCCTAGTGGACACAACGGTACCAACAAATCTAGAAGTTTGTAAGTTCAAAGCTATGGTGGGACATTTGACTATGCCACATTTCCTATCCTTTTTAGAAAATGATGACGCATCTATTTCTCATCCCCACAATGTCGCTCTTCATAAACATCATGTCAAACACATCCTGATAGATGGAGGAACCAACCTGAATATATGTACTTTAAATCTTGTTCGTGCCTTGGGATTCTCTAAGAACGCAATTGATTCAAAGAAAAATATTACAATAAAAGCATATGATGATGAGGAAAGATCTTCACAGGGATTGATTGTGTTACCTATTCAAGTAGGACCAATTCATAAAGATGTAATCTTTCAATTCTTAGACAAGGATTTGACCTATAACATACTATTGGGTCACCCATGGATCCATGAAATGCAAGCGGTTCCATCAACCTACCATCAATGTTTCAAATTTCCTTGTGGTGGCCAATAAATCACCATTTTGGTTGTTTCAAATAGTCCTATACTCTGAAATTTGTCCAAGATGTTTTTGTACCTCATAAAAAAGAAGCTTCCACTCCCACCCCTTCCAATGATCAAAGCCAATCAAGTTCCTCGTCCAAACAATTGGTCATCTCCTCAAATCATGAAGGTCAATCCAGTTCCATGTCCAAACAGTCTAAGAAGAAAGAAGAACTTTCTTCCTCCACTTCCTCAAATCGTGAAGCCCAATTGAATGCCTTATCAAAACAATTTGATTAAAAAGTACAAGTCAAAGATAAAGGTGTTGGTGAATATTTCATTGAACGATCACTATGTATTTCACAGTTCTCTTCTCTAAAGTCCTATGGGAAACCCTCAACATCAACATAATAGACATCACAACCAATTACCAAATTTGATGGTCAGTTTATAAAAGAAAGCACTAGGTTTGATGAAGAAAAAGACAAAGATATTCTAAACTAGCTCTATAAGGATGAAGAAGAATCTAAAGCAACAATTGCAAATGTACAAACAACACAGTATGGAAAATGCTTCACTATCCTAGAAAAGATGGGATATGAGGGAAAATGACCTATAGGAAAAAGGAAAGAAGGAATTGTAGAACCCATTCAACCACTCTTAATCAATCCAAAATACAAGACTGGTCTAGGTTATAAAGATGATACTGTTATCACCTGAAATTGCACCCTATTGAACCTGATGCTCAACACCTCAATGTAACATGGGAGGAACTCTAAAGATGTGGGTTTCTTGTAGACATAGGTCAACCTCTGGAGAAGGCCGACTTCCTTTGTGTTATCACCTAAACTACTAATCTTTGTGAGGTAAAGGGAGAAGGAATACATAAATTGGAAAACTACTCCTATGGTGATACACCAAATTTGTTCAAATATGAACAGCTGCTTAATAGACAATTTTCAATCAACTAGTAAAAGTTGATATGCACAACTCAATACTCGTATGATATTGCATAAATGTTTTATAAGAAAGCTACGATACATACAGTCCTAGAAGGATGATAAATTCTCCTCACAACTAAAATTGTTTGCATCATTAACATAACCTATAACCTGCAATATACACATCTCCTCTGCTTAAAAGTGTTATTAATGAGACAATTATCAAGGAATAAGAGAAACTCACATGTAAATTTATCAATCATTCAACACACTCAATGAAGTAGATAATTGAGAAGGAAAAAGTTGCTTTTCCTTATTGATCTTCAAAGGTGAAAATATACACATAATGTTTGTAAATGAGTTACAAAACTTAGTATTCTCCACTAAGGATTCTCATAAGTCACAAAGTAGAAAATATGCAAGTAAGAACTCCCTACAAAAGAGGCAAAAAATGCCATATATATGAAAGATTTCGGCCCCTAAGGCTTACAAAAATATTAGTCTTCAGAAAGATCTTCCCTAGATCTTTTAATGAAGTTAATTCTACATTCAATTGCATCCCCATGTCCATGTCGGTGAAGAGTCGTTCCCCGGAGAAGTCTTTAGATCTTTTGCAACCATAGTATTAACTTCATGGCCTTTGTGTCCATATTCGAACCTCCTTGAAGGGACACTTTGAATGCTCTAAAGCATTATCATTAATGTCGATCCCCCTCTACCAGTAGCGATCCCAGTTGTCACCACGACTCACAGTTCTTTTGTTTACCGATGACACCTCCTGGATATCGAATTGGTTTATCGCTTTATTCTCAGAGCGGATCCACGTTGCCTATGTTTCACTGATCTTCTTTGCCGGGGTGGTCAATCAATCAAATGTCAATGGTTCATCTTTGGCTCCCTCTGATTGGTTGAACTCATGCCACATAGATTCCTAGGCGGCCAGAGGTTCCTCATTAGAATGAATCACATGTCGGTGAGATACTAGCCGTGTCTCACCGATATGAACACACCTCATAGCAGCTATCGGAAAGACTTTATGCCAAAGGAAAGATGTCATGGCAAACTCATATCATTGTCTGAAAGACACTATACTCTCAGCAGGACCTCAGAGCGAAGGCAAAAGTCATACCAATATCCACAGTGATCGCTGAGACAATCACTATCGGGAAGACCTTTTGCCAAAGGAAATATCCTTTGGCGAACTCATCTCATTGTCGGGGAGACTTTTACAAGTTAGGGAGACTTCATAGCAAAGGCACAAATTTTGCTGAGACCTTATCCTTTCGGGAAGACATCTCCCTGAGCTCAAACTTACGCCGAGAGTTCCATTCTTTCGGTGAGACTTCGCTTAGTTGGCCAGACCTTTTATCGAACTTAAATCTTTCGATGAGACTTCTATCTAGGACCACCACTCCATATCGGGAAGACTTCTAAAAACCCACGACGATTTAAAATGTCTGGCCAACTGAGACATTTAAAAAATGAAAAGAGCCCCTTCTAGTCGGCGAGACATTTGGAAGGTCTTGGTGACTCTCTCCTTAGAGGATTTTCATGCCAAACTTGACTGAGGCAAGCTTTCCAACTGAGTTCCTTGTGACTTAGCATTAGATGTATGATTTAATCCTGCACAACAATGTCTCCCTTTGGCCCTTTATGAACACTTGAAACATAGATTGCCCAACTAATTTAGGTCATAGGTGAAAATTGGGCAACATTTATGGCAACCTCAGCTGGATGTTTGCCTGCTAAACATGAAAACTAGTGGCCTAAACTTGTCCATTGGGAATGGAGTCATTAGAGAACCAACACCACTTGAAAACAACATTGCAAACTATTATAACTCAATAGAGCAGCAAGAGACACCCCTTGAAATTTATGAAAACCCAACACAAAAGAAGCAAACTATCTAACTGTGCTCAAAAGCACTTAGGGAAAACAAGATGCATTTAAAATGAAACTAGCCTACCCTATTCTAACCAGCAAAGAAGCTGGTCAAATGAACCCATTGACAGGTTGGGTAAAATAACTACCTTTTCTAAAAAAATTACAATGTTTGCTACGCTGGAGAACAACTAAAAGGAAATGAAGCATGCATGACAATTAAGTGGATAGCTGCAAGATCTCTTGCAGAACATATTCAAGCTTACTAACCCTTTCATATGGAATGTAAACATTCTCGTTCTGAGGTGGAAAGGTAATTTGAGTGTGCTCCTCCTCAGCAGTACCCTCATGCTTGGGTGCAAGCAAGGTATCGATATCTTTGCTGGTCTCCATTTTGGCTAGATGCATGATCGAGCATCCTTGTGAAAGAATAGCCTCCACACCAATCCTGCTAGGTCTACTTTGATCAGCTACTTCCACATTCATAACCCCATGATGATTAGAATGAGCTACCTTGTGTGATTCAAATGAAAATATGGCAGCTCCTTCCACTTGGTTATGCTGCTCACACTCTCTGGATTTAGTTAATGATGGCTTGGCATCAAGCTTTGAGCAAAAAACCTCCATTGTGCTTGAAAAAATATCATCTTCAAGTTCCTAATCAGCTTCCTCATGCATGAAATTTCCTACATCAATCTCATAAATTTCTCCTTGAACACTTAAAGGAGTACATGTACCTTTCAAAACATGCTTTTGTTGATCATGCCCCTCTTTATGGATGTTTTCATAGGTACCAACCCTTTCACCTCTTAAGATTAGGCTGCCCCCATCTTCCTCTTGATGAATGAACAACCTATCAAAGCGAATTTCATATTTTGGTTGTCCAAGATTTAACACTGGTGTTAGTTCAAGCAAGGTGTCTCTATCATCACCCACAAAATTAGGAAGTTCAACAAGCCAATCTATAGTGAGCTCATCACTTTGCAGCTCAAAACTGGGCATTGAGGTAAGTTCAATCAAGCAGTGCTCGTCTTCACCTATAAATTGTGGAATTTCATCAAATAAAAAAACAAAAATTTGAACTTGAGCATCCTTTCCTTCTTCAACTGTATGTTGTCCTACTTTCTGCCCCTCCTCCTATTTCAGCTTTTCTTGTTGTAGTTGGTAACATGCTACAGCTAACTGCATTGGATTTACTTTGTTGATCCTCTCCATGAGGAGTAAGTCATCTGAATCAATAGGCCACTCTTGAGGGATGATGGACTGATCTTGTTTAGGTATTGCATTCATTTGCATTGAATTGAATCCCTTAGAGCTTGGAATTTTAAACTGAGAAGACTTACTAGGGGATTCGAGAGGTTGACTTTGCCTAAAGCTGGAAAACTTGTACTTGGGAACCTCTTGTTTGAAAATTTTTAGCCTCATTTCTGCATCTTTTGCAGCCAACTGCTGGGCAAGGTTCTCTTCAAATTGCCTCTTTTTGGCCTCCCATTCCTGCTCACTTGTCTGAGCTTGGTAAGCTTTTTGTTCTTGTTGCCAATCAATCTCTTGTTGTCCTTCAATCTCCAACATTTGTCTTTGAAAATCAGAGATTATGTCATCGATACACATGTTGTTAACTCCTTGAGATTGGGCTTGTGAACAAACATGTTGGTTGCAATTATGATGGTTTTGTTGAAACTGTTGTTGGACATATATAGGTTGATGCACAAACTGAGCAGGGGTGGGAGGGTGGAAAAATTGTGGGGAATATTGATAATCTCTTGTAGCAAAGATACTTGGACTAAAAATAGTTGCATACTCATTTTGATATGGCTAATAATTGGGTATATGAGCAGAATTTTCATGAAATGAGGGATGATTAGCAGTTTCATGACAAGTTGGGTGATAGAACATGTCTTCATAAAATGTAGACATTTTGGAGCATTCATAGAAGCTGGAAATGCATTAAAATTTCTTGTAAAACAAGAAAACTAGATTTTATTTTCTGGAAATAAGAACATACCAACACTTAATCTGCTTGAAACCAGTTGTTATTCTCCCAAAGTCGCCAGGTATGTAAAGAAAATGCCTCCAAAAGGCTGAAACTACTGCTACACACACCAAACAACAGCGATAAAATGCATAAACATGAACTGAGAAGCAGTTCACAGTCCCATCGGGTGTGCCAAAACTATTATCACCTGAAATTGCACCCTATTGAACCTGATGCTCAACACCTCAGTGTAACATGGGAAGACCTCTAAAGATGTGGGTTTCTTGTAGACAGAGGTCAACCTCTAGAGAAGACGACTTCCTTTGTGTTATCACCTAAACTACTAATCTTTGTGAGGTAAAGGGAGAAGGAATACATAAATTGGAAAACTACTCCTATGGTGATACACCAAATTTGTTCAAATATAAGCAGCTGCTTAACACAATTTTCAATCAACTAGTAAAAGCCGATATGCACAACTCAATACTCATATGATATTGCATAAATGTTTTATAAGAAAGCTATGATACATACAGTCCTAGAAGGATGATAAATTCTCCTCACAACTAAAACTATTTGCATCATTAACATAACCTATAACCTGCAATATACACATCTCCTCTGCTTAAAAGTGCTATTAATGAGACAATTATCAAGGAATAAGAGAAATTCACATGTAAATTTATCAATCATTCAACACACGCAATGAAACAGATAATTGAGAAGGAAAAAGTTGCTTTTCCTTATTGATCTTCAAAGGTGAAACTATACATATAATGTCTGTAAATGAGTTACAAAACTCAATATTCTCCACTAAGGATTCTCAGAAGTCACAAAGCAAAAAATATGTAAGTAAGAACTCCCTACAAAAGAGGCAAAAAAATTCCATATATACGAAAGATGTCGGCCCCTAAGGCTTACAAAAATATCAATCTTCAGAAAGATCTTCCCTAGATCTTTTAATGAAGTTAATTCTGCATTCGATTGCATCCCTGTGTCCATGTCGGTGAAGAGTCATTCCCAGGAGAAGTCTTCAAATCTTTTGCAACCACAGTATTAACTTCATGGCCTCCATGTCCATATTCAAACCTCCTTGAAGGGCTGCTTTGAATTCTCTAAAGCATTATCATTAATGTCGATCCCCCTCTACTAGTAGTGATCCCAGTTGTCACTGTGACTCATGGTTCTTTTGTTTACCAACGACACCTCCTGGATATTGAACTGATTCATCACTTTATTCTCAGAGAAGATCCACGTTGCCTATGTTCCACTGATCTTCTTTGCCAGGGTGGTCAATCAGTCAAATTTCAATGGTTCATCTTTGGCTCCCTCTAATTGGTTGAACTCGTGCCACATAGATTCCTAGGCGGCTAGAGGTTCCTCATCAAAATGAATCACATGTCAGTGAGACACTAGCCATGTCTCATCGATGCGAACACACCTTGTAGTAGCTATCGAAAAGATTCCCCATTGTCAGCAAGATGTCACGGCAAACTCATATCATTATCGACAAGACACCATACTCTCAGCAGGACCTCAGAGCGAAGGCAAAAGTCATACTGATATCCACAGTGGTTGCTGAGACAATTGCTATCGGGAAGACCTTTTTCCAAAGGAAATATACTTCGGTGAACTCATCTCATTGTTGGGGAGACATCTCCCCGAGCTCAAACTTATGCCGAGAGTTCCATTCTTTCAGTGAGACTTCACTTAGTTGGCTAGACCTTTTGTCGAACTTAAATCTTTCAGTGAGACTTCTATCTAGGACCACCACTCCATGTCGACAAGACTTCAACATGTCAAGAAGACTTCTAAAAACCCATAGTGATTTAAAATGTCTGGCCAATTGATACATTTCAAAAATGAAAAGAGCCCCTTCTAGTTGGTGAGACATCTGGAAGGTCTTGGTGACTCTCTCCTTAGAGGATTTTCATGCCAAACTTGACTAAGGCAGGCTTTCCAACTGAGTTCCTTGTGACTTAGCATTAGATGTATGATTTAATCCTGCACAACAATGTCTCCCTTTGGCCCTTTATGAACACTTGAAACATAGATTGCCCAACTGATTTAGCCCATAGGTGAAAATTGGGCAACAAATACAAAAGAAAAGATGACTCATAAGGTGGTTGAAAGAATCTTGTAGTTACAAAGCTAGTGATGGTCATGAAACTGATTCTAATGAATATGAGTGGGATTCCCTATCAAAAGAGTCTTGTCATGACAAGTACATTGATGTGGTACACAAGTATGCACCCCTACTTGAAGAGGGACAAGGTTTAGGTTCTAGACTGCTTGAATTAGGATCACAACACCTTGAGGATTCCAGCGTAGATGATTTGACTCGAAGTGAAACAAATAATTCAGAGGAAAGTTACCTTATAGACCTTGATTTTTCTATTGGAAAAATCAAAGACACTGCCATCAGCACTCTTACCATCTCTGACCTTAACCAATCTGGCTACTTCTTATCCCTAGTGCATCTTGAGCTCATAGATTGGGACCAAACTAAGCCATTTGACATTCCTACATTTTCAAATGATGATACCATTGTAAGTTTCCTCTATGCCAAAAATCTTGAAACAAATTCCACCATTGAACATCATAGTGAATCTTCTAAACAGGGGAGTATCAAATATCTAGCTGCAAAATTAATAATATAGGAAATACATCTAATGATGAAAACTGTTCAATGGCAGTATCAGATCTAGAAAAAGTAAAAAACAAAGAGCACATCCAATGGAAAAAACCTCTTTGAGGCGTCAAAGAATGGAAGGTTTGATACTCTCCTAGAGCACTTTCAGGAAATATCAAAGGTCTTGATTGAACCCATCTAGTCTATCAATATCGGTAGTGAAGAGACAACGAAGACTATCCATGTAGCAGCATCTTTGATAGACCAAGAAAAACAAAGCTTTCTCAAAATTTTCACAAGAAAACAAGTCAACTTTGCTTGGTCTTATACCGACATGCTAGGGATTGATCCATAACTCATCATGCATCATCTCTCCTTGCCACCAAGAGTAAAACTAGTCAAGCAGAAACAAAGGAAAATGCATCCACATATTGCCCTATTGGTAAAAGAAAAGCTGAAAAAGTTGTTAGAGGATTCATCAAACCCATTGACTATGCTGAGTGGATCTCCAATACTGTGCTAGTCTCAAAGCCTGATAACAACATTCACATTTGTATGGATTTTTGAGATCTCAACAAGGCTTGTCCCAAAGATGATTTTCCTCTACCTAACATAGACATCATAGTGGATTTGATGGTAGGACATGGCATGTTGTCACTTATGGATGGTTTTTCTGGTTATAATCAAATCAAAATAGCTCCAGAGGATCAAGATAAGACAACATTTACATTCCCATGGGGAAAATTCTATTGGAACATCATGCCATTCAGATTGAAGAATGTAGGAGCTACTTATCAACACACCATGACAACCATTTTTCATGATATGATGCATACTTTCATGGAAGACTATGTGGATGATCTATTAGCTTAATAATATACCAGAGAGGTACACTTAGAGATCTTAGACAAAATCTTCACTAGACTGGAGAAATTCAATGTACGATTGAATCCAAAGAAATGTGTGTTTGGAGTGACTTCAGTCAAACTCTTGGGATACATAGTTTCAGAAAAGGGCACCGAGGTAGATCCAAAAAAACTTAAGGCTTTCATGGAAATTCCACCACCTAAAAACATTAGTTAGCTACGATCTCTGCAAGGAAGGTTCCAATCAATCAGAAGATTTATTTCACAACTAGCAGACAAGACCCATCCTTTCACTCACCTACTACACAAAAATGTTTCTTTCCAATGGGATGAGAAACCTGAAGAATCCTTAAACCAATTGAAAAAATACCTAATGAGTTCACCTATCTTATTACCACTAGCAGAAGGAAAACCACTCTTGCTATACATTGCTACAACTGAGGTATTGTTGGGAGCCATGCTAGCACAAGAGGATCCAATAGGAAAAGAAAGGGAAAATTACTATATCAATAGGACGCTAAGTGGCTATGAGATAAATTATACATCCACTGAAAAGGATTTCTTGGTAGTAGTGTTCACCACCCAAGAGCCTCGGCACTACATGCTAACTCACACCATCAAGTTGATAGCCAAAATAGATCCTCTCAAATACCTTCTCAGCAAAGCTAACCTAATTGGAAGATTGGCCAAGTGGGTTATGATGCTCAGTGAATTTGATATCCAATATGTGGATAGGAAGGCAATAAAAGGACAATAAATCATTGACCAGTTGGCAGAAGCACCTCTACCAGATGATCATCCTTTACACATTGAATTTCCAGATGCTGACGTCCTTACCTTGGCTACAAAACAGTGGAAATTATACTTTGATGGATCACACACCCAACATGGATCAAGGGTAGGAATCTTATTTCTCACTCCACAAGGACATACCATACCAAAATCATATAGATTGATGTTCCCTTGTACCAATAACATGGTAGAGTATGAAAAATAGTTGTAGAATGAAAAATTCTAGAATTGCAAGTATATGGAGATTCTCAGTTGGTCATTAACCAAGTCAATGATGATTATCAAAGAAAGGATGACAAACTAATGCCCTACAAAATAATGATTGATGATTTTAAGAAATACTTCATGGATATCAAATTTGAATAGATTTCAAGAGTGGATAATAAATTTTTCAATTCCATGGCTACTATTGCTTCCTTGTTACAAATTCCCAAGAAGAGAAGTTGTTATGAGTTCTTGGTGGAATAATTATTTTCCCCTTCCTATGATGATACCGAGTCCCATGTCATTTGTCACCTATCCAATACAGTGCCTCAATCTATGGTGAAATTTATACCTACCTAAAATATAACACTCTTCCACCTGACCTATCTAGAAATCAAAAAAGAAATTTCATTCACTGCGCCACTCGACATATTCTTATCAAGGATGTACTATTTGATGAGGTCTTGACAAAACTCTCCTCCGATTTCTGGAACATGATGAGTCTTAAATGGCTTTATGGGAATTTCATGAGGGTTTTTGTGGAACACATTCAAGTGGTTTAACCTTAGCCAAGAAACTCCTTTGTTTAGGATACTACTAGCCAAGCATGGAGAAGGAGTCTTTCCAATTCATCAAGAAATGTCAAAAGTGTTAGATTCATGGAAACCTCATCCATGCACCAGTGTAAGAACTTCAACATGTTGCATCAACATGGCCCTTTTGTCAGTGGGGACTAGATCTTGTTGGTAAAATTGATCCATCTTCATCAAATGGAAACAAGTTTATCATCACAGCTACAGAGTACTTCATGAAGTGGATTGAAGCTGTTCCTCTAATCACCATCACAAGAAAGAAAATTTCATCATTCATCCTCAATTACATCATCTGTCGGTACGACATCCCTCAATCCATTGTCACTGAAAATGGAAGACCATTCAAAAATCAAGACATGCAAGAATTGTGTGAGAAGTTCAACATTCAACATCACTTCTCCACACCATGTTATCCTCAGGGAAATGGTCAAGCAGAGGCTTCCAACAAAACCATTCTAAAAATCTTGAAGAAAATGGTCAATGACACTGGACATGATTGAAATATCCAATTAAACCCTGCTTTGTGGGTGTACCACATCAGTATTCACACACCAACAGGAGCCACATCATACACTCTTGTATATGGATTTGAGGCCATTGTACCCATTGAAGTTGAATTTCCATCACTTAGGGTTTCATTGAAGGGTATCATCTTTGATGAGGATTATCGAGTATCTAGATTACATGAAATGGAACTATTAAATGAATGACGCCAACATGCAGTGAACCACCTGAAAGCCTACCAACAACAAATGTCCAAAAATTACAATCATAGAGTCAAATCCATAAAATTTCAAGTTGGTGACCTAGTATTGAAGGAGAACCCAGGCAACCAGTAGGATAGAGAGAAGAAAGGAAAGTTTGAACCGAATTGGTTGGGCCCCTTTATCATTGTGTCAGTCTATGGGTTAGGAGCATACCAACTATCCATGCCAAAAGGAGACCTATTCGAAGAGCCCATGAACAACCTCCATCTCAATAAATTTTACACATGAATCGTCCACTGCATTGGGAAAAAGTAATAAAAAAGTCCAAAAACATCAGAAAAAGTACCAAAAAAAATCCAAAAACATCATAAAATGTCCGAAAAAATGGTCACCTTGATGAAAACAGCAAACAGGCATCTTGGTAACAACAAAAAAAGAGAAAAGAGAAAAACAAAATAAAGAGAAAATACAAAATAGAAAAAAAATCAAAAAGAAAAATATACAAAAAAAAAAAGAAAAGAGAAAATACAAAAAAAAAAAGGAGAAATACAAAAAAATTATAAAATCTGAAAAAGTGCAATAAAAGCAAGTGGTGAAAACCTGGCAACATGTGCTATTTGTGACAGGTTGGCTTTTTCCTCTATTGGAACATGTGTTGACCACATTGGCTCTTCACTATCACTATCTGCATCCTTCATTTGAGCCTCATGTACATATTCTACTGTGCCAATTGTGTCTCACTTTGGCTTGTCGGTCATTGTACATATCCATAATAAATTGGTTTGTTTCCACTAGGGGAAAAATCTTGAACTCACTGGGGGCAATCCATCTTTGAGCTTAAAAACAACAAACAAACAATAGTACGACAACATAGCAAAAGCACAACAATCAAATGGGCTACAACTTTTAACATCAATCAAACTCACCAAAAAAAATAATATGAACCAACAACAACAAGGTCAATCAAAAACAAGTTTCATTTGGTGACGATACTCTAAATCACAATTTTGTCACTTTAACACAAATGTTCAAAACTATTTGCATTGTGATTGTTATTATCATTTCTCACGAGCAACTCAAGGATGTCAAGAACTAGAGAAGCTATGATCGAGAATAATTATTTTCTTTGTCTATTGTTGGTGATTTGATCATTAGTACCATGTGAATCATTGTGGGACATGCTTTACAAAGTATCACTGATGATATTCTGGATTCGCATGGGAAAATGGTTAACTCTTGTCTATTTACGCAAGGAATGCTTAGGCCATCTCAGTTTAATTATACCTAGATGCTTATGTTAACTTGCACTATCAAACATCATGAAAGTAGTACTCAATTCATCATGGTTTAATTATACCATCGATGTTTTTACTCACTTTCAACATTTTAAAAGCTCAATGATGATACCAAGCACAATGAATTAATTACTAGGATGACAACATTGCATTGTTAGAGTTGCACATTTAGGTTGCATTCATACTAGATGCTATAAGGGTATTTATAGATTTCTCCAAGGTTGATGTTATTTATATCATTAATAGATTGAGTTCATTTGACATTACCAAAAAAATCATTTAGATGCATGAGCATTGGAACATCATTCATAGCATTATCATATATTTGCATTATGAAAATCTAAAAAAAAATGCATTACCATATCATTCTCTAAAGAATTCATCTTAGTCATTAGATCATATATATGTTTGCATCATGAAAATCCAAAAATAAATGCATTGATCATATCATTTCCATCCATATACATTTAGTCATACATTTTTAGACACAAAACATCAAAATATATAAATTTCCATTCATCCATTTCATACATACATCCATATATTTGCATCAGAAAATACAAAAACACGGAGCACCATGCATATCATACATCATAATAGCATCCATATATAAGAACATGTATAATTATCCACCATTATTTAATCATTCCATTTAGCCATTTCTGCATTAACATTCATTCATCATTATCTATCCATTTCATCATACATAGTTGCATCAGAAAAATACAAAAAAAAAAAAACATATAGACATTATTCATAAAACATCATAGAATCATAACACATGTTGCATCCATGGAATATCATATCATCATCATGAAACATCACATAGCATATATAATAGGAAATTAAATGCATCCACCATGATAAACACACATAAACACATAGGTCAACCATCATCATTGGTGCATATATATCTCAAAAATGATGTCAAATGTACAAGGATATCATAATATGAAGGAATACATCATCAAAAATGGTAGTAAATCATCGAGTATCAGTGTATAGATGTCCACATCACAATAAAGCATCAAATATCAGAGCTATGTGGTGCTCCCTCCAGATGGTGTTGGCATCCCTGGACCTACACCTAGATCTCTCCAATCTCTAGGCAATGGTTGTGTAACACCTACACTAACAATCTGAGACTGTGACCTTCCAGATCGAGACTATGCAAAGCTTTCCCATCTCTCGGGAGGAACCAACTCATGATATCGGTCTATATAAAATTGGGCCACCTATGCAGTACAATGGACCTCCTTAAAATAGTTTGGGGATCCAACAGTTGTCGCAACCTGTTGCAATCTCTTAGTGATAGCCTTTGCCTATTTTTCTTATCGCCTTAGTGCATCCCTCTCCACAGTCAATGCAACAACTTGGCCCTGTACCTGTCCCTGGCCCTACACCTAAGCTAGCTACTATCTGGTAGCATCCCTCTCGGCTGTCAAAGTCTATATATGTCCCTAGGCCTGTAAGATTTGTGCCTAAACTTGTGCCAACAACTATGTCTACATCTGTAGTTGTCCCTGCACCTGTGTCAACTGGCCCTGAAAGGTCTGAACCTGGGCATGCAATGTTGTGATCTAAGACTACTATTATTGCAAGGGAAACCGTATCTACATGCATTGCTACACTGCTACTACTAAAGATTGCCTCCTATGAGGAACTCTAACATCAAGCCCTGGGTGAGCACCAACTCCTCCATCTCCACCACCATCATCATCTCTACCATCATCACCACCATCATCCCCACCATCATCACTACCTCCTCCCTCCTTCTCGCCTCCACCTCTACCCCTCCTCTATTTGGGTGGTCTATCCTCATCGTCCTCTAATGTTGGCACTGGCTCATCAGGTTTCGAGATCCTCATAAATGGATGCTCAACAAAATAATGTGAGTACTCCTCAGTCATATATCCCTCAAAAATCCCCAAAAGGTATTCCTAGATAACTGGCTATAAATGATGATACTCATCACATGTAGCATCATAAGATAACATGGGCCCCCACTCGGTCACATCTTGTTGCTGCCACACATACATAGCCAATCCCTGAGGCATCCCCTGAACTCTATCATACTATATGAGCACCCTCCTCAACAAGAATCTCTCGATAATAAAGCATGTCTTCCCAATAAGGTATCTGGCAGTCATAAAATAGGGCACCTCCAAATGATCCTTGGCCCACTGCTCACATTCTACATATGATCTATTGGAGTTATGGACAGACACTGAGAGGGGGGGATGAATCAGTGTCTAAACTTTTTCAACTTCGACTAAGACTTTTAATAATGTTTTCCTTTTCTATCAACAACAGAGTAGAGTAATCACTTACAAAGATATGACAACATTAACTCAGTCTATTAGACAACTTATGCAAATATGATTTGAGTGAGATATCTTTCATTTTCCAAAACAATTATGGTTGACATTGATTAACAATCAAAGCATGATGACAATGCAGGTGCAACTCATAAGACTGTGCAAATGATGATCAACATTATTGACTCACTTCTTAAACAACTAATTTGAATGCAGCTTTATACACAAGAAAGGTATTGAGACAACAAACACATTTAGCAAATTATAACTATTCTTGAGCAATGAATCAAATGAGAAATTTTAAGCTTCCTTTTGAATTAGACTCTTCAACAATAACTTGTGCAAGATATTTGAACTAAATATTTGCAGATATGAAGGAACTAACATTCAACAATGTTCATATTGATAAAAATTATCACAATCAAGAAACATTATGACATCAAAACAAAGAGACCATAAGACAAAGGATTTTCCGAGTGGAAAACCCTCTTGGGGTAGAAAAACCACTCCTAAACTGCCTTACTGGCTTAATCTTCAAAAACTACTGTTAACAATGCCTTATAGGCTAATTTCTGAGCACCAACTCAAGGAGCACCAACCCCTCATTTTGAAACAACAATTTCAAGGAGCACCAACCCCTCAAACTATTTTTAGAACAATAATAATATCAGAGGATCTCTCTATTTTCAAGTAAGCTCAAGAAACTCAACACTCTTATCTACCTAATACCCTAAGAATCCAACTCTTTGAATCCCTAAAATATTAAATAGAAAATAATTACAACTTTTCTCAGCAACATCTTTTTTAGTTTTTGTATAACATAGTTTTTTTAAAAAAAATTATTTCTTGATACAGCCAGTAACAATATCTTAGAATGACAACCAGAGAGTTATATTTAGTGTTCACAACACTGTATTTAAATATATTTTCAAATATGTCTACCAGAGAGATGTCTTCAAAGAATGCATTTATCAAAAAAAATCTAAAACCCTCTTGTTGTTTTAAGAATATGTGCCAGAAGAGTAAATGTCTGCAAGAGTAACACCTAAACAACAGGCTATAATTAAACATGTCAATGATATATCACCGCTCTTTTTCATAACTGCAAGAGTTTTTAACCAAAAACCTAGATCAAGTGCAGTTTTCTTCATAATAAAGACCATTTGAAACTAATTTTAGAAAACCCAAATGCTCAAACATTTATTTCTGAATACCCATAAGCTAAAACTATAATTTCTATAATGAATGAAGAGATTTCCAATTGAAACTGACAAATTTCTCAAAAAGCTCGACTACCCATTGTCTAAAAAATCATAAATAGAAAACCCATATGTTGAATCCATCAAAGTAATGACAAGTGGAAGATTTCATAGAAGTATCATTGCCTGTTATGTTTTATGGTTTACCAAACTGTCAAGAAATGTAACCGTTTCATTTCAAAATGAACACAATGATCAATAATAGCATTTTCAAAGAAAATCTGATACAGGAGAAAGTGTAACCGAACCCATATCATACAAAAATGTCTTCAGCCACAAAGTGTTATCCAAAAACCAATAACGCACAAGGACTACCATTTGTTAAATAAAAAAACCAAATAATGATACATTTTTGTGCAACAATCAAATAAATACCATAGATTCGATGCCAACCATAGACTTCCATCAAGTAATGATAAGCAATATGCAGGCCAAGCTCTCATTTGCACAGAGTTCATAGTCCAACCTGCTTTCAAAAACTCAACACCTCTGGAGTTGGCTATGTGTTATTTATAGAAGAGAAGAAAATTACAATGGTGGTGGCTAGGGTTCTGTACTTAGCCAAAAAGAAAACTATTTTCCCTAACATGCTTTCATTTCCATCAATGACTTTGTTAAAATGAAAAGAGATTTGAAATCCACACAAAGTCAAAGAACATAATAATGATCATCAAAAGATTGTTGTCCCAAGGATGCTGATTTAATGATCTCATAGAAGAAGAAGCTAATAGAGGTGTCGACCCAATATATCCACCAAAAAGGTCGACCACTATAATAATAACCATCAAGTAGCATGCTCAATGATAACACATAATACTTACAAAGTGACTTTTGATATTTGTCAAAGAATCTCATAAAGCTGACATAAGCTTATGGAGAATGATGGTTGTCGATGACTTTACCCAAAGTTAAACATTTAAGAATGAAGCCCAAAAATCATTACCTTCTCTTATATATGAGACAAGATACCTTTAGATGCTAATCAAGGCTCGTGTAAAAGTGTCTTCATATACATTGTTAAAATCATATGACTTAAATCAAAGTCATTTATCAAAAAAAACTCACCAAAGTCAATCACCTTCGAGCCAATTAAATATGTGTGAGCCTGGAATATCATGAGAATGATATAGACCTTAAGTGCATAAGAAATGAAAATGTATATACCAATATGATGTATCACTGAAGTGAATTGACTCATGTAAAGAGATTATAGAAATGAAATCTGATAGTGCTATCATATGATAATGACTGAATTTTCCAATGAAGCAAGCAAGATGAATACCATGTGAAGGAATATATGCAACAATGGTGATAATACAAACAAAAATAAGATATACCTTCACTTGAAGAACCTTCACACAAAACTAACATCACAAACACTTGAAAGCATAAACAGTGAATGCCATCTGTCTGCACATGGAACTCGAGGCATTAGTAAACAACAAACTAAATCAACTATGAAGGCACACAAGGTTGTCCATGAATAAGTGCAGAATATCAAAACCAACTGAAACCATCTAAATGTAAACCAATGCCAAAAGCTAACTGAAACCATCTGAATGTAAATCAATGCCAATGTCATCAAAGAAGTACCATAATAAAGCATAAAGATCCAATCTGAGTCAATCAACAATTGAAAGTGTTTTTTTCATCAAGGAAAAACCATAAACACAACTGAGATCCAACATGATTTCCATGTAAATGAATCCAATTCATCCAATACCCGTCTCCAATACTCCAATTTTCCTAGCTTATGTTGGACAACTAGGCCTACATAATCATAGAAATAGGGTCTCCCAAATGGTCAAAATTTGTCTGTCTTTGGTTGTGTCACTGCAATATGCTCCCAAGCTCACATCTATAAGAGGATCATACTTGCGTACAAACTAGCTACTCTAAGGTACACTACCTAGTGAAAATCATGGTATAACTACGTGAGCATACATGAACCCCAAGTGAAACAAGTCCCAAATTGAATCATTTGCTCCAATGTCCAACCCCAACCAACAGACAATCCCTTTTCCCTCTTGTCAGGACATAAGAAGCCACCAAAAAATCCCACAAGCACGGAAGGAAAAGGGGCATACATCTCAAACATCTTCTGCTAAGGCATCTCATACCCAACAATATGGTCATCATGGAATATCCAGCATAGAGCATCTGTACCTCCCTGCTTAGTGTGATCATAGGTCACAATATCACCTACCACAAGAATCCACAATATCTTGTAGACATCCTTAGGTGTCACAGTCATCTCTTTGATGGGCAGATGAAAAGTGTTGTGGTCGCTATTCCACCTCTCTACTAACGCAGTCAGCAATCCCTAATTAATCCTAATCTAGGGAATATCAATCAGTGAGGATAATCCACATCACTCAATGATATCTCTATCAGCTTGTGATAGATGTGGGATCATCTCCTAAGTCCATGGGAACCTCTCTCAGGATTGAACATTATCTAAATTTGTCTCCTATCATTATAAAACATCACAATTATCACATCAATCAATCAAATCAAATTAGTAAAGCAATAAAACATCAATCAATCATCCTATCAGTTCTAGTGATATTTCCATCAAATATCGTGAACATCTATTTTGATCCTCACCTATCATGAGGTCAAAACAACATCATCATTAGTGCATCTCGCCTATCATGAGATCACTAAATCATCTAATCTATCATCAACAAAAAATCATTGGTTGACACGAGTAAAAATTATCAAAATCAAGGAGAAAAGAAAAAAATCTTCAATTATGTCCCAGATGTGCCATAATAGGGCTTCATTGTGCTGAAAAGTAGATGCACCATCAAATTCAGTCTATGCGCCATAATAGGTCTTCAATGATTCATTTCATGGGATGCGCTAGAGAATTCCTCTGATGCACTGCACAATCTCTCTAATGCACCATTTCATTCAATGAGCCAGAGAATTACTCTGATGCGCTACGCAATTCCTTCAATGTGCCATTTAGTCAAGATGCCCTATCTAAAACCCTAATGTGCTATTACAGACTATCTATGCACCAAATTATGGATGCACTATTACAGTCCATGGATGTGCCACTATACCAATCAAATGCACTAAAACTCTAGGCGGATGCACTAGAACATCTAGTCTATGTGCCACAAAAAATTTCGTATGTGTCGAAACAAGAAAAAACCAAAAATTTGAAAGGAAAAATGTGAGAAAATTAATCTAAAATTCACAAGAAAGTTTTTGAAATTCATAGGTTTGTATCCCACTAGTCGATTGTGTCACCGCACCCACTTGAATCGATGAGTCTCGTAGGGGATCACCATTTTCACTCAAATGCTCAAGAATGCTCTCTCACTCTCCAATTTTCACAATCACAAAATGCACAAATGAATCCTCTCTTCACTTTTTACCTCTTAATAAGAGTAATTAAAAGGGTAATTTTGGTGGGATATTTTAATTTTTAAAAGGATCAATTAATTGGGGTAGCTCAATTCTTCCATATCAAGAGATAAATCTCTGGAATATTATCAAATCAAAATTTCATCATCGACATCATCATACATCATCAAAAATTCTTCAATTTATCTCCCAAGGGGGCATACAGTCATTATCTTCTAAAAATCATTGTCTGGGGCATCGCCAAAATTTTACCAGCACTAGTAAATTTTTCTTTGAAGCAATTCCTAAATACATCACTTCAAAGAGGGGAAAAATGTATACATCCAAAATTGGTTTGGAGAATATTAATTAAATATCGATTATTTAATTAATAAAATCTTTATTTCCTCTACTATATAAATAAATTGCAAAGCTTATTTATATAGTTCATATTTCTTAATTTCGCTTATCCAAACCAATTTCTTCATGATTTAATTAAAATAAACAAGTTTAACTAATTTATTTTATTTGATTAATTCTTTCTCGTTAAATTTGAATTTTTAAATTCAAATTTTGTCACATTTCTCCATATTCTGCTAACCTCCTTCCACCTCATCTTCCAACTCACCATGTCTCACATGAAGATAATTATTCCTAATTACTAAAATGGATATTTACTCTCAACAATTTTAACCAACTTAGGGACACATGGCTTCTTCCTTCCATTGATGTTTTTCTACACTTGGCAAGATTGTTCTACTAAAGGGGACAATTTCCTTAATTCTCTCTAACCTCCTCATTTCTCATCATCGATCTCTCTGGACTTAATCTTGATCATCCATTAATACCAACTGACCTGATGCCTTGGTGAAATCTATAAATAGAGGTTCATTTACAACTTTTTCATAAGAGAAGATTGCATAACATTACTCTATGTATAATTCATTTTAGCATTTGAGAGCTTAATTGCATTTTGATTCAGGATTTAGAATAAGTTTAGCAAGTAATTTAGAATCATGGCTACATTCTTAGATATATCTTAGATTGTTCATAACATTTAGGATCATTCTCACAACATTTCCATTAGTTTAATTTAGTAGTGCATCATTTTAAATAGCATTCTATATACATCAAATCACTATTTACATATCACTTAGTTCATCATTTAATCAAAAACATCAAAATCATGTAGGTGTAGACATAATTTCTACATTCTAGCTTAGAGGCTACTTGTTTCTTAGGTGGCATCCCAGTAATTTAGTGCATAATTAAGATTTGAGAGCACAATTACCATGGAAATTTAAGAATAGAGGAAGATGGAATGTTTTTAAGGAGTCACTTTATCAAATTGTGTTTTGTTAATTTAGATTCCTTTATTGTAATACATTGCATCTATTGTGTGTTATTGATTACTTTAATTCACATATTTTATTACACACACTTACTAACCTCCTTATCCTTATTCTGATATGGAAAAGATCCTCTTCCTCCTCCAGTAAAAGTTCTTCCTCTTTGAAATCTTCCACCTCTTCCTCTCTGTCTCTGCTCATTTCTTTTATTCAGCTTCTCTTATGCCTTTAGGGCACATTGATATGCTTCTTCCACACTCTGCAAGTTGATCAAACTAATTTCATCCTATATAGATGACCTCAAACCATTCACATATCTAGCTACTTGCTTGATCTCATCCTCTGAATGTCTAGATCTGATATTCAACTTGTAGAACTCCTCAGTATACTCTATCACACTAGATTCCTTTTTCCTCATATTTTATAACTTTTAGAACAAATTGATCTGATAATATATTAGCATAAACTTTTTTTTAACTTATTCACCATCTCATCCCATGATCTTATATTTTCCTTTCCTCTTCTTTTTCAATTAGTCTACAAATGTTCCCACCAAAGGGATGCATGTCCTTTCAATTTTGTGCAAGAAAATTTTACTTTCTTATCTTCAGTGGTACCTTCAAAATCAAAATACTTTTCTATCTATGTTATCCAATCAAGCAATTATTTTGAATCCAACTTACCAATATAATCCAGTGGATTGAAATGTGGTTTTGTATTCACTCTAGTTAGGGCTCTTATGAACCTCTCTTCTCACTAATCCAGGCCAGGTTGATCTTCTCTTCCTCTTTCTTCTTGTACCTCTACCTCTTCATCACTCACATCATCAACTAGTCGACCTCTTCTCTAGGCTATTTCAACTGCATCTAATCTGGAAGCAATTCCTCTCAACATCTCCATTAAAGTTGGGTTTGCATTTTTGGGTCTGCATTTCCACATGCTCCATTTCCTCTAACATTTCTTCTTCCTGCCATCTTCACACAAGTCCTCTACAACTATAGGTCAGATCCTTATTCTGCCACCCCACAACAAATCTTCAACAAGACTCTGTGAATTCTAGTGATCTCACATGGATTGAACCTCACTCTAATACCAATTTGGTGCAACCACAGTAGGAGGGTCCTCAAAGAGAACTATCAAGACTGTGCAACAAGAGTAACACAACAGAAGCAACACAAAATATGGAGGAAAATGCAAATTAAAACATTCTTATTATCATAAATCTTAGTTACAATCGGCCGACAACTCCAAGCTTATAGATCTAGCTCATAGGCCTATTACAACATATTCAAAAATACAACATTCCTATATTCTCCTTAATGCGAGTGAATTCTTATAGAACAAAACCTTTCTTTTTCAATTCTACCTCCCTAATGATCTATTACAATGATTTATATTGCATCCTAGGATCTAGAATCATCCACGTTGGACAAAGATTATTACAATCTCTAATGAAGAAAATATAACATGTGCATGAATAGGTTAGCCTCAAATTTGAATTACTCCTCAGTGAATGCATATGATGAAGTGTGGACCTATAATTAGGGTCGAGGATACTCTGAGGAACAATTAAAATCACACCGTCAAGATTTGCAAGTTACGAGGATGATCCACTAGTGATCAAACTAGCCGTTAGCTTACAAAATTATTCCAGTGTCAGTTCAAGAAACTGCCATCAAATCCGGAAGCGATAACTTGCCAGAAAAAGATCCAATCATGCTCAAATCTTGGAATAAGGAAAATGAACATGTCCACAATGAAAATGTAGATCCACAGAGTCTTGTGAGAAAATATGATGAATCCTCCAACATGAACTGAGCAAGAATAGAACAAGAACAAAAACTGAAAGAAAGAAATACTTTTGGTTGATGCAAGATTGCTAAGAACCAAGGATTCTCCTGAATCATACACTTTCTAGGAGATCCTAATTTTTGCTAAAATCACATATTTTTAGAAAATATAATGATTTAAGCCTCAAAAAGTTCCATTTAAAGGATTCCAATTGAAGAGGTTTTGATCAAACCACCTTAGACCAAGCCCCCTTGGATAGAACCCTGCTAGTTTTAAAACATACCTATAACAGAGTTTCCTTTACACCTATCAAAATGTTGATAGAAAACCACTTTTGATTTACCTTTTGGGAGATCAAATGAATTCATTTAAAATTTATTTTTTGTATGTAGTCCTTATTATAAGCTTCCACAAAAGTATAATTTTAATTAAATTAAATTTGATTATTACATTATTTTTTATTTCTTGTGAATGTAGGTTTTTCACCGAAAATCAAGCTCTTTGTTCTGCACATGTGGAAAAATAGAATATTATCAAAAAAAATTTGAAAAATATGAGTGCACGAGATATTTAATTCCTTGATCCAACAAAAAAAATGATACATATAAAAAAAAGTTGTGTTATATGGTCCGCCTATGTCTGAATTGTAATTGGTTTGACTTCAAAGCTTGATTAAGGAAAAATTATTCACTTAAACACTATGAAATTAATTGGAAGCACTAGATATCGTAGTTACAAATCTAAATTTGAAAAAAATAGAATTTTATCCTTCATGGAAAAAAAGTTATGTGTTATACAGTGATCACTCCTTAAAAATGGTGTTTACTAAAAAAACTAATTTTTGAAGGAGATAGAAAAATAAGTGCAATTTGATTCCAAATTTTTTGAAAAAAATATATTTAGAATCTACAAAAAAAAATGTCACAAATCATTAGTTTGCATCATCTTCAAATTCCTCGCAGTTTAGCCGCTATAGGTGACTGAAAGTGAAGATTTAGTTAGAAAAAATCAGTTCAGTGTCCAGTTTGGCCAAAAATTGTAAACCAGTGTTGTGGGATCACCCTCAATGATAGCTCATTTTTCAACTTGCAGGCAGTGAAGCCCACTATTAGGTTGGGAATTATAGTGGTAGCAAAGGTTACCTTTTTATTTTTCATTCAATGCAAAACCCTTCATCAATTCACTTCTTCCTAAAAATTCATTTAATAATTCCCTACTGGTGCATATTTCTAGCTAAATTTTACTAATTTATGCCAAATCCTAGCTAACTGCAACTCACTGTATGTTAGAAAATATGCAGAAATTAAAATTTAGCAACAAACAATTTAATCACCAAATTTAAATCTAAATTTAGAATCATTAGTCACCACCCTTCCGATTAAAATTCTATGGAAACCGCTAAATACTCAGCTAGCACTTTTGATTTGATGGCACTGCACCACATTAATGAATCAAGAATTTCATGATGACATTGAAACATGATCACATTATTATGCACTAAATTTGCACACCTTATTTTGGATTTATTACTTGTTCCAATTACCTAGTGATGGTGTGTGCTACCTTATCGGCTTCATTTTCATTTCTACTTTGCACACATAAGCACCTCCATAGTTAATATGGCTTAAGAAAAATATATGAAATGACCACTATTAATTTTGAAATCTTCAACTTGCTCGATTCACAATCTTTGTACTGCTCAAATTTGAATCAATTTATCACCAACTTTATGTAAAGAATTAATTTGATTTAACATTCCACTCTGAAGATAATTATCTAGTTTCCACCTTGCTTACAATTTCCAAGACTTCACTCGAGGCAACTATGTACCACAACTTCCTCACGAATTTCTATAAATTTTTCACTTCTTCTCGAATTCTTCACTCTTTTGCTTAGCTTTCTTGTTATTTTGCATTTCTTGCTCTGCTAGTTCTTGCTTTCTTCTAGGTTATGGATACTCCAATTTTCTTGTCCTACTCTCGCCGCCAGAATGTTTTCTTGGGAAGTATCACACCACAAAGTCTTAAAAAGGTTTTCTTCATTCGGACTTCCAATTTCACTATACCAAATTTGTGCTTAGTTCATGGGGAAAATTATGTAGAATCAAGCCACTACTTCCGTTTTTACTCTGACGTGGCTTCTCATTTTGTAGCATTACTTTTGGATATTTGGATTCCTATAGAATATGTTTGCTCAACTACCAATTTGATAGTAAGGCTTGAATATTTGGAGAATCTAGATACTTATTTTTCTGTTGCACACCCAACCATTAGAATCCCTTCCACGGATGATATTCCTCAGTTATTGGAACACAGGGAAGTGGTTCCACTCTGGCCTTTCCTCACTAACCTCCATATTCGTGACTTTGAAGTTCACTCATAAATTTCCTACATAGGGTATTTGTCCCTAATAGATGAGGCATCCCATATCGACTAAATGGCTACTACTACCTACAACTCGACTTACTCTTTTTTGACTTTTTTAATCTTTTGAAACAAGAATTTTGATACTTCTATATATACGTGATACACACACACACACACACAAACATATATATATATATATATATATATATATATATATATAGATTTTTAGTACATCTTAAAGCATGTATTTATTGTGCATGGCTTTATCATTTTCATTTCACATCATAATTTTACAAATGTTTGGATTAACTCTCATGTGCAAGATAAGTTAAGCAGAATCTACTAAAGCAGAGGCCAAACGAAAATGAAAGGAAAATAAAGAAAGAAAGAAAGAAAAGCAAAACAAAACAAAACTAACTCTAACTAATCAAACCTCTAATTTAAAAAATGATTAACCCTAACAAAACAACTTATTTTAAATTCAATGACAATTTTCATTGTTGTTTTGGTATGAATTACAATAGGTTTATCCTTAAATTCATTCAAAAAAAATTCAACAAATCTACTGTAACAATGAATTCTTCTAATTTTTTTTGTGTTTAATAATCATAAATTCAAAAATGTACATACCAATGACTTGGCTCATATGTATGAAAACGACCTCATTAAAGGTCGATTGCACACACTTCATCTAATGTGACCATACTCTACCTTCTATCAGCCCTGGTTCATGGTTTTTCTCTGTACTATGTTCATTTCTCGACTTTCTCCTCCAAAAATCTTTGTGTCTTTAGTCCTATCTTCACTTTGTACTTTGTTAGACCAAGATATATCACAATTTATATTGTTATCAGAGAGAAAAATTAAAAGTTTGATACTTTGTATCATGCATAAAATTAGAAAAATTTCCTTTTTTAACTTGGAATTTTCAACTTGGATCAAAATACACGCGTCTCCCACTCAATTTTCCCACTCCTTTTCTTCATTTATGTTTTCCATGTATAAGGAGAATGATGATTCATCAATATTGTTTCCTCATTTTTGATGCAATGTCTCTAAATCTCGGCATTCTCACTTATTTTCCTACAAAACATTAGGATTTTCTTTATAATAATTGCAATTGTCAAACTATCTTGATGTATCAGATTATTTTTTATTATTTCCAATTCCACTACAGTTACACACATTTCTCATTAATGGTTCCTTTGTTCTAGTAGTTAGAACTTTTTTTTTTAATAGAATCACTTTACACATGGCCAAACTTACCCTAGTTAAAAAAACTTCACAATCAAGTTCACTGTGATTAGTTGTATCATGAATTCTACACTCGGTGACTCTACCAAAGGTGAGTAAACTCAAAGGATGTAATATCTAGTTAAAAAATTTCCAAAGTTTCTCAACTTCCATATTAAAACACCAGTTTGCACTCAAAATTTTCTTTACAAGCTTTCTCCCTTGAAATTAGGACTAATACAAAATTCAAAATACACCCTCATTCTAGTGCCAATTTCTGTTGATGGTGATGTTACTCGCAACAACATGGCGAATAAATTCTCCACACAAAAATTGTGAAGAGCCTATCCTTCTTCAAAGACGTAACCAAAGACAACCCCATGGGATCTGTATGATAGGATAAAGGTTGGCTTAGTTCAATCCCAAGTCTTTGGTAGTCAGGTATTGACAATACTAGGTTCACTTCAGGGTATGATGTGATATTTTTGTTAATCTCAAAGGGACTATGGTTGTTTGAAATTATATGTATTAGACACTGAATTTTGGTTAGATCACAAAATAATATCATGAAATTGAAAGATTTCAAATTATATTTCATGAACGTCAACAAATTTTTCTATCACTTAAGTAGATTTAGTTTTAAGCATTCAAAAATTTCATATGAAATGAAAGATTTTCAATAAATTTTATTCATTCATCTATTTTTTGAAACATTTTTTAGAATTTAAACATCTATTCTAAAAGAAAACATAAAAAAAATTACTAAAAATTAAAATTTCTCCCGATTATTCTCCACGCATGCCCCAAAGAATCAACCAAATTGAAGCAAACCAGTTTATACTTCACTAGAATTATTCACAGCTACATATAAAATTATGTAAGCTTTTAAAGAGGGGGGTTTTAGTTTGGACACCGAGTAGGTTCTACATGCACCCTTAAATGGTGTAGCACACAGTCTTGTTCGTAAAAACTAACAAAATCACCTACAAAGATTCATGAGATAGGTAGCTATCAAATTGGCTTCAATATTGATTAATATCTACATGCATACAAGTTTTTAGTATGATTCAGAAAACAGGAAAAAATGAACAAAACTAAGAGAAGTTTTGGCTCTTCTAGAATCCACAAATTCTAAAATTAACTTAAAAAGAAAGAGCCTTTGGCCTTTTATAAAAATAAGGCATAGATAGGATAAGACAAATACATGAGGAAATCCAAGGGACGAATCACATCAAGGCACATGGAATGTAGTGATTGTTAAGAGAATTGTAATTGAAGTCAATGAAGGTCAACTTCGATTACACATTGAAGCACTTCAAGCTTTTATCTTTTGTTAGCAGGGTTCCTTCTTGGAACCAAAAAAAATTTCTCAAATGAAATGTAGGAACTTCCCATACATTCAGAATGATCGGGTGGAATTTTTGTTCCTACATTAAGGTTCAGCCTCAATTTGAATATTCCAAGAATGATTGATCCCTAAAATGGATACACTCTTTTGCTGCATGCCTAAACTCCAGAGTTTCGGTTTCCTGGTATCTGGTGTATCTTCGCAATGAACTCTATCCCACCATGAGATTTCAAAGTGTATTGTTGAACCTAGTAACACCATTGGATCTATCTACAAATTTGATTTGCCTAACCGTCCATACTCGAACTCTGCATTTCTTGCAATCACAAATTCCACTCATTAAATCCCTTTTAAATAAAACATTGATAAACATCTCATGTAAATAAAACCATTGTCCAAATGTTATCACATAAATTTATTATAAATAACACACTTTCAAGTATATCATAAATTCTTGCATGATTATTTTCTATATACTAGATTACTAGACTATCAAACTCATTAGATAACCACAAGATTTTAAAACTTCATTTTACATCGCTACCTGGTTCTCGATACCTAGTATTCAGTTTTACCCATAAATTTTCCTTGGACTTCAATTTTACCGAAACTCCCACTTTACCGGACCTCAACTTACTAGACCAAAAAATTATGCTTACATTCGCATTACCATTTTCACCTTTCCAAACATTTTTGGTTCCTGGTATCCTGTACCTGGAACACTACATTACAAAGTACTCTTTTATTAACTATTTTTCTTTGCTCTTTACTTCTGGTGATCTTTTCAACTTGTTAACTCCTTCCATAAGAGTTAAATTTTTTCACTTGGGTCCCCACATCTTACAGTCTTAGGGTGTGTTGTGAGACCACACAACACCTATCTCACTCTTTCTATATCTGTTATGCTCTTGCTCTCTCCTCCCCTCTCTCTACTTGCCCCTCTACTTCTCTCTCCCTCCCTCCATCCTCTGTCTACTTCTCTATATCACTTCTCTCCCTCTCTATCTATGTACCTATCTTTCCATCTCTCTACTTACCTCTATTTCCCTCTCTCCCTACCTCCCTCCCTCCTTACCCATCCACTCTCTATATATATCTCTGCCTATCTCTCTCTCACTACCTCTCTCTCTACTTACCTCTTCCTACACAAAGAGAGATCTAGATGGATGGAGGTATGGAGTGGAGATAAAGAGAAGTATTTATGGAGAGAGGTAGAGAGAGGGACATTGAGGTAGGTAGAGAGGGATAATGATGTAGAGCATGGGTGGATAAATCCAAACTAATCTCAATCAACCAAAATTTCAAGCTTCCAAACATTCAATGGTGGTTATTGACCCACTAGTCTTCATTATCCTAGTAGTACTTCCCAACTAGTTTTTCCATAACAAATTTTTGTGTAGACCTCAAACCCAGATTGTAAGGGAATTTGAGTACCTTTTTCACCATTTACAAACATATCTAGATTCCAAGTATAGTTTCTTTGGAAGGAAAAGGCTTAAAATTGACCATCCTAGTCTCTAGGCCTAATTTCTTGAACAAACTTGGTAGCAACAAATTGTGGTTTTTCAGCCATAATTTTCACTACAGACATGATATCAAGAATATAATCATAGTTTCAGATGCCCATTTTGGCTTTATACAACATACCTCAAAATTAAGGGTGGTCACTTTGTATGGAACCCTTCAAAAATTGGTTTGTTTGCTCATTATTACCCAAACTAGGGTTTCAGACCTATTTGCAGTAAAATGGACACAAGTCCCTCAACAAACAATGAAATTGAGTGCAACAAAAAGAAATAGAAATTATATTCAATTATATTTCATTTCCAATTGTTCTCATTCCATGAAACAACTGTATAGGTCTGTACCATTCATAAAAACAAGGAAAAGCATTGCAAAATGCAGAAAACAAAAAATGTTTTATTAATCCAACTTCAAGATTTTCAATAACCACCATCTCCCCAACCTTGGCTTCAACCCTCCAAGGATTATTCAAACATGTACCAATGGTTCTCAACTATTTTTTTGAGTTACAACTATCCAACTTACCTCATTTACAACTTATGACTCTTCACATTCCATGTGTTTACAACTTTGACAATATTTGTTCAACTTTTTATAATTTTTGCATCTAGACTCTAAACAACAACCAATACCACTAATTAGACCCCAAAAGACATGAAATGGTATTTCTAGACATTATTACATATTAATAACTTAAACAAAACCAAAATTCTAATTTTGAACCTACTAAACCTAGGGTGCTTTGGCATCATACTCCCGAGGAAGAAAGATTCAAGCTCCACTTGAATGTAAGGTAGAAACATGAGAACTATACTTGGAAGTTCCTGCCTAATGTCTTTAAATCCCTACTTGTTATCTTCTTTTAAATAGTCCCATTTTGGTTTCATCTTCACCTTAGGTTTCTTGATCATTTGACAAAGGTATTTGAATTTTTTAAAATAAGTTTGTCCCCCATTTGGATCTCTAAATCCTTCTTTCAACAATGCTTGAATAAATTTTAGATGAAATTGATCAATCTTCCCAGTAGATTGATGATACTCTTCCTCTTGCACTTGCATGATAACAATGGAAACATTGTCCTCTGAAACTATTTGCTTAACACCATAATTGACTATGTCTTCTTTGCCCTGCTTTTCACACTTAGTGACCCTTCAAACATAACAACATCTAATTGAAGCATCTTGGACTGCAAATCCTCAATAGCAACTTTATCTTTCACATCTACAACCCTCTCTATTGTCCTAGTAATAGATAGAAATCTATTTGCATTCTCAAACTCAAATGATATATTCCCAACATGGTGAACTAAATGGAAAGCTTTGTCCTTGCATTCAAATAACTAAAAATTTGAACCCTACACTATGTTTACCAGCAACTTACCTTTCTCAAATTGCTCATTAAAATCAAATTCACTTTCTTGACACAACTATAAATGATTGATACTTGGCATTGGGAATAAAGAATGTGAAAACTCATCCACAACTATGTCTATACCATCCTTTGACATGCTTTGGATCTCCCATGGAAAATTAGATATGTCAACTGTTGTCTTGAAAATCTAAGGTCTGATCATGATTTTAAAATCCACCTTTTCCTCCTTCACTATGACTTGTACAAACTCCTTTTCACTCACCAACATAGCACTAGAACCTATTTGTGATTCAAAACTTTCCTCTTTCTCAAATGGATTTTTCTCTTCCTTTGTTAACAAATAATTCCCAATGTTTGGTCCTATTTTCTTCTCTTTCCTTCTTCTCTTTAGAATAATCTTCTTGATAGGCCATTTAATCTTCTTCCTTATTGGCCAATGCCAACCTTTTTATTGGTTTCCCCTCTCAAGCAATTACTGCATCTCAAGTTCCATTCTTTCTTGAATTTTTTCTAGTTGTTCCAAGTCTTGCCTCAACTCTATTTTCTCTTGTTGCACTTTTATCTATTCTTCCTTCTCAATTTTCTTCTTCATCTTACTTTTCTCTTTTCTCATCAGTGGCTTCTTGCTTGTAACCTCCGTACTCTACAAGTCTCCATAGAATTTTCTCCTCAACACTTCCATTCTTCTTTCTCAATAAATTCTCTTTCACCTTTCTTCTTCTTGTCTTCATGATACCTCACCTCAGGCCTCTTCTTTTTTTCCTTGGCCTAGTCTTTTAGCATCCAGGCTACTCCTTCAACCTACAAAAAGACAACACATAAACTCTAAAAACTTATCTTTCCTAGATCTTCGAGCTTTGATACCAATTTGATATAGAGCAGGGGTGGATAAATCCAAACTTTCAAGCTTCCAAACATTCAATGGTGGGTATTGACCCACTAGTGTTCATTCATCCTAGTAGTACTTCCTAACTAGTATTTTCATCACAATTTTTTGTGCAGACCTCAAACCCAGATTGTAAGGGAATTTGAGTACCCTTTTCACCATTTACAAACATATCTAGATTGCAGGTATAGTTTCTTTGGTAGGAAAAGAGCTTAAAATTGACCGTCCTAATCTCTAGGCCTAATTGTTTGAACAAACTTGGTAGCAACAAATTGTGGTTTTTCAGCCATAATTTTCACTGCATACATGATATCAAGACTATAAACATAGTTTCAGATACCCATTTTTTCTTTATACAATGTACCCCAAAATCAGGGGTGGTCACTTTGTACGGAACCCTTAAAAAATTGGTTTGTTTGCTCATTATTACCCTAACTAGGGTTTTAAACCTATTTGCAGTAAAATGGACACAACTCCCTCATAACATAATTAAATTGAGTGAAACAAAAATTTGTAGAAATTAGATTCAATTATATTTCATTTCTAGTAGTTCCCATGCCATGAAACAACCATACATGTCCATACCATTCATTCGAATAGGGAAAAACATTGCAAAATGCAGAAAATAGAAAATGTTTTATTAATCCTACTTCAAGATTTTCAATAACCACCATCTCCCCAACCTTATCTTCAACCCTCCAGGAATTATTTAAACATGTACCAATGGTTCTCAACTATTTTTTTGACTTACAACTATCCAACTTCCCTCATTTACAACTCATGACTCTTCACATTCCATGTGTTTACAACTTTGACAACATTTGTGCAACCTTTTACAAGTTTTGCATCTAGAATAGATACCCAATGACCAATACCACTAATTGGACCCCAAAAGAAATGAAATGGTCTTTCTAAACCTTATTGCATATTGAGAACTTAAACAAAAACAAAATTCTAATTTTGATCCTACTAAAGGTGCTCCTGCACTAGATAAGAGAGAAATATAAGTAGAGAGGGAGAGAGAGAGAGGTAGGGAAGGAGAGAGAGGTGAGATAGAGATGGATAGGTGATATGGAGAAAATTAGAGAGGGAAGGAGGGAGAGAGAGATTGGTGAGATGGAGAGAAGTAAAGGGAAGGAAAGAACAAGAAAGAGAGGGAGAGAGAGAGGGAGGTAGAGGTAGAGAGGGATAGGTGAGATAGAGAGAAGTAGAGAGAAGGAGAAAAAGAGGTGATATAGATAAAAATAGAGAGGGAAGTAGGAAGGGGAAGAGAGATAGGTTACATAGAAAGTAGGGAAAAGAGAGAGAGACGTGAGATGTATAAAGAGATAGAGAGACAAAGACAAATAGATATAGACAAACATAGACAAACAATCATATAGATAGATAGAGACAGATAAAGATATAGAGACAAAGAGAGGAGGAAAGGAGAGAGAGAGAGGTATAGAGTGGTGACATAGAGAGAAGTAGATATGGAAGGAGAGAGTGAGAGAGAGGGGAGGAACAAAGGGAGAGGTATAGAAGGATAGGTGACATAGATAATGGTGAGATAGAAAGTGGGGGGAGGGAGAGATGGAGAGGTAGAGAGAGAGAATGGTGAGATAAAAAGTGGGGGGGAGGGAGAGATGGAGAGGTAGAGAGAGAGAATGGTGAGATATAAAGAGGGGGAGATGGAGGGAGGGATGGAGAGGTAGATAGAGAGAGAGGAGGAAGGTGGGAAAGAGAGAGGGGGGGAGGTAAGTAGAGAAAGAGGGAGGGAGAGGCAAGTATAGAGACTAAGAGGAAAGGGAGTGAAGGAGGGAGAGTGGGAGAGGTGTACAGAGAGAGGAGGTAGATAGAGACGAAGTGGTAGGGAGTGATGGGGGGAGAGATAGGTAGAGAGAGGGAGAGGATATAGAGATAAATAAAGAGGGGAGGAGAGAGGTTAGATAGAGATAAACAAAGAGGGAAGGGGAGAGAGAGACAAAGACAGAGATAGAGAGAATTATAAAGGGAGAGAGAGAGAGGTAAATCTTGAGCTCAAGGGAGAGAGGTATATAAAGGGATGGAGATAGGGAGAGAGAGAGATAGAGAGGTCTAGATTACAAGAGATATAGATAGAGTGAGATAGAGAGAGAGAGAGAGAGAGAGAGATGATGAGAGCATATTCATTACTAAAATTTGAGTTGTTGATTATTGAAATTTGACTATTTGAAAAACTATAAGATCTTCCAAAACCTAGAAGTTGCATTTTAACTCCTAGAGGTTTGAAACCATTCTCAAACATCCTGAAACTATATACATGAAATATAAAAGTAAATGTGTATATATAAATGTCACTTAAAATTTTATTTCATGTATATAATTTGACTTAAAGAGAAAGAGAAAGAGATATTTCCAAGAAAACAATAATGTGAATGCATTATAATGCACTCACATTATTATTTTCTTTCAAAATTTATAAGCCTTTGGGTTGAATTTTCCATGGGCTTCCAACCTATAGGTTTAGACTAACTTTTCAACATCCAAAGATGTGTCTTTGTAAATAGTAAAAAATTGACATAATCTCAAGCATGCTCCCCATTAGCTTTACATGTGTTTTAATGTAAATTCAAAAAAATACCACAATAATGTTATCTCTTATCTTTCTAACCATGAATTTTTTTTCATGTTTTATGTATGTGAAGGGTTTCATATTTAATTTCTTTTGTTAGTGTATCTATTTTTGTCATAAACCAATGTGTGGTATTTTTACTTTATTTTTTAACGATTCATTGAAATTTTAAATAAATTAAGTTTTATAAACTAGACTCCATTCTACACATATTTTAAAAAATATTGTTTGATCAGTTTTCAATAAAATTAGAAGGGAGCACACTCAATTTTCTATTTTGTATGATGTTTCCACTTTGAAAAATAGTAGAAAATTTGAGCATAAACTACATGGTATTAGCTAGTTTCTTACCAAATAAATTTTTGAAATATTAAAAATAAGTTAACATTTTAGCTTGGGGGCCATACTAGATGCTATATTGGGTATGTGTAGGATCATGATGGGCCAAAAAGTGGCAATATGATGGGTATGTGTAGGGTATGTGGCTGACAGCTTTTCTTTTACCCAAAATTGATGAAACGAAAAGGGTTTTTAAAGGAGATTTTGAGCTTTCCATCAATATAAATTATGCTTTACTTTGAATTTAATAAATAATTATTATTCATTTTCTATTTGAATTACTACTAAAGTCCTGATTGATAAGCTGATTGAAAAAAATCTATAGCTTTCAAACGGTTTCACATTTTTTGAATCTAAAACATGCATCAAGCTCTATGCTTCACATACTATAGGATTAAAAAAATAAAAAATGAATTTCATGAAGTTTTGACCAAGTTAAGGTGGTCAGACATACGAGTTTTTATATTTTCTAAAAGTTGTAATAAAAAATTCATAATTAATTATTTACTTGCAAAAAAATAAAAAAAATATGCATCACAGCGGGACATGAGTCCTCTACTTATATCTAAAATCTTATAAAAAAATATGATCATTTTATTGTGGTTAGGGTGGTCAGACAAACACCTACTTATTTTTTCCACAAATTTAAGTACTACTACTGCTGAAATTTCAAATTTTCACCTTAGATTTTTTATTTTTAAATAAACCTAGTAGTTTAGAAACTACATTCATTTTTCTACAAATTCTATTCTTACATATTTTTGAAATAATATAGATAACTTATTCAATTTTTTACGTCAAGTTTCCTAACTCTATTTTTTTTGAATTTTTTGCCACTTAAGAGCTTGTTTTTTCCATGAAGATCCTGCACATACCCTATTATGGTGTTTTGAAAAAAAATAGGACCAATATATGTGGCCCCCCTTCTGAACCCATTGATCTCTACCATTTTCCAAAAACATTAGTAGTTTATAAAGTAGATTTGGAGCACTATGACTCCTATTTTTATCGAATCTTTAAATTTTGAGTGTAACTATCTTCAATTTCTCATCCAAGATCGGTCTTTCTTGATTTCAATAAAATAGTGACCACTTAAGACCCCTTTTTGGTCCCCCATATTTTTGCACTTACCCATAACTAATTTTTATGAGTGGAAATCTAAACATACATATTTGATTTGGAAAAATGTGCAATGTTTGAAATTGTTTACCTTGATTTTTTCTATGTGAATATGCATAAGGATAGATGGTGTATTGGAACACATTAATAGAATGTATTGAATTGTGAAGTTCAATATCTCCATAGTTATACCCTTAACATATCAATTTTATGCTTCTAAGTGAAAGGTTTGACAATGAGAATCAAGGGTACAATGGCACTAGGATGGTCTCACAAGAAATTAACACAAAATAAAATATAATTTAAATATCTTTGATCTATATTTTTTTCTCACATTCCAACATTCAATATGATCTTCACAAGAGTGAGTGAATGTAATTAAATAAAACAAGTAAGAACATACATGAGAATAACATGTAAAAATTAAAACAATAATGACTAATGAAATGGTTAGAGAGGAAAGACCTTAAATTTTGAAATTCAACAATTTATAGATGAGATCCACAATAGCAAAATTTATTTGGGTCAAGTCTATACTCAAGAATCTAATCAAAATGTTGAATAATAAGTCAATGATTAAGGAATCAATATATGGAATTTCATGAGCTAATTTCATGCAAGATTATGATATTTGTTAGCTAATTATTGCACTTACAACACTCCAATCAAAGAAAACCCAAAACATAAGGGAAAAGTGTATGTATATGTAATTTTCAACATTACATTTTTCTTTCACTTTGTTATGTATGCCAATTAATAAGAAAATGCATATCAAATTAATAATAGTCAACATGTAAATAAAATATATTTAACACTCAAAAGGATAATAATCTATATATTTCATGAATACTTTGTCTGAATAATTACAAAATAGAGAAATAATGCAATAAATGTGTAATCTCACAATAGCGAGTCCCACTATTTTGCCAAGATGGACATTTATATCAACATTTTTAACTGAATATTCACCTTCTAAGACATATAGTAGCTAAACCGTTAGAAATTATTAACATTTATATCAACATTTTTAACTTAGGGTGAGAAGCATTATGCACCCTACACCAGTTAGGCTACAATAATTCTTCAAAGTCCATTTTTGTCCCAAACTTACCTGGTCTTCCATGCATTTCTAAATAAACTCCCAAAATTATCATACAATCTAAGATTACTATCACCTAGTTTAGAATCTTCACCATTTTCTTTCATTACCTTAGTGCTCTCATAAGGTTGAGTCAGGTTTATAGGTATGTCTTGCATCATAAACACCTCTTCTACTTCATACTCTTTAGCAGCAGTTGCTAGGACATAGTTCCTAAACTTGCTTCAGAAATTAGCACTTCATTAGAAGTATTCTGATATTCAGTAATCAAGTATTTTAGTCTAGGTTCCCTCTCAATCCTATTCTAATTTGGGACTCCCTTCCAAGGAAACCACATGTGGGAGTGATCGATTGAAGTGTATCCATTAAGTACTCTCATAAAATCTTTGCCAAGGATCATTCGATAGGCATCAAGTATATCAGCGACTTGGATGTTAATAACTTGTTGCACTCTTGGGTCTAATGCTACTTACATCGGGATCATGTTTAGTTCCCCTACTACACTCACCTCAGTTTTATCTAATTGAATCACTTTTAATTAGGAGGGAGCAAGAGTGATGCCCAGGGCTTTGCAAATAGAGAAAGGCATCACATTTGTATATGCACTTGAATCTAGTAGACAATTATGTAGATTTTTGCCAAAGATTCGAATGGAAATCAAAAAAGGAGGAATATCTTGCTTGGTTTGAAATAGACTTACTAAAGAATCAACATTATCCACTTGGATCTTTTTCTTTTCCTTACTCCTATCATTTGTTTGTGCTTGTGATTGCTCCCTTATCTATTGAGTATCCTGACTTGAGGCTGATTGGGAATTTTGCATTTTCTTAGCTGTATCTTTAACCAAGGGTTCTGTAAATCCAACCCTCTTGGCAGCAAGGTCTTGTGAGAACTTTATGGATGTAGGGTCACTCAATGAAATCAATGCAACACTCTAAATAGTTGGGACTCTCAATAGGTCGAAGGCTGAGAGGCTAATATTCATCTTCTTGAGCTCTTTTGCCACGTATTCTCCCATCTAAAACATAGTCATATTGGACTGACTACTCCTTGTTGATGTCCCTTGTTGATCCTTGGAAGCTTCTCCCTTCGAAGCATCGAAGGATCCTCCTCTAGAGAAATATTTCCTTGTTACATAAGGGTACGAAGGGTTATTAGTAGCATTGGGTTCAGGAGGAGTACTAAAATTATTTTGTGGTGTAGAGGTGGTAAATGGTCCACCATCATATCTATTCCTTAAATCATATAGCCTGGTTCTTTGGTGGAACATCTATACTTCATCAATTTTCTATTCTTCTTTTTCCAAGGGACCATTGTCAACAACTTCATCAATTTCAAATAGCTTTGATATTGACTCCCCATTGTACACTTGTTTTGATTTTGCACTTTCCTTCGAGGATTCTTCTTTAGGTCCATTCTCTTCCCCTCTAGGAAAAGCAGCATGGTTCAACACCAATACTGGAGAATCATAAGGATCTGAAGGTACTATTTCTTGACCATACAAGGGACCTCTAGTGATATCCTGCACCTCCATCTGGAATATTGCTGCTACAATTTGGAATTGAGGACAATTGAACTCCAAATGTTGGGTTGTTTTGTGAACTCAACAGTATCCCCTGAGAGCAAATTCTACTAAGAGGACTATGCTAGTAGTCTTTTTTGAATTGTTGGGTTGGTCTAATGGTGTTGGAACCCCCCCATTGTTAGGACTTATGTTCCATGCCCTATTTTTCCTTGGTTTTTGTCTCCTGTCAATTTTTTTCCTAAGGCCTAACCTTTGTCATAACCTTGATTATATCCTTGCCTAGATTCCCAACTATCTCTATTATAACCAAACTCTCTATTATCTCGGTTATCACTATTGTAGTTAGATTGGATGCTTCATTGGGAACCTTGTAATTGGTTGTTCTGATTCCTCAAGTAATTCACCTAGGTAGACAACTTCTTAACTTGTTATGTTAGTCCATCCAATATTTCCTTGTCTGAGTTGCTTGATGCAGGCCCAAAATTTGTAGATTTTTGTCGATAGACTGCATGAGAACCTTGGTTGAAAGATTGATTTAACACCTTAGAGTTTTGTAGATAACTTGGGATGTTGGCTTGTTGTTGAGGAAAGGATGCTTGACTCACAATATGTGAATAATTAGGTACAAAAGAAGCTTGATTCAGAGGGGGTCACGAATGGGGAACTATAGGCAGTTGTGGAACTGGGTTCATAAAAGGAGTCTGGTTGCTTATTGCTTGATTTATAGCTTGGACCTGTCCTGGGTGAGCAGTAGGCCCTAATGATGGAAAAGGTCCTGACAAGTGTTGTCTTAAATTTGTACTTGCCTCAACTGCTTCTATGTAGGCATTCAATAGACTATCAAGGGGGCTATGCTTCCACTTGAGGAAAGTAGAAGTTAGGCTATCCAATGCATCGTAGTAGACTTTTCTTATTATGGCATCATCCACAACATAAGGTGCTTGTAATCTGGTATAGGAATGATGGAACCTATTATTAAAAGACCCTATTGGTTCATTGAATTCCCTTTTAACCCTAGTGAATTACAGATATAATTCATTGGCACTGGTGGGAATTTTGAACTTGAGAAGAAAGGCATTTTCTAGATCAACCCAACTGGTTACAAAACCAGTTGGAAAATGATTATAGTAGTAAAATGCTTCTTCACCCAGGGAGCATGGAGAAAGTCTGTAGGAAACATCTTCATGGAAAATTCCCCTATCCCTCAGGGCTATCTAAAAAATTCTAATGTGCTCTTCAGCTCTTTTGTTGGGATCACCTACATGAAAATTGGAGAAGAAGTGCTCTAGGTTTTTGGGCATGAAATTGTAGTTATTGAAGAGAAAAGGTGAAGGGTTGTTTTCCAAAAAGGCTATTGGTGGTTGAGGTGGTAGGAGAGGTTGGTTGACCTATGTTTGAGGCTATTGAATGGGCAAGGGATTAGATTTGGTGGGTGTGGGTTCAGTGGAGGTTGACTCAGAATCTGAAGATGAAGAGGATGATGATGGCTAGATGGCTAAAGATGATGAGGCTCCTCCATTTTGGTCCTCCTTGACCTAGTAAGAGGTTCTAACTCCTTAAAATCTCCTTGTGAGGTAGACTTGGTTTGTCTCTTGAATATCTAAAGAGATATTGATGATAGGAATTGCTCCAGTTTGTTGAAAGGTAAATGTCTATCAGCAAGCCTCAAGAGATAACCCAAAGGTCTCTAATGTTAGGTCTTGAAAAATTTAGTGAAACAACTCAGAGATAATGTGAAAATGTTGGTTTTCCATAAAGGGCCTTACACACAAATGTTGAAGCTTCTTGAATTCATCAAATATGACAATATGGTGATGCTTTTAGATTCTAAACGAATCATATTTTAAAGAAATGACAAAAGATGTAAGGGTTTCAGAGAAATATTAATCTAACTAGTAGAATCAGTTGTGAAAACAATAGAATATCCAAAGTGACCCAACCCCCTTTAAACCAATTTCTGCTAAACCCAGATTATCCTGTAGTATTATAGAAATAGTGCTATCTCTTAAGGTATTTAAGATTTTCACAAAGCATTCACACCCTAACACAGATATAGCATTTAAATGAACAAACACTTCAGAATTGAACTAAGCACATAAGATATAGGCCCAGGCTAACTTTACACAACTACCCACAATCAGTAAGAAGCTAAAAGTATGGACCAAGGGTTGCTCAAACACTCTGGATTTTCCACCATAGACACAACTAAGACATAAATATATCTAAATTTATTTAGAAAGTAACTTAAAGCAAACTTCTAAAATCTAAAATACAAGAATCACCAGAACCATGCATAGATGAATAAGAACAATGAGGAAAACCATATAACAATGCCTCCTTTGTATTTACTTCATCAGAAATTTGCAACAGTTCAAGTTTTTCCAGTATCTCCAATATTACAAAGCTCTCTAATGCCTTAGCTAAACTTCTAGCACTTTTCTCCAAATGTCTAACCTTCACAAATGATGGAGAAACCCCTATTTATAATAATTTACATCAAGGGCATCCCAAATTATGGTTTCATAAATTAGGTCGACCAAGTAGGTCATCCATACATTCCCTCCCAAATTTCAAGTTCAAAATATACATCAAAATAATGGAGGTTGGCCTCCAAAGTCAACTTTTAGCATTAAATACATGTTAGGCACAAAATCCAAGGTTCCACCAACCTATCTCTCAAGTAAAACTAGAATTTAATGGCACATTATCCTAGGCCATCATGTTGCATCGCCCATCTCCCCTTCACCTACCCCATTTTTTCTATTAATTCCTTTTAATTTTAAAAGAATTCGATCTAGGTCGGCCTGGGTTGGGGTAGATATAACATTGATTCTAGCCCTAGTTAATTTCAACTCTACCTCATACTTGACTAAGGTCTTCTCCCAGTCAACATATAAACCCTAATATTTATCTAGACATGATATATAAATAGCATCATCTTCCAACTAATCCTTAACCACAAGGCCCTTAGCATTTGGAGAATAAAATTCATGCCACCATTGCTGAAATTGCTCCACATACAAGTCCCTTTGTCTAAATTTCTTCCTTCCCGTAATCATTTCCAAAAAACTGTTGCAGTTGTCAAATACCTCTTTTACCTTTACCTGTGCCTTGGACAACTTCTTGGGAGCCTTCATTCTGAGTTCATTTTGAAATTAATCTCTTCTATCCATTCCATGGAATTATGAGTATCATGTATAGTAAAGATACCCTCTTGAACCAAAGTCTTGGCTAGAATTGCAAGAATCCTCTCCAATTATTTGACAATTGTATCATTCGGTGGTTGCAAACAATCCTACAGGAAGTATGCTATGTCGTTAGAGAGGAATGATGACTTCAAATAATATGGCAACAACTTCTCAATCATTTCATCCCCTCTATTGCTAACATTTTGCAACCACTCTTGGGTATCCTTTGTGAAAGACTTCAATATTTCTATCTCTGAGACAACCTCCTTTGAAAACACGCCCTCTAGAAATGAGGAGTTTTCAATGCTTTGAGACTGTTGAGGCTTAATTAAATGTTAAATATACATGTGCACCTCTCTCAATTTATTTTTCAACTCCAACTTTTCTTCAGTCTCCTTATCTAGTCTTCTTAGAATTGCCTAAGAAGATTCCTAGAAGTCTTCCTTCTCTTGTTCCATCGTGGTTGGGCCCAAATTCATAGTCTACACTTTTTAATCAGAAGGCCTTAATTCATCCTTGTACTTATTTTTGGGAGGGATGGCCACATGGACAATCCTATTGTTGAACTCATCCCTTGAAAATTTAGAGATTGTTTAGGCTCTCCTCCTTTCCTTTAGCTGTCCCCATTTTTCCAATAGCTTGTCCCAACTCGAGGTCTCATCTTCCACAATAATTGACTTTTGTTTTAGTCTTTTCTCCAACCAGTCTGGGGCAGTGGGTTGTTGTATTTATGTATTTCCTAGAGGAGTGTTATGTTTAGATTGATCATGAGGAGGAATTTCATCCACAACCTCTATATTCTCCTCATCTTTTCCTTGGGCATGTTGCTCCCTTTCTCTACTATCTTTATCTTTAGACTGCTCCTCTGAATGTGGCACATTAGCATGTTCACTAGTTTGGGATTGGGAAGGAATTTCTATTGTGACCTCAAAAGTAGTCTCCCTTTTGATTTATATCTTCTCCCCTAATTCCATATCCAAGTCACTTAGTTGTCCCACCTCGGGTGTTGACACTTCTTCACTTTGTGTTTATTCATTAGGATTGTCAAATGGGCCTTCTTTTCCACCTATTTTCTCTTGTCCCTTTGAAGTCTCACCCTCTTGTATATTCTATATTGGGGATGGAGCGGGTGAATTATCCCTTGTGACTTCCTTTTTAGTTCTTTTGTGGGATTATCAGTAGGAGTCTCCTCGGTGTATGCCTTTTCAAATCCAACTCTCAATTCTCCTATAGGTGACACCCTCTATTTTGGAAAATTTCTCCTTACATACACCTCTGGTTTCTCCCCAGAGCTTTCAATGTCAACAACTTTGGGAGGGGTAACCGAAGCTTCAAAAGTCTTTGTTTTCTTAGCTAGCCTTTTCCCTTTAGTCACTAACTTCCTCTTCTTAGCAGGTTGAGGAATCTTCTCTCCCTCCTCAATAGCTTCCCTAGAAGTCTCTTTTATCTTTGGTGTAGGGTGCCTCTTAGTCTTCTTTGCTTGTCCTTGACTTCTAGTTCTCCTCTTTAGTGTGAGGGGATTTTGTTCTTTCTCATCCCCATGTGAAGGGTTTGCAGTATCATCTTTTTTTAGCCTCAGTGTCATCCTGATAATGGGATTCAAGATTTTCCATTAAGTCATAGGTGAATTTGGAACCATCTGCTTGCAACTCTGCAACTTTGTGCTTGACCTACAGTTTGGAGTATCTCTTCATAGGCTCAGTTTTCTAATCAAGGTCAACCACCTCCTCTTCTAGCCAATTCCTTCATGGAAGGGGTTGATTTTTGTATGGCTCATAATCATGGTATTGTATCAAATCTCCTTCATCTTCATCGACATGATCTGGCACTTGTTCTACCTTATAGAGCCTAATAAGTTTCAAGGGCAGCCTAGAATACTTCCTTTTTATTACCTCAAATTCATCTCAACAATTTTCTCAGTAATCCTCTATGTGGCCTGATGCCTATACTCCCTGGTAGCTTGTCTTTGTACCTTTCCATAAGGGTCAAAGTTGTCTCGATTGGTATGTGAATACAATTCATATTGTGCCATCTCCTTCTCTGAATACTATGTACTTTGGAGATTGGGATAGGATTTAAGAGTGCCAATCTTCAATGGGAATTCATATGTGATCCCTTTCCTATGCATGTCCTACAACACTATCTCAAATGCAACCATTTTCCTCGTCAATTCCAACAAGATGAGTATGTTTGTGGGATACCTCAACAATCTGGTTGGAACCACATGAGACCCCTATATTTGGATGTAAGAAAATCTCTGAAATTGTATGAACTACTATCCATACTATTTTATTAACTCCATTGCTTCTACAAGAATTCTTATATGGAGGGCACCTGGTAGTAACCTAGGGATGTACATTAAGAGCATGGCATAATTGGATCTCTTGTAACTTGATGTGTTGTACCAGAGTTGAGGGTAAACATCCTAGATCCTATCTTTTTTGAGAGTCCCTTTGTAGCTTAGGCCCGTGTATTTATATTTACTTGCCAACATGTAGACAAGGTAGGATGTCATTGTGAAAATGTGAGTATCTTGTACATTTCTAAGCTATTTATCCAAATTGTCACTCAGGATGCCTAACCAATGGTAATGTTTTCCTCCCACAATCTAAGTGATCAGATAAAACATCCAAGTCTTGAAAGTGAAGGCCTCCTCCAATCCCATAACCTTTCCTAGGAGTGTGATGATATCATGGTATTCCATCTTGAAATCACTCCTATGTAACTACTTTGGGAGTTTGGAATAGTGGGGTTTTGGTTTGGCTATCCATGAGTTCATCATATCCAGAGCCCTAGAAACATCCTTGGCATAAAATTATTCTTCTTCTTGGAGGTTGATTTCTTTGATCAGCTTGTCATGGGAAATAATGTTGAAGGCTTCAACAATGGACTCCTCAGTTAGGTTTACCATAACTCTTCCATGTGGACCCACTATTATTCTTTTTTCAGCATCATAGTGCTTTGCACACTCTAGCACCAATTATAGGCACAATAATGTAGGTGGGAACCCCGCTACCTGAACTAAATTTGTGTGTGTAATGACTTGTTCCAAGTAGGTAGCTCCATTACCAAACATCATCTAATGAAAGTCATCGTAATCTACATGCCCCATATTGGTGTCAACTATCCTTGACCATTTAGAGGTGATTCTTGACTCAAGCCATACTCTTTTGAAGTAATACTTCATTATGCATATTCTTATTTTTCCTTCCTCATGCACATGTGTAGCCTTTGACTTAGAAGTCTTTCCAAGACTCACCTCTACCTGCATCTATTAGAAAACATGATAATTATTGTGATGCCAGTCATGAATAAATTCATCATTAAAGTAGACAGACAAGAGATTCTAACTAAAATCAAATGCTTTTCACTCATTTTAAAAATCCAAGATGATCGTTCACAAATAGAGGCATTTCCAAATTTTAGGACCCTGAAGGATTTTTGGGAAATCCGGCATAGGATGGAATTTCCAAAGGAATAAGGTTGGGGGATTTCCTCGGTAGGTGGAATCTCCACAAGAAGTCGAGTTTGGGTAATTCTTGGTTAATTGGAATCTCTGAAGGTCACCCAAATGAGTAATTCAATTTGAAAATTCACCTACATGATTATCTGATAAAATTTCATTTGAGTTTCAATCCATTCTTTCAAATTTTGATGTGTTGGATGCTCAAAAGGAGTATGCAAGAAATCTGGAGGGACTCAAATTCTCTGCGGGATTGAGGCTAAGAAATTTCAAGCCAAGGTGTATTTTTTGAAATGTTTGCTTAAGCATGCTTTCAAGTCTTGACATTTACTTATATCAATGTAGGTTGGCTTCATGATGCCATGTTCACCCTTTCATAACTCTTTGTGTCCCCTTTCAGAGCTCCCCCACTCTAACAAATTCGGAGAACCTGTAGCTTGGTGAATTTTTTGAAGGAAATTCCTTCGAAGATTTTGCAGTGGGGAGAAATCTCCAAGTGTTCAGATATCTCTCAAATTGTCTCTTAATCCATATTAAGTTCTTTTAGCTCTATTTTGAAATCGACTTGGATGTGACAAATAGAGGATTCATTTTAGGAGCTAGCTCAATGGGAGGATTCAAGGAATCCACGACAGTCCAAAATATCCAAAGGATTAACCTTCAAAAATTATGAGGGGATTTGAATTTCCCGAGGTGGTTATGCCTTAGAAATTTCCTTCATGATTTTGTCTTTTGTGTAAAACCTAAGTCATCCCCCTTCTCACAACTTGGACTCTAGCTTGAACACAGATGACAAGCTTAGGCTTTGGGGATTCTAGTGGAGGGTGGACTCAAAGATTTTGAGAGGCACCAAAATCCCTGAGGGATTAACCTACAGAAATTCTGAGGTGCCTCGGATTTCCTAAGGTGGTTCAAACCTTCATCTTTTTCCCTACTCCCTCCTCACATGCAGGTTTCAAGTGATCTTTCTTCGTTCTATGATTTGGGGGAAGCTATAACCTTACACTCACACATGAGAAATATCACCAATTTTCGCCTTTCACCCCCTTGGGACTAAGGCACCACCACTCAACACCTCATTCCCTTCGTCAAATTCAAGATTGAAACTAGCTAGGGCACAAGATAATGACAGAGTTTGATATGTGCCCACCTAATGATGAATCACTATGTTGAGCACATTAGCCCATCTATCCAAATCACAATCTGAATGGGACTTCAATAAAATACTATTTCCCTAAGCCCAAATTGTGTAGTGGGAAAAACCCTAGCAAATGATAAAATATGACAGAGGAAAGGTAACCCTAATGCATGAGATGGCCACTAGATCACACAGGGTTTGACAAACAAGTGTAATCCTTCCCATAAAAAACATTGAGTGCTTGCAATCAAAGCAAAGGATCACTCACTCAACATTCTCATCAATAAAATCAAATAAACTATAGGAATTATCAACAAATCACCATTTAGAGCTAAGCTAGGGTATCACCATAAAATCACAAAGCAAGAAGAGAAGTCCCTACCTTTGATACACATTGACAAGGAAACAAGAAACAGGATGCACCATGAATGGGAATCAAAGGCCATAAACAAATGTAGTCTTCAAATGAAATCACCAAGTTGAAGAGGATTAAGTGTGCCAAATTCTGCAAGTTCAAGGAGCTTAAATGAAGAAAAATGACCCTCAAATACCCTAAAATACCCGATCAAGGTTACATTTATTGTGTCAAAAAACCCCTCATAAATCCAGAGCACAACGCTCAAGGACCCTAGGAAAACAACCTGAGGACGAATTTGAGGAATCCTGACAAGGCCAGATTCTTTGAAGAATTTGATTTTGGTAATTCTGGGCCACCTCAGATTTTCCAAGATGACCCATCACTCAGGGAATCCAAGCCAGGGAGAAATCCCTGAAGGCCTCCCAAACTTAGCCAATTTTTCATGATAGTTGAATCTTAGGTTTAGACAAGAGACCTTAAGGATGCTTTGGGATGAAGGAGTTGTAAACAACACACCCTAGGTGTAGATAGATCATTAATTTCTCTAGGTGAAGCAAAATCCAAAATTCAAAGGAACCCATCCCTTAAGGGGAAATGGGTGAAACCCACAACAAAATGGGAATGAAAGCAAGCCAAGAGGGGTCCCTACCTCAGGTGGGGCATGTGTGCAAAACTGCACAATAGTTACCCAAATTTCATACCATCTAAAATTAGAGATAAGATACCAAAATTCAATGGTGATAAGCCTAAATCAGCTACTAAGCATTTGCAAAAATTCAATGATGTGATGAATGACTATTAGGTAGATCATGAGGATGTGATCATGAAGCTATTTTTTCAGTCTCCAAAAGGGAGATGCAAGAGATTGGTTCTCTTATTTACCAGCATGCTCTATCTATTCTTGGGAGGAATTCAAAGCAACATTCATTGAACGATTTGGTGAAATAATTGATCCAATTTCAGTGAGAAAAACTTATGAACATTGAGAAAGAAGAGGATGAGTTAGTCCTGAATTTCAATCTCATATTTTCAAAGGCAGTAAGGGATATTCCAGAGAGTCTAAGACCAAATGATGTAGCGTGTTTGGTGGTGTACTTAGGTGCATTTGATGAAGAAATGAAATATTTGTTGAAAGATAAAGAGCCTGCAACATTACACCAGGCATATCAAATTGCCATGAATATTAAGAACCTGAAATATTCAATGATTTAAGGATATATGGATGTGAGTGTTGGTTATCCTAGCACACCTCATGCAAATAGAAATGATTGTTAAGGTGATAATGCTTCTACTATTTTGATTTCTCTATCATCACAATATACAGATCATAGTGAGCTCCAAGTTAAACATCAACATAATTTGAGCAAGGTTGATCAAACATCTTTTGTTCAAGGATTGTATAAAATGAAAAGAAACAAGGGAGAATCACCCTATGATTTGTTCTCAAGATTTTTGGATACCTTGTTGGAGGTCCCCAAAAATTTCAGACCTAAGGATTCAATGTGCATTGATCTATTTTGTGAAATCTATGATTCTGGGTTGAGTACCTTGCCAAAGGATTTGAAGCCACATAGTTTTGACTAGGTACTTGATTGGATAAAGATTGTTGAAGGAGCCCAACATAATTATGCATAAAATTTGATGTCTCAAAATGAAGATAGTAGCTGTCCTACTAAGAAAATCAAAAAACAATGCAAACAAGTGAAAAGAGTATCAAAAATGAACATCCATCTTGTTGTATGGATTAAGATAGTGATTGTAATCAACTCACAAGTAACATATATACAGATCTGTATACCAATGATGAAAATAAAGATAAAATTGCAAAAAAAAATTATTTATCGTCACAAATCAGTGGTTAAGATATTGAAGATGAAGGTTTAAGCACTCACTCTAAAAATTTTGAGCATAGTTTATGTAGTGATGATTTCTCTTGTGATGAAGATCATGATGATAGTGAAACTGATTTCTCTTTTGAAGATTATGAATGCTCCTATGAGGATGACTTGGAGGTATTTTCTTCACATAAAGGATGTAATGATATGAATATTGATGAATTCACTTGTCTGCAAGTGAATGAAAAAATCCCATTTGATGCGTACCTAGAATATAATCTTGGTTTACAACCAATAGAGCATGTTAATTGTGTGAGTGATAAATAATTTGAAGATAAGAATGTGTGTGTTCAGTATGTTGATCCTAAACACGATGCTAGAAATGATGAAGATGTTGATGAACGTGCTTATGTCCCTATTGTTCATGATTGTGTATATGAAGCTCAATTATGGAGATGTCAGCTATACGTGAAGAGGATGATGATGTACTCATGGATGGAAAAATGATTTCATTATTGAATGATCTGATTGTCCATCATGATGAACACATGGATCTTGAATCAACATCATTACCCATTGATAATGTGAAATAGTTTGATGAATTTTTAGATAGTGTTGATATTGCAAAACTGTTTTATCTATGTGTATAGCAGCCAAATGATGAAAATAATGATGGGAACACATGTTTTCTTGAGAAGGAACAACTCTTTTCCTATGAAGAGTTTCCAGAATGTGAGTAAAAGATGTTAACTATAAATGATGTGAATGAATTTGAAAATTTATCTATATGCTCTTCTAGTGACTGTAATGATTTCCAATACAATGATGATATGGAAGATTTGAAAGTTCTCTATGTGGAGGAAATAAAAGTATTTGTGTCAAAAATGAATGTAATGGAAAACCCCTTATTTGATTTGCCTCCATTTTCACAAGAGATGAGAAATGATGATCCTTATTGGTACATATATCTTCCACTCTTTGAGGACTCTGATGATGCATCTAGTATTGGGTTAGAATGTGGCCTTAAGAAAACAAGGACACACATTGATGAGCTCCTCGAGGGCATTTCCTATGATTTTTTTACATTTGATACAAATGTTGCAGACAAGGTTGAGTGTCATGATGCCAACTACTTGGAAGAGTATGAACACTTTTAACTTCTAGTTCAATTGGGAGCACTAGCTCATTTGACTGCAAAATTCAAAGAAAGATGTGTAATTTGATGTATTGTTGGGTACTTGTTATATTTAATGTGTAATTTTAATTTTTTTTAAATTTTATCCCTGACATTCGTCAAAATTTTCACGAACTTGGTTTCGTCAAAATTTTGATGAACTGTTTCATCAAAATTTTGACAAACATGGAAAATAAAAATAAAAACAAATTATGGCCGACGTAAATAAAAGTGATTTCTCCTATTTATTGCGATAGTGTTCTGCTATACTTGCAAATTTTCTCTGCTTACAGCAGTTTGTGGAGAACTAAGGATGAAATTTTCTTGTGAAAAATCAGAAAAAATTCAAGAAGATATCGCCAGGTTGAGGGTAGTCATTGTCTTTTTCTAGAATTTATTTGTGAATTCAAATTTGTACTTCTAGGTTTGAAAATCATATTTTAAAGCAACATCTCATTAGATTTCATTTTTAGACTTGTGCATATTGAGAATTTCATTTCCAGATTTTGTTGTGCAAGTTCAATATTATGATTTTAGGAGTCTAACAGTTGGAAATCATAGTAAAATCAAAATTTAATAAGTTCTAGAATTATCATTTTAAAGTGTTTTTTGGGTTCATTAACTTCAAACTATCTTCTCTTTTGTAGGGGTGGTTGCATGCCAAATTTTTTTGGTGTAAAATATCAGAATTATTAGATTTTATTACCTATCTATGATTAAAAATTATTAGAGTTTGATTTTGATACTTTTTTAAGATCTAAATATTCAAGCTTGGTAAAGAAAAATCATGTCAGATAATATTAGTGCAAAACAAAATGAACAGACAATTGCTAGAATGTGGGCTAGATTGAAAAGAAAGGGTAATGGGAAATGTTATTGTCCTTGCAATAATTGCAAGGGCTTAAAGACGAGAAGACTTTTAATCACAACAACTAAGAAACATTGTAGGCAACATGGTCACATTGAAGGGGGGAATTATTATCATCCATTAGTAAGTTGTTCATTATATGTCTTTATATTGATTGAATTTGTAAATGTTTATATCATTTTAACATTTCTATATATATAAAAAATTACTTGATCATGATCATTGTTTATTTGTGTCGATCATTATTATAAAGGTGGGGCACCTAGGGCACAAGATATGGATTATCACACCCCAGAAAATGTGGTTTTGCAAGCAGAGGAACATGGAGCTGTGAATATCGAAGATGAAGTTAATGATCCTATGGAAGAAGATGATTATGCACCAGAAAACATAGTTGAAGATGATGGTACAAATACATTGATCCATGGCACATTTAGTGGCGTAGTTGATCATGATGATCGAGATGACTTTGATGATGTTCATGATTTACTTGTACTTGAGAAGGCACATGAGCCCCTTTATGAAGACTTTGAAACAACTTTTCTCTCTATTGTATTTGTTAGAATTGGCTATGGATGCCAAGATCTATGGATCAAATGGAAAGCACAAGAAAAGAGAGAGAGAATATGACAAGAATAAACTGTATTCAATGTCAATGATATGATATGATTATTGATTGTTTACAATGATAGAGACCCCTTGGTTATATAGCTAAGGTGAGAACATAGAAGGGCATAAGATTATGACAAGTGTCGTAATCTTATGTCATGAGACAACAATGAAAACATATCACTCCACAAAAGGTGGAGAGATAATCACATGATGTGTCCACAAAAGGTGGAAGTGATGAGGTAATGACATGTCAAGTCCACCAAAAGTGGAAATTCTCCAACAACCTCCTATGTGGTCCCTAAGTAAACTTAACTAAGATGTAATTATGACCTAGGACAAGGTACAAGACTTTTAATTACACCAACACCCCCCCTTAAGTGCAACTTAGGGAGAAACAAATTATTATGCAAATGACACAAAGATGCAAGAATGGGTCCCGGCTACTAGGCCATGTTAGGTACCCATGTACACACACAATGCAATCTCTCACAAGCGAGGAAAGGGAGAAAACCTCATGGGAAAAACTCCCCCTCAAAAGAGAGATGAAATACAAAAAGTGAAATGCTCTCAATGAAGAATGAGAAGGTAAAAACCTCATATGAGGAAAAAGATCCCCCCATAAGAGAGAAGTAGAAGAGAGACAAGGTAGCCCCCCCTCAATATTGAGTCTCCTGCAATGATGGTAGAAGCTCGACATTGAATGCTGAAGATGATCCAATCTTGCCGAACAACATTCCTCCCCTTAGGAAGAAACAAAACCAAGGATGTATGCAGGATATCAAGATGTATGATGTATTATGATGTCTCTAAAGCATGCTCAAGTGTCTCCATGTCGATGTCAAAAGCTGACACACTCCAAATAGGTGTTCTAGGCCACACTGCTGAAGAGGAAAATCCAACATCTAGTAGAGAATAATGTAGAGCACAATCCAAAGACAAAGAAGCCTCCTCCAAATGCTGTCCAAAAGTATCCACACTCATGCCAATCTATGAAGAATGATCATGTAGAGAATGAACAAGAGGGTCAAGGTGTTCCCTCATAATAACTAAAGAAGGTGCATCTTCATCAAAGAGAAAATGAATGCTATCAATGGTGTCCTCCAAATCTGCAAGATGTGACTTCACAAACAAGTCTGAAATACCTGTTAGGAAGTCATCAAAAGTAGTCATATCTGGAATACTATGTATGTCCTGCTGCACTGAATCACTAGGAGTCAAAACTGTTGAATCACAAGTAGCATCAACTGCAATAGTAGGTGGAGGAGATGAAATGCAAGGCTCAAGTACTGGATCGGATGTGAGTATGCCCAAGTTCAAAAAGCCAAATGTCTCCTCTGAATCATGGTATATGTGATCAACAGCCAAAGGAACATCATCACGATCAGAAGCAAACTGTGCAAAGGAATACAACCGAGATGAATGATCAACCACCCCACTAGCAATGACATCTCTAGTCTCCAAGTCTCGAATGATAACGGAATTAGGTGTGAACTCCACAGTTCTCCTATCTCCACCATGTGTAATCTGATAAATGGAAAGTAGATTGTTTGTCAAATGAGGAACACACAAGACATCCTAAAAAGTGTTTTCCCCAATGCTAATAGATCCCTTCCCTGTTACACTCATGTATGTATTGTTTCCCATCAAGATAGGAGACATTGAACAAGGATCAAATGAAGAGAAGATAGTTTGTGAAGATGCCATATGATGAGATGCTCCTGAATCTAGAAGCCATCTCCCTGATCCTGGACTTGAATGAGCACAAAGAGCTTATCCTTTATATCCTGATATATATGTTTGACCTTTGTCCTTTTTAGATTGTTTTGAAGTAGAAGGAGAAGAAGATCCAGACATTCTAGAAGGAAAATCAATGTGATTCTTTTTGAGAAGATTTTTCAACTCATCTATGTCCTTCTTATAACAATAATGTTCTTCATGTCCATCCTTCTTGCAATATGCACAAAAATGTCTCTCCTTCTTTGATGATTCTCCTTTTGATGATGAGGATTCTAATTCTTTATGTGGCTTGTTCTTTTTCTTCTTTTGCTTCTTATCAAGATTGTCTAATTCTTTCTATACCTTAGACTCATTTTCCACCAATGCTTGTGGCTTGGAAGACTTGATTAGACCCATGTTCATTAACTTAGCTTCCTCTTAGATTAGGAGATTTGAAAAGTCATCAAACTTAGGATCAACATATGATGCTCCCATAGAAAGTCGATGGGTATGAAAGCCAGAAACAAATACTGAATACTTAGGACCAAGCTTGGATAACACATTCAGAATCAATTGTAAATCCTCTTTTTCAATAGTGCATTCTTTCAACTGTGTTCTTAGTTGCTTGATTTTGGAGATGTAGTCTTGGATGTGGTCAAAAATTTTAGGATCAAGATTCATCAAATCATTATCAATCTGATAGCCTCTAATCTTATCTGGTTTGCCATACAATTTCTCAAAAGTCTCCCATGCCTCTTTAGGTGTATTACATGATTCAATATGAAACTACAAATCAAGTGAGACTAATGAACATATGCATCCAAGTGTTTTCTCACGATCAATTTCCCACCTTGTGAATTCTTTAGCATCAGTAGGTTTTTTGAATTGTGTCCTTTAGATGACCTATTAGACCTTTCATCATGAGATAGTTCATTACTTATTTTCTTCATGTAGCATAATTATGTGGATTTAGGGGTTCAATTTGAGATCTCCCCATTGCAAGAACACAAACCAAGCAAAAGAATGCAAAAAATCACTACAAGATTACCCCCCAAGCAATATCTGATTTGGCACTTTATATTTAGTGCGTTTATAATTGCCACTTGCAAAAAATAGTAAAGTGGTCTTTGATCTTGGTACATGCAAATGTTAAAATAGGCCATAGTATCAAGTACATTTTTTAGTATAAAATGAGATCAATCTAATCCTACCACTAAGAAGTACACAAAAAATCATTCACTTTAAAAAAAATTATACCCAAAAATATTACCGTAGGAGCAAGATATGAGCTCCCGAAGTTCCCAAAATGAGGACGAAGCAGCAACACCTGTGAGAATCTGAAAATTATGGAAAAACCATGCACCAAAACCAAAAACTGATTGTACTAGTGTGTAGAGCACAAAATTCTAGCCCAAATAAAAAAAAATTGCTCTGAAAAAAGAGTCAGAATGAGCAAGATATCAGTGTTTGAAAATGGACTGCAAAATCAAAACTACCAACGAAGAGGGGTAGAAAATTTCTTAAGAGACTGCTGACGCAGTACTGATGTCATCAATCTACATGATTAAATTTGACGTCTAGATAGCCATCAAAAAAGAATATGCTTTCCTACGAAATATTCTCCGATGTCGAGCTTAACTTTAACAGTTATATGGCCGTCGGAGGTTGGCTTGCGTCAGTACAAAATCGTCTGGATTCTGTCGGAATATTCGCCGATGAACAAGTTGTGTGCTGGATTTTTTCTTCTGGTTGCCACCGGCTGTTGAATTCCTACCAAAGGCTTTGTGGACGTATACAGTGGTGATGGGCCCGTGGGGGCACGCGGTGGAATGGCCGCAGGCCACATGGGACCTAAGTACTCTGCAGGTATAGAGTACCCTGCAACCGGGTACGCAGAAATCTTTTTCCGCTTTTTGATTTTTATTTTTGATTTTTTATTTTTAAAATAAACTTTTACAATGAAAAGTAATCAAATACAAATTGAAATTTTTCTAAAAAAATTTCAAAAATTTTCAATTGAATAAAATAAATATTTTTTCGACTATACCAAATTGATGTTGAATTTATGACGTCCGTATGGCCGAAGGAGGGGAGATTTTTTCTTCAAGCTCAAGGTGAAGTGCTCAGATTTTCTCGATTTGACAGTCGATCTTAGGGTTTTTGGCCCTTCTGAACACGATGGAAGGGTCGGATTTGACCCAAAATGCTCCAAAATTGTAGCTACCTTTTGGATCTGGCAACCACTCTTCAGCTTCAAACCCTCATAGATTTGGCCTCGTATGTCTGATTTGGACAAAACAAAAGGAAAAATCGACTATCTCGAACCTTCCGAACATAATGGTGAGCTCATATTTGTACCAGCAAGCTTGGATATGAGCCTGCAACAAAGAGCCATGAACGGAACCTCCTCAAATCTGGGATCTCTCTTCAGAAATAGACTCTCCAATGGCACCCAACCCGCTTTGATACCATGTTAGAATTGGCTATGGATGCCAAGATCTATGGATCAAATGGAAAGCACAAGAAAAGAGAGAGAGAATATGACAAGAATAAACTGTATTCAATGTCATTGATATGATATGATTATTGATTATTTACAATGATAGAGACCCCTTGGTTATATAGCCAAGGTGAGAACATAGAAGGGCATAAGATTATGACAAGTTTCATAATCTTATGTCATGAGACAACAATGAAAACCTATCACTCCACAAAAAGGTGGAGAGATAATCACATGATGTGTCCACAAAAGGTGGAAGTGATGAGGTAATGACATGTCAAGTCCACCAAAAGTGGAAATTCTCCAACAACCTCCTATGTGGTCCCTAAGTAAACTTAACTAAGGTGTAATTATGACCTAGGATAAGGTACAGGACTTTTAATTACACCAACAGTATTGTTTCTAGTGAACTTGAAGGTTATGAATGGTTTATCCAACATAGCAATGTCATAGATGTTAAGGTATGTAATATATGTCATCTTTTTTCATCTATTTTAATTGTTGTTAGTTCATCATTAGTAAATAAAGGATAAAATATGTACCATTAATATTCTTTATATTAACAAATTATTTTTTGTTGTAGATTGATTGGTGAATTTTTGTTACCACCATCAAATATTTTACCTCACTCATATTGAGATTTATCTGCCATTGTGAAAGATATTTGAATGGAGTATCAAGCAATAGATGAATGTACCAATGATTATATTATATATCATAAACAACATGAATTTGTAATAGAATGCCTGGAATCAAACCTCGTAATCTCAGGCTTTCATTGGGATCGAACGGTGTCAATCCATTTGGAGAGATGAGATCTATTTACTTGGTGTGGCCTATTTTTGTTATCAACAATAACATTCCTCCATGAATGTCAATAAAGAGGGAGCACATAATGTTGTCAATGATTGTTCCAAGTATTTGTTTACATCAATTTTCTTTAACGTAGTAGCATCTCATTTGTCTTATTTGTTGCATATTGACTTATATTTTTTTCATTCAATAGTCATGTACATTAATTTATATATATTGCAGTAAAATGGTTATAATAATTATGTAATTTTTATGTTCATTCAACTAGGTAAGTACCAATTTAAAGATATGAATGTATATATCGAGCCTCTAATCGACGAGTTACTAAAGTTATGGAATGGCGTCACTATGTATGACGTCTCTAGACCAATAGGACAAAGACAATTTCAATTCCATGCAATGCTTGTATGGACAATTCATGATGCCCCAAGGCTAACGCATTTTTGTGGTATGTTATAACGTTCGACTGCACTTTAACGATATTTAATTTTATGAAGTAGATATCATGCATGTTTTTTAAATAGTCTATTCATTATATATAATTATAAAAATTGACATATTTAATCCAATTATATATGAGCTCGCAAGTCTTCAAACAAAGGGAAAATTTGCATGTCCAAAGATGAAATCTTGCCATTCAACAAGTTTAGGAAAGTAGGTGTTTGATGAATATAGGCACTTCATCCACATAAATCATAAGTATCGAGCTACTGAAAAACATCTTTTCAATGGGAAAGAAGAGAGTACATCAAAACCATGAAGAATGACACCGGGTGATCCCATAATAGTGCTTTACAATTTTTGGCCAAACTGGACACTGAAATTATTATTTTTAACTAAATCTTCACATTCGAGCAAACCTATAGCGGCTAAACTTTGAGGAATTTGAAGATGGTGCAAACTAGAGTCTCATCAAATTTTGTTTTTAGATTCTAAAAATATTTTTTTCAAAATTTTTGGAATCAAATTTCACTTCTTTTTCCATCTCCCACGAAAATTGATTTTTTTCAAAACAACATTTTTAAAAAGTGGCGTATAACATAACTTTTTTCCATGAAGGATAAAATTCTAATTCTTTCAAATTTAGATTTGTAACTCTGATATCTAGTGCTTCCACTTGGTTAAATATTTTTTATTGAATATTTTTCTTTAATCAAGTTTCAAAGTCAAACAATTACAATTTAGACACAATACCGTATAACATGTAACTTTTTTGTATATTTCAAAATTTTATTTTATTTTTTGTTGGATCAAGGACTTCAATATCTAGTGCACTCATATTTTTCAAAATTTTTTGATAATCTTCTATTTTTCCACATGTGAAGAACAAAGAAATTCATTTTCGATGAAAAACCTATGTTTAATAAAACTTAAAAAACAAATACATAACAAAACCAAAACATATTAAAATTATATTCATTGGATAGCTTGTTCTGAGGAATACCATAATCATTTCAAATAAATTTTAAATGAATTCATTTGATCCCCCAAAAGCTAAATCAAAAGTGATTTTTTATTAGCATTTTGATAAGTGTAAAGGAGATGCATTTATAGGTATGGTTTAAAACTAGCGAAGTTCTATCCAAGGGGTTTTGATCTAAGGTGATTTGATCAAACCCTCTTCAATTGGAATCCTTAAAATGGAACTTTTTAAGGCTTAAATCATTATATTTTCTATAAATATGTTATTTCAGCTAAAATTCGTTCCTCTCAGGAATTGTAAACCACTATTATGACAGCACTCCACCTCGCCTATGGAAGTTGGAATATAATAGAATTAATCGTCAAGGTTATACATCAGATCAAATTGTTTATCTATCATATATGATATGTTTGGAATTTATATTTTTATATCATGTTTTGTTTAATCATGTTGTAATTGACAATGATTGTCATTGTTAATTTGTTTAACTTATATGCTTCATGAAGGTTGTTAAGGCATTAATGGCCAGCTTCCACAGGGAATGAAAAGTTATCCTAGAAAATTTAGTAGGTTGCCCTACTATGAGCAACTACAAATTGTGCATTTTTTTGATACAATGCATATCAGAAAGAATATAATAAAAATGTTATGGAAAATATTGGATTGAAGGCATGACAAAGAAAAAATTGTCAAAATTTGTAGTGGCATTTAGGAAGCCAATCATGCAATGAAAAATGCCATTCAATTAAATAGCGATGGATTCCAAATTAATATAAGTGCCCTTCCTTGGTTATTAATGGAGCAACAAAGTAATGCTATAAAAGAAGTCATACGAAAAATTCGATTCCCCACAGGATTTGCTGCGAACATAAACAATATCATAACAAAGAAAGGTGAATTTGGGTCAGGGATGAAAACACATGATTGGCATACCTTCATTAAGGTAATTATTATGGTATATTATATATATATATTTGTATATTGCATGTACTTTTTAGTGTATTATGTTTACTACTTTTGAAAAAATAATGAAAAGATTATTTTATAATTGTTGCAGTACATTCTACCTCTATTTCTCTCAGAAAACTTCAACAACAATGTCAAGCAAGTTATATATGATCTTGAAAAATACATGAGGTAAGTAGTTGATATTTGTTCAATTCGTTGTATAGATCTTATAATTTCTATTTTTTTTACTTCTTATGTAATATATTGTATATTGTTGTTAAATCTTGTTAATATATTTGTGCCTTGAATCACTTGTATATGGTTGTCATCTAAAGAAATCCATAAAGAAGATATAAATTATTGGAAAATAAAAATTCCTTGTCTAATGTGTGAAATGAAAAAGTGTCTACCTTCAACATTTTTCAATGCACAAGAACACTACCTCATACACCAAGTTGAGGAGATTGAATTGTGTGGACTTGTACACACAAGGTCAATGTGGATGGTTGAGAGGCACTTGAAATTTTTGAAGGCTTTGGTTAGACAAAGAGCACATTCTGATGGTTCTATGGTGGAGGGATATATGGTATACCAGACCATGGTGTATATTATTGAATATCTTCCTAAGTTTGCAGCAAAGATCCATGTAGATCGCATTTGGGATCCCAACTCCATTAACAAATTCGAAGGGGAGTACCTGATGGGGAAAGGTAGATTAAGAAAAGTGAGAGGTAATTATAATACATTTTACATTTGTTTTTTATGTATATTGTACTTATTTAATTATTAATCTTCAATATACATCAATTATAAATTAAGGTCGTATACCATGGTAATTGTTAGGACTTAGGTGCCATCAAACTTGTAAATCCTTTAATTAATTATTCTCCTAAAGTGTTTTCAACATTTACCCATAAGAGGTGAAACTGTTTAACCAACGGTGGTGAAAGAGACAATGTAAATGTAGTGTTACCGTTACCATTTGTCATTTAGGAAAAGGACAAAATAGCTAGGTGTCCCACTTGGAATCTTCTAGAATGAGGTTGTTAGGATGTTGTAAGAGCATCTATGACATGTATGAAAGTTGTCATAAGATGCTATGATAGTATGACAAATTCCTATGACAGAATATGCTATCTTTGACCCCAGGTGCTCATGCATAAGTTATGCCTTATGACAGCTGTAAGAGCATTTGTAAGAGGCTATTTTTAGGATGTCATGACCATTTCATGAAGGGAGGCATGGGTTTTTCTAGGTGGTATTGCTGCGTATTTTTTGGTGAAACCATGGTGGTTTTCATCCTCACAAATCTCTTTAAATAGGGGCCTTGAGCTAGAGTTATTCAATTCAGTTTTGCAGGTTTGCAAGTTAACAGGGTGCTGCAGGATTTTATAGGGATGATAAGAGAAGTATATTGCTGCATGTAATATTTCATAATATTAGTAATATACTTGCCTCTCTTTCAGTGGTGGAGTTTTTTCCCTTCGAGGTTTCTCCATGTAAATCTATTGTTGCATGTGTTATGATTCTTCTCTCTCTCTCTCTCTCTCATTCTTTCTTCACACTAAGGCTAAAGGTTAATCTACATATTTCATATTTTCATTCACCTATTTAAGTTCATATTTTAAGCTTTCTTCACCTTGATAATCAACATTTGGTATTAGAGCTAATGGTTCTGTTAAGGAAGGGACGCTTTCCTTTTAAAATGTTGAAGGTTTTTGCTGCAGTGGGAGCTTTTGTGTTGTGAGTTTTGCAGATTTGTGAAAGATTGTATACCATGGCCTCCACCTCTTCTCAAGATATTGAGAAGTTCAATGGAATTGGTTACTAGATGTGGAAGTTGAAAGTGGAGGATCTCCTTGAGGAGAGAGATCAGTGGTTACCAGTTTCAGTTGATAAGAATCCATCTACTTCAACCTTGTCAGATGAAGATTGGAAGAAGTTAGAAAAGAAGGCTTGAGGGACCATTCGGTTGTGTCTCACTAATTTTGTCCTCCTGAATGTCTCTTCAGAAGACACGACATACAAGCTTTGGAGGAAGATAGGTGTAATCTATCAAACTAAGAGTTTGTCTAACAAGTTGTATCTCAAAAGATGTTTATATTCATTAAAGATGAAGAATGATGATTCTATTGCTAAACATTTGAATGCTTTTAATTTGATTATAAGTCATCTTGCACCTGTTGATGTTAAAATAGAAGATGAGGATAAATGTATTCTAATGATTTGCTCTTTTCCAGAATCTTGGTAAAATTTAATTATGGTTATAAAAAGTGGTGGTGCAGAACCTAAGATGGATAATGTTATTCACATACTTATTTCAGAGGAGATGAGGAGGAAGACCATGCATAGTGGCTCCCAAGATGCCTTGCATGTGTGAGGTAGGCCCAAGGAGAAGGGCCTAAAGGGGATAAGAAGAAGGATAAGTCTAAAGGACAATCTAAGACCCTTGGAAAGAGAAGAGTGAAGTGTTGGAACTGTGGTAAACGAGGACATGTGAAGAAGGAATGTAGAAATAAGAAAATGAATGCAGATTCTTTCATAGAAAAGTCCTCTGATAACAGTGATTCTGATGCTTTGATTATTTCAGCTAACACAGTTTGCAATGATTCTTGGCTTATTGATTTAGGTGCTTCCTTCCATATGACTCCTCACAAGGAGTGTTTTTCTACATGCAAAGAATATGATGGAGGAGAGGTCTTCATGGGTGACAATAGCTCACAAAATATTGTTGGTAAAGGAAAGGTAAAGTTGTGTTTCAGTGATGGGAGTGTTAAAATCCTTGATGATGTTTTGCATATTCCAGAACTTAAAAAAAAATTAATTTTGGTTTCAAGTTGAATGATTCTGGAATGAATGTGACATTTGACAAGTTTGGTTGCAAGATGGTAAGGGAAGTTTGGTGGTTGCTAAAGGATCTCGGATAGGGAATTTTTTTATGTTACATGCCTCTACTTTTTGTAACTCTTTTGTAACTAGCACTGAAAATGCATGTATGTTGTGGCACCATAGATTGGGTCACATTGGTGAAAAAGGTCTTAGGACCATACTTGATAAGAAACTAGTAGATGGTATTCCTAATTATTCTGTTGGTAAAAATGATTTATGTGAGGATTGTATGTTTGGTAAACAAAACAGGTCATCATTTCCTAAAGGAACTAATAAAGCTAATGGATTGTTAGAACTAATTCATTCAGATGTATGTGGTCCAGTGGATATAGATTCTTTGAGTAGATCACGTTATTATGTTTCCTTCATTGATGATTACTCAAGATATACTTGGATTTATTTTATGCATACAAAATCTGAAGTTTTCACCAAATTTAAGGAATTTAAGGCATTGGTTGAAAAGAAAATAGATTATAAGATAAAAGTATTGAGATCTGACAATGGGGTTGAATACTATTATAAGGAATTTGATGAGTTTTGCAAACATGCAGGAATTGTTAGGAAAAAGACTACACCTTACACACCCCAACAAAATGGGGTAGCAGAGAGAATGAACCGTACATTAATGGAAAGAGCTAGGAGCATGTTAAGTAGTGCTAAGTTAGATAAATGTTTTTGGGAAGAAGCTATTGGTGCTACTTGTTATTTAATTAATAGATCTCCTTGTAAATCTCTTGTTGATAAAACACCTTATGAAATGTGGTTGGGTAAAAAGCCTTCATTTTCACATTTAAGGGTCTTTGGTTGTGAGGCTTTTGTTCATGTGAATAAAGAGAAGTGGTCTAAATTGGATCCCAAATCTTAGAAATGCATCTTTGTAGGTTATGGTGAAAATATTAAAGGTTATAAACTTTGGAATCCGCTAACACAAAAGATGATATTTTCTAGAGATGTTATTTTTAGGGAATTTAGAGCTAACTATGAAGATGAGCAACCAAAGGAAAAGTCAAAAACAATGCATTTTGAAACTAAGCAAGAAGATGCACATGTGGAAGAACATAGAGATGGACAAGAAGATGGAGAAGAAGAAGAGAGTTCTAAAGTTGAAAACAATGAGGATGAACATGAGGAGGAATCTCTTACTCCGCCTTTGAGAAGGTCCACAAGACAACAAAATCTAGTTGACAGGTATAGCCCACCTGATTTTCATTGTAAATTTTCTTTGATATGTACTGATGAGGAACCTAGATCTTTCAGGGAGGCTCTCTCTTCAGAAGAATGTGAGTCTTGGATGCAGGCCATGCAGGATGAGATGATGTCTTTGAAAAACTGACACCTGGGATATTTTTAGTTTTGCCAAAGGAAGAAAGGCCATTGGTTGTAAGTGCGTATATAAAAAGAATTTTTGTGCAAATGGTAAGTTGGAATGGTACAAGGCCAGATTAGTGGCCAAGGGCTACTCCCAGAGAGAGGGAGTTGATTTTGGTGAAATATTCTCTCATATTGCTAAGTTAACTTCTATTAGATTCCTTTTATCCATTGTTGTTGCTTATGATTTAGAAATAGAACAAATGGATGCTAAAACTGCTTTCTTGCATGGGGATCTCGAGGAAGAAATTTATATGCAATAGCCTAATGGTTTTGTTGTGAAAGGAAAATAACACTTGGTTTACAAGTTAAAACAGTCTCTATATGGTTTGAAACAGTCACCTAGGATGTTGTACTAGAAGTTTGATGCTTCTGCATTAAAGATGGGTTTTGTTAGAAGTGAAGAGGATCACTGTGTTTATTTTAAAGTTATTGATGATCAAATACTGATTATTGTCTTATATGTGGATGATATGTTGTTCATTGGTAACAATAAGGCAATGATTAGGGAACTTAAAACTCAACTTTCTGGAAAATTTGATATGAAAGATTTAGGGGCTACAAAATATATTCTTGGGATGGAAATCATTAGGGATCAAGTTCACAGAAAGCTTTGGTTAAGTCAGAGTAAGTATGTTAACACTATTTTGCAGAGGTTTAATATGCAGGACTGTAAACCATCAAATATTCCATTTCCTATTGGTACTAAGTTAAGTTTAGACATGTGTCCTAAATTGGATGATGATATTGATGAAATGTCTAAAGTTCCTTATGCTAGTGTTGTCGGTAGTTTAATGTATGCAATGGTTTGTACTAGACCAATATAGCCCAAGCAGTGGGAGTTCTAAGTAGGTTTATGTCTAACCCTGGTAAAGAACATTGGAATTTTGTTAAAAGGGTATTTAGATATTTGTGAGGCACTTCTGATTACTATTTGGTTTATCATGGTACTAACAATGTTGATAAGTCATTGGACATACAGGGTTTTGTTGATTCAGATTGGTGACTTGGATAGTCGAAGGTCCACTAGTGGCTATGTGTTTACTTTGTTTGGAGGTGCAGTAAGTTGGATGAGTAAAAGACAACCTACAATTGCTTTGTCCACAACTGAAGCAGAGTATATGACTGTTACACATGCCTCTAAGGAGGCGGTTTGGTTATAGAGACTTGGTAATGGTATTGGTTTTGATTGCAGGATAGTGAGGATTGGATGTGATAGTCAGAGTGCCATATGTTTGGCTAAAAATCCTATGTATCATGCTCATACTAAGCATGTTGATGTTCAGTATCACTTTGTGCGAGAAATGGTTGAGAATGGATAGGTCTTGATTGAAAAAGTTGACACTTTGGATAATGTTGCAGATTCTCTTACGAAGCCAGTCACCATGGAAAATTTCTCTTGGTGCAGAAAGGCCATGGGCCTTGATCACTGTACTTAATTCTATGTAATTGTATCTCTATGTGTGTAATTTAAAATGTATGATGTCAAGTGGGAGAATGTTAGGATTTAGGTGCCATCAACCTTGTAAATCCTTTAATTAATTATTCTCCTAAAGTGTTTTCAACATTTACCCATAAGAGGTGAAACCGTTTAACCAACGGTGGTGAAAGAGACAATGTAAATGTAGTGTTACCATTACCATTTGTCATTTAGGAAAAGGACAAAATAGCTAGGCGTCCCACTTGGAATCTTCTAGAATGAGATTGTTAGGATGTTGTAAGAGCATCTATGACATGTATGACAGTTGTCATAAGATGCTATGATAGTATGACAGATTCCTATGACAGAATATGCTATCTTTGACCCCAGGTTCTCATGCATAAGTTATGCCTTATGACAGTTGTAAGAGCATCTATAAGAGGCTATTTTTAGGATGTCATGACCATTTCATGAAGGGAGGCGTGGGTTTTTCTAGGTGGTATTGCTGCCTATTATTTGGTGAAACCATGGTGGTTTTCATCCTCACAAATCTCTTTAAATAGGGGCCTTGAGCTAGAGTTATTCAATTCATTTTTGTAGGTTTGCAAGGTAACAAGGTGCTGCAGGATTTTACAAGGATGATAAGAGAAGTCTATTGTTGCATGTAATATTTCATAATATTAGTAATATGCTTGCCTCTCTTTCGGTGGTGGAGTTTTTTCCCTTCGGGGTTTCTCCACATAAATCTGTTGTTGCATGTGTTATGATTCTTCTCTCTCTCTATCATTCTTTCTTCACACTAAGGCTAAAGGTTAATCTACATATTTCATATTTGCATTCACCTATTTAAGTTCATATTGCAAGCTTTCTTCACCTTGATAATCAACAGTAATTAACTAATTGATGTAGACTTGGGAGGCTCAACTCAACCAACCTATCAAACTTCCTTTAAGAGGCTTCCAACAAGTTTATAATGACCACTTTAAAAAATACAAACAACTCTCAAATCCTGACAAACAATAGAAGTCAAATTTCACACTTTGACTCCTTGAATCCTTGTAGTAGTGCAAACCTAGTTTTGCTCAATAACTCAAAACTTTCCCAAAACACCAGAAAAACCCTTGAATTTTTTAGACACCCATTTTGGTGTTATTAAACATAATTCAATGGAAAGTACAAGTCCTTTGGACTAAATCACCAAAATCACCCTTTCTAGGTTGTGTTGATTAGGTTGATTAGGCCTATTTTACAAAGCAACTAGTCTTTAAACTTGTCATATGCCCTTGAAATCTTGAGGAAGAAATTTTTATGCCCCAAAACCTCCAAATCCACAAAAATATTCCACTTGTACAACTAGATTCTTTCCAAACCCAAAAACCTTTGTTTTAGGCCAAAATCATGAGGGTTTATTCAATGTTGTACTTCCACGACCTCCCAGACCTCAAAAGAAACTCAGACACAACCCATTAGGTCTGCAAATGGGTAAAAATTGATAAAATCAGATCTCCCATACATATTTTGTTGAAACGTAGACTTGAACCTCTCATTTCACATGTTTTTCCTCACAAAACTCTTGAGGACAATAGCCATACCTTATGTATTTCTCATCCTATGAGGGTTTACAGTGATCACTTTATTCCTTTTAAAGGCCTTTACACCTCAACTACCAAACAATCACCTCTACAATTGAATTTTTAATCTTTTATGATCACATGAAACATAAAACACACTAATTTCAAGGTTGTTAACATCACTATTGAAATGTTTTAATTTTTTGAATTTGTTAACGTCGTTTGTGAATTTCAATTTTTTTTGATACAGTTGGCTGAGAGTGGGATGTACTACATTTGTACATCGTAAACAATTTTGATTGGATGATGGTATGGATTGAACGATGTCAACAATCTAGTCACATTAACATGGGAAGGTGTGGCTTCATTGGTTAAAGAAGCTCATCGTAATGGAGATTCCAATGTTACACAAAGGGAAATTGATTTAGCATATGGTTTAAGAGATAAACAGGTACATATAAATATATTAATCACTCATATTATTTAATTATTTTCAATTATATTGATGTTTATATATGTTGAGATTTTTTTCTTTGCATACATTCAGCCAAGAATAAATATGTTTATCAACTAACGATATTGCAATAATTTTTTCATGTTTGACATATTGCAGGTGAAACACCACAAGGCTATGTGGTGCAATGGTCATAAATTTTGAATCAAAAAGTTGGATGACATGAATAAAACTTGTGATTATGGGATAACTATAGTTTTTCAGGTGACTAATGTTTCATCTAGAAGTGACATACATCCAAAAGTCTCAAAAAATTGATATTATGGGATTTTGGATGATATACTTGAGTGTGACTTTAAGTTTTTCAAATTAGTTTTTTTCATTGTCCTATGGTATAGGCTAAGATTGAATGAAAATGATCCCAAGAGAACTGTTATTGAACATGATAATAGATATACCATGGTTAATACAAGGTTGATCGAGTGAACTAGAAATGAGCCCTATGTTCTTCCAAGCCAATGTGAGAAAGTATTTTACTCAAAGGTTCCAAGTAAACTAGGTTGGTCATTTGTTGTTATATATGATCCAAGAGGAAGGCTGCGAAAGTAGAATGTGGTGGAAGAAGAAGATACCGAAGAAATAGAAGATGATGTTAATGATGATCAGGATCAACAATTAGTTGATGATGTGCCTGACAAAGATGTCGAAGCGGAGGAACTAGATCATGATGATGTAGGAGTTAATTTTCATAAAGATGATATCCGTGTGGATGATGACATTATCAAAACTGATATCAATGGTGATGATGATGATATGACCAATCCTTACAATGTCAAATATGGTTCAGATGATACATCAGAAAAAGAGTTTGATGAAGAAGAAGATCAATGACATTGAAATGTATGAGTTATGTGATTGTATTATCTATTTTATATTCATTTCTTGATATAATTATATTTTACTTATGTGGTTACATAATTAATTCATGTTGTTATCACTATTGTAGTTCTCCTAGAAATTTCCATATGATCATAATGAATAGTGTTTTGGTAAATTTCATGAAAGATGACACATTGATCGTAGTAGTGAAATAATTTCAAAGTCATTTAAATTTTTTAGACCAATCACCCTTCGTAATGTCATTTTTAGGATCATCTCCAATTTGATTACTAGGACACATAAGGTTGGATTCGATTGGCTTATCTTGGACGAACATTGTGGCTTTGTGTAATGTGAGAAAATTTTGGATGGGGTACTTGCTATTGCTAGGTGGATCACTCCTTTCTACGAAGGCCATACACATATGATTGGGTCAAGTGTTCTTTTCTTTAGAAAATTCCTATTTCCTTTTTGATAGGTTATGATTTGATTAGATGGGTTATGAAGCACTTATTTCAAATAATTTATGTCTATTTTAATTTGTAATTTATTAAATTCAAACACATCCAAAATTATGTCCCTTGCTTTAATTGGTTATTACGTTATTTAATTATTAACTCAAATGACACCTCCAATTTAACTATATATATCTAATTGAATATATCTAAAGTGTTGAACATTTTTAGATCAAATTTAGTAATTAACTCAAACAACTTTTCTAATTTAACTAACATCTTTTAATATATTAAACAAATATGATTTATGAAAGAAGTATATTGGTGTGAAATTAAATAAGATTTGTATTCCAATGTAAAAACTACAAAGAATGGAAACAATTCTTTCAACAAATAAACTATTATGTAGTAGTCAATTAAAATGAAAAAGCTTACTCTATATTAGTTCCTGATACACAACTAAGAAAATGATCTAAATAGTCTAATAATTTCAAAAACACAAACAATATTAGGTAGATAATCAAACATCTTTCATTTCTACAGTGACTTATTTATCCTAGGGAAACTAAGTATATAGAATACAAAGAAAACGAACAAACCCACAACTATCTGTATTTTGAAGGAGTTTAGTTTTCTCCCCTTCCTAGTCTCCCTAATATTGTCTAATTATTTTAAAGAGACCAAGTGTCATAACATAACTTTATTCAACCCACTAAATATCTTGGTTAATGAAACTTGAAAAAAGCAACAAAATAATTGCTACATTTGGCATTTCATGTGGAATGAAGAGTGGTGACAATAATCTACTTATAGTTTAATAAAACACTATTTTTAGAAGGCTTTACATTAGAGAGATAGAGAAGAGGGGGAGAGAGGGAGAGATAGGTTGAAGAGGAGGAGAGAGAAGAGATGAAGATAGAGAGGATGTAGAAAAGGGAGAGAAAAAATAGGGGGAGACTAGGGAAAGTGATATGTAGAAAGGGAGAGAGAGAAGAAGATAGGGGAGAGAGGGAGAGACATAGAAAGGGGGTGATATAGAGAGATAGAGGGGGATGGTGAGAGAGAGATAGGGATATATGAGAAGAGAAAGAGAGATGGAGATATATGGGAAGAGAAAGAGAGATGGAGATAAATGGGAAGAGAAAGGAAGAGAGGTGGAGATAGAGAGTCGATGGATAGGGGGGATAGGGAAGGAGAGATGGTGAGAGATAGAGATGGGTTCAAGAGAGAAAGGGATATTGATAGGTAGAGGAGGAGAGATAGAGAAGAGAGGAGAGAGATAGGTTGAAGAGGAAGAGGAGAAGAGATGGAGATAGATAGGTAGAAAAGGGAGAGAAAGAAGAGGGAGGGAGACGATGAGAAAGGAAGAGAGAAGAAGATAGGGAGAGAGGAGAGGAGAGACATAGAAAGGGGTGATGTAGAGATAGGAGGGGATGGTGAGAGAAAGAGATATGGAGATATATGTAAAGAGAAAGAGAGATGGAGATATGGGAAGAGAAAGGAAGAGAGGTGGAGATAGAGAGTTGATGGATAGAGGGATAGGGAGGAGAGATGGTGAGAGATAGAGAGGGTCGAGATAGCGAGAGGGGAGGAGAGAAGGATATTGATAGGTAGAGGAGGAGATATAAAAGAGGGAGAGAGGGAGAGATAGGTTGAAGAGGAAGAAGAGAAGAGATGGAGATAGATAGGTAGAAAAGGGAGAGAAAGAAAGAGGGGGAGAGGGAGAACGATATGTAGAAAGGGAGAGAGAGAAGAAGATAGGGGAGAGAGGGAGAGATAGCTCAATATATATAGAGGGAGAGGGATAGACATAGAAAGGGGGTGATATAGAGAGATAGAGGGGATGGTGAGAGAGAGAGATAGAGATATATGGGAAGAGAAATAGAGATGTAGATATATGGGAAGAGAAAGAGATGGAGATATATGGGAAGAGAAAGGAAGAGAGGTGGAGATAGAGAGTCGATGGATAGGGATAGGGAGGAGAGATGGTGAGAGATAGAGAGGGGCTGGAGATAACCGAGAGGGGAGGGAGAGAAAGGGATATTGATAGGTAGAGGAGGAGAGATAGAACAGAGGGGGAGAGAGGGAGAGATAGGTTGAAGAGGAAGAGAGAGAAGAGATGGAGATAGATAGGTAGAAAAGGGAGAGAAATAAGAGGGGTGGAGGGAGAGCGATATGTAGAAAGGGAGAGAGAGAAGAAGATAGGGGAGATAGAGAAAGATAGCTCAATATATATAGAGGGAGAGGAGAGACATAGAAAGGGGTGATATAGAGAGATAGAGGGGGATGGTGAGAGAGAGAGATATGGGAAGAGAAAGAGATATGGAGATATATGGGAAGAGAAAGGAAGAGAGGTGGAGATAGAGAGTTGATGGATAGGGGGGATAGGGAGGGAGAGATGGTGAGAGATAGAGGGGGGGGGAGAGAAAGGGATATTGATAGGTAGAGGAGAGATAGAAGAGGGGGAGAGAGGGAGAGATAGGTTGAAGAGGAAGAGAGAGAAAGAGGGGAGAGGGAGAGATAGCTCAATAGATAGAGGGAGGAAGAGGGAGTGACATAGATAGTGGGAGATATAGAGAGATAATTATATTAATTATATTATAATAATTATAATATTATATTAATATTATATTTATATTATATATTAATATTATATTAATATTATAATAGTATATATTATATTAATATATATTATAATAATTATACGTGGTGCCACAATTTTCATTTTAATTGACATAATCTAAAAACCTAGCTCGTCAATTGGAGAAGTGAGTCACACACTAGTGGAGGAAAGGTTGCAGGAAGGCACGGATCGAGCTTGCTTGGCTGCAAAAATTGGAACTTTTGTGATTTTCTTTGCCGTGAAGGCCTCTACATCTCATTTATCACCAAAATGGCTTGTATATTTCATCTGAAATTTATGAATCAGAGTGCTATAGGGAATTTTTTATTTGATTTGGTTTGTGAATATTACTCTTTGTGATTTTATTTTGTATATTTGTCTTCAATGTTAGTGGGAAAAACCATAACGCAATGCTTTCAATCACTTTGCAACTCCATTATTTGTGACTCTGTTGTTTGCTTGTGAGAATCACAAGTTGGAATGCATGTCTGTTGTTTGCAAGTGAGAATCACAATTCACCACCTTGTCTATGCTATGACATTTGGGCCCCAAACTAGGCATCATCCTTTTTCACAATCACACAAGCTACCCTATTGCAAGGAGAACACATATAATCACTAATAATGGGAGCCCATACTAGCCTAGCTAGAATAGTTGCACCACCTTTTCCCAAATATGATTAGTGAAAAAATTTAAACTCTCTCCAAACAAATTTAAGAGTACATTCTAGCTCAAATCTCATAGCTTTAGTTTCTTGAAAGAGAAATAAATCCATTTTAAGCCTATTATTGTAAGAGGATCTTAAAATGCATTCTATCCAGAAGATTCCAAACTCTAACATTCCAATTGGTACATCCTATTTTCATTTATAGTACAACCTATCAAAATATTTGGGTTATTTTTCCTCTCCATTTTTTCCACTCTTGTGATTATTAACACATGAGTTGGTTTGCTTTCTCTTTTTTCATCCATCCACATCAACACTTGGCCTATGGACAAAATCCCCCTATACGGTAGCTTCATGAAAAGTGTATGGGAAAGGTCTTTGGAAATAATAGACTCAATGTTTTGTAGAGCTTGGAGAGCGATGGGAGGTGTAGCCAAACTAACAAACAACTTAAACTCTTTCAATCTTTCTAAGGCAAGCTCTTGGGAATTTTTTTATTACCTATAATTATCCTTGAAAAAATACAAGAAGAACAAGCTCATTGTTTATGAAAGGCATATATTCAAGGATACCAACATATGCCTCACTAGAATGAGAGTTCTCCAATTTGTCAAGAATCTCATCTAAAGTATCAAATTCATTCTCCTAAATTTTTCTATTGTCTATTTTATTATTTCCTACACAATCAAGGATGTAATTCTATTAGCTACAAGTCTATTAATATTCTTAATAATTTTTGGGCCATGCCTTCTTTAATGACCATCCATTTTACATAGAAAAAAAGCATTCAAACCTCTCAAAATTTCAATATCATGTTTAGTTTGATTATCACTCAATTGAAAGCACAAACTATGTAGAATACACTCATCAGATTTGAGAGATATAAAAACACTAGAGTTAAGATGGGGAAGAGTAGACCTTGTTTCTTCCACTTGCAACACATTACCCAAAGATTTGAGGACTTGAGGGATAAAAGTTCACATCTAAGTAGAGATATTTTAAAATTCTAACCACCTTAACATATAATTGGCTAAAGCATTACATAAGGTAGAATCATGGGTTCAAAGATGGACCTAAAAAAAAAATTCCCATATTCAAAAACTCTTTCTTTTAAAACTCTTGATTGCATGCCATGATTTTTGAAGAAGAAAGTGAATAAATCTTTATGTATCATTCTATAGAAAGAAACATAGACAAGGTAGTGAACATCAAATTTCCATTTGAACCCTAATGAGGATTTAAACAAATGCTCTAAAAGGTTTTTTTCTAATTGATCCTATTGTAGAAGACTACTCTTTAATCTTCAGATCTGCCAACTAATGCATTTGTCACTATTCTTGCTTTTCAACCTTGGATCTTAAAGGAAATTTGAACCACCTTCATAGCTTCCTGTACATGCCTTTTCATTCATAGTCTTCATCCTTGTTAAGGTTTTCACTTCGAAAGATATGATATAAGGAATGAGGATGGGATCGTGTCTCAAATGATTTTGGAAGAATAGGTACCTCTCAGTCTTTAGCTTTCAATGAAAAAGATATCAACATAGACTTGTGTTCCCATATTTAATAATAAAGCGAGCTCTGGAATGATATAAAATCCTCTATTAAAAAAAGGATGACAGTAGCTAATCAATATCAATTTCTAGAAGAACTGGTGAGCAGGGGAAGCCTCTTTAGATGATCAACTAGATGATCAAACCACCAACTTAGCACAAATCTCTCAAATACTCTTTAAGTGGACCTTTCCAATCCACTATTCCTTCAAGGAAAAGACCCCCCCAACTAGGGTTGTTGTACTCAAACAATCAAGAGGGCTTGTATCCACTTGGATCATGTCAAATAGAACTAAACCAAAACATGAAACTCAAGTTTTCACTTAGGAAACTCCATTTTCTCATCGCTCTAACCACTAGGCCTCTTTACCACCAACTTAGCACAACTCTCTCAAATACTCTTTAAGTGGACCTTTCCAGTCCACTATTCCTTAAGGAAAAGACCCCCCCAACTAGGGTTGTTGTACTCAAACAATCAAGAGGGCTTGTATCCACTTTGATCATGTCAAATAGGACTAAAGCAAACCATGACACTCAAGTTTTCACTTAGGAAACTACATTTTCTAACCACTAGGCCTCTTTACCACTAAAAGGCTTGTAGCCCTACCCGGTAGGAAAATCAAAATAAAATCCACATATAAGCTTCTATCAGGCCCAAACCATTGAAAATAGACAAGTAATATATGCCCCTACAAATTCTCAAGACCTTCTTTCTTGACAGTGGACAATAAAAAAGAAATGGACCAAAATAACATTGCTCCAAGAGGCCTAATTGGCAGGCTACAACAGGATAGTTGACTATCTAGGCTCTCCCCTTCACCCAAAAGCCTTGAAATAGGTTCTTACATGCTATTTACACCCCTTTATATCACTCCTAAGTGCCTTCACAGTTAAAATAACCCTAAACAAGAAAAACTCAACTTTTTGCTTCACAATCTAGGCCTGTCACATGAGGATGCCAGGCCTAGAACATAGCAAAAATTTCTCCACACAAAATTCAATTCTCTAGAACCCTAAAAATATGAAAATATACACAAATATCTTCCATCCCACCAAGAATTAGCATTATTACAACATTGAGATGGAAGAAAGAGCCATTCTTCAATCAAAACCCTAGTTTTGAGGGTTTTCAGACCAGTTCCTGCTAAAATGGCGATATCTTCTTTTATACTCAATGAAAACTTATCAAATCACCTCCAAAATAAAGCTAGGTATTCGCTCTATTTAACCATAATAGGAATTTACCTGTACAATATGTATAGAGGTCGTACCATGTAGTAGAAAAAGAAATTTGCATAGATTTTCCAGAAAACAACAAGCTTTTGCATTAGAACTTCAAAATGATTCATCAACCCACATGCCTCGACCAAGAGAGGCTTATTTATATCTTAAACCAACCTTCTTGAAGTCCCACAACTGAAATTTGAATTGGTTGTACATTGGGAACTAACAAAACATCATTTAGACACCTAATTGCCTAGTTAAGGCAAGTTAATACAACTTCCACAAGCCCGAATACAAAGAGCCTTCAAGAGGTGTCAAAAGGCATCAAAACCATTTCAAAACACCAAGGAAACTCCCCTCAAGCACCTGGTTGCATCATGGTATTTTGATTCTTTGATTTTACAAGGTGCACTAACCTTACAAAGTGAAGATGGAGACCTTGTGATTACATTGAAACTTATCACCAAGACTGAAAAACCTACTACAAGCCTTTGAAGAATCAAAATGTTGTTGTTTCAAATTACTATGAGCACTAACTTTCACTATTTGAAGATGTTGAAACCTTGTCGTAGAGAACTAGAACATTGATGCAACCACTCATCCTACCTTAAAACATACCAAAAGTCTCCAAGCAATTAGACATAGGAAGATTTAAGATGACTTAAACAATTTTTATTGCCAAAGCATAAACTTATGATGACTTAACCAGTCATAGTACACACTCCCTCCCCGTTAACCACTTAGACATATGGAGTTTATCAGTGGAAAACTGAACCACCTCACACGTGCACCTAAATTATGTCTATTAGTGTTCTAATTCATCTTTTTCAAGACAACTTAAACCAAAATATTGTGTATGGTGAAACCATTCTTCTGCACAATACATTTGAGGCCTTGGTTGTGTAACTAGTGGACCATATTCACATTTAACACTTGTTACAAAGTTTAAAGTCATTAATTGCAAGGGACAGACTCCTTCATATATTGATTTGATTTGTGATGGACACATTTGGACGTTAGTAACAATAAATTGCAATCTATCAAGACTTGATTACCTTATAACCAATCAAATTCTAGTGATGAAATGATAGATTAATCATAATTTCACCTTGGGATCACATCACCATGAAAGAAATTCATCCAACATCCTTATGAGTGCAGGTACCACCAAATAGGTATTTGTTAGATCTGTCTTCCTCGAGCGAGGGAAATTCAAGAAGAGAAGAGGAAAGCGAGACATGTAGTAGGTCTAAAAGAGGGAGATCAACTAGAGGTCAAAATATTAGAAGAAAATTATATAAATGCATGGAATTTTTTCTTACTGAAGGGGGGTCATGTTCTTATGATGATGAGAGCATAGGCGACATCGAGGTTCCTTGAGGTACAAACATCTACGAAAACAATGGGTACCCAGGGAACTTCCTCTAATAAACGCTATTTTTTGTGTCAATGAGAGGATATATCACATAGCCCCATCGTCATTACATGCTTTGGGCCTATTTTGCATGGACGACATAGAAGGTCTATTATGAAAATTTACTGAATTGATGGAGTATGTCGGACCTTGTTACAGTTACAAAGATTGGATGAGTTGGTTCGATATACACAAAGTATGTGTAGGTATGCACTGTCTGCAAATTATATACAACTAAAAGGATAAAAATAAAGGAGTGGTTGTGTACATTGACGGAAGGCCAAAAGCATCAAGGAATATTGCAGGGTTTATAAATAGTACATGTCCTGGGTCAACAAATAGGCAACCCAATTGCATATTCAAGGCACACAAGGGAAACCATGTATTCGTATGTGCGATAAAATCAATAACTACAGGGGAATAGTTGTTAATCAATTACAATTTGAATTGCTTAGATACAAGCACAGTTACTATGGGGGTGGTACGTACTATATACCATTTTACCCAACCTCCAATTAATGACTCCAATATACCATTTTATTATTATGTTCATTTTTCGTAAGTCTATTTGTTTCATTTTAGTAATGTTTTTTTATATTTAATTTTTGTCACAGTAGGACATTGATCATATGGGGAAGGCTTCGGCCTAGACCACAAATCGCGATGCATCTTCAGGAACTTCTACCTGACAGGTTTACCTCATTGTAATTGTACAAATTAGATATGAGCAAAATGTTTTATTATTATGTTTTTTTCATAAGTTTATTGGGTTAATTTTGATAATGTTTTAAACATTTTTGTTGCAGACAGTTGATCGGAGAAAGGCACTAGTAGTAGAGGAGAGCATCCATAGGGTCAAGGTGCAGTCACTGTTATTGTATGATGACATCGCGTATTCAACAAACCCTACTGATATGATAAGGAAGACACAAAAAAATGCAATGAAGAAATCCTTCAATTGTTATTCATAGTGCCTCAAACAAATGAGATAAGAGAGAGGGTTAAAATATTGACTGAGAGAGTACAAAACTTGCAAGTAAGTTGTCATGAGGTCTTTAATTATAACATAAGTTCATTCATGGTTTTATAATTTGTAATCTTTTATGTCATGAACTAAATATGTGTTGTTTTTATATAATTTTTTGCATCCTCATGATGTTGGTACCCATGATCAGGGTAATACAGGTGTTGCCCGCAGAGTAGGGGTTGGTACAAGTGTCCATCCTGATCTTCCTACACATACATCACATGATCATCTGACCCCATCATCTGTGCCTATTGTTGTGAAATTTTGGCACATACACCCCACCGGAGGTGGGGACCCTATTTTTTCTTTTGCATCTCTGCCTCTTGGCTTGGTCAAATTTTGGTTTTGCTCTTCTTGGGAGGTTATTTTGGGATTAAGTTTAGATTGGGTTTCATGAGGACAATATTTTGAGGCTCTTGGGGAAATTCGCCTGTCTTGGAATTCGAAAATGGGGATTTTGAAGTGAATTTTCAATGTTATATGTAAATATTTTTTTCACTCGTGGATAAAGGATGGAAAATTAGGCTAGGTTGCTTTTTGAACTTTTTAAAAATTCCTTCTAGAAAAAAAGTTATGGAGTTTAGGGGATTTTGACCCTGCGGGGAATCTGGGAATTTTTGTCCCTGAAGGAAATCCGGAATTTCCATTTTGGAAAATTTCAAGACCCCTCAAAACCAAAATTTTTATTTTTTGCACCCATGGATAGAGGACAAAAAATTAGGCAAGGTTGCTTTTTGAACTTTTCAAAAATTCCTTCTAGAAAAAAAGTTATGAGGTTTTGGGGATTTTGACCTTGTAGGGAATTCGGAAATTTTTGTGCCCGATGGAAAATCCCAAAATTTCCATTTTGGAAAATTCAAGACCCCCTCAAAACCCGAAATTTTTCAAAATGGAAATTTTTTCCAAAATGATTTTTTTCGAAATGCAATTTTTTCCAAAATGGAAATTTTTCTTGAAATTTTAAAATGTTCAAAGCGAAAATTCTTGAGATGGAGAAAAATTCAAAATAAAAATTTCCAAAATGGAAAAATTTTGAAAATCGAAAGTTTCCATAAAAAATATGTAAGTTTTTTTTTTTAAAGGCCAAAATTTTATTTAAGTTTAATTTGGATTGGATTTTTTAACATGGAAGCTACTAATGATGATATCTGTTTTTTAGGATTAAATAAATATTAAAAGGGGGACTTGCATATGGATTCATGCCAAAAGGGAAATCTGGAAGAGTTCAATTCAAATATTAAAAGTGGGACCTGCATAAGAATCCGTGCCCAAATTGTTTACAGCTGGAAGGAGTTTCTAGAAGACATGTCAAGCTGATTTCATCATCCAATCAGAATTTTCATTGATGACAATCTGGCATAATATTGTTTTCTCATTGTTCCATGATGTAACTGCTTTTATACAATTGGATGATGATGTACCATGAGCTCCCAAATTAAATGTAACAGCTTGATGATTCTAGAAGTGCAATTGTAGCCATTGGATGAATTAAATCCTAGCCATTGATTCAAAATGTAATTTTCTATAAAAGGCCAGTGCCTTCTCATTTGTAAGGGGGTTAGATTTAGGGGTTAGAATAGCTTATTAGAGGCTGTAAAAGCTAGAATTGGCTAAGTTAGAGAAGTCAGTAGTTGTAGGAGAGAGGAGAAACTGGAAATTGTTATGTAATGCTGGAGAAGTTAATGCAATTGGATTGTTGATTTGGCAAGCTTTGTGTTACACTTTGACAATTTATGGTTTCTTGTTCTCAATTCTCAATGTTAGATGTTAGATTTCAATTCTTTTGCAATAATGGTAAAATGTTAATGACGTTGATCGATCTTCGGTCCATACTTTTAGCAATTTTCTAATTGTAATTTGTTTTGTAAAGTTAGTCTGGGCCTTATTTTGTGCTAATTTCAACTATGGATGTTTGTTTACATTGCACCAGTTATTGGGTATGTGGATGGATATTCAGTTTCCTTAGAAGATTGCACCATTTCTGCAGAGTTGTGGGCTTGTCCTTGATCAAGTAGAAATTGGTTTTATTGGAGATGTATCCATTTGCAGCATTCATCATTATTGTGATTGATCTTAGGAGTTAGTTTAGAGTTGAATCTCTCTAAAACCCTCATCTCTTTTGTTGTTTATTTTGAATCTAGGTTAGTTTTAGGACTAAAAGCATCACCATATTGTTGCATATGATGAAAGTACACTTCCATCATTGTTCATTTGTAAGGTCCCTTGTAATTACCAGGATTTTCATATATTATCTGAATTTTTTATGCATTGTCAGGACCTGACATTAGAGACCTTGGAGTTATCTCTTGAGGCTTGCTGATAGAGATTTACGTTTCAAGAGAGATAGGATTTCCATATTCTATTTGAGTTTTTGTTGTGCAGAAAACACCATCAACACCTATATTGTCGATTGTAATGTTGGCAACACAGCATGCATGCATCGGGTAGTATTTGTGTTGCAGGGGCCACTAGTGCTGGTGATGTTTTATCAGCATTTCCTGGATCTTCGCATATTACTAGTACGAGAACATTGCTAGTCACATTTGTGGTGATTGAGGATTTCGTTCCCATAAAGATAGAGAAGGTCCCAGGTAATTTAATTTTTTTTAATTATTATTATATATAATCCAATTGAAATTTACTTATTGATCACTCTTTTTATACTAATGATTCCATGATCATTTTGCAGGAAATGGTGTTTTTTATAAACATCTAGGTGATATAACATTGTAGCTCTTTGGGCCCACCATACATACACGGTGGAATGCCCAAAATCAAGATTTAAAGGATGAGCTCATTAATCGTTTAGTTGTGTTGTTCGGTGATAAAACATTCAACCAAATGAAGGTACTTAAGAAAGCTGGTACATATCTAAAGTATGTGAGGGACCAATATAGGTCACATTTAGAGAAGAACAAAAAGTACAAGTGTCCCCCCATGATTCTGAAGAGGGAGTGGAAGGACCTGGTGTCAAATGGAAAGGATAAGGCTGAAAAGAAAAAAGGAAAGACACCACCAGGCCAAGGAAGGTATGTGATACTATCAATAATGTAATTATATACTGATTACTCTTTATTTTTACATGATCTAACGTATTTCAAACTTTTCATAGGCTACCCGACACATTGAAGGAAAGAAAGGCAAGACTAGAAAAACACAGGCATCACAAACTTGGCTCTGGTGGTTATATGAAATTAGCCGCAAGAATTGTAAGTATCAATAAATGAAATATTGCATCCAAATAATAAATTGCAAACAATTTTGGTTTTATCACACCATAGAAGCAAAATTCATGATCTTATGCAAAAATGCAGGGCTCTGAATTCAACAAAGTGCCCACAGAAGAGGAAATGAAGATTGCCTTCTAGCATGGCTGTGAAGTTGTGGTTGAACGCCTAAGAGTCTTGACTGGGAAAACACAATCTTCCATTGCATCTGACACACAGGTAAATAAACTCAATAAAGTTTACTTAAAATTGAATATGTATGCAATCTATTCAATATTAATTTCCACCATAAAGTAATTATGTGCCTATTTGTTTTAAATAGACAGACAATGATAATACTACACCTGACATTGGAATGCAACCTGGTGAGGGTGGAGCACAACCTGTAGATGAAGGTCATGGTGTGCATCCCGGTACTGGATGTATTCATGTGCTATACAAAACGCAGTATGGATTAATAAAATTAAACATCTTTAATTGCAATTAGTGTATTAATTAATGTAACCTTTCATGTTTCAACTTTAGAGCATGTAGAGCATGATCAACATGTTGAGCATGATCAGGCTAGAGAAGATCAGGAACATGATGTGGCCCCATCAGGTACAGAGGACCACTCTAATGTTCTTTTAAACATATCTAATTGCAATTGGTGTATTCATTAATGTAACCTTTCATGTTTCAACTCCAAATCAGGATTTAGAGGGTGTTCAACATGTTGAGCATGAGGCTATACAAAAAGATCAGGAACATGATGTGGCCCAATCAAGTAAAGAGCACCACTCTAATGTTCTTTTAATTAATAAAATACTTGTAACAATAATAACAAAACATATCAATTTAACATTTCTTTGTTATTGCAGCAGACCCCCCCTTGAAGCGGCCTCCACATTGTGATCAATACACGACTAGGCATAAATTAAGATCACAAGCATATGGAAAAACAACTTAAGGGAGGATAGATGATTTAGAAAATGACACTCCACTTCAGCTTTTTTTAGCTTCAAAATTAAAGAAACAAAAAAAAAAGTGATTGTAATCATATTATGACAACCATATTTTTGATAATATGTAACAACTGAATGAATGAATGTTATATGTTATTAATGGATGAATGAATGAATGAATGTTATATGTTATTAATGGATGAATGAATGATTAATGTTATATGATCGGGTATGGGGAATTGAGAGTGATGTGGGGGGGGATGGCCAAATGAGCTTCCACCGTCACGTGTTTGGCCTTGTTAAGTAGAGAATATTAAACTATTCTCAAAACAAAGAGAAGCTCAATCCAACTACATGCAAGTATCTTTTTAATTCCTCTATCTTTCATCAATCTCTTTACTATTTGAACCTCGTACAAATGTTTTACATGAAGAACCCATTATTGTGAAATGTGCCTCCAATTGAGTAAACTAAATCCATGCTCTACATAATTTCAAGTTGTTTCCATTCCAATGTTCTGATTTTAGTTTTTTTGTATGGATTTTTATGAATACCACATTGTGTTGTGTGTGGATTTGGTTTCAAAGCTCTGTTTCTTTTGTTTTTAGTGGTGACATAACTCTAAAATTTGACTTTTTGTGCATAACAGGTTAGTGGAAAAATTGACAGCTCTAAAGGGTTTAGAGGCTCAATTGAGATAGATACACAAATATTTGGATCTTGTTGTTGATGGGAGGCTTCCACTTAACCATGAAATTTTGTACCATCTACAGCTATGCAAAAATTTCTCTACTTACATTCATTCAACTTATTCTCTTCCTCTCAAATTTATGTATTCATGTGTCATTTGAGAGGGTAACTCCATAAAGGTTTTGTAACAATTGAAGAATAATGCATTAGCTTATGTCCATCATGAAAATAACAAGGGTTATTATGGGGAAATTTGATAGGAAATGAGTGGATCCCAGGGTATGCTACAAGCCTTCATACTACAACCTTGTTCATGAGAGAAGATTCATGTTTTGTGACATGGAAATAATACATTAAGTGATTGAGAGTGAGTAGGGGAAGCTTCTTTAGATGATCAACTAGATGATCAAGCCACCAACTTAGCACAACTCTCTCAAATACTCTTTAAGTGGACCTTTCCAATCCACTATTCCTTTAAGGAAAAGACCCAACTCACCTAGGGTTTGTAACCACTTAGATCATGTCAAATAGGACCAAACCAAAACTTAACACCCTAATTTTCACTTAGGAAACTCCATTTTCTCATCTCTCTAACCTTTAGGCCTCTTTACCCTTTTAACCCTTGTAGCCCTACCCGGTAGGACAGTCAGAATAAAATCCACATACAAGCCTATACCAGGCCCAAACCACTAAACTTAGACAGGTATTATATGCCCCTACAAAGCCTCAAAAAATTCCTTCATGATAGTGAATAGAAAAAGAGCAATGGACCAAAACAACGCTGCTCCAAGAGGCCTAATTGGTTGGCTACAATAGGATAGTTGACTATCTTGTGGATAGCCTTGTGTTGTGTGTACTTCTTCCTCCTATCTTTTCTTTTTTGCACTTCTAAATTTGTTGCAACAATCAACAAGCATGGATTCAAATGTTCTAGTTCATCTTCTAATTCCATTTAACTGCCATCAATGGAAAACTAAGGTTCAACTAATACTAAAGAACAAGAGGTTATATAGAGTTACAATGGGGGTAGAAAAAAAATGTACAGATGAAAGTGCTAAAGTTAAGTGGTTCAACAAGGGTAATCAAGATTTTGTATTCTTATTTTATATTGAAGCAACACATGCCACCTTCTGAACTGAGTTCATAAATCGTATTGATGAGTATATTTTCTTCCAACCTTTGGACTGTGAACAAATAAGTAGCATTGTGAGATTACAGGTATGTAGATCATTTATTTTTTTGAAAAATTTATCATTTCTAAAGTACAAACAAAGGTAGAAAATTTGTCTGATTAGTTAATAAATTGGTAGATGTTGTCTTTGTCTTCCTCCATTTGTTGATGAGATGAACCTATGGGAAGACCTACTAAAATGTCATAGGACACAAGGTGTTCATACCCATGGCAGACCTCAACTGGATAATGTGTCTTATCTTGCTCCATTTATTCATGAGATGAACCTATGGGAAGACCTACTAAAATTTCATAGGACACAAGGTGTTCATACCCATGGCAGACCTCAACTAGATAATGTGTCTTATCTTGCTCCATTTATTCATGAGATAAACCTATTAGAAGAGCTAATAGAATCTCATAGGGAGTAAGGTGTTCATACCCATAGCAGACCTCAAATGGAAAAAGTGTCTTATCTTGGTCCATTTGTTCACGAGATGAACCCTACTAGAACCTCATAGAGAGCAAGGTGTTCATACACATAACAGACCTCAAATGGAGAATGTCCTATAGATATATGGATAGCTCTAATCTAGGTAGTTTGAATGTATGGAGATATGTGTCCCAATGCTTATTTAATTGATGATAGATGAGAAGAGGATCAAATGAGAAGAGATTAACTACTTCAATTTGACCATTAGTTTTCCAATGAAAGGATATAAAAAATCTCAGATGACACCCTAAAGGATCTACATTTTTTTCCAAAATTGAAAGAAATTAGGAGACACTATTAGAAACAATTGTGATTTTTAAGCCAAAGTAACATCATATATGCTGGAAAAAAAACATAGCTTTAGACACATCAATAGCTTTGTTTCATGGAATAAAATATACATCTTAGAAATATGACATACAACAACAAAAATAAATCATTCTTAAAGAAGTAATTATGGGTAGTCCACTAATAAATCTATGGCGATAGATTGGACAGAAATAAGATATTGAGATTGGAAAAGTATTCCAGGATAATTTAAGAATTTTTGTGATCTGTAAACTACAATGGATATTCCATATGATAGTCATCAACAAACAAACTTTAACTTGAGAGAATCATAAGATTGATTTTATTTTAGCAATAAAAAAAAAGATGTAGGAAAACAGAGAGAAACGATGCCATCAAAGAGCAACACCAATATATTCTAAAAAAACCCACTTGTAGGTAAAAACTCTAGAAAATGTGAGCACTTAATCACTTAGAATCCTTCAAATGGCACTTGCAACTGTTCTAAGACTCTAAGGCATGCTTTGACAATAAAAACAAACTATAGTCTATCCTCTATGAGCTTTCAAATTTCTCAAAACCCCATAGCCCTACTAAAAAACTTGAACCATCACTAGGAACATAGGAAGCTTGTAAATTGACACTCTAAATTCCTTCAAAATGCTCTCCTTTCATGGGCAATTCAAGCTTACAATGACCATATAAAGCATTACAATGCTTTAGGAAGCTGAAAATATTGAAGAAAACCATCAAATGAATAATCATCCAAAATCAAGATGACATGTAACACTGATCTCACACAAAGGAAATTAACAACTTTTTATAAGCTTGTGATTTTTTTTTTACCATGATATTTTTCAAATTGTTGCAATGAATTCACTTCCATTACCTATTGCAACCAATGAAATCACCACAAAGACCAAAATAAATCCTTTTTTGAAGCTTCTCTCTTTTTCCAAAGCTTGCACATCAATGCCCTATATCATCTAATGCACACTTTAGTGTCTAGGAGCCTATCTCCTATTCAAATATCTCTTCAAACATTCCATGGAGAACAAAAATGAATCCTTTTATAGATCACAAATCCCCAAAATAGAGGACTTCATCCTCAAAAGCTATAGATAGTCAATGCACAAAAGAGGATGAATCCCTCAATTGATTGCACAACTGCCATCTTGCCTTGTACCACAAGGAAAATATTAGACAGAATCTAGAACATCTTTGTCTCTAGTTATCCATGTGATGAGATGATAAAGTGTTTGACCATGGAGTAACTTGATCAACATTAGTTTTCTTCGAGGAGGATGATTCTTGTGTTTCAACTTAACATCTTCTCATGAAGATTTAGGACCTCACTACACTTCTCTTTCTTACCTCTATAAGCATTAAAATGAAGCTTATTCCACTCTTCATGAGATTCTAGTTGTTTTTGCTTTTATAGAACACTGTTTCTCAATCATGCACACAGTAGTTGCCAAAAACAACACCATAGACAGCCAAAGGAGCAACATCTAGCAACATCTACCACTAGAGCATTTCCAACTATAATACTTGACAAAACTCCCCCTTCCATTATGTTATGATGGATGTCCATACCCTATTCCAAAGCTCCCCTTTTGGCATAGGAAGGGAGGATGCTCACAAAGGTTGTTGAATTTGGATTTACACCAGCCAATTACATTTGCTTTAAAATTTCTAAAGCCTTTTGAAAAAATCTATTTTGTGCATATCTTGCAATCATTACAGTCCATGAGATGACATTTCTTTGAGGCATTTTGTCAAACAGTTCACGTGCCTTGTCTATGGTTTGACATTTTGCATACATGTCTAACAGGGCAATTGCAACTACAACTGATGAAAATATTCTATCCTTTATGTTTTGATGGATGTCCATACCCTATTACAAAGCTCCCCTTTTCACACAGGTAAGGAGGATGTTGGAAAAGGTTGTCGAATTTGTCTTTACACTAGCCAATTACATTTTTCTAGACTAGAATGTTTGCAAATGGAATACTTAAAAAAAAAATTGCATAGTTTCGTCAAAATTTTGACGAACACGTCCGACGAAACCTCAAAAATGACCAACAAAATTTCTGATGTTATGAAATGCCCCTTTCATCGCTATTTTGATGATTTTCTAGTGGTGTTCTGACATTTTGGCTGATTTGTCCTGCTTGTTTTCTAGCTAATTTTCATCATTAGATCGACACATGGTTCGTTGGAAGTTCAACGAACACCCGATCACCTTTACCGTGGTGACTACTAACAAAGTCATGTCGTGAGTTTGATGTTTCAAGGTTTTTTAGAAAAGAAATGAAAATGTTCCGATGAAAAGTATTGCAGTGGTTCATTGGTGATCCGACAATAGTTTGTTAAAATTTCAACAAACGTTCGTTGGAAAATGGAGTTGAATACAGTAGTGGAGGTATTTTGATGGAGCATGATGATAAGATGAAGATCAAGGAATGTTATTTTTAGTATGAACATGTTTCATGTGATGAATATAACACATATGTGCCATGTGATGGTGAATATTTTTAGTATGAACAAAATTAATGGTGACAGTGGCAAGTTCAAACTTGTGGTAGTGATGGTCAATGGCAATGCTAGTGATAGGGTTAGTTTGTGGGAAATTTTTGGTAGTTTTTTTAGAATTGTCCTAGTGCATACAAAAAATAATAGAGTGTTTAACAGAGGTAAGGATTGGTACTTCATTTTTGGGGGCCTAGGGCCACCAAATAAAATTTGAAAAATGAGTTCCAATGTTGCATAAAGAAGCAGTTTTAGAGCACCCAAAGGACTTGGCACTTGTTCTACTCCCTAGAGATCTAGAATCTTTCCATGCCCTCAAGGGGAATGCATCCCCAATCAAAGCCATTGATGGCACCTTCAAATTTCAAAAATTTGAAATGCCCATAATGAAAAATTTGCTCTGAACACTAAAAAATGCACCTGAAAAATCTACCCCAGTGACCTACTTTGGAGGGTCATAATTCAAAGCCAGTTGAATTTCATGTCAAGTCCATTGGTGAGTGTATTCAATTGACATATGTGAACATGTATGTCTAATTTCAACTTCCTGGGATGAGTTTTGACAGGGTTTTGAAACGCAAAGCTGGAGGGTTTTGGGACTATTTTGTTGTTTTCAAACTCTCAATCCTATGAAGTGGCCTCCTATTTAGATTGATATTTCACAGCTGGATGATCATCAAGACAAATGGATTGGTTCCCTACATTACCCTCACATTCATATGCTCTCTAGTCTAGTTTTAGAGCCTCGGGATCAAGTTTGATATTTTTACCAAGTGAAAATAAAATGTAGTTTGTTCTATTTTTACATCTGCATTCCCAAAATGTTTCAAGGAGGTCATCTTTGACCCCTAATATCTTGTGAAGAATGTGGATTGAAGGAAATCCCTTTTGCACACATACTCAATGGACCTAAATTATCTAATGCTTCCAATAGTAGATTCCCAGTAGGTGATTTGATATTTTTTCAAGGAGGTGACTTGGTGAGCCTTAATTGGTTTTGGACAGGTGCAGTTGCAGAAAATTCTGAGTGAGCCACTCTGGCATTGAATATCTCGCAGCTCGAGATGTGTTTTTCTAAGTCGTTTATTGCACTAAATTCTTGGGTCAAATTTATGCATGACTATGCATTTTCATGGCTCCAGGAGGTTGTTTAACTAATTTTCCAGGATAATTCTAGAGGCCACTTGACCTATTTTAATCACTGTGCAAATATGCTAGAAATCAAACTTTAATGACAACCCAGTTCATTTTTTCACCTTAGAGGTATTTAGAGGCAGCTTCAAATCAATTCAGGATAACAACTTGTTTCAAAACGTAATATTTTTTAGTCGAGCCCACAAGAGGACCTGACATGTGCATGCAAATGAGGAAGCATTGTAGTGGAAGCTAGATGATGATGCTAGAATTATTGATGAAGTTGATATGAGGTACGTTTCAAATGGAAAAAAACTCATCAAATATTTTGTGTCTTCTTGGCAATATGAAAACAGAGAACAAATGACTAGATTCCTGTACAAGTTGATTCAGAGTTGGTACTTTTTCCAAGTAAAGTCTTACAACATCAAGATCAAACTTTAAAGATTGGGAGTCAAATTTCAGCAAATAAGCAATATATTATCTATTGGCTATTGCATTCAATCAAGGATAATTTACATTTATAATAAGATAATAGAACTGTGCCTTTTTCATGGGTATCAAAAGTGAGTTACTGACATAGCATTTTGTGGTGAGCAAGTGGGCCTTTTAGCAAGTACAAGCTTAGATGGCTATGATTTCATTTGGAGCATCGAAGAATTAGCTGGCTAAAGAATTTGAAATAAAAGGGAATAAATTGTTTTATATTGTAAGGAGCCTTGAGTCTCGAGCCTTGCTAGTATGACTATCAACTATGGTATGTACAAAGGGAGGTGGTTCTAAAGATGAAAATGGGTTCAAAAGCAATTATATTGTTAATATCAACTTAATTCATTTATCTCATTATGCAGAGCATCTAAATTTAAGCTCTCAACAGGGGTTTGAGGTTAGAAAGTCCAACACTTCAGAATTTATTGAAGATAGAAATATGCTCTATGGAACAAGAGGTATTAGACAGGGGGGTAGAGAAGACCTCCTCATTAAGGATGATGTGCCAGTAGTGAAATATGTATGTGATAAACTAGAGGAATCAGATGGCAGGATTTGAAAGTGAGTCTTGGAGACCGCATGACTATAGGTTATCGAGCATGGTGTAGAATATCAACAAATGTTGATGGCGATTGGATTTGTGAAACTTTTCCAAGATCGTATTGATAAGAAGGTGGTGCAATGCATTCATCTCTTGAAGAGTTTTGATGTTAAAATATTTTCATCCAAAACTTCCCAATAGTGGGAATGATGACTATGAGCTAGATTTTTTTAGGAAGCAAAATGTGGCCAAGTGACTGAACAACTTGTCAAAATTCCTATTGATCATAAAATTTATGATATGGTTGAAAGGGGAGGAATCCTAGGAATGTGGTTGCACATCTTGGGAGGCATATTTGACATTGCAAAGAAATTTTTACACAGGTACAAAAGGCCAATGCTAGAGACATCTTTGACCTGATGCCTAGTGTAGGAAAATCCAATGTATTTTGGTCTGCACAAGGGGAGATCATGGTTGAAGTGAAGGCCAACAAAAAAATTGATGGAGAATCCAATGAATGAAGCAACACCTCTTGATATGGCAACTAGAGCTGTGTTGTAGAAAGTTGGTAGATACTAGGCATTGTTTGTGATGTAGGGGCAACCATTTGTGTGGGCCAAGGAAGTCAATTGATGTTGCAAAGGAAGTTTTTACACAGTGAAAACATATTATAATTTCTCAAGGAGTTTTATTTCAGCATTGGTTCCCTAATGTTATCCAACTCAGGTTCATTGTGAGGCAGAATGATAGGGAGTTCATGAAATTATATGCTTATCCAAATGTTGTTGGCTGAGCTTTCATTCACATGGCCTCAATGAAAAGGAGATAGTATGGAGTGGTAACTACTATACACACTTGATCAATCACCACCATGATCGCAGAAAATGCAGCAAAGCGAAGCTAGCCCACAAAGTTTGATCGAGTGTCCTAGTCTAGGAGGCAACGTGGGTGAATCTCCACCCTAGCCCACCAACCCCACCATATTAAAATAATAGTTTCCAAATTCTAGCGGGGTGCATGGGCTATTGCTATGTGGCTTGTGGTGGGCCCAAAAGGAAGTGAACAAAGCACATTAAAATATAAATTGTGAAGGGTGTTGGTGTAATTAATTAATTATTACACTAGCATAAGTTAACTTAGCTCTTGCATTTAATCATTAAGTCCTAGGTTGCATTATTAGATAAATCATTTAATAAGTGGGATAATATTCCCTTCCTAGTTTGGTGGGATAAGATTCCTTCTAGAAGATGAGTTGTCCTTGTAGAACTTATCTCCTCATTTAATGATCATCACCATTAGGGTTCACATGTTGTCATATGTTGTTTGATCTTGACACATGGAAACATCTCATGCATATTAAGGTTTATCTCATGCCTATATATTCAAGGCATCTTGTACATTTGTAATATATCCAATATATCATATCAATATCATATCAATAGAATCTTCAATCAGCATTCCATTGTTGCAACACTTCTTTTGTGGTTGATTATCTTTCATGGCTAAAGTCCTGCATTGAAGATTCTGGAGCTTCAGGGGCTGTGCAATTCATCATCTCAACATGGTATCAATGTTATTCCATTGAAACATCAACCCTAGATCCAGGAAGTTGGAATGCGAGATTCTTTGCAAGCTTAGGGTTTTATGTTGCAGGCTAGTTGGCTCTACCCGGGAGCCAAGCTGATTTCTGGTGTAGATCAGGCTCTCTCCAACCTCTCCATTGCATCCAGAAGGCCTCAAAACCCATAGATCACCTGTTCATTCGTCAAAATCAGAGACATATCAACCGGGAGCCTGTGAGGTACATCTTAGGGTTTGCATTTTTTGTACAAATCCGTACATATTTGCAGAAAAAATCATCCATGTAAGTCCTCCATCAAGGAAATTTTTTTTTAGAAAAATCAAAAAAAATTTGGCTATTTTTGGGGCAAATTTTTCTATAGTTTTTCGCAAAAATCTAACTCTGCAGGGTTCGACCTGCAATTAAAATCAACCGTTGGCATATTTATTTTTTCTATGCATATAGTGTTTGGGTTTATTTTTTGTTTCGTCGGCATATAATTTTTTTGGATTTTTTAATTAAATTTGAATTGCAAATATTTTGCAATATTCAAATTTTTCTGTTGGCATATTCACCGACTGTTCCTGTCACATCCAGCTGCATCATCCCTTTGTCACGTTGTCGGCCCGGCCACCGCCCGTCGGCTTCTACCCAGCTCCCATCCATTGGCGTTGCTCCCGGCGACCGTAGATAACCCACTGACCCACATTTTCTGTCCATCACCGCCAATCGACGTCTCCAGCCTTGTTCGCTCAAGCCCCAGTCCCATCGGTGACCTTGGGCTCCGCTAGTTCCTGAGCGGTGACTTCTCCCGGCCAGCTGCGCCACCAACTCCGCCACCAGATTAGTGCTCTGATGCCGCCCGCGGGGTGGTGGGATTTTTTTTTAAAATTTTCCGACAGCCCCCCAGTCATATCAGCGACCGGGGGCCGAAATTTTTTTGCCCTGAGGTGCTTAATTTTTGTGCCTGTTTAGCCAGCATCAAATCAAATTGCAGTTTTTCTTCCAGAGGCCATATCTTCGTGCCACGATATCAAAAATTTGCAAACAAGATATCGACGGAAAGAGAATTCAGAGCACTATCCAGTGGTGCCATCTATTTTTCAAGATTTTTCTACTATTAAATATTCAAGTCAACTAAAGTCAACCCTCCCTTCTGGACTCAAACGCACACATCTTTGCATCAGATTGTCAGATTTCGGAGATTCCAGTGGCATTCGAGAGATTTTTCAGTGCATTTTTTTCATCAGTCCAGTCATCTTCTTTGGTTTCAGCTCCAGGTATCTTTTTTTTGGTTTTTTGATTCCTAAGACATCCTGAAGACTAAAGTAGAATTTCTTGATCTTGGAGGCATATTCTCAGTTGCATATCTATTAGGAAGTCTTCTATTTGTTGTTGAAGGTCATTTTCTTTGTTTTTTGTGGAGAAATTTTCTTTATGGGGCTTGCATATTATTCTCCTTTGGTTATGTTGCACAAGGGTAACTATTCGCAATGGCAAGATGGGATCTGCCACCATCTTCATTCACTTGATTTGTTGCCATATCTATTTGGTATAGTTCCTCATCTGAGTGAAGGTATTCATGAACTTGCTTGGAGTTGCAGTAGGTACACTATTTTGGAGATCCTTGAGATGCAAGTTGATTTCGATGTTTTGAATTCTATTGATCATTGTGATTGTCCTCACATTCTTTGGACAAAGCTTTGGGAGCTCTATGGAGATTCAGAAACTCCACCATTCCCTGATGATCATGCTTTAGAATGTCATTCTTCAGATCAAGTACCCCATGATGCTATTGTTGTTCAGGAAGTTGATTGCCTTGATCTTTCTGAAGAGGTTGACAAGGTTCCTTTCAGTGCTTCTTCTTCATCAGATACAGTTGGTATCCCTTCACATTCAGTGATTCCTTGTCCAGAGTCATTGATTGAGGCTTCCACTATCATCATCGATTAGGACACATTCAATTTTTCAGACTTGGCATCACAAGATGGCTTTGTTTCAGGTATCACTACCTTGGCCACTTTTACAGGTTTGGAGGACATTCTTGAGGGGGTATCACTCCTCTATTCAGATTTTCCTTTGGAGAGTTGCTTTGAGTCTCCTCTTTCCTTTGTCTCAACCTTGATTGGGAATTCAGAGACTACATTGGAGGCATTGAGTTTCTCTTCAGAGATTTCATATCCAAGACTTCTTCCCTATCACTCCATTCAGGATTTGAAGTTTCTTCAGCATCTACCATTGGATTTGCTTCAAACTTCCTTCAGTGGTTTTTAGGACACTTCATTCAGGGGGGGCTATCAAGTCTCCGTCACATTCATCATATCACCATCTTTGGCTATTGTTCAGCATCTGTTTCTGCATCATCCTGGTTTGTCACTCTCTTCATTGATTGTGGCCTCTTCATCTTCAGGCAAGGAGACATTTGATTAAAGTTTAGAGACATCATCCACATCCATCTTCATCCTTCCTTCCTTCAATTCCTATCCGGAATGGGAAGCATCTCTCCACTTGTAGTTGGTTTTGTTTCTTCCGAAAGGGAGACAAGTTGTTTGTTGACATTGGATCTTGTTCTATCTTCAGACACATACCTTCTTTGCAGGTGATCACATCTTTTGGGGGGGATATATAGTCTCTCTCTTTCCCTCCTATGGGGGGGCTTTTGATTGTATTGTATCCATGTGATGGATGGTGTACTTGGGGGGTATTTGGGAGTCCTCCATCCTTCCCATCCTATCTCACATTTCTGCATTTTCATCTCCTTTTTGGAGAGGGGTTTTGTTCCCATTGGGTTTTCCCCTTTTCTCCGGTTGTGGGAGATTTTTTTTGCATCTTCATGTACATGGGTACCTAACATGGCCTCGTAGCCAGGACCCATCATCATCTTGCATAATCATTGCTTTTTCCTCCCTAAGTTGCACTTATGGGGGGGTGTTGGTGTAATTAATTAATTATTACACTAGCATAAGTTAACTTAGCTCTTGCATTTAATCATTAAGTCCTAGGTTGCATTATTAGATAAATCATTTAATAAGTGGGATAATATTCCCTTCCTAGTTTGGTGGGATAAGATTCCTTCTAGAAGATGAGTTGTCCTTGTAGAACTTATCTCCTCATTTAATGATCATCACCATTAGGGTTCACATGTTGTCACATGTTGTTTGATCTTGACACATGGAAACATCTCATGCATATTAGGGTTTAGCTCATGCCTATATATTCAAGGCATCTTGTACATTTGTAATATACCCAATATATCATATCAATATCATATCAATAGAATCTTCAATCAGCATTCCATTGTTGCAACACTTCTTTTGTGGTTGATTATCTTTCATGGCTAAAGTCCTGCATTGAAGATTCTGGAGCTTCAGGGGCTGTGCAATTCATCATCTCAACAAAGGGTTTTTTAAGTGGTTGATAAATTTTAAAAGGCCTTCAACATTTTCTACAGTAAAATCTTTAAAATGTGCCCGATAAAATTTGGGGCTTTTATTTTTAATAAGAAATGGTGAAAAATTAATGTAAGATGAAAATTAATAAGAGCATGGGGGAAAAGATTAAATTGGTCTGATAAATTTTTATGGCAAAGCATTTGTGCTGGGAATTAAAAAGTGAAATACGGGTAATTCAAAATCCTTCATGTTTAAAGATAAAGCATTAAAATATAAAATGAAAAGTGGGGTGCCTGGTGAAATTGTTAAAAAAATTCACATAAAATAATATCTTTGCTACAAGTGAAGTAAAATAAGAGATGCACAGGTACAGAGCTTTCACCAATAAAATGTTTTTCTTTGCTGGGTGAAGGTAAAGGAAAAATGCATGGGAAATTTTTTTCTTTAATTGTGGAAAGATAAAAAGGAGGAAAAAGGGGGCTTTCATGAGAAAAAAGAATCAGATTCAACTGTGGGTAAAATAGGGGTAGGAGACAGGGCAAAGTGCAAAGTGGGTTTTTAATGGTGGAGATGCAATTTTCTAATCAAAGGGGAGAAATGTTTCCAGGTGTCTTCCACAGATTGATTTTAGGGATGATTCTTCTTCTTCTTATTCCCATTCTTTCTCATTTTCTCGGGGGTTCCAATTTATGAAAGTTTTACAAGGCAGGCAAAATCTCTGGATAAATTGTAAAGTTAGGGTGAAATATAATTGTTGGTCATTAGTTTGAGAGGTTTTTCGTCTTTTGAATCATGCTTCATGAATATATTTTATCCAATGACTGTCTCCATGAATGAGATGTAATACTTTTAAATTCAATAATCAAGGGTTATCTAAGCTTTTCATGCACATTTGTTGCATTTGAGTTACATTTGTTATTGCCTTCTTTTCAAAGAATAGAGTAATTGCTTCAATGAATGTAATGGGAGTATTGTGTTTCCATATGGATTTCTAAGAATGGTCATTTGATAAAGCTTCAGTGGTCTTTTTATCATAATGTGATAACATTTTCAAAGATCTTCAAAACATGTTTAACATTGCAGGATGAGATCCTAGTTATATGACTCTGTAGCCCTTCTCTTGGCATTTGTCAATCCTTGTGCATCTTTTGTTTTCAGTTTGGTTCCAAATCTTAAAATCTAAACAAACCATTCAATTTTGTTTTTCCTATTTTATGGTTTATTTGTATCTACCATGTTCTACATGCTAGTTAATGAAATTTGGCCAATATCTTAGCCAATGTTGAGTGATATTTCATGTTTCTTGGCATATTCTTGTGAGAGCATTATCTATTGAATGATACCCTATTGAGTGTGTGTGTGAATCTTTAGGTGTTGCTAAAAGGGTCACCCCCTAGGTCCTATAGAGTCTGAAGTGTAGGGGAAATGCGTTCCAATCTCATTTCCTATTTGTTGGCAAAATCCTACACTAGATCTGAGCATGAAATGTTGCTTATTTCTAAGATTTAGTGGATCTGTTGATTTGGGAACCAACACATCACACATACCTTGTGTCTTGTTAACATCCTCCATGATAGTATGTATGAAATCAAAACCTTGGTGGCTTGAATCCATAATTAATTCCACATTTTTAACACACCAAACTTGAGTGCTAACATTGGAAGACTCTATAACATTATCATCTTCATGTGTATGGGTTGCCAAATCATGATTCTGCAAAGATAAGGGACTTCTATTCCAAATTAGAAAATCAAGACTTGATTCATACCTTTGTATAGTTTACTCTTCACTTGTAGAAGATGCAAGTAATTCTCCTTGTTTTGGATCTTCAGTCTCCAACTCATCACTCTACTGAAATGAACTTGTTTTACTTTCCTCACTATTTTTTTCTACTTCTTGACAAATGTAGCATTGTTGTTCAACCCTTTTTGGACCATATGTAAGCTGCAAATCACCTTGTAGCAATTCATTTTTCATCTCTTCCTTCTATTCTTCTTTCCTTCTCACAATTTCTTCTTCTTCTGGTCCACCTTAAAACTAATTAGAGGTGAGAACATCTCAAATTTTCTTGGGAAGAGAGTGATATTCATTAAACCTGGTGCAATTATAACCATTAAACATAGTTGCATCTATAGTTCCAATGTAGAAGACAAATCAACCAACTATTGAAATATGATATGTAGTTGTTAACACCACAAGCTGGTAGGATCAAAGATCTGATACCAGTGTAATAACCCCTGCTTATTCTACCTAATTTTTTAGTTTAGACTATTTGACATTTTTTCAAACACTTGGCATGCAATTGAAAAAGTTTTATTTGATTTTTGTAAAGCAATTGCATATAATGATAGAAAATAAACATAGATTGAAAATAAATGGAAGAACACACATATCCACCTCTTATTTCTCCAAATAAATGAGGATTTACAATAAGAATTAGAATTGATACAATTTTGATATGAAATAAGAACTAATATAACTCTGATCTAACTTATATCAAAACTTAATTTTTTTTTAATGAAATGCATAAAATATTATCCTCATGCATAATACAATTATATCCATATCCAAAGATGATGTCTCAACACCAAAATATGGAATATGGTGCTATTTGAGAAATGATGAAGGTGATTTTCCAAAGGTGGATGATACATATGCTCTCAAGAAGGTAAGATATGTAATGGAACTTTGAAACAAGCTTCAATAACACACTAAAATTTGGTTATGGACTTTCTCTTTCAAACCCTAGGTGCAAAATAATGAAATCCTTGAAAATATGCAATTTCCATGTCACCAAAAACCATATAAAATAATTTGGAGTTGATAAAGATTTGAAACCACTTCCAAAAGCCTTCAAAAATAGCCAAACCTAGTCACCCCAATTTAGAAAAATTTTATAAAATGGTTTGGCTACCAAAATGCCAAAAACTCCAAAATAAGGGTTAAAACCCTAGCACCCAACAATGGAAAATGATATCAGAAAATAACTTGAAAAATTTAGCAACAAAACTCTCCCAAGTTGTCACAAACCCTAGCCACCCAAGAAGAATGAAGAAATCTACAATGAACAAACCCTTTCTTGGTTGATAACAACTCAAATCTATAAATAAGTCTTCAATCTACAAATAAACTTTGAAACCTAGTTGGTTGAAGCTACAAAATGATATAAAACTTGTAAATGTGTTCAATGATGAACCCTAGGTGGATTCACTTCTCAAAGTAGAGTTGGGTTTTCATCCAATCTACTAATTTTTGAAGCTTTTTTTCCTCAAAAATAGATAAACCTGTAATACACAAGATCTCCAAAATTCTCTAATAGAAAATAGTAAAACCAATATGTTCAAATGACTTTCTCTCATCTCTTTTTAAAGGCTCAAATATGTCTTCTAGAAGAATCCAAAATAACCTCCTCAAATCTTCTACAAACAAATTTTATATAATAAAGTGACTTTATAATATTCAATAAAGTAAATTTATAATATTTAATAAAGTAACTTTATAATATTTAATAAAGCAACTTTATAATTTTTAATAAAGCAACTTTATAATTTTTAATAAAATAGCTTTATCATTTTTATTATTTTTTGTATTTGTCGCGTTAATTAAATTAATTAAATAAAGTTATCTTTTTTATATTTATTTAAAATAGACAACTTTAAAATAATTCATTTAATTAATACTCCCTTAAGACTCCATTATTTATCTTATGAAACTAAAATAAGCTAAATATCAATGTCTGCCATTACTTAGAAAATGGGGACATTACACCCTGTGACTAGCCTCTCCACAATTGAAAAAAACTCCTGAAAAATCATCTTCCCCTTCCATAATCTCCCCTTCATCTTTAATTTTCACCTCTTCCTCTCACATTTGAACCATAATTTTTTTGAGACTAGCTTGCCTCTCCCTCCTTTATTGGCTTTCCTCTTCCACTATTTTCTTGTTCTCTACTTCTAAAATTTTCTCCTCTACTTCTAGAATTACTTTGTTGCCTTCTTTCCAAGTTTTCCTCTGCCTTGAGAGCATATTGGTAAGCTTCCTCTACTATTATTATCATCACCATACTAAGATCATCTTTGATATCAATCTTCAACCCATTCACATACCTTACAACATTTTCTTCACCATCTTCAATATGCCCAACACAAATTCCCAACTTATAGAATTTTTTGTGTACTCCATGATATTCAAATCTCTTTGTTTAAGATTTTCAAGTTTCTTAAAAAAATTAATGTGATAGTCTATAGGAAAGAATTTAGCCTTCAACTTTACAACCATAGGGATGTTGTTCGATATTGTTGATATGTGGTTGTCATTGATTTCAACACTATTGGCATTAATGTCTTTAAGGTTGTATATGTCGAGGATATTGAGAAAATTGTAATAAAATAAGTTGCAAGTTGTCAGTGATGCAGTGAAGTTTAGTAAGGTTGTGGATTAAAGGTTTTTTTGACAAGTATATCTAGTTTATCCACATAAAGTTTTAGAGGTTCGCATGGAGATTTGATTGAGTTATGAGTATATGTGTTCTGACAGTTGTTTTGTTGCTTTGGTTGGTGCTCCTTAAAGAAGATAATGTGATTCTAGTAATTTGATTTGTTGTGGATACTTCTATGGTGATTCATGATGCTTGTAGATTGTGCTCTATCTATGTTGTTGTTTTGCATTGATTGTTGTACTCGCGATTGGTGATTTTCTTTTTTGAGTTCATGTTTTTCATGATCATGGTCGACAAGGTGATTGTAGCGTGTTGTAGATATTTGAGGCATAATTTTTTAAGTTGTTTCGTGTTTGAGGATGTTATTTTGGGTCCTTACTATGTTGTGGCTTACATTGTTTGGTTCACATTGATAAATTATTTATTGATTTTGGCCAACAATTTGTACAAATTTTTTATTTTGTTGGGCCGAAATGTAGTTGATGTAATCCTTAGTTGTAGATTTATATGATCGGTTTTTTATACCATTTGAAGCAAGTGGTGTGTGATTTTTGTGTGTGAATAATGTTCTAATCTTTTGAAGGTAGAAGTAAAGTGTGAAGAAGAGTGAATAGAAGAAAGTGTTTATGTGCTTAACCAAAACTATAATCGGGCATTAGAAGATGTTATTTTCTTAGTTAAAAATCTTCTGGATGTAGTCCAAATGTTTTTGTAAGACAATGAGTCTTCCTTTGGGCAATAAGCCTTTTGTATTTGAGCAGTGAGCTCTAGGAAGTGTGCCTGAATGCATGTGCATTCCCATTTACAATTATTTTATACTTTTAACAAAGTATAATCTTGTGGATTAACCTTCATCGTGGTTTTTCCCCTAATAGGGTTTCCACATAAAAAAAATCTTGGTGTTATGTGTGTTTCTGATGTGGTGATGGTTTATGCTTTTATGTTTCTTTATCAGATATGAAAATAAGTTTAATAAGTATAATTTATGTGACAACTGATTCACCCCCCTGTCTCAGTTGTCTTCCCTTATGTTTCCAACAATTGGTATCAGAGCAGGTTCCTCAGAAGAAGTTTAATAGCTTGAGGTGATCCGAGATGACGAAATATAAGAAGGATAGTCTGAGATTTGATGGAAATAATTATTATTTGTGGAAGACTTGAATGGAGTGTCATATAATATGCAATGGTGAACCTTATTGGAAAATTACAAAGAATAGGTATATCATCCCATAGAATGGTCCTTCTATTGTAGGTGATATTAAGGAAGCCGAGTACAATATCAGGGCTAAGGAAGCACTATTGAGTGCTTTGACTGATTTTGAGATGACAAATGTAATGGAGCTGAAGACTACTTATGAGATCTAGAAAAATTTGGAAACTTTGTATGAAGGTGATGTCCATGTGAAGATTGCTAAGTTGCAAAGCCTGAAAGGGAAATATGAAATGTTGAGAATGGGTGAAGATGAGAACATCACTTCTTTTATGCAGAGAGCAAATGAACTTGTTTGTAGTATCAAATGTGTTGGTGGAACATTGGAAGAATCAAAGATTGTTGCTAAAGTGCTCAGATCCTTGCCTACTGCATACAAACACAAAGCTACTGCTATTGAGGAGATCTAGACTACGACAAATGTAACTAGAGACATGTTGATTAGTAAGCTTACTGCTTTTGAGTTAAGTGAGTTTGGTGATTCCCTTCCTAAGACAAAATCTGCATTCAAAGCTACTATCTCCATAAAAGATAAGTAGAGATATGATCTGGGAGAAAGTTCTTCTAGAAAAATGTCCAAGTATGAGCAGGAAATGAGAGACTGAAGAAGAAGAGAGAAAACTAGACAAGCTTGAAGCACTTATTATCAAGAGGGAAGCTAGAGGAGAAGGTAAGTATAAAGGGAAAGTTCCTATTAAATTTTTTTCTTGTAATAAGACAGGTCATTTTGCCTCAAGGTGTTCAGAAAGAGTTCCTAAGCCAAGACCTAACAAGCCTATATTCCAAAGAAAGTGTTATTATGATGTTAATGAAGGTGTGACAAATGATGAATCTAATAAAGGGAATTTGAGTGAGGATGAATGGGTATTTATTGATATCAAGGAAATTGATCTAGTACCTACTGAATCTATTAGTTGCACAAATGTACAGAAAGCTCTAGCTGCTAGAGTTGAAGAAAAATATGAATGGGTGATTGACAGTGGATGCTCTCATCACATGACAAGTGATAAAAGTAAATTTGTGAGCTTGGAAAAGTATGATGGTGGTGTTGTAAGATTTGGTGATGATAAAGCTGGTGTAATGTGTGGTAGAGGATCCATTTCTCTTGATGGTAAGCATAATACTGATGATGTTCTATATGTGGAAGGTTTGAAGCATAATCTCTTAAGTGTTGGATAGATGGTTGACAAGGGATACAATCTTCAATTCAAGAATGGAAAGTGTAGAATATTGGGGAGTTCCAGAAATGTGATTGCATCTAGTACAAAAACAAAAGGTAATATCTTTCACCTAAATGTTGCTAGTAAAAGTTGTCTGATTGCTCAAGTTGATGAAAGTTGGTTGTGGCATAGGACAATGTGTCATGCAAACTTTGACAATATTATCAAGATAAGTTCTTCTCAGGCAATGAGAGATCTTCTTAAGTTGATAAAACCTACTAATACTATATGCAAGGAATTCCAGTTAGGGAAGCAAACTAGAGTTTCATTCCAGAGCAAATAGCATTGTTCAAATGAAGTATTGGAGCTTGTGCATACTAACTTGTGTGGTCCTTCCAGAGTTAGAAGTTTACAAGGAGATAGGTATCTCATGCTACTTATTGATGATTATTCTAGATTGAATCTCTAGAGAAATTCAAAATTTTTAAGGCTATGGTTGAGATAGATAGGTCTGAAGATTAAATGTTTGAGATTAGATAGAGGTGGTGAATTCACTTCCTATGAATTTAATTCTTTTTGTGAAGAGCATGGGATAAAAAGACAATTATCTACCCTGTGGACCCCTCAACAAAATGGAGTTGTGGAAAGGAAGAATAGGACAATTCAAGAAGCTGCTAGGACTATCAGATGTTGGAAGGAAATGTTCCGCATATCTACTAGAGAAGGTGTGAGTACTATCATTTACACTCTCAATTGGGTACATGTCAAAGGTGATACTGGTAAGACTCCTTATGAGCTATGGTATGGTCATAATCCTACTATTAGATACTTAAAAATATTTGGGAGTAAATGTTATATCAAAAGAGATGAAGATATAGGAAATTTTGATGCTAGAAGTCATGAAGGAATCTTTCTTGGTTATTCTACTAAAATTAAAGGCTACTGGTGCTACAATAAGAGATTGAGGAAAGTGATTGAAAGTGCTAATGTCAAGGTTGATGAGGACACAGTTAGACCATCTAGAACCTATGGATATGATTTAGATGATTAGAATGATAGTTCAAATAAAGGAAAGAAAGTTCAGAATTCAAATCAAGTTCAAATCACTCTGGTGAATCAGGAAAATCAAGAGGAAGGAACTAGTGTAAGTGTAGAAGTGGGATCACAAGAGCCTAAAGTTCAAGAACACCCTAAGACTCCAAGGTATGTAAGACTAAATAATTCATAAGATCATATTATTGGTGATAAGAAAAAAGGTGTTCAAACTAGGAGAAGAATTGCAGAAGAATATTGTTTGATCTCAAAGACTAAGCCTAATAGTTTCAATGAAGCATGCAAAGATGAGCATCGGGTGAAAGAAATGAAAGAAGAACTAGTACAAATTGAGAAGAATTATTCATGGATTCTTGTTCCTAGACCTAAGGAAAAAAATGTAATTGGAACTTGTAGACATGTGAAATTGACTTAACACTTATCACAAATTCATAATGTCTTAGAACGACCCTGAAACTACTCGGAACAACTCTAAATCAACTTCGAATGTCTCAGAATGACCCCAAAATGACTCAAAACAACTCTGAATCAACTTAGAACATCTTAGAATGACCCTAAAATTACTTGGCACAAATCTGAATCAACTTAGAACATCTCAAAACAACCCCGAAATGACTCAGAACATCTCTGAATCAACTCAGAATGACTCCAAATCAACTCAAAACGTCTCTAAATCAACCTAGAACAACTCAGAATGACTCTGAATCAACTTAGAATAACTCTTAATCAACTTGGAACATTTTTGAATCAACCCAGAATCAACTCGAAACATCTCGAAATCATCCCACGACATCTCACAATGCATCGAATGGCATTGAACGATATCCAAAACCCTATTCCCTCTATTAAATTGAATAATACAACATTATTTAATTAATTCACTATTTCATCATTCTCGACAAATAAATAAATATTGTTTATTTAATAAATTCTTGAAAACCCTAATTCTACTATTAATCAAATAATACAATGTTATTTGATTAATTCACTAATTCAACTTATTCCTCAAAAGAAATTGAATTATTAAATCATAATAATTAAATTATCACACTTCCCTCAAAAATTTGAATAATTAAATCAAACTATTCAAATTAGAAAAAATCAAAATCAAAATCAAAATGGAATTAATTAATTAATTAATATTCCTCACCCACCTTTTTATTGAGAAAATCATGGATTGCTAACTAAGCAATCTATTTTGCTAACAAAGCAATCTAATTTTGCTAACTCAACCATCTAATTCCTAACTAAACCCTAACTAATCAATCAATTTCTAACTAAGCAATCAAAATCCTAACTAGCCAATCTATTCTTCAATCACCTTAATTGTCCAATCAACTTTGCACAATTTCCTCATGTCTAAATCCTCTCAACTCATTTTGACTATTGATCTGGATATTCTCCAACACGATCTTGACCGTTGGTTCAAAATTGTTTTTCCTATAAAACAAGCCTCTCTCCTCACAAATATGGATGAGAATTTCAACTTACCTTATGCAACAAAGTGTTGTTGCAATCACCATTGATAGGGGTTCAACCTTTTCAGTCAACCAAGCATCGATCATCAATCTTTTGCACGTAAAAAATGGAGGATTTTCAGTGATACGAACAATCCAACATCATGAAAATACACTCCAACATGGGATGATGATGTAGAGGGAATGGGACTTTAGGAAAAACACAAAGTTTCAAGGTCTACAATGCTATACTCTCAAACCTTCTTCTAGGCACCCTTATGGAGATAAGGCTTCAATGGTTCACTTATGACTTAGATCCTTCCCTTATGGACCCAAACCCTAGGAATTCTCTTAAGGAACACAATTCCACTTGTCTTGAATGATTAAAAAGCCCCAAACCTCTGTCTCAGACACAAACCCACTTATCCACCTTGACTAGGCTTCTAGCCCAACTAGGTCTCTAGCGACTATTTTTTTGACTTTTCTCACAACTTTCCCAAATGACTTCCCAAACTAATGACTGATTAAATTGTATTTCTAGATGCTATATAACATACTAAAACCCTGATAGCTCTTGTTTTGGATCAATCCCTCCAAAATCTGTTGTTTCCACAAAATTAAGGCCTAATTAGCCTTCTTTTTCAAAGCAACCCTACTCAAACCTTGTCCATTGATTATGAAACTTTCCATAGTGTCTTAAATTGTTTTCAAACTAAGTATTTTCAAGTTCTTAGACTCCCATAACACCTTTAAGACCCCTAATCACAAAACCCTCCATTAATTCTCCTAAAACTAGGGCTTCTTGGATACTAGCCTTCCAATCACTTCCAAATTGGTTCTTTGACTTTTCACCATTAGATCAACATATTTCATCAATCCCAACTCATAAACATGCCCCTTTTTCAGGTAGAACTCCCACTGCTATACCTTAGGCACCATTCCCATCCACCTTACCTTTTCAAATCAGTGTGTACACCTTAGAATCCTTCCTTCCTACATGTTACCCTGTTAGATATGTATGATACATGTTAAATGTGATCCATTTCATAGGTTTTAGTCACAATCTTCCGTGAAATGGATCATTCATTCATGAAGACTCTCAAAATTAGTGAAAAATAAGAACTTTTTTGTGGACAGTCAATGTATTATAAAGGAAACTAATTGTTTTTTCCTTTCAGGATATACAAGAGTTTAAAATAATGTAAATACAAGTCTCTAAGTCATCTAATGAACATAACATCAATAGAAACTAGAATTTCATAAAAAAAAACACAAGGAAAATGCAAGAAATCTAAAGTTTTTACTCTTTTTCCTGTAACAGTCTATACAATCCCTACAAAATCAACCAACCTTCCATACAAATGACTTCTCCAAGTTTGTATACCTATCTCCCAACTGCTCCAACCATTTAGGATTGATTTTCTTACATTATTATTGCTAAAAAATTTAAAAACCACTTACCCGCCCAAATTGCAACTAACCGTTGGAATTCAAAAATTTGAATTTCCAACTTCTATTTTATTGATTCCTACTAACTAAAACCCTCCAAAAATTATTTCACATCACTATTCAACCTTATTTGACATAACTAAAACATTCTATACCTATCTAAACTCCTAGGACACTATTGGTCCACTTACAATTCATTTTGGTCCTAGGGTCCTTATCAGGACCCTCAGGACTTTTGATCCTCCTAATACATTCATCCATTCCAAATGCCATTATAGGTTCCAAAATAGCATAATTGATGCTATGAGATGTTTGATAGGTCTTCATGACCCCTGCAACCTCCTGACTCTTCAAGTGATCCTTAAGGAGCTTGGGTGCCCCTGCACTAGATGACAATCTCTTCTTTTGTTGTTTGAATTGGTTTTGAATATCTTAGGATTTCATTTCATTCAAATATATTAGATTTGCACATTTCATGAGTGATGGAATATGATAGATTAAGTTTTTTTGAATTAGATTAGTTTTTTATTTCAATCTTGCATTTGATCTTGATTTTGTATATTTTCTTGATGGATTCCTTCCCCCTCACACAGAACTAAATGGGTCTTTTGGAACAAACTGAATGAGCAAGGTGAAGTTGTTAGAAACAAAGCAAGACTTGTGTGTAAAGAATATTATCATATGGAAGGAATTGACTTTGAAGAAAATTTTTCTCTTGTTGCTAGGATTGAAGCTGTGAGACTATTTCTTGCTTATACTACTTACAAAAACATCAAGGTTTATTAGATGGATGTCAAGTTGGCATTTATAAATGGTGAACTAGAAGAAGTGTATATTGAGCAACCTAATGGATTTCAATTGACTGATCAAGGAGATATGGTTTGTCAGTTGAAGAAAGCATTGTATGGACTTAAGCAAGCCCCAAGAGCATGGTATGCCATATTTGACAAGTATTTGTTGAAGCTTGGATTTAATAAAGGTACTGTTGATATTAATTTGTATTTCAAGATTGATAATGATAAAGATTTGATTGTTGAAGTCTTTGTTGATGATATCATTTTTGGAGGAGATGATAGTTTGTGCATGAAGTTTTCTAATAAGATGCAGAGTGAGTTTGAGATGTCTATGATTGGAGAAATGAAATTCTTTTTGGGATTGCAAATTACTCAGCTAGATAGAGGGATCTTTATATCTCAGTCCAAGTATGTGAAATATCTACTAAAGAAGTTTGGTATGGAAGATTCAAAGCTAGTTGGTACACCTATGGTGACCAAGTGTAAGTTAACACAAGATGATGATTCTCCTAAAACAAATCAGACTAGATATAGATACATGATTGGTGGATTGCTCTATTTGACTCAAAATAGACCTGATATCATGAATGTCATATGCATTTTTGCAATATTTCAAGCTGATCCTAAGGAATCTAATGTGACAGCTGTAAATAGGATTTTTAGGTACTTGAAGGGGACAGTTGATTTTGGCCTACAGTATCCTAGAGAAGATGACCTTACATTGAGTGCTTTTACTAATGCTAATTGAGCAGGAGATGTGAATGAAAAAAAGAGTACCAGTGGTGGTGCATTTTTCTTGGGAAAGAAGTTGATTTCATGGTTAAGTAAGAAGTAGAATGCCATTTCTTTATCTACTGCAGAGGCTGAATAAATTGTTGCTGCTAACAATTGCACTCAAGTATTGTGGATGAAGCAGATGTTGAAAGATATCAGAGTTGTGTATGATGAACCTATTGCTATATTTGGTGATAATTCAAGTGCAATTAACATTTCTAAGAATTCGGTGCTGCATTAAAAAACCAAGCATATATCTATCAAGTTTCACTTTTTGAGAGAGAAGGTGAGTGAAAAGGAAGTCAAATTGGAGTATGTGCCCACTCAAGAAAAAATTGCAGATATCTTTGCCAATCCCTTTGCTAAGGATACTTTTGAGTATCTCAAAGGGAATCTAGGGGTGATTACCCCTCCTAATCAAAACTAAGATGCATTGACTTGCATCAATCCGTGCATTTCATAGTCATATCTTGTGATCCAGATTGATGTTGTGGTGGATGCTACTCAAGGGGAGTAGTCAGATGTTCATAAATCCGTGTATTTCATAGTGAAAGAGTTAAGGAGAAAAGAGTCATCTATCTTGTTGATCCAGATTGATGTTGTGGTGGATATGCTTGATGTCTCAAGGGGAGTAGTCAGATGTTCATAAATGTGGTTTAGATCTTGTGTGGAGAAAGATAATGTGTATCTTTGTCATTGATGTCAAAAGGGGAGAAGAGTCATTTGAAAAATTGTGAAAGAGTTAAGGAGAAAAGAGTCAAAATCTAAGGGGGAGAAAGTGCTAAGAGAAAGTTGCGTTGATGGTGTTTTTCACATCACGTGTTGCCATCAATGCCAAAGGGGGAGATTGTTGGATATTTTTGATATGTGTTTGTCATTGATGTCAACACTATTGGTATTAATGTCTTTAAGGCTGTATATGTCGAGGATATTGAGAAAATTGTAATAAAATAAGTTGTAGGTTGTTAGTGATGTAGTGAAGTTTAGTATGGTGGCTAGCTCAGTATATTGATGATAAGAGGTTGTGAATTAAACTATTTTTTGACAAGTATATCTAGTTTATCCACATGAAGTTTTAGAGGTTTTCTTGAAGATTTGATTGAATTATGAGTATCTATGTTTTGATAATTTTTCTGTTGCTTTAGTTGGTGCTCCTGAAAGAAGATAATGTGATTCTAGTAATTTGATTTATTGTGGATGCTTCTATGGTGATTCATGATGCTTGTAGATCGTGCTCTATCTATTTTGTTGGTTTGCATTGATCATTGTTCTTTTGATTGGTAATTTTCTTTTGTGATTTCATGTTTTTCATGATCATGGTTGTCAGGGTGATTGTAGCATGTTGCGGATCTTTGAGGCATAATTTTTTAAGCTATTTTTTGTTTGAGGATGCTATTTTGGGTCCTTACTATATTGTGGCTGACATTGTTTGGTTCGCATTGATAAATTATTTATTGATTTGGGCCAACAGTTTGTACACATTTTTTATTTTTTTGGGCTAACATGCAATTGATGTAATCCGTAGTTGCGGATAATATGATCACTTTTTTATACCATTTGAAGCAAGTGGTGTGTGAGTGTTGTGTGTGAATAATGTTCTAATCTTTCGAAGGTAGAAGTAAAGTGTGAAGAAGAGTGAGCAAAAGAAAGTGTTTATGCACTTAACCGGAACTATAATTAGGCATTAGAAGATGTTATTTTCTGATGCAAAGCCAAGGTGGGAGTCATTCACAATAGTGGAAAATATTAATTCTGAAAAAAAGAACTCTTCTTTACCATACATTTAGCCTAATAGGCATCAACTCACCCTCAAGTTCTCCAATCACTCAAGTTTGCAAAATAGGCAACAAAACTTCACAAGACCCCTATCAAGGTTCTCAAAATTCATAAAATGACAATTGAAAGATCCTCAAACAACCACCAAAGAAAATTCATTGAACTTCACAAAAAACACCATTTTGCACACTAGTTTCCCTTGTAGCAATGGGAACCTTATTTTTCAGACTTTTGGCCAAACTTTTCCAAAACACCCAGGAAACCAATCATGGATTCAAATACCCATTTCAGTGGTATAAAACATACTAGAAAACCAAACATAACTCCTTCAGACTGAACATCTCAAATTTAGGTTTTTCACCGTTTTAGGCCTCAAAGTAGGCCATTTTTCCAAAGGCTCTATGTCTAGATCTCCACCATGGACTTCCTAACCCCAAAAAATTTTGTAATCAAGTTCCAAAACCACATATTTTCAAGGTCTCATAATCCTAAACGCTCAAACAAGCCTCCAATGCTAAAACCCTCCTTTTTCACCATTTCAAGTAGGGCTTATTGATATGCCCATGCCCAGACCTCTCACCAACCTGAAAACACTTAAATCCTTCATTATTTTACCTATAAATTCTTAATAAAACATTACATTAGACTTCCCCCATGTTTAGCATACACTTCCTTTGTAAACCACCTTATTTTCACACTTTTTCACCTCTTCCCTATAGGGTTTTCAACTTCCTCACAAACATAACCTTTCCAAACTTCCTAGACCCTATAAACACATCAAAATACACTTTATTTCATAGGAAAAAATGAGTTCCAGCTCCTCTTAGATCAAATTCACCAACTTGCCCACTCTAGCCTTGATTTCAATGGCATAAAATTATCATTTCTTCAGGGCAGTGTGTAAAGTCTCTTTAAACCCTTCACCAAGCTTTATTATTGAGTTCTACACTAATTCATAGACTAAAAAAGTCCATTCCACCTAGGTGCAGTATTCATAGAAGGGTGGAATGGCCTTTTGATTCATATTTTCCCTCAAACCTCAAACCCCTGTTTCAGACCAGACTATAGATTTTAGCCTCTCAATTGCTCAACACACAATGAAATTTTTCAAGAATGAATTAGATTTAAGTCCAACACCATGCTATAATTAATTCACAACATTTGAGAGCCAATACCTATTGTACGGGCCCGTACACAGGCTGGGAATGCACAAAACTCATAAAATAACTAAAAAATAAAGGCTTTTGATTGATTTTCCTTCTCCAAATTGATTCAACAACCTTGCACAAGCCTTCAAAAGGATTTAAATGAATTTCCAACTCAAAAACAACCTATGGAATGCCTAAAACTACCCATCCAACCAACTAGACTCTTGTATTCCTTAAGCTTGCACTAATTTGACAATTTATGACATGTATTACATCATTATGCATTTCTTTGCAGTTTTTGCACTAAAAAACATTGAAGACCCCTAATTACATAATTAATGGGCTCAAAGGCATTATTTAACATGAAATTACTCAAATACCCCTAAATTCCTAATGCCTTCCTTCAAATGATAAATCCTATAAAGGTGTGTATTGGGTGCTCCTGCACCATACACCCTGGCTTAAAATCTCTTCCAAGTCTCTTGGAAGACTTCACCTACAACAAATCTGGATCTCCATCCTCTGATACCTCTTACCTTTCCTTGTAGATGCTTCATTTTGACCTTTGGCTTAGTTTTTTCCATGATCAACAATCCTTTTCTTGCATTAATTCCTTGAACTTGCACTTACATACCTCAACCAACTGCTCCCAACATGTTCAACATGCTTATTCAACACTACACTTTTCTCCTCACCTTTCATCTTAACTTTATGCTTGTCTCTTATTAGAAAAACTATCAACATAAGGAATCAACATAAGACTCTGTTCATCCTCGACCTTCTAACTCCTTTCTTCACAATCTTCCTCAGCTTTCCCATAATCAAAACCAACTTCATAGTAGCATACATTTTCCACATAACCACTGACCAATCCATATACTTTGTTGTCTACTCCATCACAATTGGGTACTTCCCAAATTACTTTTCTCTAGCCTTCACTAGGCCATTCACCATCAAATCCTTCTCATTAGTTTCTCTCAACACTGAAATATCACTCATCCATTTTTGTTCAACTCCTTCACCATTTAAGGTGACTGTAACTTGCTCATCATCCACACACTCTTTTACAATCTCACTTACTATCATTTGTAATTATTTTAAACTCATTGTCTTTTCTTCTTCCCTATCTTGTTCTTCATCCATGAACTCCTCACTAGCATCTTCAAAGACATCTTCTTCTTTCATCATCTCTGTATCTTCAAGTTCCTTGACCTTTAGATTATGCATAAATATTACTACATCATTTACCTATGTATCTTCTGATATATAGTCCATTGTGTTTGCAACCTTTTTCCTCTTTTCATCTGCATCTACCTTTAAGGGACACTCCACTACCCCAATCAGGATCTTTTCATCTATTTCAAGACTTTCATGGCTTTCTCTGACCTGCTCACTTGCCTTGTTTGTATCTCCTCTTTCTCTCTTTATATTCTCAGTCTTTAAGACCTCTCTATCATTATATCTTCCATCGTTTATGTCAACATACTACTGCTACAACTCATCTATGCCATTATCAGTCTCTTGTGGCTTCTCTTTGCTTTTTCCTTTCAATAGACTTTAATTTTCACCTTCAAAGACCTCTGTAGGCCTCCCTTGCCTCTCCATTAATGATTGTCTTTCACTTTTATTCTTTTCTTTTTGAGGGATCTCTATCCCAAGTGCTCTTTTGTCATAAATCAATGTACCAAACATGTCCTTTGATGCCTTTACCTCATTCTCTTGCAACTGCAAAACTTTTGTCCTGCCTTTGTCTTCATCATACCTTCTATCCTTTTCTTGTTTTCTCAAGGTCTTCTCATCTCTTATGCAAATCCAAGAGATAAATCAACACCTTGACACACTTATTCAACTATATTCCTCTTTGTATCACTATCCAATTCAAACATTTGAAATAGGAGTTCCAAACTCAGTCAAGTTATTCAAAACACTTAGTAAATACCATTAGCCAAGATCATCTTCCTTTACAAAACCTTCACATTAGCATTCAATCTTGATATTAAAGTTCCAAATTTCAAGAGAATCCTCAAATCACCTTAAACATCTTCAATTCAATCAAAAACAACAATGGCAAAGTTTTCCTATCATCAACTCTTTATGATTGTCCTAATTGTGAAAACAAGACTTCTATATCCATAAACCTTAGCCAAGCACCAAATTTTGATTCCAAGACACATACAAGTCCTTCAACAAGTGTAACAAATTTAAGAGACCTAATCCAACAAGTACAAACTCTTCCAAACCTCGAGAACTCAGTTAGGATGTGATTCTTTCATGACTCTGCCCTCTTCCTAGTAGGTCTTCCATAGGTTTGTCAGAGCTTTCCTTCAAATATAGACCCTTAACTTTGACTGTGAACAACTTTTAAGATGCCTTTCATCATGTATTAAATCATATCAAAGACTCGCCATAATTTGCTTGAAGAGAAATGCACAAATTCAGATTGTCTACATCCAATAATAACGTTAATTAGGCCTTACCAACATGACCTTATTGGATCTCTAACCTCCAACCATAGATACTTTGTCCAAAGGCTCCAAAAATTTGTATTTTGACCTATACAGACTCAAAAGTCCATTAGATACCCATTCCCATGAGCATTTATCCAAAGCCTAGGTTGTGTTCCCTTCACAAGCTTTTGTTTTTTTACAGTATACTCATAAAACCAGTCAAACATATTCTTCCTCACTTCAAATCCTTTTAGTTTTCACCAAAATCTATTTGAATATGAAATTATATTTATAGAAGAGCATTATCACAAAAACACTAGATGATTTCATTCACAATTAAATGAGAAACACAATTTACTAACCCTACTATTACCCTAATGAGGGTTTCTAACTGTTTTTAGAGAAACAATGATATCTTACTCAAATGTTCACCAAAATGCATGAAATCAAGTTCATTGGGAAGGTTATTGGAGGCCACAACATTTCCAACCAATTTTGCATGCTTTATAGTTCGTACAACTCCGTACAAAGGCTGAACATGGATAATTTCTGGAGATAATACAAAAAAATAGTGCTTTTAACTTTTATTTCTCAAAATTTCAATCACCCTCAAAGTTCTCAATGCTACAAAATAATTTTTAAAGGAAATTAAACTAAATTTTAGCCTTTTAACCAATTCCTAATGCCTAAAACCACCTATGACTCCTAAACAAATTTTACATAATCATGTAACTTTGTTAACAATTGTTGACAACTTTACATTTTGTTTTCATTTTTGCACTTTTTGGACTTTAATGATCTTTATAATAGCCTAAAGAGATACAAATGACTCCTTTCCACCCTATTACAAAGAAAATATTCCATATTAAGAAAAATGGAGACATAATGTTGTAAGGGTGCCCCTACACCAAACTCCCGGCCAAGAAAAGGATCCAAGTCCACTTGGATTGTTGTCAACATGTCTTCCATTCTTTGTATGCCCTGCCTCTGATTCATCTTGAAACTACTCTTAATCCCCTTCATATTCACCTTAGGTTTAAAATTTTCCATGCAAATCAGCTGCATACCTTGCTCTCCCTCTAAAATCAGAATCATTATGCTTTGATTCACGTTCATGTCATACTTCTCCCTTTTTCCTCTAACCTACAAATTATTCCTTGTCCAAAGCATTAGTAACATAATGAAATGAAACAAACCTTTTACCATAATACCTCCATCACTCAATAATTCCTTATAGATCTCCAAGGCTAATTCATTCACAATCTACTCTTTATCCATTCTTGTTACTAATCCAAGGTCTTCAACATCTGAAATCAGGTCTATGATCTTTGTCATATCTTCATCTTCATGCTTGGAAACATCTTCATCAATGAATTCTTCTCTTGCATCTTCAAAGTATTCTGCTCTTTTATCCTCTTTTTTCTTCTTCTCTTCTTGAGTATCTTCCTTATAGGCCATGTGACTCTTCTCTTTATCTTTAGGTACCAACTTGTTGCCTACTTCATCATTTGTTCTATCTTCTTTATGGATTCTAGGAAATCTTTATCCATTCTTTCTATCTCTCATTTTATCTCAGTAATATTTTTATCAAACTTTTCTTGTCTCTTCTTCTTCTTTCTCTCTTCCTCTTCTTGCAAGTGTCTTCTTAGGTTCTCCATCTCTTCTAAATGATCTCACATCTCTCTCTGCCTTTACAATGGCAACAACCAAGTTCTTTTGACCTGCAAACAACCAACAAACCACACAACTACAAAACCACAACTCAAATCAACTTATCAGCCCAAATTTTTCCTGGGCTCTAATACCAAACTGATGTAGAGCCCAAAGAGAAATCAACACCTTGACACACTTATTCAACTAATGCCTCTTTGTATCACTATCCAATTCAAACATTTGAAATAGGAGTTCCAAACTCAGTCAAGTTCTTCAAAACACTCAACCAACACCATTAACCAAGATCAACTTCCTTTACAAAACCTTCACATTAGCATTCAATCTTGATATTAGAGTTCCAAATTTCAATAGAATCCTCAAAGAACCTTAAACATCTTCAATTCAATCAAAAAAAACAATGGAAAAGTCTTCCTATCATCAACTCTTTATGACTATCCTAATTGTGAAAACAAGACTTCTATATCCATAAACCTCAACCAAGCACCAACTTTTGATTCCAAGACACATATAATTCCTTCAACAATTGTAATAGCTTTAAGAGACCTAATCCAACATGTACAAACTCTTCCAAACCTCAATAACTCAGTTAGGATGTGATTCTTTCATGACTATGCCCTCTTCCTAGTAGGTCTGCCATAGGTATGTCAGGGATTTCCTTCAAATAAAGACCCTTAACTCTAACTGTGAACAACTTTTAAGATTCCTTTCATCATGTATTAAATCATATCAAAGACTCACCATAATTTTCTTGAAGAGAAATGCACAAATTTTGATTGTCTATGTCCAATAACAGGGTTAATTAGGCCTTGCCAACATGACCTTATTGGATCTCTAACCTCCCACCATAGATGCTTTGTCCAAATGCTTCAAATATTTGTATTTTGACCTATACAGACTCAAAATTCCATTAGATACCTATTCCCTTGAGCATTTATGCAAACCCTAGGTTGTGTTCCCTTCACAAGCCTATTTTTTTTTACAGTATACTTAGAAAACCAGTCAAACATATTCTTCCTCACCTCAAATCCTTTTAGTTTTGACCAAAAGATATTTAAATATGAAATTATATTAATAGAATAGAATTATCACAAAAACACCAGATGTTTTCATTCACAATTGAATGAGAAACACAATTTACTAACCCTGCTATTACCCTAATGAGGGTTTCTAACTGTTTTTAGAGAAACAATGATATCTTACTCAAATGTTCACCAAAATGCATGAAATCAAGTTCATTGGGAAGTTTATTGGATGCCACAACATTTCCAACCAATTTTGCATGCTTTACAATTTGTACAACTCTGTACAAAGGCTGAACACGAAGAATTTATGGAGAAAATACAAAGAAATAGTGCTTTTAACTTTTATTTCTCAAAATTTCAATCACCCTCGAAGTTCTCAATGCTAAAAAAGTATTTTTAAAGGAAATTCAACTAAATTGTAGCCTTTTAACCAATTCCTAATTCCTAAAACCACCTATGACTCCTCAACAACTTTTACATAATCATGTCACTTTGTTAACAATTGTTGACAACTTTACATTTTGTTTTCATTTTTGCACTTTTTAGACTTTAATGATCTTTATAATAGCCTAAAGAGATACAAATTACTCATGTACATCCTATTACAAAGCAAAGATTCCATATTAAGAAAAATGGAGACATAATGTTGCAAGGGTGCCCCTGCACCATTTTCTTAGTTCAAAATATTTTGGATGTAATCTGAATGTTTATGTAAGACAGTGAGTCTTCCCTTGGGCAGTAAGCCTTTTGTATTTGAGTAGTGAGCTCTAGGAAGTGTGCTTGAATGCATTTGCATTCCCATTTACAATTCTTTCATACTTTTAACAAAGTATAATCCTGTGGATTAACCTCCATTGTGGTTTTTTCCCTAACAAGGTTTCCACGTAAAAAAAATCTTGGTGTTATGTGTGTTTCTGATGTGGTGATGGTTTATGCTTTTATGTTTATTTATCAAATATGTGAATAAGTTTAATAATTATAATTTATATGAAAAGTGATTCACCCCCCCCCCTCTTAGTTGTCTGCCCTTGTGTTGCCAACAGATGCATGTCCCTTCAACCTCATGCTAACATATTTCACCTTCTTCTTCTCTTCAATGGATTCCAAATAAAAATATTTTCCATTTTTGTAATCTAGTTAATAAGCTCTTCTATATTCATACTCCCACAATGGCTTGGTGGATTCATCCTCAATTTACTTCCAATTTTTGCTAGTACTTGAAGAAATCTATTCTCTTGTGCATATTCTTGCACTTATATAACTTTTGGTGCTTCTTCCTCATCTTCACTAACATCTACAACTAGAATCCCCTTTTGTTGTGATGTTCCAATGGCTTCTAGCCTTGCAATTATTCCTCTTATTTCTTCTCCTCATGGGGTTCTTCCTCTTCCTAGTCCTCTATGTGTCATTTCCTCTTTCAAATCTTTAAAATCCTTCTCTGATACCAATTGATGTAGTTCAAAAATTGAGAAACCAAAGAGGTTTGCCAATTGTTGTAGCATCCTTTCAAAAAAAATAAACACTTAAGCAATATTTAAACAAAATCTCCAACACAAGAATATTTATTTGCATTCAAATAAATATTGGAAGTCTACAACTCTAAGAAATAAACAATTAAATCCTCCTTGAAATCTACATCTGCAACAACAATCATCTACAAGCAAGATTAAGAACAAATATGAAAATTTTCTACAGGAAAGTTTTGGAAATGGACCAAAAATCAACTACATCTCCACAAACCTATCAATTTGCACCTATCATTTCTCCCTTATTCATATTAATTTTCTAAAATGGTTTATGGGTTTTATACATCTCCTTCCTAGATTTCTAGAATATTTTGAATTTATCCATAATTTCATTAAGAAATGAGAAAGTTATGCCTAGTTTACTGAGACTATGTCTCATAGTTATGACCCCAAACATCTCCCTCTCCTCAACCATCCAGAATTCTCATTACTCCTTACTAGGTGTGGGTATCATGCATTCAAATCCTTGATTGTTTTTCCAAGAAAAAATTCAAATCTTTTCCCAAATTAAGACCAATTGGCTCCTTCCTGCACCTCCACTCCTAGCTACTAAGCACCACTAGAAAACATTTATTCCAATTCTTTAATTAATCACGAGAGTTACAAAGTAATAAAAATTCATTCTCCTAAGTTCCTAGGTGTGGGAATTTTTTTCCCTAGATGTAATTTGAATTTACATCAGATACATAAGCATTTCTTTTAAAATTCATGCCAAACAAAAGTGTAGGAAAAGGGGTCCCCATTAGAAATAGTTGAAGGAAGGAAGAAGGAGAATTATTTCATTCCTACAAAACCAACAACATAAAAATTTGAGAAAAGGAAAAAATAAAATATTATTTTTGGTTGTGCATGATTGTTCGTACACCCAGATGCTCCTACATCACTTGTAATTTTTGCATCACCATTCCCACTTAAAATAAATTCAACATCCTCATTTGCTCAAAAAACTCTAAATGAAGCGAAGTCTAATTAAGAAGTGCCTCCAGTCACAACAGAGCATAAGAATTCCTTTGTAAGACTTTTAAAATAAAATTAGATCCTCTGACCATGTGCCATTTTACCAAATCTCCATGGGAGGTAATTTAATGGTTGCAAGAACATTTTCAACATGACTAGCACATGAAAAATAATTGAAACTTCACCCCAAATGATGCCTAGATGTTGGGATAGATTTTTCAGGTCATTTTTATGTTGTGCAGATCATGTGAAGCATTTGTAGGAAATTTTTAATGACATGATATAATTTTTAAGGCAGTAAACAATCTAAAAAACTATTGAATAACCTCCCAAATCAAGTCTTGGGCATTGGTATTGCTTGTTGGGTCATTTTTGGTAATGGTGGGTGATAAAAACACACTAAACAAGCTCAACAAATGCAATGGTGTGGGAAATGGTCTAGGAAACTTTAAAAATAATAAAACCTTTTTTTTTTCTTACAAATGGCTTTGAGATGTCCCCCAATGACCACCCATGTGGCAGTGAACAATTGCAATTCCCAAACATCACACACTACATTCTTGGCTCACTCTCCTTTATTCCCAAATGTATTATTTTAAAAAATATGCACTAGGTGTTTAAAAATAATATAATATAGTGTGATCATAAATACAAGTGACCACAATATTTAATAACACTACAATTTCTCTTTATAGTTTGTCCATACCAAATTGTGGTGGGTAAATACTACATGGTGAGTAAAAAATTTAATTACTTTTACTCATGATTTCTAAAACATTATTAAAACCTCCCCACCACTCCCATTCACATGCATTGTCTTTAGAGGAAAGTATTAAATGGTTTAAAAATAATTATTATTTTCCCCTCTCCATATATTTAAAACATTTAAAATATCTTAAATATTTTCACAATTAAACATTTGTAAAGTTGGCAACCTTATAATTATTCAGGGTTGGTAATTCGACCACCTTTTTCTACAAGGGTTCACATGATATATCTCTAATGTTGCTTTTGGCATACACCAAATTATGGCCTACGGGTTCTCATGGTGATTTTCCATTTTGTAATATCAAGTTTCCTTACCCATTTGGAATTATCACTGCTTTTGCAGTTTTTGATATGTAATCCTATTTTATTATCAATAAATTTTTATTGGCTTGCCACTTTTGTTAAAAAAAAGGCTTATAATTATTCAATATGAAAAACATTTGTATTGATCCCACATGTGCATGTGACCTTTGAAGGCCTTGAAAACTTGTAGATGGATATTATTAATCATTTAGATATTTGTAATGTCATTGAAATTACACAACAAATGGATTTTTGAGACCTCCTTTGTAGATTGGGCCCTTTGGTAGGGTAGTTAAGAATTTTTTTAGTTCATGCCTCAAAACACTATGAAAAAAAAGATATTAGATCCGACAACTATGAAAAAAAAGATATTAGATATTGAGGATAAAATAACAACTGGGTTGTTTCCAAAATTGAGCCATTTGAAACTTTTTATTGACCCTCTAGTTTTTCTCTAAAATGGTGACACATTAAAATTTGCCTCAAAACTCATTTAAATTACATGAAATTGAGTTTGCATACTCTTGGAGATATATAAAAATGTTTTGAAAAAAAAAATTTATGATGACTCATAGATTGAGATATTCTAATGCCAGAAGTTTAGGGCTAGTTGGTTGCCACAAGGCTAAGAAAGAGGGTTTTGTTGCCAATTTGAGGCAAAGTATAAGCACTATAAATGAAGGAAATTTCTAGGTGATAAAAGAGAGCTTAATATTACAATTCAGTGGGAGATTTGGTAGTGATCTGGATTATCACTTGGTGATGGATGATCTTCTATAGTTTTTGTTGGTGTCATGGACAAGCTCTTGGATGTTGTTTCTTCTATGTAGTGAGGGTTCTTTGACATTTTGGGTTTCATTGATAGGATATGGTTATCTTTATGTGGTTTGGAGATTTTGAAATCTTAGTTAACCATGGATGACTCTTTATTATTGGTTGAAGTGTCATGGTTTTCCATTTGACATGTGATCCTTGTTTGATAGGACGATTATGTTATGTCATGATGTACTCTTGATTACTAATTTAGATTTTTGTCATAATAAAGGTGCATGATATCTTAATTAGAGCATATGATATTCTTTTGAGGAGATGTGAGATCATGATGTCATGATTGGGTTCTTGATTCCATCATTGGATCATTTACAATGGTTTGGTTGGTTCTCTTGGTATTGAGTACATTGATCATTTGCTTGGGAGCTTCATGAGAGTGCATTTTTTATTTGGAGTTTAGTGTGGATTGGTAGATTTTTGGTTATCATGGATACTTGAAGAATTGGGTGAGGTATTTGTTTATATGGTTACTCTTTGGAGGTTTTAGCAGAAATTTTGAGGATTCTTCACTTGGGTATGAATGTGAGTTCATGATGGAATTATAGAGGAGATTGTTCTTGCAAAGAGTCATGATGACTTTATTATCCTAGAGGATAATTATCATTAACCACTCTTTGTATACTTAGGAGATAATCATCTAAAAGTTATAGCCCATTTTATTTTTAGATGCATTATGTTTTTCATTGTCTTCTCATAGAGATAGATCTTGAGCCATGTTTTCTAGTTTTGGAGGGTTCATTTTAGGAGTGTTCAACATGTTTATCTCCTTGGGTATATTATTTTTACTTTAGAGAAGTTTAGGAGATGTAACTGGGTTTATTCCTATTTTTGGCCTTCCTTGTTTATAGAATCTTACATCCATGTGGTGATATTTGTTGGAAACACGATTGTTGTTGCACCAAAATATCAGCCTGTTAATGCCTAATACAACAACCAAAGTTAATAAATCCACGAGAGGTAGTTAAGCCATGTCATGAACCAAAGTGTTGCACTACACAACACAAGGAGACCAAGGGCACACACCTTGTAGCAATCCCCCTAGCATAAGTGAGGGGTTCAAACTTGTGACCTAGGCTCTAATACCAATTGTTGGAAACACAGTTGTTGTTGCACCAAAAGATCAACATGTTAATGATTGATAAAACATCCTAAGTTAATGAATCCACAAGAGATAGTTAAGCCATGTCATGAACCCAAGTGTTGCATTGTGCAACACAATGAGACCAAGGGTGCACACCTTGTAACACTATTATATATGTTATGAGATTGTATATTTTGGGTTTCATTAAGGCTTTTCATTTGGAGTTGTGAAAGAGGTCTTACTTGGCACAACTTAGCACTTTGATGTGTTGAAAAAAGGACATGATTGGGATATGCTTTATTAGTTTTATCTTTGTTATATGGATTCTTCCTAGAGGTTCATTTCCATATGGTTTAGTGTGGTGGACTTGGGAGAGTTATGGTAACATGATATCAGAGACAATGAAATGGTTTGTATTGCATGAGTGGATCATTGTGATTTTTTTTACTAAATGATTGAATTATAGTTTATGGGTTGGATACATTGTTGGAATGAGTTCTACTGATGTTTTAGATATCTTTTTAGGTGTGGATTATTGGATGGATTAGCATTTATTGTGTTATTTTTCTAGTAATGTAAGTTTTTTAGTTGGATGTTAACAATTAGTTGTGGTTATTGTTCTAATTATTTTGGAACATTTGTGTTTGATCTGGTTCTTGGAAGATTTTTTACTTTAGAGTTGTGTTATGGTGATGGGTTTGAAGTTGAGTACATTGGTGCTTTTGTAAAGCTTGTGAACATAGTGGAGTTGTGGTAGTAACTAGTAGCCTTTTCTATCACTTGTATTTGATGCTTTGTTATTTGGATTGGTGAATATTCACCTTGGCTTGTTCCCTTTCTTTCATAGGTGACATGTTGGAGGATGACAAGAGTTCTTGTTGCTGGAGGATGATAGGAGTTCTTATTTGATATGGTGGACATCTTGGATGTTGTTGTAGGTATATTGTTAATGTGATCATGTTGGATATTCATGTGGTTTCATGGATGGTTGTGATGATTTTGTTTTATTATTTGGCTCCTAGAAGTTGAAATCATGTTGTTTCCATTGGCTCTTTAGATGGTGTTCTAGTTCCATGGGCCTTAGGGACCTGAGAAGTTAATTACATTAGACTCCTGAAAAGTATTTGACAAGTGGGAGAATGTTGAGATTAAGGTGTCTCAAAATTTGAGTCCTATCATTAATTTATTTATTATTAGTTACATATTAATTTATCCTAATGTATTAAACTCCCTAAGTTTCCATTCACTTTGTAGGTTCTATTGTTGAGATGGAATCCTACATGACAGGTGATGACATATGGCAAGATCCTTATTTTTAGGAAGTTTGTGCCAAATTTAGGAGGTCCTATTTATACGAGGATGATATCACATGTTTCTATATTTTTTTTAAAATATTATGGCATGTTCCTATATTGACTTGGGAGTCTTGATTAGCAGTTACTATAGTAGAACTCAGGAGGAATAAAATAGTTTTTTGGATTATATATTTTAGGCACCCAAGATATGGATAAGATATGGATTGGATATGATAAGGATTTTTTTTTAGGGTGTAGGTGTCCAATATAGGGATCAGGATATTTTGAATTAACATGTTGATTTTAAAGCTCATGGGTTTTAAGCTTTTGTAGATATTGGATTTGTAGAAGATTGGGGATGTTTTTTTAGGACTCTATCTTGGTGCTCTATAAATATGAGATTTTTCTTGAGGAGTTGAGAGGATATTTTTTCATTATAGGGTTATGTTGTATTTCCTCCAAATAAGAGAAAGATGTAAATCTCCATGTTAAGTCTTAGAGCCTAGAAGTGTATTATAATAGTGTTTGTTGTATATTAATACATTGGTTAGATTCTTTAGAGTGAGGTTTTTTAACCAAAAGAGTTTTCCCCACATATTGGTGTTTCTTCTCTTATGTTTTTTATTCTTCTATTCTTCTTTATTGTTCTTAAAGTGTTAATTTACATGTCATTATGGTAGAAAAATTTACTTAGATCTACTAACTGAATTATCTTTTATCTAAAGTTTAATGTTAATGGAATAGTAGCATGTGCTTGTATCAAGTATTTAAAATATTATTTAAAAGAAACATAAGATAATGAAGGTGCATATTGGTTCTCCAAGGTATTTTTTCTTTCATTTTTCCATTTAAAGATACACATACAAAAATCATGAAGGACCAAGCAGATCTCAAGCAATTAATGGATAAGTGGGTGCCTAGGGTAACCAATTTGAAAATAATGCATAAATGTTCAAGGTTTGATCCTAATATTCAAGCCAACCTTGTCCCAGCATGGGAAATGACAATATTATTGGACATGTCCAAGCATATATGATAAAAATTGAGTGACAAATAAAGTCCAAGCTCAAATAATTTAAGTGTATTGAGATGAAGGTCATGCCAAATATACTAAATGACAATGGGGAATTAAAGTCATTAGATGAGTGGAAAGTATGATTTGGTACAATGGTTCCCACTCTTTTTATGTTTATTTGTGTAAATGATGAGATGGATGTAGACCTATTAAATACTACTTTAGATAAATTATTTTCTTTAGAAATAGATTTGGAAAATTTTTGTAGAGAGACAAGGGTATTTTTAGATGCAAAGTATATTGAACATATTGACAGAGTTGCAAAGTTACTTTCATTCCAATAGCCATCAGAAAGAAATTATATGGAATGGGATGAGAAGTAAAATATATTATAATGTTTATTTGTATTTCCATTATGTCATCAGGCTTCTAATAAAACATCTTACTCAATTAATAGCAATATATTTTGGGAATATCTAGCAATGCCTTAGATGTCCAACAGTTTTGGTCCTATTTTGGATTTTGTGATCTAGTTAGCATATTCTTCAATAGTTTCCAGTGCTACCAAAGGTATCTTATAATTCAATTTCAACTACTTCCATAGGTGTGTTATGAAATCATATCCTGTAATGGGCTCAGTCCCACTAGTAACTAATTATAAAAGTAAAAGGTGAATTATAATTGTATGTAAGTCACTTGAGTCATGTGACTACATTTGAGAGCCTATATGCTCACTTTTCTATATAAAGGACTCTTGTTTCTTTGAAAAGGTTTGGATCTAGGTTTTGTCATCTTAGACAAGTAGGTTAGTCTTTTTTGGTGGTACTTTAAAGTTTGGAATATAGATAACTATAATTTTCTCAATGTAATAGCATAGAATTCAATATATGACTCATATGAAATATATGCTATGTTGTTGTTGTCTCCCTTAAATGTAATCCAATAGTCTTCTAATCAATATAAATTAAGGTTTATAGAGGTTTTTGTTTCACATTTAATGTAACAAATATTTAATTGATGGATTTTTGTTCAATTGATAGATTAAATATGCATTCAATTAAATATTGAGAATATTGTTGTTATATTAAGGATTTGGAAGTAGAACAACAATGCGGCAAATAGGTCGTCTTATTATTGTAAGGAAATAATACTTTAAGTATTATTGATTTTTTGTTCAAAAAATTATTAGTAGAAATTACTTATTTCATGACTCTGTAAATGGATAAGGTACTAGTCTAGGTTACTTCTTGTTCAACCTTGGAATGAACAAATTCCAAATTAAAAACAAATTTTCACATTCAATTTTTTTTTTGTATTTTCACACCAATCGTAGGTCTCAAGGGATTGTGAAGAAAACAAGCTATATTTGTATAATCCTCATTAAATTGTGTGAAATTATTAGCTGTTGTTACATCATTTATATCTTGCAATATCTTAAGATAATGTCTAGAAGAGAGACATGCCTAGGTTTTAGAGAGCCTAAAGTGTAGGGACAATTTTTTTAATTCTTTGTTAATTCAACCAATGACCTAAAAAATTTGAGCATTATAAGTAGCTTATCTATAGAGACGATAAGATAATCAAGGGGAAATTTCCAACCAATTGGCAACTCTACTAGAGATTTTGTATAAAAATTTCAAGTCTAGTGGTTACTCATGGGTAAAGTATAAGAAATTTTTATGAAAAAATCCTTCTTTCATCTAAATTTTTCTATGCATGTATTTAGTTGTGTCTGTGTCTCACAAATCTTACATAATTTATTAAATTTTTATTCCCACTTGTGGATGGCGACTCTGTGATCTCTTTGTTAGTGAAATTTTTTTAATAGAAAAAAATATTATCATCAAATATGGATGGAAGATCTTTATTCTAGATTGATCATAGAAGATAGCCTGTTGTTGATCTCCAAACTCAAAGAAAAACATGGAAAGCTAGAGGCACATGCAATTCTATGGAGGCCCTTGATAATACCTTTAAAAATAAGGACAAATGTACTTTTACAGCACCTCTGATAGGTGATGATGTTCAAATACATGTTATCAATGTTGAATATATGAGAGATAAGATAAATTGGATGGGTCATGAACATGATGAATTTATGGAAAAAATTGAAAGGGAGAGAGAAAAAATATAGAGAGAATATGACCTTAAAGAGGGTTTAAATGTACAATTCAGTTCTCCTATTATGATTGTAACCACTAATACTTAATATATTCTTAAAAATAAGCCATAAAATCAAGGAAGTAACTTATATTTCAGCTTAAATGTTCCTAATTCCCATGCTATGCTATATAGGAATTCACAAGTTGATTTATCTTCACAAAAGTCCTCTACTTCTAGAAAGAAAATTCAAAGTGAAGAAGATTTGTTGAAAGAATATTATGACATTGAAGAAGAATTAGAAAGGATGAAAACTATTCAAATGAGAGACGATATGAAAAGGGGGACAAATGCTTTAAAACTTTCCTATGGATCAAAAGATCCATCTATTTCTTGTTCTAATCCCCAAGTCTTTCCTTCTAGAAATTTTCAATCATAAAATATTCTTTTTAAAATTCTATCCATAATATACCATTGATAGATATCACCACTTCTGATCCTCAAAAAATAATTATCCAATTCTTATGCCTTAATAAATACCCCAATAAAAATATACCTATTCCTAACACATAGCCTCAAGTAAGCTTACAACAACAAAATAGGGGGTTATGGCAATTATCAACATCATAACCTAGATATGGGTGGCCAAATGGGTGAGCATAAATTTAATCCACAAGGAGACCATAACATTGTTAATTAGTAGAATATTTAAGATAATTCTCAAGGAAATCTAACTGGGAGGAATTTCCTAGAAAGAAGACCTTTACAATTGGATTCCACTGGTATTCCAGGATACCCAAATGTGATTCCAAATGATATAAAAAAATTACTAACTATATTCTCATGTAATAATGCATTATCAAGAGAGGATCATCTCAAAACTTTCCTTAATTTTATAGATGAATTTGAGATAGAATATGAGGATGTAATGATGAAATTATTTATGTAATCCCTAATTGATGATGCAAGATATTGGTACATAGGATTACTTGGTGCAAGTATAGGATGAAGGGATGAGTTCAAAAAGATTTTTAGAGAGAAATATGGTGATAAAATTGACCATAGATTTGTCATAAATTAATTCACTAGCATAACTAAAGGATATAGTGAATTTGTTTTTTACTTTAATATTGTTGTGTCCTACACATGCCCCATTAAAATAATGACCACCTCTTTTCTTTTTTCTTTATTTTCTTGTATTTTGGGTTAGTTTCCCATTTGTGCTTTTTTTTTTCATATTGAGGCTTGGTTCTTCTCCAAGTTAAATTTTTGGGAAGTTTAAAGAGATTTGAGTCTTGGTCGGATGACCCCTATTTCTCCATAGGGTTGAAGGATGCCTCTTTTTCATAAAATATTTGATTATGTGGATTTGAACATGAAAAAACCAAAGGTTAGGGGGTGTGTTTTTTTAAATTCAAGTGGGGTCATTTTTTCCACAAGGATGAGTGCATGCTTGATTTTTGCAAACTAGTGATCTCCACCCTATTCTATAGAGCATTAATGAGGGTTGGTGGCTAGGGATATATGACTTTGGGTTTTATTTTGGAATCATTTACATTAATTTGATTGTATGTTTGATGTTGTGAAGATCCTTGGAGAGCTATATGTTTCTTCTCTTGTGATTTATAGATCTTCCTAGATTTTTCCCTTATTCCATTTTAATTTGAATATGTTTGCTTGAAGGTAGGATTGGAGAATTTAGAATCATTTAAGGATAATTTTATTTTATTTTCTTAGAAATTTTGTTAGAAGGTGTTGACTCTTTTTGAAATCTACATTGAATTAGTAAAAATCGGGGGGCCAGACATCTTTCTTCTTCAATTCAAACTTTGTAATTTGGAAGTTTGGTCATCGTCATGACCTAGGGTTTTGGTCTTATGACCTAAATGGAAAAATTGAAAATATGATGAATATCTTTTAGTGGAAGCCTATTGAATGAAAAAGACAACTGAGAGTGGGGCGAATTAGTTGTATCTAATTAAAACATCAAAACCATCAACAATAATCAAATCCACATGCATTCATTAAACCCTTATTCTATTACAATGTTTAAACATGAAATGCAGATAATAGAAACTAAAATAAAAACACCATACACAAGAGAAAACAAGATTTATGTGGAAAACCAAATTAGGGAAAAACCATGATGAGGATTAGCTCACCATATAAGTAATTGCAGAACTGGTACAAGTTCTCATTGCCAGAATAGGATAGACTATCCAAAAAGGCTCACAGCCAAGGCTCGCTATCAGAATAAGAAAAAAAGATAGAAAATAAGTGTTACACAAAGAACAACTTCTCAATGCAACAAATATTACACCACAATAGCTCTAACACCTTCACAACCTTTTTTGAATGATTACAAACACCTTTTGCTCATTACATCCAGTAGTCCAACACTTTGAATCTCACACTGCTCTACTCAAATTTTTACTTTACCATTATGCTATTCACATCATGCACATCACACAAATATGTCTTTTCATATTCCAACAACTCAACAATAATTTATACCATCTTCAACCTTGAAACCCTTCTCCAAGGTTGGCTATGCACCTCAAATATACAAATTCAAATTAGGTTGGAACCCAAAAATTCCCATGGTAGATAGGAATGAAGGTGGACCATGCAAATCCTTAGCTAGCACCCAAATCTATCATAACATTCCTTAACACACTTCCAGAAACTTTGAAGATACTTTGCATGCATTGTAAACACTAGGTTAGTCATTACCCATGAAAACATGATTAAAATATTAATTACATGCTTTCTTTGATCAATACAAAACTCTTAGACAATAAAATTCACCTAAACACAATCTAAGAACATCTTGAAAACCAACAAACTCATTCGCAACAAATTTCACTTGAAGAATATTGACAACTTGTACATCCAAACAATACTACCACACACTATAACTTGAAAGACCATATTCTAAAATACCAAACCATAAAATCTCTTGACATAGGAAAGAAACCAAAACCATCAACTCTCACATAAAATACCAAGTCCTAAAAGACAACTATAGATAAATGTAGAGCCAATACATTTCTCTTAGTCACCTCTGCAATGCACATTTCACACATCAGTGAACACAACTTCTTCTATACAATGGTCCATCACCACAAATTCTGAATATATCATCTTTGAACACCTATAACCAACATATCCAAACCACACAATCAAATCATCAACCCACAATAAATGTGGAGAAAAAATAGAACACATGTGCAACACATAACATCACCACAACACATTGTTTCCTCTTTTTATTAATTTTCTCAATGCCCTCAATGTCTTTAGCACATAAAAAAACAACCTCTGCTTCAACAATCTCCCTTAACAGATATAGTTGACATCAATGATAAGACTTGAGCTTATTGAAATCAATGGAAACACCTTCATACTTGCAACAATCTCCCCCTTTATCATTGATGGCAACACAAGATGTGAAAAACCATCAAAGACAACTCTCCTTTTTTCTATGATTATAAACCTCATTCTCCCTTTATGGATAGGATTCTTCTCATGATTACTTATCCCCCTTTCAAAAAAAAATTTCCACATGCTTCACTCTCCCCCTTTGACATCAATGGAAAAGGATAAAGTGTTTTACATTGTTCTCATCCTTTGACATTGAACCAAGATACTTGCTACTACTCCCCCTTAGACAAAATACTCACCATTGTTCCTTTAATGTTCTAAATACTCCCCCTTAGGAGTACACACGTACCAAATCAGCAACCTCTACATAATGACAACACACATTGCATACTGTAACAATGTCACTACCTACTCCCTTTGAGAGGTAGCTAACAACATCAGTCTAGACAAAGAATGAATCCATAAATCCACTAGACTGATGCACCTACATATGAATCTAGTTCAAATAAGGAGGAGCAATAACCCCCAACTTATCTCATAGATACTCAAAAGTATCCTTAAGAAGAGCCTTAGTGAATATATCAACAATTTGATCCTTTGTAGGTGTTGAACAAGACAATTGAGAGGGGGGGTGAATCAGTTGTAACAAACTTTAACCTTTAAAACTTTCACTAAAAATTAGATTAATCACAAATCCTTAAATATGATAATCTGATTAATCATTAAATGCAAAGGAAGAAACTGAAAAAGCATCACACATACACATACACAATAACACTAGATTTACATGGAAAACTCAATAAAGGAAAAACCACAGTGAGGATTAGCTCACAATATAGAGAATATCAAAACTAATTACAAAGGTTCACTGCCAAAATAGGAATCGCTATCTAGATCAAGACTCATTGTCCAATAAGGGTTAACCACCTGGAGGGCTCACTACCACACATATACAAAGAAGATAGAAGAGATATGTTACATAGAGAAGACAATCTCAATGCAACAGATATTTCCACCATGATTCACTCAACCACTTGCAGACATGCATGAATGATAGAGTACACCATCAAATCACCAATTCTAAAAACTTTGCATTTAGATTTTGCATTAATCTGCCAAACTCACATCATATACACACTTATTTGCATCTATCTTGCTCTATTTCTTTGCACCATTCTTTGTACATCCTTCACCAATATCTCATCCTATATTTATACCATCTTCAACTTTGAAAACATATCCAAAGTTGACCATCAATCATTAAATTCAAATTAGGTCGGTGCCAAAACATTCTAGGGTGGAATTAGAATGAAGACAACCCAAGCATATGCTTGATGAGGACCTAAATGAGTCCCAATACAATTCATGAACTTTGAAGGTAGTGTTTAACACAAGGTTGGCCAAACTAGTATAAAAAACATATAATAATTAAGCACACATAACCTTTAACATGATCCAATCTTCCCACACAACAAAATTATCTTCAACACAATCATAATAGCTTAACTCTAGAATTGCAAAGAATAGGACTCAACCAAGAAGAAATCTGGAGCAACTACATTTCTCTCGAACCTCAACTAGAAACCCTAAAAAACATAGTTCACAACTGGTGAACAAAACTTGCACTGTAAAATGATCTAGAAACTCAAAATTTGGATATAGAAGCTTCCAAAAACCATGATCAACACATTTGAACCACATGAACATAGGAGAAAAACCTAGAGCAAACACTGAATACTTGCAACCATTCTTCATTACAATTTTCTCAATATCCTTGGCATATATAGCCAATAACTTGCATCCATGACATCAATGACAACACCTTCATTCTTGCAACAATCTCCCCCTTTGTCATTGATGGCAACGCATGATGTGAAAAACCATCAAAGAAAACACAACACATTTTTCATGATTTTACCTTCTATTTCTCCCCTTTATAATATACTCAATTTTTTTTCACATTTTCCTCATCTTCCTAGATAATATTTTTCACATCTTCCTCATCTCCCCCTTTGACATCAATGGTAAAGGAAAAGGATATTTTACATTGATTTCCCCTTTGACATTAGGACCACAACACTCTTTTAATGACAACACATGACACTACCTACTCCCCCTGAGAGGTAGCCACCAAAAAATCATTCCATAAGAAAGATAGATCTATAGACCCACTGGACTGATGCATCTCCATATGCATCTAGTTCAAAAATGGAGAGGCAATCACCCCTAACTTCTCCCGAAGATACTCAAAAGTATCTTTAGGAAGAGCCTTCATAAATATATCAACAATTTGATCCTTCATAGGTACATACTCAAGTTTTGCTTAATTCTCCACAACCTTCTCTCTCTCTTAAGAAGATAGAAATATGATCATCATACATTATTCTTATATCTTTCAACATCTATTTCACCACAAAACTTGTGTACAACAAGATGCAGCAGAAATATACTTAGCTTCAGTAGTGGACGAGGAAACTGAATCTTTCTTTTTACTCAACCAAGCCACCAATCTACAACAAAGAAAGAATACCCCACCACTTGTACTTTTTTTGTCATCTACACAGCCAACCCAATCTACATTTGTATAAGCACTTAGTGTAAATTCAATATCCCTATGATACCATAAGCTATAATATAGAGTGCCTTTCAAATATCTAAATATTCTCTTAACAACAACAACATGCTTCTTTAGGATCTTCTTGAAATCTAGCCACAAGACAAATTGCAAGCATAATATCCAATCTAGTAGTAGTCAAATACAACAGTCCACCAATCATAGATCTATATTTTCTCTTATCAGCCTTAGGTGAATCATCATATTTACTTAATTTTGTAACCAATCACCATAGAAGTGCATACCAATTTGGAACCATCCATCCCAAACTTCTTCAACATCTCTCTTACATACTTTGACTATGAAATAAAAGTCCCTCTTTGTATGATTAATTTATATCCCAAGAAAGTAATCCATCTCACCAAACATGGACATCTCAAATTCTTTTTGCATATCTTCTGCAAACAATTTGCAAATAGTTTCATTTCCTCCAAAGATAATTTAATCAACATATACAACTACAATCAATATTTTTTCATTTTCAATTTTAAAATATAGATTACTATCTTTCGTACCTTTGTTGAAAACTTGTCGAATCAATTACCTATCTAACCTTACATACCAAGCTCTAGGAGCTTGCTTTAATCCATATAAATATTTCTTCAATCCATAGACCATATCTGGTTGATCTAACAACTGAAATCCTTCTGGTTGTTCCATGTAGACCTCTTCTTCTATCTCACCATTCAAAAATGTAGACTTGGAATTCATCTAATAAACTTTAAAATATTTATGAGAATAAAATGCTAAGAATATCCTGATAGCTTCCATTCTTGCCATCGAAGCAAAAGTCTCTTGAAAATCTATTCATTCTACTTGTGAGTATACCTTACACACAAGCCTTACTTTATTTCTGGCCACTTCTCCATTCTCATTTAACTTGTTTCTGAATACCCACTTTGATCCAATAATTTTTTTATTTTCTGATCTAGGGACCAATTCCCAAGTCTGATTCTTCTCAATTTACATAAGTTCTACTTTCATAGCTTCCATCCAATGCTCATCTTTACATACTTCACTTACAGTCTTTAGTTCAATCTCAGAAAGTAAACACATATTTATCTCACCAACAATAGCTTTGCTTCTTGTCAATACTCCTTTTGTCTTGTCTTCAATGATTTAACTATTTGAATGATTTCTCTACACATATTTAGGTGTTTTAGGGGACACCACTGGAGCTTCTTCTTGCTCATCCTTTTCTAGTTCTTCCACAACTTCTTCAATTATCTCGCAATTAGGTTCATCATATACATATCCATCAACTTCAATTGAATTATAAATTACTTCATCAACCTTGACATTTTTGCTTTCTACAATATTCCTTAGTCTTTTATTGAAACATCTATAAGCTTTGCTTCTAGTAGAATATCCAAGAAAAATTCCTTCATCACTTCTAGCATCAAACTTCCCTAAACTTTCTTCATCTCATTTGATATAACATTTTCTTCCAAATACCTTGAAATACTTAACAGTAGGAATTCTTCCACACCATAGCTCATAAGAAGTCTTTGTACTATTGGCTCTTGCTTGAACTCGATTGAACACATAAACAAACCATGTGAATAGATTCTCTCTAGTAAGCTTTAGGTATACCAACTTTAGTAATCATTGATCTAGCAACTTCTTGAAATGTTATGTTCTTCCTTTCAACAACTCCATTTTTTTGAGGAGTTCTTAGAGTGAATAACTATCTTTTTATTCCATGAACTCCAAAAAAAATATTAAACTCATGGGAGGTGAATTCACCACCTCTATCAAACCTTAAACATTTTATTCTCAAGTTCACTTCATTCTCAACCATAGCTTTGAATGTCTTGAAACTATCTAATACATCATATTTCTCTCTAAGAAATGTAACCCATGTATACCTAGAGTAATCCTCAATCAAAAGCATAAAGTACCTTTCACCTTGTATACTTCTCACTCTTGTAGGACCACAAGAATTGTATGTGTGTGATCAAAAATAATATGCGTAAATGAATTGAAATGAAATACTATTTAAGCACACCAATAAGACATTATATCAAAATAGAATATAAAAAGTAGAGAGACGCAAACTTAGTATTCTGCTTCCATTGTTGTCCTATCATCCTCTATCTTTAGTGTTTTTGTCGATTCCAGCTTTGTGTTCTCAGATTATAGGTTAGGCTCAACAAACTATCTTTCTAAAGAACGAGATTTTGATATGATATATGATGCAAGATTAAGCTATGATAATGATTTGAACTAATAAGCTTGAAATAAATATGATGCTATGATAAATGAATACTAAATGAATTAAATGCATGAACTCTAATTAATTGCCTATTACTAGTGCTTGGATTCACACAGGTATTTATAGAGTTTTTTGAATGATTCTGATTGGCTGTCTTGATTGACGGTTGTGATAATTCCTGGCAGATCGAATGGCTGAAGAAAGATGAAACTGAAGAGAAAATAGAAGAAACCTAAAAACAAGATTTTTCTATTTTTATGAAAGAGGAAAAAAGATAAGAGGATAAGAAATCATTTTTCTTTAAAAAGATAAAAGAAAGATTTAAAAGCTGATAAATAATGAATTAAAAATTCAAATATTTATTTGTGGATGACATTCAACTTTTCTTAATTAAATGAAATATTTAATTAAGCTTTTAAAAGCAGAAGAAAGTTTGTGATAAGAAGAAAGCTTTAATCAGGATTTTTGAAAAAAGCAAAAGATCTCATAATTAAATAAAATATTTAATTATGATATGAGAAGATTGCACAATTAAATAAAATACCTAATTGTGATTTAGAAAGAAAGCATAAGATATTTTTAATTAAATAAGATTTATTTAATTAAATCACTTTTATGAAATTAATTAAATGAAACATTTAATTAATTAGAAGAAGAAATTAAAATAGAAGAAAAGGATATTTAAATTTAATTAAATCAAAAGATTTAATTTAAATTCAAATAATGATAATTAATTTAAATAAATAAAATGTATTTATTTAATTAATTATGGACGATAAAAATAATTAAATAAAATAAATTTATTTAATTATGAAAGAAGAATAAGATGAATGAACAATATAATTAAATTAATTAAATTTAATCATATGTAGAGGATTTTAGATAAATTAATTAAATAATAAATATTTAATTAATTGCCAGGATTATAGACATGACCATTTTTATGGGTATACATTTTGCCCCTCTTTGAAGTGATGTGTGAAACGCATTACTTAAAAAAAAAAAAAAAAAAATTGCCCCTGATATGTTTCTGATTTTTGATGTCGATGATGCCCCCTCGAGAGGTAAATCACGGAAGATAAGGTTGATATTGGTAGGGGAACAGTGATTTAGCTCCCGATAGATGCTGATTATGAAGGCCCAGTGAAAAATAATATGGAAATGAAGGAAAATGCCATTAACTCCCACCCTAAAAGACCCTTATAAGGTAAAAGGGGTAAAATGAAGTGTCATTTTCACCCTGTTGCTACAGTAAAAATATAGCTCTGATTGTGACCTGGCGAGATGGAGATCCCAGTGCACAGGAATAGATTTGAGCGAGCGCGATGATACCAGAGACCAGTGGCGTATGGACCACCGGTGAGTGATTCCAACCATTTATGTTGTCAAATTTTGCATTTTAGATCAATTTTTGAATTGTTTTAAATCGGATAGCATTTTTTTTGCATGTTTTAGCACATATAGGAAAAGTTTTAGCGCATTCAACAAATCCTTTAGCACATATAGGGATAGAAAAAAATTGATCCTTTAGTGCATTTGATAGATAGAGTAGCGCATTTAGGCGAGAATCGGCTAGGTTGATCCTTTAGCGCATATAGGGCACAAAATTGTGCATCTAGGGCCAGGGTTTCAAAATTGATAGAGTTGTGTATATGAGAGATAAAGTGGTGCATCCGCAGAATAGAATAGCGCATCCAGAGTTTTAGCGCATTAAGGAAACAGTTTAGCGCATATGGGTTTTAACGCATATGGGAAACAGAATTGCGCATTTATGAAATTTTTCCTAGAATGCTTGTTTGATGAAAAATGATGATGAAAATTGCTTCTTTAGTCAATAGATAGATAAATTGTAGGACCATCATGCTGATAGGATAGAAAATCTGATAGAGAACTAATAACGTTGCCTTCAAAATAGAAAACAAAGAGTAGATAGCTGATAACTTTGTGATGAACGACAAAGAGTAAAATGATTGATTGAGTGATTTGTGGTTGATAACGTTGCTTCTCGCGATTGAAAAAAAAAGAGTAGATGTTTGATAAATTTGCATTCTGCGATAGAAAAAAAATAGTAAAAATGAAGATAAAAATTTGCATTCATGATTGTAATACAAATAGAAAATGATATGTGTGTTGATAAATTTGCATTCCTGAAAAGAAAAACAAATAGTAGAAGATGATAGAGTAACTTGTTTTGATATTCAGATAGATTGATGTAACACTTGATATGGGTCTTTGGTATGTTTTGTTGGGTAGATAGATCATGTGACATGGGTCTGATTGATGTGTTCTTTGTTATGGTCAAACAAAATAGGAGGCTTTTAAAAGCCTCTAGGTTAGAGAGTGGTTCCCACTATGTTGGGAGCGGATAGGAGAGCTTACTCCTGCCGAGTTACAGTTGATAGCGGATTGTGGATTGGGACCATTGTTGGCTATGCCACGAGGCATTTGGGCCAACAGGGGACTATTGACTGCCTTGGCAGAGAGATGGCATTCAAAGCATAACACATTTCACCTGCCAACAGGTGAGATGAGTGTGACGCCCGAGGATGTGTACAGGATTCTTGGGATTCTGGTTGTTGGTGCCCGTGTGGTTTATGACCACAAGGAGATTGGTGGTACTGCAGCGCTTCAGCAGATATGTGGCAATCCGGGCATATATGTTTACTGGATAGACTGGGAGGATTTTAGTAGATATCTTGCGTTAGTGGCTGTGTTGGCTACATTTGTTAGAGGCTTCCTTGGACCGGGCCATCAGTCGAAGGGATTTGCAGTTGGTTGGGGGAGGATGTTGGAGTGGATGATTACACAGCCATGGAGGTTTGCCTGGGGGAGCTGTGTCTTGGCCGACCTATATCATGATCTCCATCAGATTGTATACAGAGGATCCACGAGTTTGGCGAGTGGAGTGACGCTGCTATAGGTCTGGGCGTGGGAGCACATTGCAGTCATGAGACCACTTTGTACGAGAGCGAGACCAGCAGGGAGGCCATATGTGTATGCCTATTCCGGTGCAGTTGTCCAGCAGAAGCTGGGCAAGGTAGAGTATTGGCGGCGGGTTTTGGATAATATTGATGCGGTTGTATGGAGACCGTACACAGATTGTGAGGCATGGGCGACTGATCACCTAGAGATGCCTTTTGTTTGCAGACCACGATATATGATAGGGTGAACACCCTTTATTATTGAGATATTTTTGGCATTACGGGTCCTGAGGTAGTTTGGATTCATGCAAGGGATGCCCCAAGGTGTTGCTCATTATGGGCGGCGCAAGGGGGATCCAGGATGGGGACCATGCATTCCATATCAGGCAGCATATACAAAGTATTCCACCTTATAGCCCGAGGTATGGACTGACAGGCCAGAGGTACAGGATGTAGGGATGATAGATGATTATGCATAGTATTTTCACACGCATCCATTTCCATGATTTACAGTGTCAGACGAGCCACGGGCGATCGGGGTAGCACCACAGCTAGGAGCAGAGATACAGGGGGATGTGGCCGGTGGGGAGCAGACTATGGGCAGAGGAGAGGAGGAGGGAGGGGAGAGTGAGGAGAGCGGAGATGGGGAGGAGGAGGACAGCTCGGATGATGGGGATGATGGGGGGGATGATGGAGATGAGGAGAGATAGCAGAGGTTGGACAACCTAGGCAGAGCACAGATTCTTCGACAAGCTAGATCCGGTGGCAGACCATGGACCGTGATTAGGGTGTCATCCTCATCTCAGCAGGCACAGATAGATGCATTGCAGGGTCAGGTGCAGGCCTTTCAGGGGCAGCAGGCACAGCTACAGAGTCAGTTAGCTCAAGCCCAGAGTGTTATAGTGCAGTTACAGGCACAACTAGCATAGGCCCAGACATAGGCACAAGTACAAGCACAGACATAGGCACAGGTACAGGTACAGATGCCTGCCCCTGATTCCCAGGTGGCACAGTTGGTGGCAAAGAGGGATGCCCTTAGACGGCAAGCACTGGAGGCCAAGGGTGTGGCACAGAGACTTATGGGTACCATAGAGAGTACCTCATTGTGGGAGGCCATTGCAGAGGGGTTTGAGGCAGCCAGAGAGGCCGAGTATTACAGAGCTCGATACGAGGAGCTATGCCCTCCCGAGCAGCGAGAGCCTTATCCCAGATCTCACAGCAGGACCAGGACCTGATCACAGACATCGACACATGGCAGAGAGGTTACAGGGCCTCAACGGGATCCTGATGTAGGTACGAGTGGCAGGCCACCTCCTTCCGGACCAGCTCCTTCGGGGGCATCCACCAGTTAGCCGTTTGGGACCGATTGATTATGTATATTGAGTTTTGATCATGTCTTATGTATTATGTTTTGAACCTTTTAGTTTCATTGGATATTGGACACTTGTATTATTTTGATGAGCGATGATATGCAGCGGTGATGGTATTGATGATGATATGTTGATGCATTTGTGATGTGATATGGATGTTACGTGTATGCATGTATGATATGAGATGGATTTTGGTATGTTTTTATTATATTGGCGGAATAATCTTATGTTGCAGGATGGTTTAGTGATTATGATGTGAATGCAATGATTTGTGATGATGTATATATGTGATGTTAATTTTTGAATTTTTCAATGTATGAAATGCATCGTGACATGATAGATAATGAATGTGATATGAATAATGATAGTGGTGAAAAGATAAATGATATGTTTTTGTAATGTTTATGTAATGAAAATGGTAATGTGATGATAATGAAATAATATAATAACAAATGATAAATGGTAAAATGAAAATGATAAGGATGAAATGATAATGATATATGAGAATAATAAAATGAAAATGATAATGATAAAATGATAATGACGATGATGAAATTAAAATGAAATGATAAATGATAAATGATAAATGATAAAATGATAAATGATAAATGATAAAGATGATAAATGATATATTAGAAAATGAAAATGGAAATGAATGAGATGCATGGAAAATGGGAATGATAAAATGAATGAAAAAGACGAGGAGAAATAATAATAATAAAGATGAATGAAAGACATGATAAATGATAAATGATGAGGAAATGATAATGATAAAATGAAAATGATAAATGATAATGAAGGATAAATAATAATGATAAAACAAAAGAAAGACATGATGATGAAATGAAAAATGAATGAATGGAATGACAAACGTTAGTGATAAAAATGAAATGATAAAATGAGATGATGAATCAACTATCCAAATGTCCTCCACAAAAAGCTCAAAACTACATGACAACTGTTAATGCCCTCATTCAACCTTTCAAGACACTGATGTGAATCCAATATGTAGATATATACAATGATGTAATAAATATGCAACTAAAAGAAACTAACCAGTTTGTTGAGCCTATTATAAGCCTTCTTGAATCATCATAGAACGTTTTAAAATGTTGGAAGTATGTACAAGCATCAGAGGGGAAGTTAGCACCAATGATGACCAGAGTACAACTTTCATGATTTTTGATATAGCAAGCGAACACAAGCATCAAGGTATAATTGAACCGAGATGTCTGGAGCATTTCTTGCGTAAACAGACAAATATTAACCATCTTTCTGATGCAAATGTGGAACTGTCATCAATGATATTGCTTTGGTCATTATGTCATGTGACATATTTGCATCAAATTGACTGGTAACCTCAAGATAGCAGACAAAGAAAAAATCATTCTTGTTCCTTGCCACTCTAGTTCAGTACATCATTGAGTGTGCTCCAGAGTAATGATAGCGAAAATCAAACAACTTTTGTTCAAAATGTAATACTGTTATTTCATACATTATTCAGATATGTGGATCATCCAATAGACTATGATACGGTATTGATTGAAAAGTGCTTCATGAGAAGGCTTAATGATCGAATAATGGTTTCACGTGAGTTTGTTGTTTGTTTGTATGATCAAATCTTAGGACAAGGTCTAGCTATCTTAGTATGCTCTGAAAGTTAAGTGCCCCTAGTTAAATTTCTGCCCCGTTTGTTGACACAACTTGTAGAAAGGAAATCTGTACAATAGTCAAGCCATGGTAAGACATTTTATCACTCTAGGAAAAATGACGGCAGGATGATGCAATTTATAACCCTAAGATGCGGAAAAGGATGCCGAAAGAAGAAAAGCTAGAAAGGAAAAACGCAAAACAGGAACTAATAGATGGAGAGGTATAGATAGCGTCTGTTTGCTAGATTTTCACTTTCTGTATTTATTGCATTTTTCTGATTTCTTTTTTTTTTTTTTTTGTCAATAGATTTGGTTTTCACCCTATGATATCTTTTTGATTTTTGTATTTTTCTCATCAATAGATCCTGATTGCAGGTTTTCACCCTATGACATTTTTTTTATTTTTTTGTATTTTTTGCTATTTTTTGGATTTTTTCAGGACTTTTACTGCTGTTTTTTGTATTTCTTCAGGACTTTTTCTGCTATTTTTGTATTTCTTCAGGAATTTTTCTGCTTTTTTTAATATTTCTTTAGGACTTTTTCTGCTATTTTTGTATTTCTTCAGGACTTTTTCTGCTGTTTATTGTATTTCTTCAGGACTTTTTTTGCTATTTTTGTATTTCTTCAGGACTTTTTCTGCTTTTTTTGTATTTCTTCAGAACTTTTTCTGACTTAAACATAATATTTCTTAAGATGCATACTGTTGATGGGTTCATCAAACAAGTCTCCTTCTGGCGTTGATAACTTGTATGCTCCTGACCCGTAGACTACAATAACCACATAAGGGCCTAGCCAATTTGATTCAAACTTTCCTTTCTTTTCTCTGTCTTGTTGATTATGTGGGTTCTCTTTCAAAAATAGATCCCCCACCTAAAAGGTACGTGGATTTACTTTATGATTATAACTACGAGACATCATCTGTTGGTATGCTTTCAAATGGTCAGCTGCTCTCTGTCTCTTTTCATCTAAAAATTCTAACTCTTGTAGTCGGGAAACTTTGTATTCATCATCTGTTATGAGACCTTTCAGTGATACTCTTAATGAAGGTATTTCCACTTCTAAAGGCAATAAATTCTGCTCCATAGACAAGGGAAAAAGGTGTTGCTCCTATTGGCGTTCAGACACTAGTTCTATAATCCCACAAGGCGGGATTGAGTTGAACATGCCAATCCTTCCCTGCGTCATTGACAGTCTTCTTCAAAATCTTTAGTATAGTCTTGTTTGAGGCCTCTGCTTGGCCATTCCCTTGTGGATAGTAAGGTGTTGAATATCTATGCTGAATATGGAATCTTTCACAAAGTGCATCAACATCCTGATTCTTGAAAGGTCGACTATTATCTGTAATAATAGCATTGGGAATACCATATCGACAAATAATGTAGTTGAGTATGAAGGATGAAATTTGTTTTCCAGTGACTGTAGAGAGAGGTACTTTTTCAATCCACTTAGTGAAATATTCTATCACCGTGATGATGAACTTATGCCCATTTGAGGATGAAGGATGAATTTTCCCAACTAGTCTAACCCCCATTGAGAGAAAGGCCAGGTTGGTGTAAATGAGTGAAGTTCATGTGTAGGAGCATGAATAAGATTCCCGTGAATCTGACATTTTGAGCATGTTTTAACAAAAGTGAATGATTCCCTCTCCATTGTAGGCCAGTAGTAACCCATTATAATCAATTTCTTGGATAAGGTTAGTCCACTCGAATGAGTACCACAAATTCCCCCATGAACTTCTTGTAAAGCTTTGTCGAATTCATCACATTCAAGACATCGAAGTAAAGTACCATCAAGACCACGGCGATAAAGGGTATCAGCGATAAGGGTATATCAAGAGGATTGTCAGATAAAGTTACATTTTTGGTTGTGGGATAAGTCAGGCGGTAAAGTGTCATCTTTTAGGTAGGCATAAATCTTACCATACCAGGGTGAATCGGATCCTACCAGGTGGCAGATAATTTGGCTTTCAGGTGTGTCATAGGAAAGTGTAAATAATTGTTCCACCAGAAATTCATAGCGAGTCTATTTTTCTGGGAGTTGTATCAATGAGGCGATCGTAGCCATAGCGTCAGCTGCTTTGTTGTCAACCCTTGGAATTTGTGTGAACTGAATGTCCACAAAGTACTTTTTGAAGTCATCAATCATCTTCTTATATGGCAACAACTTGTCATCTTTAGTTTGATAGTCATCATTGATTTGGTTAATAACTAGTTGTGAGTCACCATAAACTTGTAGCTCGGTAATCCTCCATTCCAATACTGTCTTTAGTCCAGTGATGAGTGCTTCATATTCGGCTATGTTATTGGTGCATGGAAACATTAGCCTATATGACCGTGGAATGGTATGTCCTTGAGGGGTGACAAAGAGAATGTCTGCCCCCGATCCATGTTGAGTAAAAGAACCATCGAAGTATAAGGACCATAGCTGCTTAGAGTCTGCCGTGAAAACATCAACATCTAGAAACTCAATGTGTAAGGGGTGCTCTGTTTGTAGAGGAGCGTCTGCTAGTTGATCAGCAATAACTTGTCCTTTGATTACTTTGCGATCAACGTAGTGGATGTCAAACTCACTCAAAATCATGACCCACTTTGCTAACCTTCTTGTTAGTGATGCTTTACTTAGTAAATACCTGAGTGGATCATTTTTTGAAACAAGATTGATGGTATGAGTTAGCATGTAATGTCAGAATTTCTGTGAAGCAAAGACTACTGCTAAACAAGCCTTCTCAATGAAAGTGTAGTTAAGTCCATGACTAGTTAGTGTTTTGCTGATGTAATAGATTGCACGTTCTTTCCCTTCATGGTCTTCTTGTGCTAATAATGCCCCCAAGGATGTCTCGGTTGCAGCAATATACAGGATCAATGGTTTGTCTGGATTTGGTGGGATGAGCACTGGTGGATTCATCAGATACTGCTTGATTTGTTGAAATGCCATTTCACATTTGTCATCCCAACTAAAAGGAACATTCTTAAGCAGGAGATGTGTGAATGGTAAACTTTTTTCAGCCAATTGTGCAATGAATCTTCTGATGGATTGAAGTTGCCCTTGTAATGATCTCAATTGACTGATGTTCTTTGGGGGAGGCATCTCCATGATTGCCTGAACTTTAGCAAGATCTACTTCAATTCCCTTTTCTGAAATGATATATCCTAAAAGTTTTCCAGACGTGACCCCAAAAAAACATTTCTTAGGATTTAGGTGAACCTTGAATTTTTCCAATCTGATAAATATTTTTGACAATATTTCCAGGTGTCCTTCTCTAGTATATGATTTTGCCAATATGTCATCTACATAATCTTCCATGAATGTGTGCATCATGTCATGAAAGATCGTAGTCATAGCTCTTTGATAAGTAGCTCCAACATTCTTTAGACCAAAAGGCATGACATTCCAATAGTATGTTCCCCACGGACAAGTGAAAGTTGTTTTCTCTTGGTCTTCTGGTGCAATCTTGATTTGGTTGTAACCAGAGAAACCATCCATTAATGAATACATGGCATGGCCAGCTGTCAAATCAACTATAGTGTTGATGCTTGGAAGCGGAAAGTCATCCTTTGGGCAAGATTTATTAAGATCTCTGAAATCAATGCATACTCTTACGTGTTTGTCTAGCTTTGCTACTGGTACAATATTGGAGATCCATTCTGCATAGGCAATTGATCTTATAAAGCCTGCATCGAGGAGCTTCTTAAGTTCTTCCTTAACCAGTAGTGCTACATGAGGATTCATCTTTCTGAATTTTTGTTTTACTGGTTTAGCTCCTAGTTGGATAGACAAATGATGCATTATGAGATTAGGGTCAAGACCTGGCATGTCGGCATATGACCAAGCAAAATTAACTTGATTTTCTTTGAGAAAATTCATGAACTCTGGGATTTCTTTATCTGTCATTGATTCAGCTAGCTGTAGAATCCTGGGATTATCTGTAGTTGTAATATTGATTTCTTTTGTAGGCTCGATCACGATGGGCGATCGCTCATGATAGTGCTCTGGGAGAGTGTCAAGTATCCCATCAGCTAGTGCCTTAAAAAGGTTTTCACCATTTGATACGCTCTTTATTTTATCTTTTGTCTGATCTAGTACTGCCAGATTCTGGTTTTCACCACTAGGTCATTTTTCTTTATTTTCATTTTTGTAGCTAGGAGACTTGACACTCTCCTGATTAAAGACTTCATACCAAAAATCGCTAGTGGAACAATTATTTACATCATCGGCGGAAAGGAAGTTTATGATAGCTTCGTCATTTGGAAAAATAGGTATATCAATAGGTTCGGTTAGATCCCAGTCAATGAGATCAGGATGGATTAAAGGTAACAAGTCATTTGGCTGTGTGAAATCGGTGATGGTTAGGGTTAAGATAGAGTTATCAGTAGGATCCAAGGTATGAGGTAGGTCAATGATGGTACTATTCTCCTGATAGTCTTGTTCGTGAAAATCTGACTTAGTATCACTAGATTCATAGTTGCTTTGTGGTTCAGATTCTTGTGGTTGGGACCTTGAACCTTCTCCTTTGATTAAAGTGGGCGTATACTTGTGTATGACATCTACCTCTTTGTCCCTCCAAAATTCATCATTGTGGATGGTATCCCATTCATATTCAGCAGAATCAGTATCAGAATTATTTTCTATGAAATTCATGATTGATGCCAAACATGTCTCTTTCTTATCGGAACCCTCTTGCAGTGTAAAAACACTACCTTGTGATTGTGTGGATGGGGTAGCATCATAGCCTAGTCCAATTTTATCATATGCAACAAGCCCTGGAAGATGGATAGGCTCAACTACGCCTTCTTTTCTTTTTCCAAGAGGACCATTGTCATATCCCATCTTTTGCATGATGGAATACCCTTTCCCATATCTCTCAGTTGGTAAAGTGGCATTTAGAACTATTTCATCTTCATCTTTATAAAGCCAATTCAGAATTGCTGTGTCCTCAGGATCTCCCATGGGGAATTTTTCTTTGATAAATTGTCCATTGAACTTGATAGTTGGCTCTGTTTGTATTTGTGCTGATGTTGATGCTACTAATATCTGTTGTTGTGTAATAGAAGGTTGTCCATGTGATCGAGGAGATATAGGTAGATTAGCAAGACAAAGAGAATATTCCCCAACTCTGCTTTCCTTGAACTACAGTTTCTTGTCAAAGCTTTTGGCTAATTGACTGATTTGTGTATCATGCTTAGGAGAAGTATTAGTAAGGGCTTCTCGATTGTTTGGAACCAAAGTATCCTGATGAGCTTTAACGTTGGCACAAGTTTGGGTGTTTGAATTATCAGTTGGTATAATGATTTCATGTCCGTCATATGGAAACTTAAGACATTGATGGTAAGTGGACGAAACAGTTTGCATTTCGTGAATCTAAGGACGACCCAACAGTATGTTATATGCAAGATCCCGGTCTAAAACTTGACAAAAGGTATTTTTGATAACAGGTCCCACTCTGATTGGTAGCATGATTAGACCTTTAAACATTCTTTCTTCATCATCATAGGCTTTGATGGTAATCTTCCTTCTAGGATCAATGGAGTCTTCTGCAAATCCTAATGCTTGAACCACTTTCAAGGTACATATATTTAAACCAACCCCTCCATCTATTAGGACACGTTTAACATGGAACTTATGGATCATGACCTCTAAGTATAATGATGAATTATGGGGATGAGTCATGGAAACATCATCTTTGTCCGAAAATGAGAGACATGTAGGTGAGGACAAATGTCCTACCATGACTTGAAATCGGTTGACATCCAAATCCGTGGATATAGTTGTTTCAAAAAGGGCCTTGTCTAAAATTTCCTTATGTGCAGGGGAAATCTTCAGGAGTTCTAAAATGGAGATTTGAGCCAGAGTTTTTCAAAGTTGGTTGACTAAGTCATATTGATGTTGAGGGAAGGTCTCAGTGGATTTCGAAGAGGTACCCTTCAAGACAACTTTAGCTTGTGCTCTCGTTGTGACATTCACTTGTCCATTGTCTACTTTCTCTTTGATTTTTATAATGTTGACTCGCTCATCATCTGTATAGAGGTGACAGATTACATTGTCATTAATTTGGTTCACATTTTTGTCAAAAAACTCTCCCTTTTGATAATTTGGTAGAGGATTGTGAAATGCTTGGTGATCTTTGTTGGATTTGTGTTGTCCTTCTACTGTGATAATGCCTTTGTCAATTAGGTCTTGAATAGCATGTTTCAAAGCTTGACAGTTGTTTGTACGATGACCTCTGCACCTATGGTAGTCACAAAAATAGGCTTCATTCCATGACAGAGGTTTTACACTAGGTTCATAATTGCATTGCGGTGGTAACATAAGGATGTTCTTTTCCATAACCTCTTTGAAAGCAGATTCCAAGGATTGCCCTAGCGGAGTGAAAGTTCTTTTATTAGAGAAGAATGAAAAATGTTGTGGGTTTGTGTTTGAGGTATTCCCTAAAGTGTTGTTGTTGTAGTTGTTCCCACGATAATTTTGGTTGTTGACAGTCCCTTGATTGTTGTTTGTTGGAGGAAGATTATTTCCTTGATTTGCGACTGAATTGACATTGTTGTAATTATTTTTACGAGTAGTATTTGGAGTATTCAGAACAAATGACTTAGACGTGACATGATTTGCATCTACAACACCATCGTTTACAATGTTTTTGTTGTGAGTCCAAAATTTAGACTTGTCTTGATTGTTGTAATGGTTAGATGAGCTAGGGTTGTCCCTATCAAGTTTTATTCTCCCTCTTTTGACCAATGCACTTTCGATGGTGATGGCATCCTCAATCAATTTCTCAATGGAAGATGGACAATGTAGATTGAAGTGATAGCTCATTTCTGAGTTGAGGCTATTGATGAAAGTAACCATTTTTTCCTTTTCAGGGACATGCCGTGGGTACCTAGCGAACATTCTCCTCCATCTTTGAAGAAAGGTAGTGAAAGGTTCTCTAGGTTTTTGTGCAACTTTGCAAAGATCAATCATGGTGATTTGGTGCTGAATGTTGTAGGCGTATTGTGTTATGAACAAATTGATCAATTCCTCAAATGATTGAACAGGAGGTGTAATCTTAGATAACCATTCCATAGAGTTAACTCCAAGGCTCCGAGGGAATAATCGCAATAAATAAGTATCCTCGTGGGAAAATTCCAATGTCATGTTTTGAAAGTCTCTAACGTGGTCAATTGGGTCTGATTTCCCATTATAACGATCAAATTTGGGAATTTCACGGTGTTTAGGAAATGGAATCATGTTGAGACTTCTATCAAAAGGATAAGGACATATGTCATCCAAAGTGTATTTCTTGGTTGTGGTTCCCCCTTGTAATTCTTTGACTTGTCCTTGGAGTGCTTTAAAATGTTGTGTAAAGATAGCAAAATCAGATGGGGATGTTTCTTCTTCTTTGCTTTTTAATTTCTCATTATCAAAATATTTAGGCAATTTAGCTCCTTGATCTGCTAAGAAGAGAAAATACTTTTCTTTGTCATGTTGTAGAATATTTTCAAGGGCTTTAAGAAACTTGGGGTCTTGTTCAGCCTCTCTAAGTTGAATTTCTTCCTCTTGCTCACCATCACTATCTATGGGAGTTTTGTTCATATTTTTGTTCTTATGAAATGAATTTTCCTCTCTATCAGCCATATTGTCATCACTTAAAAGGGGATTGCGACTCACACTAAAAAGAGGACTATCACATTCACCTTCTTCTTGAATGTTGTGGGTGGGAGTTTCTTGTTGAGATGTTTCTCCTAGATTTTTGTATTGAGATCTTGTAAAAATAGGCATATGTAAGAAATCCTCAGATATGATCAAAGGTCACTGAAGGATTTGACTAGGATGTGTTGAATATTCAATTGAAGGTTGTGGTATATTCTCAAACTCAAGAGGTTGATTAAGATTGTGATGTTGAGACAATGCTAATCTTTGATAATAAGCTTGGGTAGCCAAAGGTTCTACAGTGTAATTGTCGGTGAATCCTTTAATGTAGTCTTGGTACCTGTGGAGAAATGTGCGATAATGGAGTAGGACGTCTCGACTCTTATACAAGAATTCTCTGTGATCTAAAGTCCTTTTGCAACTTAAGTTCATTTTTGGGATTCTTAATCTTATTGAAAATTGACTTCTTGATGAACTTGGTTGATTTCCACTTTCTCAACATGGGAGAGAAATCTCAGAGATTTAGGTCTGTGTACAAATTTTGATAGAAATCTATAAGCGCTATTCTGTTTCCTAAATGCACTGCTGAAAGAGGTATATGCGTTGGAGAAAGAGTCAAATGCACTGCAGAACACCTTAGATGCGTAGAAACAGAGCACAGATGTGCTAAAATAGGTCCTAAATGCGCCGAAAAATAACTCAGATGCACCAGAACAGAGTTTAAATGCGCTGCAGTTTTTCCTAGATGCGCTAAAACAGTTTTCTAAAGACAGTTTTTGACCAGTTTTAGCTAAAGTTTTTCATGTTTATTTTAGATGATCCTTTATCTGAATTAATATTTTTGAAAGCACAGCAAACAGTCTGATTTAAGTTGATCGTAACCAAGCATAGAATAAGACAAGCACAACCTAGGTTAGGCCAGGACAATATCCGCTAGACTCCACGTGGGTTTCTCCAACTGCATATCAGTAGCGTGTGAATCCAGAAGCTTGGCTGCACGGGCTCCCCCTTATAGTGCACTCTCTTCTCAAGCCAACCAAGCTTCCAACCCCCATGAAACTCCCATGGCTAGTTGATCACCTCTACTACCGATTGTGAAAGTGTGGAAGGCTTCACACCGACCGGTGCTGGACTAGCAGATAGAAGGTTTTTGGCTTTCTAAACAATGGTATTTAGTTCGGGACCCCCATTTGAGTGGCCATACATGGGACAAGAGATTAATCACCATTAAGGTGGCACTCCAGCCTGAAGAGGTTAAGCTCAACAGGGTTTAAGGGAGTACTACTCCATCTGTATGACACATCCACACAAGCAACCTTAGGTTTTCCCTTAAGATTTACATTTATATACTGATTGGGGGTAGCTTGGCCTTAGCTCCGTTGCCGGTTTGAGTCACATTGGGGTGATGAAATCCCCAGGCAGGCCCAATTTCTAGAGTCAATAATCATTTCTCTTGCACCCAGGATCGCACAAGTGCGCAAGGGGAGAGGATACTTCGATTATCAAGTCAGGGTTACATAGGGAAAAGTGGGTCTGGTTTTCTAATCACCTAGTTTGCACAGGGTGAGAGCATAATCACCTACCACTTTCAAGCACAGTCAAGAAGAGTAGACAAATTCATTGTAGGTGCACCAAAATCAAAAGTGATTTAATCTAAGGGAAGATTTTGCTTCACAACAGACATGGGGTTCATTTTAACTGCATGATAAAGGTGTGGTGACTACCCTAGATTGATTCATTTTAAATCCAGCAAGAAAGAAAGAAAGAAATTATGTCTGCGGAAGGCGTCAGATTCAGAATCCCTGTTACAACTTAGATGCAAAACTCTATCCCCAGATGCGCGAAAACAAAACCCAAATGCACAACTCTGTTACACAGATGCGCGAAAATAGAACTCAAATGCGCAACTCTGTTATCCAGATGCACGAAAATAGGACTCAAATGTGCAACTACAAAACTCAAATGTGCAACTCTGTTACCCAGATGCGCGAAAACAGAACCTATATGCACTAATCTAAATGCAAAAAAAAAATAAAAAAATTGAAACATATTTAAATGCGCTAAAGAAAGTCCTATATGCGGTAACTAGATTCCTATATGCTCTGCAGAACTTGTCAGATGCGCCGCTCTGTTTCCTAGATGCGCCGCAGAAATGCCCAGATGCGCCGAGATACCTACAAAATAAAAATTTTTGGCTCTTCCAGACGCACTGCCGAATGCCAGAAAAACCTGCAAGGAAAACCTGCAAGAAAACCTGCAAGAAAGAAGTCTAAAATGGGGGCATAGGCCCCACGGTGGGCGCCATTTAATGTGTGATCAAAAATAATATGCGTAAATGAATTGAAATGAAATACTATTTAAGCACACCAATAAGACATTATATCAAAACAAAATATAAAAAGTAGAGAGACGCAAACTCAGTATTCTGCTTCCATTGTCGTCCTATCGTCCTCTATCTTTAGTGTTTTTGTTGATTCCAGCTTTGTGTTCTCAGATTATAGGCTAGGCTCAACAAACTGTCTTCCTAAAGAACGAGATTTTGATATGATGTATGATGCAAGATTAAGCTATGATAATGATTTGAACTAATAAGCTTGAAATAAATATGATGCTATGATAAATGAATACTAAATGAATTAAATGCATGAACTCTAATTAATTTCCTATTACCAATGCTTGGATTCACACAGGTATTTATAGAGTTTTTTGAATGATTCTGATTGGCTGTCTTGATTGACGGTTGTGATAATTCCTGGCAGATCGAATGGCTGAAGAAATATGAAACTGAAGAGAAAATAGAAGAAACCTAAAAACAAGATTTTTCTATTTTTATGAAAGAGGAAAAAAGATAAGAGGATAAGAAATCATCTTTCTTTAAAAAGATAAAAGAAGATTTAAAAGCTGATAAATAATGAATTAAAAATTCAAATATTTATTTGTGGATGACATTCAGCTTTTCTTAATTAAATGAAATATTTAATTAAGCTTTTAAAAGCAGAAGAAAGTTTGTGATAAGAAGAAAGCTTTAATCAGGATTTTTGAAAAAAGCAAAAGATCTCATAATTAAATAAAATATTTAATTATGATATGAGAAGATTGCACAATTAAATAAAATACCTAATTGTGATTTAGAAAGAAAGCATAAGATATTTTTAATTAAATAAGATTTATTTAATTAAATCACTTTTATGAAATTAATTAAATGAAACATTTAATTAATTAGAAGAAGAAATTAAAATAGAAGAAAAGGATATTTAAATTTAATTAAATCAAAAGATTTAATTTAAATTCAAATAATGATAATTAATTTAAATAAATAAAATGTATTTATTTAATTAATTAAGTGGACGTATAAAAATAATTAAATAAAATAAATTTATTTAATTATGAAAGAAGAATAAGATGAATGAACAATATAATTAAATTAATTAAATTTAATCATATGTAGAGGATTTTTAGATAAATTAATTAAATAATAAATATTTAATTAATTGCCAGGATTATAGACATGACCATTTTTATGCGTATACTGAATTAAATCTAGTAGTCTGATAGTAAATTGTTCTTGTAAACATGTAAAATATATTGATTGATCCCATGCACCTGATCCTAATTTACTAACACCACTTCCTCCTGAATCATCTCCTTTACTAACCATTTAATCGAATAATCTTTATTTGATTAAATTCATCATATTTCATCTTTCAATTAAATAAATCAATTTTATCTGATTAAATCACTATCTTCTATTAATTAAATAAACCATTTTGTTTAATTAATCCTAATGTCCTTTTAATTAAATAATTCATTTTATTTAATTAAGTTCTAATGTCATCTCCTTTAAATTAAATAAATCAATCTTTATTTGATTTAAATCTAACACCATCCCCTTTGATTAAATAAATCAAACTTTATTTAATTAAGTCTAATATTCTTTACTCCTCTCATTTTAATTTATTTAAATCCTAAAATCTAAGTCAAAATGTCAAATCAGCTAATCTTCATCTAAATTAATCAAATCCTGGTTAATCCTAATTCTAATCCCTCAAATCCTCTATATTTTGCAACTTGTACAAGTAAATCAATTTAATTGATTTATAAAATCCTCTATTTCATTCAAAAAAGCATAAAGTTGGAATATTCCTCAAATTTGAAAATTCCCTCCCAAAGGACGTGTCCATCCAACAAGGCATTAATGGCCTATTACATGTCCTTTTTCTTGAGCCAAGTGGCATTAACTCTCCTTTCTTCTCCCTCCAACATGTCACTTCTCCAATTTCAAATATCCACCTAATGGCATTAATGTACACATTCATCAAAATGTGCTCCACCTCTATCTACTCACATGTTGACAAGTGGCATTGTGCTATTGGTTGATGTTTTTTCCCTCATTCATCCCTTTTGATTATTCTTCAATCATTCTCTTCTATAAATAGAATGATCTCTTACTAATTTTGTATCCACAACTTCATGCAACATCATTATCTTCATGTTTTGAGCAAAGTTCATCCATTTTCATAGTTTTCATCATTTCATTTCTAGGGTATGAAAAAGTTTATCATGGAGCACCATTGATCATGTTCAAGCTTGCAAGGAATTAGGAAAGGGCTATTTTACACATCAAAATAGCACCAATTCCCCCATGGGATTGAGAGTTTGAGAATTTGAATAGGATTTAATAGCTTTTTATTTGTGTTCTTCACTTTATTAGTTGTTTTCATACTTCAAATGAATCTTATGGGGAATGATGGTTTTAACTTGCACAATGGACTAATATTGTGTTTTTTTTTGTGTTTGTGCAGGTCTAGATCCACCATTCACATTTTGGCGCTAGAAGGAGGGCGAATATGAAGAAATTAACACATTTTTTGATCAAAATTCTATTGTTTTTTGAATTTTTCTATGTCTATAGGAAAGTGCACCACTGCAAGGGTCAAACTGCACTGCTATCTGTCTAGCAGTGCTATTTATCGACACTACCAAACTCCAAACCCCACTGCTTCTATCATTTCCTTAGGGTCCAATTTTCTAAACTCCAAAGTGCACCACTTTGTGAAATAGCAAGGCAATTGTGATCACTGTTTCTCCACAGAGCATCGCTGGTCTCACCAGAACACTGCTAACCTTCTTCAAACTGCACTGCCATCATAGACTACACTGCTAGGGTGGGGTAAAAGGAAGATTTCAAGTTTTTTTCAACATGTGTTTTTTTTCATTTTGATCACCTTTGACTTCTAACTATTTTTTTGGCCTTTTTTTTCTGTAGTTTTAACCAATTTTTGTAGGTTGGAGTGATTCAAAAGGAAGGAGGAAAAAAAAGCAAGACTTCTTATGGAATCTTAATTCTATTGTATCAAGTTTTTTTAAACACTTTGGGAAGCAATTATAATCCCATTTCTAAGGACTTTATCATCTTCAAGATTTTTAGGACTCAATAATTTTCATTTAGGCTTAAAAAGAAAAAATCAAAGGGATTAAAAAGAACTTTAGGAACTTACTAGAGTTTTTTTGGGGTTTTAAAATTGAACAAGAAAATTTCACATTTCAATATTGGTGCTTAAAAAGAATCCATTTTGTCTTTGAAGGTTAAAATGAACATGTGTATTTTGTGTTTTGTAATCTCTTGTACAAAGTAATACCATTTAAAAGGTGTATGAGCTTCTCTCGCACATCATGATGATCTTGAGAATCAAAATAATTTTGGAGATATTAAGTTGTATAAAATATTGCCTCCACACTCCAATTTGGATTCTTAAAATTGAACAAAGCTTGCTAGTGTGAGTGGAGTATATCATGTGTGTTCTCTCTTTGTTCACGTAAACAAAGATTGATCAAACTACGGATGTGCTTGCTCACTTTTGTTTACCCTTAGAGGGGTCTGCCTAAGAGACACATCCGAAAGGAGAACTCGAAGGCAACTCCAATCAATTTTTTACTCAAGCCAGTATATAAAAGGATAAGACTAAATTGTCAAGTCTAATGGTCTGTAGGCCTTAGTCATACAGTGTCTTTTAGAACAAGGTACTACCTTAAAAAGTATAAGAACCCCTAGTAGGATTGATTAAAGCCTTTAGTGGCTTGTTGGATGCTTGCAAGGTGCAATGTCCCCGATCACCCGAACTAAGAACCAATTTGTTTAGAAGGCCAAATCCTTATCTATTCTTTGGTGCAAGAACGGTCGTTCTGAAGCTGCCCACATTTTTGCAGTTCTTGGTAGAGATGAGAAGTATGTCATGGGATTTTCATGGGTACTAAAGCTTGGCTGACCCATAGAAGTTAGTGTCATGGAGGGGATCCAGTGTGGTCAAGCTTTTAATCATCCACCAAGAATAAGTGCAACTGGATTTATCCATGTGGGGATTCAAAAAATATTATCTCTTGACTATCCATAGGGTTGTGCATCTTCTTGGAATCAAAACACTTTCCTTGGATCTAAAACATTGGAAAACAAACATTTAACTATGAGCATCAAATTTCAAACCCTTTAGAGGAAGAAATACCTTTGACTAAATTCAAGTGCTATTGCTTTCCCTAGGGATTCTATCCTTAGAGGCTTCTAAGAATTTGAATTTACATCTCAATTTTCTCTCACTAAAGTCAACATTAGGGAACTATTGCATTGATTTCCTTGATTTCCACATAATGGACTTTGTGGGATGAGAAGAAATTGAGACATTAGAAATTTAGTTTGAAAACCTAATCAAGAAAGTGTTTGTGGTAAAAAGAACTCACTAAGAAAAGATAAGAAACAATTGGACCCCACAAATGTGCTCTTTCAAATGATTTCCTGAAAGATCAAAATCCAAAAACCAAAGTCCAAAGGTCTTAGTCAAAAATCTTGCAAGAAACGTTTTTCTATGCTTTATGAATTTAGAGAAATATTGACCTTCAACTTTTACAAACGTGCATCAAGGAACAATCCCAATTTGTATTCATTTTACTATTGTCAAAATCCAACACTTTTTCCAAGGTTTGAGTATCTCACATAGGAAGTACTAGCATGTTCTTCAACACCTAGGTCTAGTAAACAAAGTCTCTCTAAGCCTCTTAGGATCAAAATCAAAATCCATCTCACAAACAACTCTTGGAAATATTGAAAAAAAAAAATCCTTCATGCTAAACTTTTGGAAAATCCTTTGAAATCAAAATCAAAATCATCTTGTTTGACTAGGTGTGTGTAGATGAATCCTTCTTTACACACTTAATTAAATTATCATCTTTTGGACAAGTTTACTCTAGAAAAACATCCAACCTCTTAGAGTTTATAAGTTCATTATCCAAACCAAATCAAAATCAAAGATCCAAAACCAAATCAAACATCAAACCAAAAGTTCTAAAATTTAGTATCCTCTTCAAGGTTCCCTAAGAGTTCAATCATTCACCAATAATCCATCTTTCATTTCCTCATCATCATCCTTTGATCCTTAATATCTTAGACTTTTTTTTTTGTACCTAAAGTTTAGAACAATCCAAGGAGTTAGAGGTTCACCTCCCACATTCCTGAAAATTGATCCTCATTTTATTGTCCAAACTATATCTTAACACAAGAAGAACATGGAAATAAACAAAGAAACATCCACTTCAAATGACTTGAGTCAAACCACACTCAAAATCAATCCCATTGGGTCTAGGAATCCCCACACTCAATCTTCCTCCACTTCCACAAGATTCTCAAGAAGAAGGTGGCCAAGTGGAGGACATCACCAACAATGTTTTAGGGATGACTCAAGATGAAATCATTGGGATGGTCCAAAATCTCGAGACTTACAAAATTTTCAATGCCATGATGAAACTCAATCCCTCACAATACATGCTATAATTGGAAAAAGAAAGGGCTAAACTCCCTTTTGACTATGATGTGAGAACTCTTGTGGAGAAACCTCTTGGGATTATGCCACCAATCTCATTCACACCATCCTTTCAAAGAATCACTCAAACCATCCCATAAATCACATCATCCATTGCTCCAACTCAACCAATTGTCAACAAGGGGAGCTCATTACTTCATTCTCTTCAAACACACCCCCTTTTGAACAACCAAGATTTGGATGCAAACACTATATTGGGTCAATTCATTCCTCAAAATCTATTACACCCATATGTTCAACTCACCTTTCATGACCCCAATGACCCATCCTCTTTTCACGCAACAACAACATATCCTCTCAACCTACAAGACTCTCCCCATGATGTCACAAGGAGAGGGTGGATTATTTGGACAAGGGGGAATCTTCGACCCCTCATCATCATCATTTCCTCAAGGGAAAATACCACCCATCTTCCCACCATTTCCATCTCTACCATTAACATCCAAACCACTCCTCAATTTAGGGAAACCTCCTTTGCCAAACATCAATCAGAAAAATCAAAACAATCCCCCAGTCGTAAATCAAACCATTATACCAAATCCTCTGATCTTGCCATCGATATCACAAGAATAGGTGGCAACCATCCAAACAACACAAGCAATCAATACATCATCTATGCTACCTCAAAATGTGGTCTCCCAAGGACCTATCACATCAATCGCACCATCTACCACACAAACCTCTATCATCAATCCAACGACATCCCTCATCACAAAAATGAACACCTTTCTGAATTTGTCACCACCACCACCACCAAGACCAAATGTGGCCAACCAATATAGCATCACATTGCAAGAATCTCAACAAGCCTATCAAAAGTAACTTTAGCAGTTCCAAGCTCAACAAGCACAAAGCATGCAAGTTGCACAGCAAGCTACTCAACAAGCGCAAGCAGCTCAATCCACACAAAAAGTGCAACAAGCACAACAAGCATAGCAGGTTGCTTAGCCTCAAGCTTTGTTGCAAATATAGCAAGCTTCCTAAGCTGATCAAGTTGTGCAAGAGATCAAGATGCACAAGTTGCACAGGCTGCCCAAGCTGTACAAGCTTCCCAACAAGTACAAGCTCAAGCTCAGGCACAATACCAAGCTCATCAAGCACAAGCGCAAGCACAGTATCAAGCTGCTCAGTAACAAGCATATCAGTGAGCCCTACAATAGTATCAAGTGCAACAAGAAGAATCCCAACTATTATCCCAACAATAAGTGTTGTTGGCGCAACAACAACAAGACCAACAACAAGCGGTGTTGGCACAAAAACAACAAGACCAACAACAAGAATTGTTAGCACAATAGTAAATGTAGGAATATTAGTAAACCTTGATCGCATAGCAGAGCTTACAAAAAAGTCCCATCAACATACCCAACACTCCACCCATCACTTGAACAAATCCACCAATTCAAAACATATTCACCCCACCTCCTGATCCACAAAATGACATAACAACACAAATCAATATTCTCTTACAACAAGTGCTAGATATTCAATTTAGGAAAACAACAAAAACAACAAGAAATTTGTGCCCCTATCCATTCAATGGGAGCCTTGTGATGGTACCATTCCCAAAGGGGTTTGAAATCCCTAAATTCAACAAGTATCACGGGACGGGAAACCCTGAAGATCACATCAAGGAATTCTAGGTACATTGCATGGAAGTTACATAGGATGATACATATCTGATGTAGCTATTCCCTCAAAGTTTGGTTGGACCCACCATGGAATGGTTTTCTTACCTTCCTCCTGGAATCAAAAATTCCCAAGAAATCATGGACGCATTCATAAAAAATTACGTATTCAACATTGGCATGGATGTTATTCTAAAGGAACTATTTGTGCTCAAACAAGCTAAGGGGGAATCATTTGCATCCTTCTTGTAATTATGGTGATCCAAGGCCAATAGGAGCAAGTGGGCCATGCTAGAAGAGTAAAAAATTTTCACCATCATTTCTAATCTTGAGAAAACCTTGTCATTCCATCTAAAAATGCAATGTATCACCACATATGACCATTTGAACTCCAAGGTGCTCAACATTGAAAGAGCCCTTATTGCATAAGGGGGGACACCCACATATCAATAATATCAATACAGTCACTTATCCACCAGTTACAATGAGAAACTTTGCAAATGGGTGAAGAAAAAAAATCACCAATGATGGTGTGGTGGATTCCAAGGTCATAATTAGTGCTCCAAAACAAAACACACAATCATACCAACAACTGCAAGGAAATAATCAAAACAACATGCAAGCTAATGTGGTATCACAACCACCCATATATCAATTCAACAACCTAAATAATCAAGGGGGACCACCCTTGTAAAACAAATATCCCCCCAAGAGAAAATACACTGCCCTTGGGGAACCAATTGAATCAGTCATGAAGAAATTGGTAAATGAGAATCTCATCAAAATTTACACTTATGAGAATTATCAAGAGCCCCAAGTGAAACCACTATGGTACAATGAAAATCAACTTTACTATTTTCATAAAATCAAGGGGCACATAATAGCCAGCTGCATGAGGCTAAAAAAATTGATCCAAGACCTCATCGATGACAAGGTCATAAACATTGAACAACTAGCTAGAAATCAAGACCTTAAAATATACATGAATCTGATGTTGGATCATAACAAAGGGAACAACCATGGAAAGAAAAAGTATGCCAATGTGAACCATGTGTATGATCATGTTGTCGCATCCCTAGATGAATGGGTCACTATTGTTAACATCAAGGGAGTCAAAGTTGATTGTGGAGTTACCATTGTTGGGTCATCACAACCACCTAAAGTATCCACCTCAAATCCAAAATCTATTCCCAATGGATACAATGTTTTGGACTAGCTGAAGAGAACCCCCGCTCAAATCTCCATCATGGAGTTGGTGAAGAATTTTCCCACACATAGAAAAATCCTAGAAGAAGCATTGGCTTCATCCACCATCTCCACAAATCTTGATGCTGACCAATTCCAAGCTATGGTCAAACACATCACCACCCCAAGTCTCCTCACATTTTTTGATCAAGACTGTCCCACTCAACTGTCTCATAATCGTTCACTCCATCTTGAAGTACTGGTTCATAAAAACAAAGTCAAAAGGGTCTTGGCAGATGGGGGTGCGGGTCTAAATATTTATTCGCTCAAACTAATAAAGAATCTAGGATTCTCAGAGGATGCCATTGAAAAGGGTAAGGGTATCACAATCAGAGCATATGATGATCAAGAAAGATTGTCTCAAGGCACTATTCAACTCCCTATTCAAGTAGGGCCAGCCATAATGGAAACCACATGCCAAGTCCTTGACCTTGATTTTCCTTATAATATTCTCCTGGGGCATTCGTGGATCCATGGGATGCAAATAGTCGCATCCACTTTCCATAAATGCATCAAATTCCCATATCAAAACCAAGAGGTCACAGTCCATGGGGATCTTGAGCCCTTTCTTATTGTAAAAACCTGGAAGCAACGTACTATAAAATCCCCCAAGTCCCAAAGAATGATGAAGGCCCTTCAACTCTATATGTAGACCCAACTACTTTAGCCTCCACTTCTAAGACAAAGACAACCACCATTCCTGATATCTATGAAATCAAGGTCATTATCCAAGACAATGGGTGTGGGGATTATAAAATGAAGAAAGGTGCTTTCGTAATAGGAGAATTACCTCAATCTCCTAGGTCTCACAAGCAACCCTAACCAGCTAAAACATCATCCCAAAGCTTCAAAGCAGGCCCATCTAGATTTAGATGTTGGGGGGATCTAAGTTAGGAAATAGTAGATGAGAAAGACATATCAAGCTTGTTGTACCAAGATGAAAGGCATGTGCCTGATCTTCCCATGGATGAGAGCAATAAAGGATTACAAATGATTCTTGGTATGGGATATAACAAAAATAAGAAACTTGGATAGAATGATAATGGTCTTCTAGTACCTCTCATTCCGGAGAAGAGTATGAGAAATCTTGGCCTCAGATGTATCCCCCTAAAGGTGACCATACTTGGCAAAGGTGCCTCGTTTAGAAAGGTCAAAAATCCCCCTCGGTTATCAACATCCACCCTTCAATTACCAGTATCCATAGGTTGAGTCATAGACAACTTTACCTTTGACTTACCCATATTTTTGAGGATTCCTCCCTTCTCATGATTAGTACCCTATCTTTTGAGTCAACCAGTCAAACCCATGAAATAAACTTAGTCTATCCCCAACTCATCGATTATGACCAACAAGGACCACCAATTTTGGACACATTCAAAAATGATGAGGCACTCTCAGAATTCATGGGATTGTGGGATACAATACCATATGGAGATCACAAATATGGGTTCAACATCATACTGGAAACACATGCTTATTATAGGGAAATGATTGAATCCTTCAATTGCAAAAGTGAAAATCTAAGCATAATCTCTAGGTCTTTGAGTGAAAACCACACTGTGGCACTCTCTAACCCAAAAAAAATAAAAATAAAGGACCCATCCAATAGTGAAAACCTCTCTAACACACCAAAGGATGAAGGATTGAGTATTCCTCTTAGTGCCATTCATTAGGGAAAGTCAACGGTCTTAGCAGAGAAGTGCAATCCAGTCAACTTGGAAATAAAGGAAATGCCATACATAACCTTCTATATAAAATCACTTTTGATAGAAGAATAGGAAATCTTAGCTTCATTCCTAAAGGAAAGGAAGATAAAATTTTCATGGACCTATGTTGACATGCTTGGGCTTGATCCAAAGGTTGTGGTTCATCACCTAGTTGTATATCTCAAAGCAAAGCTAGTGAGACAAAAGCTAAGAAAGATGCATCCCCAAATTTTATTGTTGGACAAAATGGAATTACAAAAGCTCCTAGATGTAGGGTTCATACGACTGATTGATTATCCATAATGGGTCTCAAATATGATACCTATTTCAAAGCCCACTGGGGGCATCTGGATTTGCACAGACTTCAGAGAACTCAACAAAGCATGTCCCAATGATGATTTCCCTCTACCAAACATTGATATGATTGTGGATCTGATGGTGAGACATGATATGCTATCATTAATGGATGGATTCTTAGGCTACAACCGGATCATGATAGTAAAGGACGCCAACACAAAATGGATTTCACTTGTCCATGGGGGACATATTGTTGGAATGTGATGCCATTTGGGCTAGAAAATGCAAGAACTACTTATCAAAGGGCCATGGCACTAATCTTTCATGATATGATTCATAAAATAGTGGAAGATTATGTGGATGACATATTGGCTAAATCAAATAAATGATGGGATCACATATTAGCTCTAAGCTCCATCTTTGATAGGCTAGAAATGTACAAGGTCTGACTAAATCCAAAAAAGTGTGTCTTCGGGGTACAATTGGGCAAGTTACTAGGGTACATTGTATCCATGAGAGGAATCAAGGTAGACCCCACTAAATTCAAAGAAATCCTCGAAATGGAGGCACCAAAAATGTTGAAACAACTAAGGTGTTTACAAGGAAGACTTTATTCCATCTGTTGATTCATAGCACAACTAGCAGACAAGGCTATCCCATATTCTCATCTACTCCACAAGGGGCTAGCATAAAAATGGCATGAGAAATTGGATCAGGCCTTCAATAAGATCAAGGAGTACTTACTCATGCCACAAGTTCTCATACCATCAATTCCAGGCAACCCTTGATCCTATACATATCAACAACCTAGGTAGCTCTCGACACTCTCCTAGCCTAGCATGATGAAAATGGGAAAGAGAGAGCCATTTATTACATCAGAAAAAAATGGTGGGGCATGAACTAAATTAAACATCCATTGAGAAATCTTGCTTGGCAATTGTGTTCACAACACAAAAATTGAGGCATTACATGCTAGCACATCAGATAAAACTTATTGCAAAGATAGACCCTCTCAAAGTATCTGTTGTCTAAAGCAATGCTCATAAGGAAAACAACTAAATGGGTTATGATCCTGATAGGGCATGGCATTGAGTATGTGGAATACAAGGCTATTAAAGGACAAGAAATTATAGATCAACTGGCAAAGGCAACGATATACTCAGAAAACCCACTTGTATCAAAGTTCCCTGATGAGTCAATCTTCAACCTAAGTGTGGCAGATCACTAGAAAATGTACTTTGATGGATCCTACACACAACATGGGTCAGGAGTAGGGATCTTCTTCATCAGTCCACAAGGGGATTACATACCTAAATCATACAAGCTATCATTTTCGTGCACAAATAACATCGTATAATATGAGGCTCTTGTCATAGGGCTGAGAATTGCATTGCAGTGGCAGATCATGGCACTCAAGTCCTTCAGAGATTCACAACTCATAATCAACCAGGTAAACAATGAACCTATCAAATAAAGGATGACAAGTTGACTCCCTATAAGAAATTGGTGGAAAGCATCAAGGAGTTCTTCATTGATATCACCTTTGAGTAGATACCTAGAGCAAATAACAAAGCAGCAAACTCTATGGCTACAATCAGATCACTATTGGATATCCCACACAATGTCCCAAAGCAAGAATTCCTTGTAGAGGAACTTCTCATACTAGCATTCGAGGTACCAGAGTCTGAATTTGTGTGTGAAATCGTTGGTCCTAGTGATCCCTGGTATCATGATATATACACCTACTTGAGAATAGGAGTCCTCCTCGCTGATATAACCTTGAATCTTAAAATATCCTTTGTCAAGAAGTCATCCTATTTTGGCATCCTAGGAGATACCCTATACCATAGAAGCATTGAAGAAACACTTTTATGATGCCTAAATGTTGAGGAAGCTTTGACCTCTTTAATTGAGGTACATAATGACATTTTTGGTTCACATTCGAGTGGTATGACCTTGGCTAAGAAACTATTGAGGAATGGGTACTATTGGCCTACAATGGAAAGGGAAGCTCATGACTATGTCCAAAGGTGTCTACAATGTCAACAACATGGGGAACTCATCCATGCACCAGCTTAGGAGCTCCACCCAATTGTTACACCTTGGCCCTTTTCATAATGGGGGTTCGATCTCATTGGAAAAATTACCCCCACCTCATCCAATGGACATAAGTTCATCATCACCGCCACCGAGTACTTCACGAAGTGGGTGGAAGCCATCCCCATGACCTATATCATAGGAAAGCATATATCCAAGTTCATCCTAAACTACCTAATTTTTCGCTACAGTGTCCCTCAAGCCATTATCTCAAAAACTAGGATGTTTGAGACTTATTCCAAAAGTTTAAAATCCATTGCTTTTCCACTCCATGCTACCCCCAAGGAAATGGCCAAACAGAAGCTACCAATAAAACCATCCTAAAAATCCTCTAGAAAACAATTAATGACGATGGTCGTGACTGGCACCTACAGCTGAATCGTGCCTTATGGGCCTACCAAACAAGCATTCGCACACCAACAATTGCCACCCCTTTCTCCCTGGTCTATGGATCAAAAGCCATCCTCCTTATTGATATTGAGCTCTCATCTCTATGAATATCATTACAAAATCTCATCACAGATGAAGAATATCGGGTATCACAGTTGAACGAGTTTGAACTACTAGATGAGTGATGTATGGATGCCTTAAACCATTTGCAGGTCTACCAAAACTATCTCAAGGGGAGTTACAACAAGAAGATCAGGAGTTAGACTTTTCAAGTCAAAGAGCTTGTGCTGAAGGAGAATTAGAAGAATGTTCCAAATCTAGATAGCCAAGGAAAATTTGAACCCAATTGGTTGAGACCCGTCACATCACAACAAGCTACAAGTCAGGGGCATATCAATTATCAACACCTAAAGGAGAACCTCTGCAGGAGCCCATGAATAGCTCCCATCTTAAAAAAAATTATGCCTAAATCTTTCAAGGTGTAAAACCAAAAAAAAAAGAAACAGGATTAAAAACAATAAAGAGAAAAATCGTCCTATAGTGAAAACCACTTTGATGGCGCTTTGGGCAAGTACCTTGGTGAAAACTTGGAAAATAGGGACCTTGTATAAACAATCACCTTCCATCCACTAGGATCTCCACAACTTGTCCTGCATCATCCATTCATCATGCTTCCATCATCCATCAATTTTCATCCATCACCCATCCACATTTGCAATCATAGCTTGATCCTGTGTTCATGTCATGATCCCTCCTAGTACTAATTGACCCATTCTTAAGGTCATTTTGTCCTGCCTATATTGGAGTAGTCTATTGCATCACACTAAAATTAGAAAATCCAAAAACATCAAAAAATAAAAAAACCAAAAAATCTAAAAACATTCAAAACATATCAAAATCCAAAAATAGGCCAGAAAGTCAGTCAAAAGATTAAAAATAGAGTTGTCTTGTCAAAATACGAGTCTTTGAGCTTTGAACATAGGTAAATTTGATCTTTGATCATCCCCTGAGACACTTAGGTCAGTCCTTTAGGATTTCGTCATAATAAACTGGCAATCCATTTGTTCATATCTCATCAAGTAAATCGAGTCTATGTCAGTCAAACTACGTGGTCTTTGCATGTATAACGTAGGCAAGGCTAAATTGTTGATCAACCCTCGAGGCCCCTAGGATAGGTCTTTAGGTTAGTCTCTTGGTCAAAATCTCAAAAAACCCCAAAAACATTAGAAATTTTGAAAACCAAAACATTTGTAAAATCTTGAAATACCAAAAATAGCCTCAAAACATTTCAAAACATCAAAAAAATCCAAATATTTGAAAATATACAGCCATCTCCATCTCGCTTTCACCCGAAATAAACATTCACTCATAATAAATCACCATAATCCTCAACCTTTGGTGAAATAGTCAGAAACAAGTCTAGCAGGTTAAAAGAAAAAACTAAAACGTCAAAGTCTCAAGTCTAGGTCAGTAAGTAAACAAGTTGGTCAACTCTTGGTATTAATAGCCTATCATCTAGTCAGTCCCAAATCATCTGATAACATTATGTCCTAGGATGCATCCTTCCAATGGACATCAACATCAAGCATCACCATAGTTTAGTCTTGGATAGAGGTATGAAGAACATTAGCTTGTTTGATTACTTGATTTTTGTCTTTTAACTCATCTTATTGCGCTCATTTCAATGACCTCTCAATGATGTCCAAACAAAAGGGATTTAGAGAGAAAATAATGGGGCAACTATCATTATCTTTTATCTGTTGTGCTTTTTGGATGTTCTTGTAATATAACCTTGGACATGCGTTCTGTGTTTGGATGTAGGGAAGGTGTTTTAGGTTTCTTGTTGACCACATAGGAAGGCTTTCCTTTCTATATTTTGGTCTGAGATGTTTTGAATATCTGAACTGCATTCTGAATGAGGTTCTATATGTCAGGTGTGAACAAGAGTACTCCTATCTAATTGTTGAGTCAAAGTCCATCACACTAGGTGCAATGCCATCCTGGTTATTTATACCTTGATGCATCGTATCTATTAACAAATATTTAACTAGCTCCCTTCAGGTGTATTTTTCCTCTATGTGTCGGCCCGCACTTCGCATAGTCAACTTGGCCTTTTATCTAGGTTTTACTCATCCACTCCACATGTCTACTCCTCCCAACTTTGAGTCTCAGCATTCCTTTCACATCCTAGGAAGCTCCACTATCCTTCCACATGTTGCAGTTGCGGGATACTTTTGATCATGCTTTCTTACTATCTCATTGAGCTCCGTTCGGCTTGAAGCCCTCATTCCTAAATTTTTTTAGCAGGCCCCATGGTTGCTATCTGTGGTGTACACTTGCTATGTGTCTTCCATTCGCAAATCTTTCAGTGCAGAGATGAAGTAGCAACCGCGGGCAGCAAAACGTTGCCACGCGTCTCTTTTGCGCCTAACTGGTGATCGTTCCCTCCATTGTTGATGAAGTGCTTGGCCCATTCGACACGTATAGTGTTAACGCAAGTCCTTAGCGACAAAAGAAAAAGGGTTCATATGGGCAGTGAAAGGCTGCCACGTGCCTAGCTAGTGGATCTCATATTCAGGCGATGGATTAGATGAACCAAATGATGCTATTGGCCACTATGTGTCATAATCATTTGCATAGGAGGGTGACACTTGTTTGATCGGGCCTTGCCGGGACCACCGCCATCATTTGTAGAGGACGCACCTATGCCTGGAGTGACCAGATGCTTGGTTCTAGATTGATTATGTTGCAATGGCTTTGGGAATATTATGATTCTTGCATCATTGCCAAGGGATTGCAAAATCTTTTATGTTGCTGCTCTCCGAGGCGGTGAGGGTTTTCCCCTACTATATATACTTTTCTCTATTATGAGAAAAGGGTTCAAAATTTGAAAGAAAATGCTGGTTTTAGTATAAAGATGCCAAGCCTTTATTGCTATTTTATTTTATTTGCATAAACTCTCATACTGTTGCAATTGTTTGGCCTTTCTATTTTTCATGCTATTTGATCAAACTGTAAACTGTGCTTTTATTGTTTAGACATTTCATTTAAGAACCTCTATATATTTTGAATGCAAGTTTTCTGACCTAGACCATGTCTAATGACTCTTCTTGGCAGTAGGAATGTATGCAATATTATTTTATGTCAATGAATGGATTTTCTATGCTTTAATCTTAAGTTTCTGATGTTCTGGAACACTACAACACCATTCAAACCCTTAAATCTATGATTAATCATGCCTATCATAAAGTTTTGGCACATCACCTTAGGTTAGAATTTATTTTATTATATCTTTTTATGTTTCCCTTTCCAAAACCCCATTATAGAAGAAGCCAACTTCTCTAAAAACCCAGAGGTCACTCAGTTTAGCACAAAAGGTCCCCCATAAGCTGAGTTTCCCATAAGGCACTGTTACCTCATCAAATTTTGGCATCAACAGTTTGTTTCTTTTTCTGGCATGCCCGGTGGGACTGAGCTTAAATGAAATTGCATTTTAGAAGGGTGTATGATCCATCAGCCTGTAACTAGATCCCAAACCACAGACAACCCTAGTCTAATAGTACCCCCACTAGGAACAGTGCAAGTTGCAAATCAGTTGGTAACCGTTCTATTCCTGCTGCCTGTTCCTCTAGCCATGTTGTCGGTCGCTAATAGAAATTACATGGAATGGGATGCCGGAAGTCCCCTAGTAGCCCCAGTAGCACCCACTGTCTAGGGCACTATCCTAGTCTCAACCATGAAAGCTATACCAAAGTTTACTGGAGACAGCTCAAGAACACCAACAGAACATTTGCAGGATGTGGCGGACGTATGTCTGGTACATAGGATTACAACGAAAAATGTAGCTCTGAGGCTTCTCGTCGCATATTTGAAAATCAAGGCGTTGGATTGGTATTGAACACTATCACCTAATATTATTCACTCCTGGGACGAGCTCGGAGATCCATTCTATGAGAAGTTCTTAAATGACGGAGATCGTTCTTCACTATACTATCAACTATCTATCATAAAACGAGCCCCCCAGGAGGCTTTGATGGACTTTAATGCCCAATTTCACACAAATTGGCAGAGGACTCCTATTGCTATACGCTCGACTCCCGAGTTTACATTCATCTTTTATCTAAATTCCATCAATTCTAACATTTGCATGATGATTAAGTCTTTAGGAGGAGCTACTCTACTAGATGCTTACAGTGTCACCGTCAAAGGCGAGAATCATTTGATAGATTGTGGAAAGTTTCCCCCTTGATGTATCATTCTGATATTTCTTGAAATATCGACTCCCGCACAAGAAGTTGCATCAACTAGCATGCCCACAACTGCTCAATCAATGTACACATATGTGGCAACCCCAAAAAATATAGCCTCTACATTAGGTTCTTCCAAGGATGAAATGAGCGACCTCAAAGAGATGTTGTGAACAATGGAAAATGATATAACTACTCTTAAGTAGAGCCAATTAGCACCTCTGAAGCCTGCATATCAAAACTATCAAGACAGGTGGTCCTCATATCAGCAAAATTAGTACCAGGGCATGCCTCGCACTAATCCACCAGCTCTGACTATAAACCAAATGGTGTCGGTACCTACTCTGCTGATGAGCGTGTCACCAAGCTCGAGTAGGGAATTACTCACAAGGCAGAACAACCTTATTAATGATATCAATCTATGGTTCTTCCCTTGTAGTGATGTGCATATGCCCCGAAACTATCCACATGGCAACTTGCAACAAAAGGTGGTGGAGCAACGCAGCCAAGGTGTGGTAACGAAACATGGAGGTTATATATATGCCTCACCACAAATGGAGAGTGTAGTTCTTACTACACAAATGCAAGGAATGTATTTAGAACAAGAGTATGATATTGCTCCTGATCATGCACTTTTCTCCTAGATGGAGGAAGAAGAAATGGTGTTTGATAATGATGCGTTCATATCCAAAATACCATAATTGCAATTTGATTATAACACACGCTCAAAGAGGAGATTCACCGGTGAGTCAGTTGTTCCACATCCAACCAGCCTACAACTCAAGGGTTTTTCTGATTAGATTCCTGGTACTTCAACCATCCTATCACCATCTCAACCATGGAAGGAAATTATTATAGCAAGAACCAAGGAGCAGAAACCTCTAAGTTTTTCACCTTTTAATGTGGTAGAACAATTGAATAAATCATCCGCTAACGTGTCTCTATGGGACATTCTAGCTATCCCAGAGCAAAAGATGCTATTACAGAAGGTGCTTCAAGAAGAAGTCAACCCGACACCAATAGAGCCATTCGCCAGTGCAGAGGTTGTTAATCAAATACCGTCAGCTAAAGTCCTTACAAACAATACAAAGGAATCCCCTGCCAAGGTTAGGAATAAGTTAAAACCTCAAACCTTCTTCTTGACTCTCATCATAGGAAAGAAGTTATTGCACAATGTTATGATTGATTCTAGCACTAGTACCACGGTTATGCCTAAACAGATAGCCAAAGCTTTAGGACTTAGCTACGAACCTACGAAAAGAGGGGTAATGCAGCTTGATGGGAACAAAGTTGAAACCGTAGGTGTCATCAAAGCACTTCCTTTAACTTTATTTGCTTGCCCTAGTATCACGGTGCCGCAAGACACTGTGATCATAGATGTTCCTCCTATATTTGGTCTCTGCCTATCCTGAGAATTTACTTCAAAAGTGGATGGATACTTGTCCTTGGATTGGTCACATCTGATACTCAGGACCAAGCACGATGCAAAAATGAAGATAGAATTGGAGGCTTTACATTATGAACATGTAGCAGATGAAGCCTTGATCAATTTTGAAGCTGTGCATACCTCTATCACCAAGCACAAAATGTATTACGTTGAATCACTAGAGGAAGAAAAGGTGAGCAGAGACCAGAATGATGGAGAAGATGCTGTGTTGAGTGAACACATGGAAAATGATCCTTTTGGAAATTATCATGCTACAGGATTAGGCACCTATGTAATTTATGATGAATACCAAGTGCTTCCGAAGGTTGCCAAAGAGTCCGAAGGTAGCCAAGTGAATGAGCTATGGACACTGTACTTTGACAGAGCAAGAAGCAAAGTGGTTGCTGGAGCAGGGATATATCTAATATCCCCACAAAATAAAAAATTGTTAAGGTCTTTCTGTTTTCATTTTTCCTATTCAAACAATGAGGCTGAATATGAAGGATTAGTTCAAGGTTTAATCCTTGCGAAACGAATGGACATTAAGCAATTAATGGTGTTCGAAGATTCCAAACTAGTAGTCAGCCAAGTCTAAGTAATTTCCATGGAAAATAATGTCTACATGAGATCCTATCGGCACCGAGTCTGGGCCTTGGTTGAGGGTTTTGAAGCCTTCAACATCCAAACTATTCCCCAAGGACAAAATAGCAATGCAGATTGCATGGTCATGATTGGTGCTTAGTTTGACCCTATCTCTAACCTTATACATAACAAGCTTTCAGTACGAGTGCTAGTCTGACCAGTGATCCCCGACAATGATCAGAGTTGGCAAGTTTTTGAAAGTGATGAACACATCGCCTTGTTCATCCAACAATCAAGAGAGTTTGCCAATCAACTTCAACCAAAGATTGTCAAAGCTTATGAAGGACAAATTATGCAGCTCAAATCTAACAAGCTTCCATAAGGGTTGGTTACTCTAAAAAAAAAATTGATTATGCTGATGCCTGAAATGATAAATAGAAGTTCGTAGCAAACACAAGTGATTATGTGAACCTTTGGTTCGTAGATGGTAAGAATAATCAAGTTGGGAAAAATGTCCCGCACCATGATAAAGAAAGACTCATCAGTTTCTATGAAAAGTATGGAGTCGTGGCCTGACCCTATGATGATCTGGAAGGGTATGATCCTGATATCATTCAGCACATTATTGAGCTAACAGAAGGTGCAAAACCAGTCTGACAAAAACAAAGGCCAGTCAACCCTAAAATTGAAGCGCTAATGGCGCAAGAGCTAACTAAGCTCATTGAGTCATGCATTGTCTTCCCAATCAAGCATAGTACCTAGGTATCTAATCTGGCCTCGGTCCAAAAGAAGAATGGAGATATCCATTTGTGTGTGGACTTCTGAGACCTAAACAGAGCATCTCTAAAGGACCACTATCTGCTGCCTTCTATGGAATCAATATTACAAATGGTTGTAGGATCTAAATTTTTTTCTCTATTGGACAATTTCTCTGGCTACAATCAGATCCAAGTTAAGGAAGAGGATCAACACAAGACTACATTCACCACAAAGTGGGGAACATTTGCATATGCTAAAATTCCTTTTGGTTTATCCAATGCAGGGGCAACATTCCAACGGGCGATGGACATCGTATTCAGTGAACTAATCAATAAGTTAATTCTAATTTATTTGGATGATCTTAATGTGTTTTCTAAATCTAAGGATGATCATTTTGATTACATAGAATTGGTTTTTCAAAAGTGTCAGGAGTTCAAAGTTTCCCTAAATCCAAAGAAGTGCATATTTGGAGTACCGCGAGGCAAGCTGTTAGGACATGTTGTATCTAAGGAAGGGGTTTCAATTGACCCCGAATAGGTGAAAGCTATCAAGGAACTTCCCCTTCCTATGAATAAGAAAGGTGTTTAGTCCTTTTTGGGCAAAGTAAAATTTGTTAGCAAGTTCATTTCTGACTTTGCAGGAATAATTAGTCTGATCACCTTGATGTTGAAGAAGGATCAAGCATTCAAGTGGATGACTGAAGCTCGAGAAGCCTTTGAAAAAGTCAAGGAAGCTATTTCCATAGCTCCAGTACTGGTTAATCTAGATCAATCTAAGGATTTTATAATGTATGCATTCAGTAGCAAGTCCAGTATTGCTATTGTCCTAACCCAAAAAGATGATGAAGAAAAGGGGGAACATCTAGTAGTGTTCTACTCCCAGACCCTAAAGGAATATGAGGAAAATTATAATTTCATCAAAAGGCAGGCCTTTGCAATAGTGAAGGGACTTAAAAAGTTGTGCCATCTAATTTCCTGCAATGAGGTGCTTTTGTATGTCACACATTCTAGTGTGCACGAATATATCATGGAAGGGGATATCACTGAAAAAAGAGCTAATTGGATCACCAAGGTCCTGGAATATGACATTGAGGTCAAACCTACTAAAACTACTAGAGGAAGAGGATTGTGTGAATACATGGCACAGAATGAGGAGATATCTGCCATAGAGGAGCAACTAGATCTCGTCTTGATAAATGAACCAGAATCAGAGGGTTGCTAGTTGAATGATAGAATGAGGTTCATGCAAACCCGAAAGTATCCGCCAAGTCTCTCATCCCAAAAAAGGAGATATTACCAGCTACAAAATTGTGGATATACGCTAGTAGAGGGAGTCCTTTTAAAAAGGAATATCAATGGTGTTCTCCTGCGATGTGTTACTTCGGAGCAAGCAAAGAGGATCCTTGATGAGTTCCAAAATAGCATTGCAGGTGGACACTTCTCTGCTAAGACCACCGCCATTAAAATCATGCATGTCGGTTACTATTGGCCTAGACTATTTAATGACTCCCACTTTTTGGTAAAATCTTGCAAAAAATGCCAATTCTTTACTAACAAAAGGAAGAATTCCACCATGCCTCTCAAACCCATAATGGTGGATGAACCATTTGCACAATGGGGCCTAGACTTCATCAGGATGATTAACCCAACTTCTAGTGCCAGACACAAGTGAATTTTGACCACCACGGACTACTTCACCAGATGGATGGAGGTCGTTCCACTAAAAAATGCAACAGAAATAGAGATTGTAGATTTGCTCGAAGAGCCGGTGACAAGGTTCAGTCCTCTGAAGACTATCATTTCTGATAATGCCAGAGCTTTCCTAGGAACAAAGGTATGTCGCTTTGCATTAACTAATGGCATATTCCTCAAGACATCATCAAATTATTACCCATAGGGAAATGACCTAGTGGAGTCAACAAACAAGAGCCTAGTCTAGCTCCTTAAAAGGATTGGTTTGGAACACCAGAGGGAATGGCATAAAAATCTCTGAGTAGCACTTTGGGAAAACCACATAATCCCTAAGCAAGTCCTTAAGACTTTTCCTTATGAGTTGGTATATGGGAAAGAGGTGTTGTTACCCATATCTATCGAGATTCTCTCACTCCAATTGTTGAAATCCCTTGAGGTAGAACTAAATGGCACCATGGAAGTTTGGCTTGCCGAACTATTAGAAGTGCAAGAAAAAAGGGAGAATTCCCTAATAGCCATAACAAACCGTCAACAAGTGGTCAAGTGATGGTTTGACAAGAAGGCTTCTGACCAAAGCCTAAAGTGTAGAGACTTAGTACTGAAGTATGATAAAAGGGCTGCTAAGCTAGGTCAGCATGGTAAATTTGATAGCCTATGGGAGGGTCCCTTTAAAATCATTCAATGCAAGGAGCATAATGCTTTCGAGTTAGAAAGTATGGAATAGGAACCCTTAGGCATCCTGGTTAATGGGATTCATCTTAAGCTGTTCCATTAGGTGCTAAGTTCTATTTTTGTACATATGTGAATAGTGCTTTATTTTATTTCCCTTTCGTTGGCTGGTCTTTTTCAAAATTGGTTTGTGTCTCTGCAGAATTAACCCATTATTATGGAGGGTGGAATAACAGGATTTCTTTACATAAAACACACCCATGTGCAAAGAAATAACACATATGCTATAAAAGAGCACATAAAATTGAAATGCAGAATGAAAGAAAGAGCATGGATTTTCTTTAAAAAGATATATATCTATTTATATATATTCTTTGGATTTTTATATTACAAAATGCCTGGGGAAGCCATAATCCAAAAATTATGTGAGTATTCGAGCTATTCTTTTATATATGCAAAATGATATCCTTTTTCAGGCCTATTTACACACTATAGGGAAGATGGTCTAGGCAACAACAAGAAATAGAGAAAAAAGGGAGGCATTTTTTTTAACAAAGGGGGTTTTCATTCAAGGGTACGAAAGGCAGCAATTGACACATCAATGGTAGCATCTACCTCTTCCTCATCAATGGGTTGTTCAACAACAGAAGCAGCATCATTCGACACAACCACCATTGGCAGGGGAAATACTAGGTTCTTGAAGTCAGTATATCAATCTACGTTCTAGAAAGGTATCATGTTGTAACTGTGGAACAGGAAGTGTAAGGCCTAGGTAACCCTCTGTTGATGCTCATCGCGCGTCTAAAGGTGGAATCTACTAAGAAATGGTAGCCAAATGACTACAACTTCTTCCTCAATAAAGCGATGGAGATCGCTGACTGACGACATACCTACTTCATATGCAGCATGGACAACAACTTCACCAAGGCCATTCAGGTACTTTTTGGGAAACATTTCTTTGACCAGCTTCAGGATGAGAGGCCTAGGGATGTTAATGTCTAACATAGATTCCACGAAGTGGGAACATATGTTAGTGTTCACTTGATACTTGTCCTCATATTCTATGCAGTTTTTACCCAGAACCCACTTTATGGCTACCAAGACCAAGGAATGCTTATTCTTGGTCATCCTTTTCAACCGCTTAGTAGAGACCTCCCCTAAAAATGTTGTTTGCAACTTATATGAGGTTAGATGAATAGGAGTATCCATGATTCTGACACTGTGCATTTGCCTTTTAGCCAATACTGAAATTTACCTATCACCTAACCTATGAGGAAACTTGCTTAAAACTCTACTAATAACTTATCACTGCTCAAATGCTAAGTATGATTTCCTCACTGCTTACTGGCCTATTTATAGAAAAAATGACAAGAAGCATTCTAATCTGTTTCAAGAAAAAATGATGATAGCTAGTCGCCAACTTGAAAGGCGTGCCTACGTTTTCTCACATTTCTGGGCCAATTGCATCTATGGAGGTATGGCTCAATGCATGCTAGATTAATAGGAGCTAATTAATTAGCTTTAAAAAGGTGGCACTCATTGATAGTAAGCCGCACGGTTGTAGGCTATTGTGTCATCTCACAGGAGTTTCCTAGAGCCCAAGGCAATATTCATATATTTTCAGGCTGTGATCATTTGCTTTGGCCTAATCATTCTAGCTAGGATTTTAATTACTAGCGGATACTAACGCAAGGTTAGAAAGAAAATTTTCAGCTCAAGTTTCAAGGGAATCAAAGCATATCACAGGGTTACCAAATGCAATAATAAGCTCCTTCCACCTCAAAATGGCAAGTAGTTTATTTTGTACAAATTGCAAAATTAACGGTACATGCTGAATTAAATGCAAAAAGCATGCTTTCGTCTACCACCTTGAGGAAAGATACACAAATATTGCATGAAAAGGCTTAATAATTCAAAGTCTTTTCACAAATGCCAAAGTTATAGGTGCACAGTTTTTTTTTTAGCATATCCAGAGCCGAAGAAAATTGTAGAGTCCAAAACTCACATAAATCTTCATAAAAAGAGAAAATGTCAGAGGATTCATTTCAACAAATGCAAGAGGAAATTAGCCAAGAGATTTTTATAGCCATACAGTCATCAAAGGGTGTATATGTCTAAGAGGATTTGGCATATGATACACCTAGTATACCAAGCAAGCCAAAGATGGCCTATACAACAAAGCTGAAAAGGCCCAAGGATTGCAGAAACAAGAAAAGGGTTGGGGAGAAATGGGATAATATCTATGATCCACAACTCACCAAAAACCCTAAGTTCTTAAGAGAAGCAGCCTATGCAAGGTTGACGGAACCAAAGGCAGATAAACCTACAGCAACGAAAATTTGGTACAATGGCCTTCCATAATACATGGTCCCGTTGGTGTACTACTGCCCGGAGATAGTTGACGCTGCCATCTAGCATTATAACCCTAATACCCACTACATCAAAGGCCGAAAATTAAGGGTTCACATCAGCCCATAGGGAATTTGGCATATGCTATGCATCCTGGACACAAGTAAAAGAAGAGAGAACAGTGAGTCCTTTTACCCTAGCAAAGGAGAGAAAACATGGAGGGCAACGAAAAAGAACTTAGAGTTCTTATTGGAGGAGACTGGTAGGAAAGGCATCCTAGGCACTAAACTACCAAGTATTTTGTTTCCGCATCGAGTGTTACATGAGGATTTATAGGATGCTATGTCCATGCTAGCTTTTGTGTGCGACCGAGACTCCGATGAGATGGTGGAAACTTTTCAATTAGGACCGGCATTCCAATTTCACAAGCAGCATGATACCTTCTGGTATGATTTTGTTGAGTTCATGGTAGAGGAAATGGTACAGAAAATAAAGAATTACCTGATAGAGGAAAAGTTTAGATTTCTTTCTTTCCTGATTCACATGTTTCTACATCAAAACCCTAATTTCTTTGCCCAATATTTTCCATTATCAATTTTTGATGAACGGGGTAAGAGGAAGCCAGTGTCCACATGGATGCCTTTTCTTTCTACATCATATGATTATTATGCATTTTCAGACTATTTCATAACTCTGGTCTTGCATGATTTAATCGAAAAAGGTGACATAATTCGGCTCGACAAGGAGCAGATCGAATATATGCAAAGTTTCAGTCCTACTTGTGACTGGTTCTTAGGAACATATTTCACTATTCTCCGGATGCAGGGCTTCACTGGCCAGCCTTTCCTTCTCCCAGCCTATGTCATGGATAGAGTGTTCGCACTGAAAATGTTTCGGCAGGTGTGTATCATTGATTTTACCTTCTGCAGCAACAAAAGTGTCAAGAAAAGGGATTCTTCTCTTGTCTAAAGTATTTCAAGTCAGTAACTCTGATAAAGAAACAATCAGACCAGTTATTGGAGGATAAATTGGCTTATCTAGGATTGGTGTTGGTAAATTATAAGTGGAAATACAACCCTTTCAATGACTTATCGGAGCTGCATATGAAAGTTACATATGTTCCCTGACCTTACTAGGAGAAGCGGCGTAACCCACGGGCAGACAAGAATGAAATTTTTGTTGAATTGGTGTGTATTCCTACACAAGATACTAGAGGGCCATGGCACAAGTTCTACTTTGTTGTGGTGGTGGCTCAAGATAATGTCCACATGGAGCACGCCATGTACAATAAGTTGAAGAAGGATGAGGAGTGGGCTGTTGAAAAAATAGAGGCTTTCTAGAAGTATCGCCAAGAAACAGGGCAATTGGATGCCCCTTACAACAGTTTGAAGGATGACAAGGAATTTGAAAGATGGTGGAATGAGGTCACCCCAGCCTGAGCTCTAGTATTAATAAGAGTGGGGACCTGGGGGAAGAGGAAGTGACGACATCGACCTCCTCTACGCCGAAGGAGAAAGGCCCCGAACAGCCCATCTATGTGGCCACGAATGTGCACTTTAATATATCAAGGGCCTCATGTACACTCACTTGGTCTGCTAAGCCAGCCAGATTACCACTGCAGCAAACAACAATAGATTTTGAAGCTCAGAGACCTGACCTACGAAATGGTAGCGTACAAAGAGCATTATCAAAGAAGGTTCGAAAGAACCTGCTGGAAGAAAAGTGCTTGCAGCTAGCCAGGAGCTTGAGGCTGAGGAGGAGTTGCTGACAATTCTGGAGCTGCCATTTACTAGTCAAGAGGTAAAATTCACTTCTTCTTGCCTTGCTTCTCATTCCTTGGTATCTGCCCCTGCCTCACCAATGATCCCTACCATGAGTACTAGACCTTTGCCTTCCACTTTTAATCCAGCATATTCAAGAGATTTCACACAATTTCGCAAACCACTCCACTCGTCCTTACTCCTCCATAGACTCTTACACCCACTGCTTCCACTCAGACTCTCCTTGCCTCGCTTTCAGAAAACATACCCCTTGCGAGTGCCCCTTATTTTTCTACTATTACTGCAGATCCTCTTCCATCATAATAGGCTAAAACCACATTGACAACTCCTCCACCATCCCATCCTATGAGTCCTACGGCTAATTTTTCAATTCAATCATTACAAATGACTAGCCCTTTTGTTGGGCCTCAAACCAAACTTTGGAACGTGCCCCACTTCTCCCCACAAACTGTCACTCTCCAGAAGAAACAAATGCCCATGCCTATGAGGGTTACCTATCCCTATTCCCTGACTTCTAGTGCTCCTTTCGTAGGTGGACTAGTTTCATTGCCAGCCAAATTTATGGCACAGATTGATTGTAGAAAGGAGGCACGTGCAAGTAGAATGTGAAAGCATAGGGCAAAAGATGACAGCACTTCTGCTAAGCCAAAAATACAATCTTTATGATGAGGCCCAACAGGAATTGAAGTTTGCAACCATGTACCCAAGGGTAATGAAGCCTCAAGGGGAAATGCACCCATAATATTATGAGATATATGCGGTAGGCCTCGACATAAAGGTGGCTCAATCGTAGGATAAGGTTGAAATCATGGAGGAAACACAACGGGTAGTCACTTCTAACTTCCTTAAAACTAGCCGCCAGTTAAAGAAGAAGGATGAGCAGCTTAAAGCAGCAAGAGAAAGGGTTGTTTTTTGGAGAAAAAAGAGAAATTCTTGGAGGCGGATGTTGCCCGTATGACGAAAAGGGTGATGGCAGTAGAGGATGAGAGGAATAGACTTCAAGGTGAACTTGTGAAGACTCAGGTTTCCAACCCTACCATGATAAAAGAGCTACAATCTAAGAATTGGGAGACAGAATGAAATCTGCAACTGAAGAATGAAGAGTTGGAGCAACTTTGCCTTGAGTGTAGTCAAGTAATGGCACAGAGGAATGAAGCATTGGAGCACCAATAGGCCCAATATGAGTAGAAAATACAAGAAAAATAGGATGAATTTAAGGGCTTAAAGGCTCAAATAGAAGAACTCCAAGAGACAAAGTCTTCTCTAGACACACACTTAGAAAATCACTCCCAAGCCAAGGAGAATTGGAATAAAGAAATGAGCAGCTCTGCAGAACAGCTAGCGTCCGAGAAAATTAAAAGGGTAGAATTGGCTGAGGCCATTATTTCAAGGGACACAGAGATTGCTTCTCTTAAAAGCTCTCTCCCATCTCCCCCTACATAGCCAGACATCATTCTGTTAGTTAGGCAGTTATACATATGTCACCAAGAAAAGATTAAATCCTTTTTCCTAACACTGTAGCCTACCCTCTAATTCATCGCCAAGGCATCAAAGCTGAGCCAAGAGGCTCATGATATGATTGAGCAGTTCCCACGGTTCATCTTAGAGAAGGTTCCTGAAGCAAAAGATCTACTCGTCAAGCTATACTCAGTCTCTAATGAGAGCCTTGCCAGAGCGGGTATTGAAGATCAGGATGTTGCTGCTCAAATGAAAAATAAGTTCATCCATTGCCACTCCACCTTCTAGCACACTAAAGCAGCCATGACTATTTTGAGTAAGACATTGGACAACATACGGGGGAGTTTCTCTAAGTTAAATGGGATGGGTTTGTTGTCCCCATTCCTTGAAGATGGCTTTATTGCCACGGCCGAGTAGATTGCAAAAAATATAGAAGAGAAGGAAAATGATTCGAAGGCTTTTAGGGATTTCAGTCATCCTCCCACAGTGGCTAACATTGAGGGAGTGATTCATCTACTTGCATAGTTACTATTTCATTGTGAAGCAGGGACCGATTTACCCAATGCACTACTTCACAAAGAAACTATTGATCTAAGTAGACCACAGGAGAATTTGTGCAATATGGTGAAGCCATATAAGGATGAATGGTCACCTTTGTAGGTAGCTCTTTCCAATCTTTGACTCCATTATCTAATGAAATGGCACTCTGGCCTATAAACCAAAGAAATTTTGGGTTCTTTGTTCCTTAGTCAAAACACCCCTAATAGTTGTCAAAAGTTGTTAACAAATATTTTAACTAGCTCCCTTCAGGTGTATTTTTCCTCTATGTGTCGGCCCGCGCTTCATAGAGTCATCTCGGCCTTTTATCAAGGTTTTTCTCTGCCACTCCACGTGTCTACTCCTCGCAACTCTTGAGTCTCGGCATTCCTTTCACATCCTAGGAAGCTTCGCTATGCTTCCACGTGTTGCGGCTATGGGATACTTTTGATTGTGCTCTCTTATTATCTCATCGGGCTTCGTTCGACTACCACAAAGCCCTCATTCCTAAAATATTTTGGCAGGCCCCATAGTTGCTATCTATGGTGTACACTTGCTATGTGTTTTCTATTCACAAATCTTTTAGCACATAGATGAAGTAGCAACCGCTGGCAGTGAAACACTGTCACATGTCTCTTTTGTGCCCGACTGGTGATCATTCCCTCCATTGTTGATGAAGTTCTCAGCCCATTCGACACATGTAGAATTAATGCAAGTCCTTAGTAGGAAAAGAAAAAGGGTTCATACGGGTAGTGAAAGGCTACCACATGCCTAGCCAGTGGATCTCATATTTGGGCGATGGACTAGATGAACCGAATGATGCTATTGGCCACTGTGTGTCATAATCATTTGCATAGGAGGGTGACACTTGTCTAATCAGTCCTTGCCAAGACTACCGTCATCATTTATAGAGGATGCACCTGTGCCTGGAGTGACCAGATGCTTGGTTCTAGATCAATTCTGTTGCAACAGTTTTGGGAATATTCTGATTCTTGCATCATTGCCAGGGGATTGTGAAATCTTTTTTGTTGCTGCTCTCTGAGGCTATGGGGTTTTTTCCCTGCTATATATACTTTTCTCTGTTATGAGAAAAGGGTTCATAATTTGAAGGAAAATGTTTGTTTTAGTATAAAGACACAAGGCCTTTATTGTTGTTTTATTTGATTTGCAAAAACTCTCAAACTGTGCCAATTGTTTGGCCTTTCTATTTTTCATATTATTTGATCAAACTATAAACTGTGTTTTTATTGTCTAGACATTTCATTTAAGAACTTCTATATATGTTGAATGCAAGTTTTCTAACCTAGACCATGTTTAATGACTCTTCTTGGTAGTAGGAATGTATGCAATATTATTTTATGTCAATGAATGGATTGTCTATGCTTTAAACTTAATTTTTTGATGTTCTGGAACACTACAACACCATTCAGGCCCTTAAATCAATGATTAATTGTGCCTATCATTAAGTCTTGGTGCATCGCCTTAAGTTAGACTTTATTTTATTATATTTGTTTCCATTTCCCTTTCCAAAACCCCATTATAGAAGAAGTTGGCTTCTCTAAAAACTTGGAGGTCACTCAGTTTAGCACAAAAGGTCCCCCATAAACTGAGTTTCCCATAAGGCACTATTACCTCATCAAATTTTGGCATCAACAGTAGCTATGTGTGTTATCAAACATAAGGTAAGTAGCCCTTTCAAAATCCCAATTCCTAATAATCAAATCATCATCATCATCATTATCATCTCTAATAAAGTAGGCTTGTTGGATCTTATTTCTTCTATCTTCTTTCCACGCTAACATGGTACCATGATAGTTAATCATTATTGCTAATGCATCCATCCTGCATCCACAAATTTTCAACATATTGCATATCATATTATATCATATAGGAAACATTGATCATCTCACATGCATTGCATTTCATCATTGCATAATATAGATTGGTTATTCTAAGCATCTCATAAACTTTACATTTGCATCCATTGCATAATCATAAAAACATCATCATATCATCCATATATACATAATCATATACTCCATTTGCATAATCATAAAAGCATCATCATATAAGCATTACCATATCATCTACACTTATGCATCATATCATCATTTGCATATCATAACATTTGCATCCATGTCATCCATACATGCATCATCATAACATACATACTGAAAAAGAAAAGGAATATGTCATAACATCTCATGATCAAAACATACATCATTATCCATTAGGTGCATAATATAGATCTATTAGTCTAAGCATTTGCATATCATAACATTTTCATCCATATCATCCATACATCATCATCATAAAAAATTACATAGAAAGGATACTAAAAAATAAATGCATCCATCCATCCATAAGCAAAATCATACATCACATCACATAATATAGAATCATACATCGCATCACACATAGAAAAGAAAATACATCCATTCATCATGCATAAATAGAATAGGACACATCTCATAAATGGAATCGATCATATCATATATCATAAAAAATGTGACTATCATGGTACAAATCAGGATCAAATATGTATGTGTGTCAATCAAATGTATACAAATTATCACGGGGCTATAAAAAATAGAGCCCGTGGATCACAAAAAGAATAGTGTTGTTGATCAAAAATGTGAGCTAGCCCTAGTGGTTGCTCCCCTCACCCAGTTGTCTCTTAGGCTGGTCCTGCCTCTATCCTGTTTGTTGCGAGAATTCTGGCACCTAGGTTGTTGGATGCACTATCTACTGATAGTGAACTCTATAGTACTCAACCTCTCTCACTGCATCTCAGTACATCCATTCCAGGACTATCTTTCCCTGAGATGCCACTGTCATGCTCTCCAACTACAAATCTATAGCATGTCGCTACTGTACAACCTAATCTCGCTCCATTGTGAGGGCCTAGACCTGTTGTCGAGCCTGGTCCCTCTCCACCATCAATTTCACAACTTGTGAATAAACCTATTGTACAAGTACATCCTCTGATTTGGCTGAGGTGGTGGCAGTGGTTGATCCCTCTGGGATGGCTGCTAGTCCCTAGGTGCATCTCTCTACTGATCCCTAGGGGCATCTCTCTGTTGGTGCCCATCCCCCTAATCTCTCTAACCTTGCTAGTCTAGAGGTGGTTTTCCTCCTCCTCCATCTCCGTCTTTGACTCTTCTTCCTCCTCAACCCCACCCTCACCCTGTTGTCTGGCCTCGGGGTCTTCATCATTGTAAAGCTGTCCCTAGCACTATCAATCTAATGGGAGGTCGAAACCAGTCAACATAAGCCTATGACATCCCTGGGTCTAGCTGCCCCTGATCATATTTCCATAGTTTAGCTACCAACTATCTAAATCTATGCACTGCATCCTCTGGTGGTATCGGCCGACCCCATGTGTTCTCCCTAGTTGTGCAAGAAAAAATGTCCACATACTGGTCATCTAGCCTATCCTGAATGTCACCAAACTGCTTGGCTACCCAATCTGGTAGGTAGCGCTCAATCATTTGTGTGCTTTCTACCCTACATCAACCTATCCTAACTCATGTAAAATAGTTGTTGAACATCATCGTACCATGCAAGTATCCTGAGCCAAGGCCTCTAGGTGAATGTGGTCATCTCATTAATGACCCTCCTCCAATGAGGGATGTCAGCTTGTCTTATGTGAGAAAAAGTGAGACCACCCCTGTATCGCCACACAGTTGGGTCATTGGTCTCCAAAAAAACCATCATAACCCACGGGTGGAGCATGAAAATATGCTTCCATGCCCAAATCTGAAGAAGTGTGACCCTGGCATCGATAGCTCTATTGTCGCAATATGCGAACTCATGCAAATCATGGTAAAGTGAGGCCAACATCATTGGTCCCCATGTAAAGCAGCATCTCCTAAAGAGCATCCGCTCCCAAGCCAAACCCCATCCTAGGCTAAAATACCTACCCCGCTGATCTGGAGCTACAAGTCCCAAAATAATGGCCACCATAATCAATCAGAAGGTGGACACCCAAACTCTGTAACACTCAAGATCAATCTGTTCCTTAGCAAAGATGATCTCATCAAGCCCCATAATCTCATAGCACACATACGTGCCGACATCCATATCATAAATGACCCTCTCACCATGGATGGGAAATCGAAGAATCCTTCAGACGTCCTCCAGTGTGATGATCGCCTCACCAATGGGAAGATGAAAAGATGATGTCTCACTATGCCATTACTTAGCTAGTGCAGTCATCATACCCAAATGTATCCTGATAGTAGGTGCATATGCAATGTACCATAGCCCAATCACTACAAGGTGCTCTTGAAGCAAATCATGCAATCCAGTCAGTTTGCTGAGCACTAGGGATCAGTGCTCGTATGAGTGTATAGGCTCTCTATCCTCCTGCACCTAGTAAAGCCACGTTGTCAAGTTTCATAAAAAATTAGGATCTTGTTTGAAGTTTTTACGCCCAAAATAGAAAAGGCATCATTGTTTGCTAATGCATTGTTGTTTGGAAGCTCCAAATTGTGCTGTTGGAGGCCCCAAATATCAAACTCCGTTGTGGCGTCATTGTTTGACCGTGTATCTATTTGACCCAAAACCCAAAACTCCTAACTAACTCACAGCAGCACCATTTGGGTTTTGACCCCTAAATTCCTAACTACGACGCAATGTTGCAGATTGCAATAGTGGTGCACTCTAGGGCTGAGCGACACTGTTTCTACCCTTTCAGCGGTGCCAAACTATGTCGTTGGACTATTTTGACTTTCTAAGCCTATTAAGTGCACACAAAAATCAAGAACACAAGTTGGGTTAGGGTCACATTTCAGTGGTTCTGCACCTGGAAGTCATTGGTAGACTCGCACTCGCTCAGAGATGTATCGGGTAAGCACTCTTCGCACCATCTCGCATGAAGGTTAGAGCTCAAAACAGAAAATTTTTGAAGGCGGAATGTGCAAATGAATTGAAAGTGACCCCTCGAGGGCTATTTAAGCATGAAAATTAAGGTTTTTTGATCTTGTTTAGCCGTCAAGCTAGGGTTTTGCCCCCCCAATCTTGTTTTCACCCAACTGAGGCTCATTTTACTGTTTTTATCCCATTTTGGCATGTTTTGGCATCCTAGAGCCTTTCTGGACCCATCGGGAAGCTTGTCCTCTTTTTTCACGAGATCACTTGAAAATCCAAATTTTCGTCCGATCTCTCAAGGGGGTAGTATACCAACATAATTCGTTTGCTAGGGAAATAGTGGGGCATCCACAAAAAATGAAAAAAAATTGAATTTTGATCTTGGAAAGATTATTCTTTGAACTAATGCAGCAGGTACATTGCTTCAAAGAGTGGGAAAATGTAAACACGTAAAATACACTTATTGATCCCATGCACCTAATCCTGATTTACTAACACCAGTTTGTCCTGAATCATCTCCTTTACTAACCATTTAATCGAGTAATATTTATTTGATTAAATTCATCATATTTTGTCTTTTAATTAAATAAATCAATTTTATTTGATTAAATCATTATCTTCTATTAATTAAATAAATCATTTTTTAATTAATCCTAGTGTCCTTTTAATTAAATAATTCATTTTATTTAATTGAGTTCTAATGTCATCTCCTTTAAATTAAATAAATCAATCTTTATTTGATTTAAATCTAACACCATCCCCTTTGATTAAATAAATCAAACTTTATTTAATTAAGTCTAATATTCTTTATTCCTCTCATTTTGATTTATTTAAATCCTAAAATCTAAGTCAAAATGTCAAATCAGCTAATCTTCATCTAAATTAATCAAATCCTGATTAATCCTAATTCTAATCCCTCAAATCCTCTAGATTTTGCAACTTGTGCAAGTAAATCAATTTAATTGATTTATAAAATCCTCTATTTCATTCAAAAAAGGCATAAAGTTGGAATATTCCTCAAATTTGAAAGTTTCATCCCAAAGGACTTGTCCATCCAACAAGGCATTAAAGGCCTCTTACATGTCCTTTTTCTTGAGGCAAGTGGCATTAACTCTCCTTTCTTCTCCCTCCAACATGTCACTTCTCCAATTTCAAATATCCACCTAATGGCATTAATGTGCACATTCATAAAAATGTGCTCCACCTCTATCCACTCACATGTTGACAAGTGGCATTGTGCTATTGGTTGATGTTTTGTCCCACATTCATCCCTTTTGCTTATTCTTCCACCATTATCTTCTATAAATAGAAGGCTCTCTTACTAATTTTGGATCAACTTCATGCAACATCATTATCTTCATGTTTTGAGCAAAGTTCATCCATTTTCATAGTTTTCATCATTTCATAGCTAGGTTATGGAAAATTTTATCATGGAGCACCATTGATCATCTTCAAGCTTGCAAGGAATTGGGAAAGGGCTATTTTCCACATCAAAATAGCACCAAATCCCCATGGGATTGAGAGTTTGAGCATTTTAATAGGATTTAATAGCTTTTTATTTGTGTTCTTCACTTTATTTCTTGTTTTCATGCTTCAAATGAATCTTATGGGGAATGATGGTTTAAATTGCATAATGGACTAATATTATGTTATTTTTTTGTGTTTGTGCAAGTCTAGATTCACTATTCACAGTTCCTTTGATCTGAAGTTGTTTCTTTCCTTCTTTCCAAACTAAAAATTCCTAAAAATAGCATTAATAGGATTTGTAATCCTTGGTAAATCTCTCATGGCTTGTACCGCACTAATCCTCGCTAGATTATCAAAATTCATATGACACATTCTTTGATGCCATAACCAATTTTAATTAATCTGAGTCATAAAGCAACATCCATCAACACCCTTAAGTTGATATATATTTCCTTCAGACTTCTTTCCTACAACAATCACTATTTTGAATCCTTTATTGATTTCACTTCTCTCATCCTTAAACACAAGATTATATCCTTTACTATGCATCTATCCAACACTAAAGAGATTATGCCATAAGACCTTAACATAGTAGAAATCATTAGTATTATTCTTTCCATCAAAACTTACTAAACCTATCCCACATCTTAGCACTAGCATCATCTCCAAACATAACTAAGCCTCCATCATATTTTTCAAGTTTAACAAACTTACTCTTGTTAAATGTCCAAGATACTCAGAGGGGGGGTGAATCAGTATCTTCTTAATTTTTTTGATTAGAGACCATCCAATTATTCCAATACACACAATAGCAAAGATAAGTAAAAGCATTAATAGAGCAAGAAATCAAAAAACACATGAACACTAAGATTTTTATGTGGAAAACCCAAAATGGGAAAAAACATAGTGAAAGTTAGCTCACAATACAATATAACTGGTTATAAGTTATTACAAAATGGGTGGCTCATTGTCAGGACTCACTGTCCAAAAAAAAAGACCCACTTCCTATAGAATTACAATTATAGAAAATGGCTTACAAGCAAAAAATGAACCAATGGAGTACACCTAGTAAAAGTAGATTTAGTTCCAATGAAGCTCAATAAACTGACTTAACACACTTCACCATATTCTTTCTTCTTTACATTCGCATTCTCATCATGCCAAAATTCACTTCATTAAACTACAAAGATTATCCTATATATATTTGATATCTTCGTAAGCATCAATTAGGCTGACCTAATTAGATGCACTTCTCATTTCCAAAAATAACAACTATCAGCTTCAAGCTTTCATAAAAACTACTCAAAAAGATAATTCACACATCCAACACACTTCATCAAGTCGACATAGACCAAAATTAGGTTGCACATATATCCACAAAAATTATTTCACTATTACACAATACATCCATTAGGTTAGCCAGGGATAGACCTAATAGCACAAATGCAAATACTAGTTTAACACCATACAAGCAACTAGATACATGAGATTCCCAAAACTACAAGCAACAGTAATTACCAGCAACCAAATGCAAACCAAAATACCAGTTCAGATACCAAACTAGATTGTCGAAACAACTATAGACTTGATCTTGAAATTTCAACTCATATATCATGGTGACATCAATGACAACACAAAATAACAAAATGAGATGTTCTTCTTCATTTTTCCAACAATCTCCCCCTTTTTCATTGATGGAAACATGTGCCAAAAAAAATATTTACTAAACTTCTCACCCTAACACCAATATTTCACCATTCTTCACTCCCCCTTTGACATCAAGGACAAAGGGTGTTCCAAAAACAACTAAAAAAATTAAAGAAAAGAAAAAAAAGAAACATGTATCAACCAGAAGATGAAGAGCCTTGAAGCTCCTTTAAGATACCTTCCCATATAGCTTTTCCACTCTCCCAACTATCCTTTGTGGTAATCAACATCATGTTCAGAGATTCCAACCCAATCAGAGTTTCTTCTACACCATTTGAAGTATCAAGAGTCAGGTTTATCTTCTCAATTTTTTTTGTGCAAGCTAGAGCCTTGCCAACCGAAGTGAATTCAATTATCACAATGTCACTCAACCGATCAAATTTTATGATGATCTCTTCCTTTTTCTTATACAAAACAAGGAATTTTTCTTTATGCATAGAGATTGCATTCTAGGTTGAGCAGTCTCTATCTTTAGATAAGTTGTAAGTACTAGAGACAGTTGACAACTAAGACTCAATGCAATCCATAACAACCTTAATATTATGAGTGGCATCTGGTCACTTTAAGCAATAAGCAAGGATAGCATTAGCTTCTGACTCACAAACCTTCATGGCTTCTAGGTTCTTTTCAACTCTAGAGTGTGCAAAAACACACTTGTCATGTAAAGCCAATAACCTTCTTTTTGCCAACTTTTCCTCAACCTCTTATTTTGATTTTTCACTAATCCTAGAGGTATACTCCTTGAGAGAATCTAGTAGTAATCTCATATTTTCAATAGGGGTGAGAGATGTATCAATGGATGCACTAGGTATAACTGTGAATTCCTTGAGGCATCATCTACAAGTTTGTTCCCTCTTTGATCTTCAAAATTTCCTACCTATCAGGATGCTTGCATAGCATCTGCAGAATTACTTTATGCACGAGAGACATCTTCTCTCCATATCCACCAGAGCCTTCAATCCTTGTAGAATTTGTAAAAGCTTGAGGGAATTTATTGAAATTTGATTTTCTTGGAAGAAATCCTTTCCTGCTTTATCATTCTTTGGAGGGCGATTCTCTGGGAATCTTAAGGGTGCACGAAAAGAAATTACTTTCTTCATTTTCCTAGAGATTCTTCATTTTCTTTTCTTCCTCCTTTTTTCCTCTCTTCTTCCTCCTTTTCTTCTTCCATTTATTCTTTCTTCTTCCTTTTTTCCTTCATCTCTATCATGGTGTCCTCTTCATCTTTTCATCTTTCTTTTTATTCTTCCTCTGGGTATGTGCTTCTTCCTCTTCGCTTCCTTTTCCTTCTTCACCATTTCCTTGTTCATCATTCTCTCCTTTCTCCTTTTATTGTGCTCTAGAGGGCATCATTATACATTCCGGGCTCAACTTCTCCCTTCATTCTAGCGTAGAACACACTAACATTAATTTCAAACAAAATTTTTAGAAATGTCTTCATTACCTGTATCAAGAAGATTATTCTCCTCAGCATTTTCAGCAACAACATCTTCATCGACCTTAAGCATTCCATATTTTTCTGCTGTCTCCCAGATTACTTTTGTTGTTTCCTTTCTTACCTTCTTTGTTAGCTTCTTTTTATCTTTTCATTAACATGTTTACTCTACTCTTCATCTAAAACATTTCTGCATAGATCTTCTTCAAAGATTCCAGATCATCTGGGGTCAAGGAAGACCCAATATTATTATATGCAACATTTCTAATTTTCTCTTCAAATGCAGGCATCTCATCTTCCTCCTTTTCTTCTTCCATTTCTTCTTTCTTCTTCCTTTTTTCCTTCATCTCTATCTTTATCATGGTCATCCTCTTCATCTTTTTCATCTTTCTTTTGTTCTTCCTCTGAATTATCTTTTTCTTCTTCTTCACTGCCTTTTCCTTCTTCTGCATTGCCTTGTTCATCATTCCTCTTTCTCCTTCATTGTGCTCCAGAGGAGCATCATTATGCATTTCAGGCTCAACTTCTCCTTCATTCTATTTATCATTTTCACCACCAACATTAATTTCAACATCAAAATTTTCAAAAATTCTTCATTACCTGTATCAAGAGGAGTATTCTCTTCAGCATTTTCAGCAGCAACATCTTCATCAGCCTTAAGCATTCCATACTTTTCTGCTGTTTCCCGAATTACTTTTGTTGTTTCCTTTCTTACCTTCTTTGTCAGCTTCTTATTTCTTGTCATTAACATGTTTACTCTACTCTTCATCTGAAACATTTCTGCATAGATCTTCTTCAAAGATTCTAGATCATCAGGGGTCAGGGAAGACCCAATCTTATTATATGCAACATTTCTAATTTTCTCTTCAAATACAACCGCCTCTGATCTCCTTTTCATCAGATCATCCCACATGCTTTCAGGTACATCTTTCCTTATATCATCCCATTTGACTTCTAGAATGATAACATATTGAATAAACTAAAAGCAAAGTCTTCTTGTCTTCTTCTCCAGCCTTATCATAATATTTAGTTGTGGGTTGAAGCATATTATAAAATGTAGCAAGGAATTGAGAGTTGGTTCTAATTTAAAGCGAGGACCAGAACTCACCGGATTATCCTATTCTTCTCTCTAGTCCACAGAGGCTTCAACCGACACCTTAGACTTCTTTGATTCTAGTTTGGTGTGCACATGGACACCAAAATATTGTGCTTCCTCATCATCAGAAGATGATACACAAGTACTCTTTTGGAACCAACAACTTCTGTAGAAACACCTTCACTAGAGGATAAGCCTTCTCTTTTTCTCCTCACCAGCTTTGCATCAGGATCTTCTTCTTCATCCTAATCATCTGTAACACTGAGGTTCTTCTCCCTTGTCGCTTTCTCTTTCCTTCCTCTCTTTATAGGGACAACCAGAGGAGTTTCCTTCCTCTTCCCAGATCTAGTAGTTGGTCCAATGAAAACAATGACCTTTGCCTTTATCAATTGTATTGGGTTCAACCTTTGATGCAAGGGGTTGCAGAGGTTTTTACAGAGGTAGTCCTTCTAGATCTCCTCGGGCCAGATGATTCTACCTCTAACTGTTCTCCCCTAGCCCTTCCAAGGGAAATTTCCTCATTAGTGAATCCAACTTCTTTAAGCTTTTTCTCCACTTTCTTCCTAATTTTAGGCATTCTGCTGCTCCATATGAATCTCCATAGATTTTTTAGCATATGTCCCAATTCTGGGTTCGTTGGGGTCCTTTTGATTCTTCAACAATAATTGCACATATCCTTCAGATTTGTCTTTTGTTACTTCATATCCCAGAAGGTTGAATCCATATGGTTCGAGGTTCTACAACCTCAATCATACATTCATCAGAGGAAACATGGAATATGATGTCATCTTTATACTTCTCAACAATTTTCCTTGAATTATTTCCCTTTCATTCATGTTTCTTTTGAATAAAAAAAGAATGCTATCAGAGCATCATCTTGAGCATTCATATTACCTAGACTATGCATATAATAAAAAATTTGATGTCCTACTAGTCTTGGATGAGTCCCAATTTACTTCATCATTCCTTCCTCGAAGCCTCTTCATGAAATAAAACAACAAACATACAATCAATGAACCAAACTTGAAAGCATACTTATTTTCCTTCGTTGACTTCAAGTTATAGATTTTTGTAGCCGAAATAGAGTTCTCTTTGTTTGTGAAGTATATTTTATGACCAATCATGATAGCTACATACTTCATAGCCAGATTAGTGATGGTTTTTGTTGCTAAGGATCTTTTATCATAAGTGGCTCCTGTAAGTTCCATTACAACCTCATTCTCCTTAGTCAACATTACTCCATGTGGAATTTTTGAAAATGCACCCATGGGGTCATCTTCAAAAACCTTTGACAAATATTTTCTGTAAGAGGGCCTCGATCTCTCTGACACTTTCATGAGTACAGGAGTTTCCATTCTTCCAATTTTGAACTTAAACAGCTTAAATAGCACAAAACAAAATTGTTCAGGAGATGAAAATACCTTTTTCTACAGGAAGAGCCGCAACTAGGGTTTCCACAACTCGAACTCCAATTTTCTTCAAGAATGCTCCAAAAGCTCTTCAACTTCTTCAAATGCATGAATGATCAAAATTCCTTAATAATTTCCATTATAAAATAATGATCTGCGCTAATTCGCATTAAATGTGGTAGATTCCACAAAAAAGCTACTAAAAACTCTTCTCTTTTACACAAAAAAACCCTAATTCTCTCCACAAAAGATCATCCCTTCATATTTCCTATCGTTTCCTTTTCCAAAGCCTCTGAAAACTCATTCTTCTTATTTCATCCTCATGCCAACCTCTAACATTCCATTTATCCAGGGGGTTCCTATAATTTTATGATAATACTCCCCCTACAACCTTGCTAGGTCTAATTACCAAACAAGTCGTCTATACCAGATGAGGGCACAAACTCATCAGCTATCTTTGGTTCTTCTTTCTTTCTCCAAATATTATTCATCTCTTTCTTGATCTCATCTTTGTCGACCCTCTTCACAGATTCATCCTTTTCTACTAGATTGGTTTCCTTTTCTTCTACAAACTCTTGAAACATGTCCTGGTTTGTTGCAGTTATAGTAGACAATATTTCTCTGATTAGATTGACTTACACCAATTCTTGTTCTACATTGATTAGCTTTGTGTCCATACTTGTAGGTATAGCAATATCCATTAAAGGATTGATTCATTCTTCCTCCATAAAACTAATTCATCATTAGAGTTTTACATTCACTTTCCCTATGTACAATTCTTTTCCATGTGAAACATTGACCGATAAAAGGACTAGGGAACTAATTCATCCTACTCCTACATTTTGTTTCCTGTTGACCAAATTTATTGCATGAAAAAAAAGTGTCATTAAAAGAAGGATACCTTTGTGCATTAGGTTGTCTCACCAAAGGTCTCCTTGCAGAGTTCCTTGAATTTCCTTTCTACTCTCCTTTATTCTGAGTCTTTTGATTGTCCACAGCTTTAGAACTTTCACCGGTATCATTTCCCAGACCACCTTTGTCTTTATTCAATTTTTTTCTTGCAATCAATTCATCAAGCTTGTCTAAGCTAGATTTGAAATTGTTCTCATAGAGTTTTTCCTTCTCCAAATCTACTTTCAGGTTCACAACTTCTTGCTCAAGCTTGGTGCAATCTTCAGACTTGCTTTGTACCAACTTGTTCAGACACCCTTCAATTCTTTTCTTCTCCTCTACTTGCACTTTCAAATAGGAAATATCTTCATTGGCCTTCTTCAACTGATCAATTACTTCCTTATGCCTATCTTTGAAATTTTTCAATTGCTCCATTAATTTTTGGACACATTCATTCACATCTTCCAGATTCTCTTTCAGATCTTTGTTTTCTCTTTCAACTTTGTCAAGATCCTCAAGAGTAGTCCAAAGCTCACCTTTATCATTCATTTCTTCCATCTTTAGGATCTCCCTCAAGTTGTTAGGCTTCTCGGGAGGAACCGAGCTCTGATACCAATTGTTAAATGTCCAAGATACTGAGAGGGGGGTGAATTAGTATCTTCTTAAATTTTTTGATCAGATACCATCCAATTATTCCAATACACACAATAGCAAAGATAAGTAAAAGCATTAATAGAGCATGAAATCACTGAACACATGAACACTAGGAACTTTACGTGGAAAATTCAAAATGGGAAAAACCACGGTCAGTGTTAGCTCACAATATAGTATAACCGGTTATAAGATATTACAAAATGGGTGGCTCACTGCCAGGACTCATTGTCCAGAAACAAAGGCTCACTGCCTACAAAATTACAATTACAGAAAATGGCTTATAGCCAGAAAATGAACTGATGGAGTACACCTAGTAAGTGCAGATTTAGTTCCAATGTAGCTCAATAAACTAACTTAACACACTTCATCATATTCGCTCTTCTTTACATTCACATTCTCATCACACCAAAATTCACTTCATTAAAATCCAAAGATTATCCAATATATATTTGATCTCTCCACAAGCATCAATTAGGTCGGTCTAATTAGATGCACTTCTCATTTACCAAAAATACCAACTATCGGCTTCAATTTTTCATAAAAAATTCTCAAAAAGATAATTCACACATCCAACACACTTCATTAAGTCAACATAGACCTAAAGTAGGTCTCACATATATCTACACAAATTATTTCCCCATTACATGATACATCCATTAGGTCAGCTAAGGATAGACCTAATAGCACAAATGCAAATACCAATGTAACACCGATACACCATACGAGCAATTGGATATGTGAGATTCCCAAAACTACAAGCAAGAGTAATTATCAACAACCAAATGCAAACCAAAATACCAGAGGATGTAAGCAAAATACTGGTTCAGATACCAGACTAGATTACCGAAACAACTGTAGACTTGATCTTGCAATTTTAACTCATATATCATGGTGACATCAATGACAACACAAAATAACAAAATGAGATGTTCTTCATTTTTCCAACAACTCTTATCACCATTCATGTGATGTGAGTAGCCATTATCAACAATCTAATAGTTATTTTCATATTTAGCATGTAGCGAAAATATTAGAGTATCTTTGTCTTTGTCTTTGTCTTTGTCTTTGTCTTTCTCCAGAGGACATTCTTTTACCTAAATTCTAGAATTAGCAGAAGTAGGTTCATCTTTTATAGTCAAAAGCAAGCATTCACTATCATCAAAATATCCATAATCATAATCCTCATTAGAAATAATAGCATCCTCATTCACATAATATGCTCTGTTGATCTTCTTACCTTTGATTTATTTCACAAATCTTTGTTTGTTCCTCTTAGCTCTTTCTGGACATCTCGAGGCATAATGACCTATTCCTCCATAACTAAAGCATTTAAAGGGTAACTTACCTTCATACTTGTTGAAGCCTTTCCTCATTGTTCTCACAAAGATAGCTTCTACTTCATCAAGATATTCTTCATCTGGATCTTCAGCTCTTGTAGCCTTAAAAGCAGTTTCTGTTTTGTATCCATTTCTCAAATTCAGCTTTCTCAACTCATAAGATGTCAAAGTTCCTAATAACCATTTTGTAGTCTAGATCTTGTAATCTATATATTCTTCAATAGAAAATACCTTTTCACTATATGCATCAGGAAGAGTTAAGAATCTTCTTTATAATCCTGGATTCATCTATTGTAGCACCAATTCTTCACATTCCACCTACCACTTCATCCACTTTCTATACATAAGATTTAATGTTCTCATTTTTAGACATATGTAGGATCTTAAACTGTGTTTCCAAATTTTGCAACTTTGCTTCTTTGACCTTTTCATCTCCTTCATGCACCTTTTCTAAAGCATCCCAAACTTCTTTAGCAGTCTTCAGATTTTGTACTTTAATCAACTCAAAATGTACAAGACTATTCTTCAAAATAAAATTTTCCTTATTGTTTGCTTCATGCACCTTGATTTCATCAGTTGTACTTAGAAAATTGGCAGGAAGAGTGTAAGAATTCTCATAAGCTTTCTCAACATCATATTCACAATACTCCAAATATTCTTCAATCAATATTTTCTAGATAGCATAATTAGTTACATTGAACTTTGGATACTCAAAAGTGATCTTGCCTACCATCCTAGACCTTCCTTAAGTGGTTAAGATCTTCTCCAAGGAACCAAGCTATGATACCAATTGTTGAACAAGACAACTATGTAACAACCCTCTCCTTAATACTCAAGTAATCTCAAGAATTTACTAGAAGGTAAATAAACTTAGTAAACATGAGAGAATTTTTTTTTTTAAACATTTGTATAAGCACAATAATAAAGTACAATTTTTCCAGATAAATTCAAACTTGAATTCACATGTAATTGTAACTAGAATCAAGAGAATTCCTTACACTATTCATTTATATCACATAAGATATTCTTAGCATAAAGAATAGTTTTACCTCATAGGTTGATTGTCATAAACCATAACATGGAGTTCACTGCATCTGGAATGTTGATGTTGATCTTCACGAGACTCAATGAGTCTTCTGCTATAGAGGGAGAGCATCATCCTAGTGATTTTCCTCCAACTGTGAACTCAAGTGGTCCCCCACACACTACCTAACTAGAAGCGCCCCGGCCCTTCATGAAGGGTATAGATATAAGGAGCTGTCAAGTTTCACCATCTGAATCCTAGTGATGTGTCCTACATAACTTGATCGACCATACAACTCTAGATCCCTTCTAACTAAATATGATCATTCTAATTGGTCATGCCATCTAGACACACACCTCTGACTCATCTTAGAACTATCACAATCTGAAGTTTTAATTACTCTATTGGTACTCTAGACACAACTAGTCTATAAAGAAAACCATTCTAGCCAATCTGGCGTAGAACTAATCCTTAATCTAGGATATACATGTAATGTAAAGATTTAGGTATTTCAGCCTTTTAAAGTCCCTTGTTGCATTCTTGCAATATCTAGGGTTTATGACTTCCTGCCATTTACTATCTAGATTTAGAATCTCTTAAGGTGATATAAAGACTTCATGTCTTGTTCAATAGTTTTCTCGACCTTTCACTATCAATTAGTATAAATATATACAATGTCATATCTGCCATAAGAGTTATATATTTCCTTTATCCTTCTTGTTTCAATTCTAGGGTTTAGCTTCTCTAACCTAGTACATGGAAATATCAAACATCCTTGTTTTTCCAAGGGTATTAACATGAGTGTAGCAAATCATAAGAACAAAATGCTTCTAGTCTTTCCTAGACCACTTGGAATTGTTTGAGTTCACATTTCATGTAACATGAATAGGCATAGTATTCGAGGTATTTCCTCACCAATATAATTTTTAAAAGAATACTATCACATTATATTAATATTTCTAAACTAAGACAATATTTCAACCCTAAAAGTTTGATTTAAAGAAGATAATAATCCACTTTCGATCCTTTGGTCTACTTGATTCTATTGTCTTTCAATATAGGTTAAGTTATGAACTCATAAATAACTTCCTTATCACTTAAATCATTCTAGTGATACCCAATCTTGGGCTATCTATGTCTTCTATGCACTTAGCACTAACATAAGTTCTATTAAACAAGAACTATGAGATTTATATCCTTGCGTTGCCTAGTTACTCTCTCTCCTAAGATAACATAACATAAGAAATAGTTGTTAATCGAAAAGCTATCTAAATTTCCACATTCCTAGATTGCCTATTCTCCTAGATTGTAACTTAACAAATGACATGCAAAACTCAATTTCCCATATTACAATAAATTTGCATACATAAGTGCTTACTCACTGAGTTTGTAATATAACTAGTTCAGTTAAAAGATATATACGTTTAATTCCCACATTACACATCTGTAACATCTAGGGTCTAGGCTATTGCCTCTAATCCAATCCCTAGAAGGGTTTCACTTTCTCATCTATTCTCATATTTCAAAGCAATACTGATGACATTATTCCATCATCATGACATACAAACCATCATAGAGGATATTTTGGCATTATTTCATACGAGCTTGGTCAAAGTAATATTTAATCCAATAGGGGGTTACTCCCTCATACTCAAGTATTCAAATTCCAAATCTCATAAGAAAATTATGGTTTGGTGATATACATATATTATCACCTAGGTGATTCGCTGACCTTCTTGATCATATTATAGTGTAAAGGAAACATAAACTACCCCCATGCTAATTTGTATATCCCATTAAAGAACATCTATCATCCTCTGGGTTTAGTCTATCTTGACTCATAAAGAGGTCTAGCTTAAATATTCTCAATTAAATATAACTCTTTCGAGATGAAGTTGAGAACAAGAATACAAAGATCAACTAATATAATGATCTAGTTAATAATTCTAATGGTGGTCTTTGTGCTCTTCTACCAAGTCATAAGGTCACAACAATCTAATCTTAGGCTTGAATATTAATTAAGGAAATTGTGGTTCCAATTTCGCTCAAGGATGATTCCTTAAATTTACAATTCTATTTCCAATTATTCTCATACCACTGTAACTATCCCACTGAGAGGGTAGAGAGACAATTTCTTTAAAATAAATGAAGAAAAACTGACTCCGCTTTAAAATGACATATTTCATCTTGTACTCCGCTATTTCAAGAAAAAGAGAGAGTGTTTAAAAGCATGACCTGCTCAAACTTCAACTGCACTATCCAGAATGTTGTACCATCTTTTGGCTCACTTTAGTGCAAGTGGCTGATGGAATAGAACAATTCTCTTCAGAATTCTAGCATAAGGAGGAACCACATTCCTCTATAAATACAATGAGCCATAATATGCACAATATTCTCATGCACAAGGTGAGGCATGGAAGCACTCTAAAGATTTCAACCGCAAGTCCTAAGGTGTGGTGGACTCTAAGTGCAATCATTGTCCACGCATAATTGGCTCTTTTTCCATCGAATGGTGTTGAAGGTATTAAGGTCCATAGATTTTCTATTGGGAGTGGCATTGGAATATTGCATTGCAGAAATGAACAACCTGTCATAAGGGAATGCTATCCTCTTCTCACTGCCTATCATGCCATCATGTCTATTCTCCTTTCTTCACACTCATGGTGTCAGCTTCCAAGTTATGTCCATGAAAACATATCCTATTGTTCAACGATAACATAATGATTTCCCCCCAAGCTTATCTAGCGATATGAAGACTTTTATCTAACTATCAACATAAGCAACTATGCCCTTCACTCGTTACTACATGAGCTTGAGATTAGTTTCCTCCTGAAAACTCCAACTCCATTGAAAGGCATCCTTCCTCTAATGCTATCGCACATTCTCCCATTTCCTTCCAGAGATATCAGATTTCTATACATCAATATTTTGGCTCCCCTCAGAAAGTTTGAACCAATGGGATGAGATGTCCTCCCCCTGTAATGGATTCCAATCCACCTAAAAGCAAGGTCGTCATTAGCAGTTCGTTATCTAAAATGGTTTTCCCCGCTACCTTTCCCTTATTCTCTCAATAATGTCGTGATTAAGATAAGGAAAGAATACGGTTACAATAACTAAATAACTCCAAGCAAAATGTGGAATAGAGAGTCACAATCCTTATTACTGGCGCTAGCTTGAAAAAGATGCCTTCAACCTTTTATGGCATACAAGAGCATTTTAACATTATAAAAATTTTCCACCAAAACATTATCGATGTGGCTTACACAAAGAACCAATTGGTATGTTAGCAAAGATATATATTTATATTTATATATTGGCGTATCTATTCCTATCTCCACCTAATCCATTGTGGCTCCTATAACCTTGTGAGTATATTTAAATATGGTACAATGTATATAGCTGACACCATGAAATGCTTGTCGTGACCCAAGGGATGTGTAAATGGTTTAAAGATTAAAAACTATGGGGTATCTTAGTCTGATCTAATATAGATTAAAAGAATTGAACAATATGACTCACGAGATCCTTTTATTAAGAATTGAGTCTCAATGGTTGGCTCATGGCTTATCAAGCTATTATAGATTTTAATCATATATTTTAACATAATAACCATTAAATAAACTAAAAGTTTCATGGGCAAGAGTTGACGACATGGTTCGTTATGTCGTCCAATCAACGTACTCGCCAAAAAAAATGAACTCAACGTTGATCTAAACGATCAACATCCTCATACAATATCATGATGAGAACTGATAATTAAAAGCATATAAAGGTCAACTAATCGATTACCATTGACAAGCTTCTAAACACATTAAACAACGTGAACTATACTTAAATGACATCGACAACTTGTTGATTTGAGAAATAAAACTTAAACCAAAAGGGTTGAGTATCACTTACCCTACTCAACGAGGTTCACCATTTTGCATCAACACTAGACCTAAGATGACAACAACCTATTCTTTACCTTGTATCTATACCCTTCTCTTTGATGATGCTCTCCCTCCCTTTCTCAGAGGGGTGAAAACCTATTCCCTAAATGCAACTTGCAATCACCAACTCGAATTTAGTGTGTCATTTCATAATCCTTATGAAATAATCACACCTTGACAACTTTTAAACACATATCAATTATAGTCAAAATAAACATAACTCATCAAAACATTGATTTTTCTAGACTTTTTACTAAACATAAAATCATTAAATCATGCGTAATCATCTACTATTTACTTAAAAAGTAAAAATTAAAACATAGTTAAAGTTAGGGTTTTAACAAACTGAGAGGGGGGTGAATTAGTTGTAACAAACTTTAACCTTTAAAACTTTCACCAAAAATTAGATCAATCACAAATCCTTAATTTTGCTAATCTGATTAATCATTAAATGCAAAGGAAGAAACTAAAAATCATCACACATACACAATAACACCATATTTATGTGGAAAACCCAATATGGGAAAAGTCATAGTGAGGATTATCTCACAATATAGAGAATATCAAAACTGATTACAAAGGCTCACTACCAGATTAGGCTCACTACCAAAATAGGACTCACTATCCAACAAGAGTTAACCACCTGAAGGGATCACTGCCACATAGATACAAAGAAGATAGAAGAGATATGTTACATAGAGAAGACAATCTCAATGCAACAGAGATTTCCACCACAATTCACTCAACCACTTATAGACATGCATGAATGATAGAGTACACCATTAGCTTACTGCTTCCAGAAACTCAACATTTAGATTTTGCATTAATCATCCAAACTCGCATTACATACACACTAATTCACATCTATTTCACATCTATCTTTCTCTATTTCTTCACACCATTCTTTATATATCTTTCACCAATATCACATCCTATATTTATACCATCTTCAACTTTGAAAACATATCCAAATTCGGCCATCCATCATTAAATTCAAATTAGGTCTATGAAAAAACATTCTAAGGTGGAATTATAATGAGAGTGACCCAAGCACATGCTTGATGAGGAACCAAATGAGTCCCAATACACTTCATAAACTTTGAAGGTAGTGTTTAGCACAAGGTCAGCCAAACCAATGTAAAACACATAGAACAATTAAGCACACACAACCCTTAACACATGATCCAATCTTCCCAGACAAAAAAATTATCTTCAAAATGATCATAATAGCTTAACTCTAGAACCACAAGTCATAAGACTCAATCAAGAAGAAATATGGAGCAACTACATTTCTCTCAGACCTCAACTAGAAACCCTAAAACACACAGTTCACAACTAGTGAACAAAACTCACACTGTACAATGATCTAGAATCTAAAAATCTAGATATATAAACTTCCAACAACCATGATCAACATATTTGAACCACACAAACATAGGAGCAAATACTAAAGAAAAAGTTGGAGAAAACATTGAATACCTGCAACCATTTTTCATTACAATTTTCTCAATATCCTCGACATATACAACCAATAACCTACATCCATGACATCAATGACAATAGCAACCTTTGATAGTGTGAATCTAGGTGTTAGAAAATGAGAATCAAATAAAAGAGTGAAAAATAATACTAAAAACAACCTACACCTCAAGATTAGCCTAGTTGGATTCAACACAAGATAAAAACAACAAATGGAACCTTTTACCTTGTCTCGAATCGATCCTTTGGTTGGCCCTTCGATCTTCGGTGTTTTATGCTCCTTGGATGGAAAGAGATGCAAGCTAGATGATGATATGAAGATGGATGCAAGTTGGTGCAAGCATGAAAATGGCTAAGTATGGATTCTAGGAAAATTTTGCAAGAGTTTGGCTACAATGCATGATCTCTCTCAAAATGAGAGAAAAGACGGGGTATTTATAGAGATTTTGAAAATATCTAGGGAAATGGATGGTCAAGATTGAGCTGCCAAGATCAAGATGTAGGGCTAAGGTGAGTTGAGAACTCACAATCCCTCACATCTTGACATGTGGCATGTGAAGTGGCTCAAAAGGGGTGATGTGTACATGAGGTGGAAGGGTAGTACATGACATGGAGAGGATACATAGTACCTTGGGATTGGGACAAGATCTCCTCATAAAGGAGCTACTTGTCCCCATGTGGGTGAGAGGACATGTGGGGAATTAAAAATTCCTCAAATATTCTCATGGGGATGAGAGAAGGAATTTAAAATTCCTTTAGATGCATTGGGGGATTAAATGTGAATTAAAAATTCACATGGGGAATGGAGATGCTTTGTTCAAAAAGAGAGCTTTTAATGAAGTTGACTAAGGACATTCCATAAATGATATGGGAATTAGAGATGACCTAATTAGGTGATTAAGGTTGTGCAAGTACTTGATTAGACTAATTAATGACATGTTAAAGACAAGTTGGATTTCACATGTGACTTGATGTGACAATTGAAAGATCACATGGGGAAGAGAAAAAGGAATTTAATATTCTTTGGAAGGATAAAAAGAATTAAAAATTCCTTGAGAGGTTGATTAGGCTAGTTAATGAAGGATTAGAGAAGGGTTAGGTGGCTAAGAGATATTAGAGGCCAACTTGTAAAAGTTAGAGGATGTGACTCATCCTAATCAAGGATTAGGCATGTGCACATCCCTAATGATGAGATTAGAAGATGGATTGGGATTAGATAAAAATGATGGAGGATGTGACATAAAGGGAATTAAATAAATGGCATATTTATTTAATTCAATTGATGAAAGGGGGAAGGTATTTAATTATTTAACTAGATACCTTAGGGATTAGAAGAATTTTAGAGGGATTAATTAAATAATAGTGATATTACTTAATTAATGTGGATAAGGGATGTTTAGACGAAAGGGGATAAATTTGGATAAATTAAGTGTCCAAATTTAGGTGTCTACACAACCATTTGATAACTAGTTAACCAATTGACATCAATGGAAACACCTTCATTCTTGCAATAGTAGGTACATACTCAAGCTTCACTTTATTCTCCATAACCTTCTCTCTTAGAAAGTGATATTTGATTGAAATATGTTTTGTTCTTTGAATGTATCACTGGGTTCTTTGAAATATTGATTGCACTTGTATTATCAAATAATATAGAAATAGTCTCATCATACACCACTTTGATACCCTTCAATCTTTATCTCATCCACAATACTTGTGTGCAGCAAAATACTGCTACAATGTACCCAACTTTTGCAGTAGATAAAGAAACTAAATCTTGCTTCTTTCTTAGCCATGATACTAACCTACATCCAAGAAAGAATGTGTCACCACTTGTACTTTTCCTATCATCAACACATCCAACCCAATCTGCATTTGTGTAATAACTCAAGGTAAAATTAGTGTCCTTTGGATACCACAAGCCATGATCTAGAGTTCCTTTCAAATATATAAATATCCTCTTTGTTGTTGCAACATGTGAATCTCTAGGATCTTCTTGAAATCTAGCCACAAGACAAACTACATTCATGATATCTGGTCTAGTAGAAATTAGGTATAACAATCCACCAATCATAGATCTATAGTTTCCCTAATAAACCTTAATAGATTTATCATTCTTGCTCAATTTGCAACCTATAACGGTTATCATTTTCATATCACCATTGGATTCCCATCATTTATATCTAATCAAAGAGATCCCACATGTGTATCCTACTGAATCCATGATTTATTTTCATGTTTTAAGGTTTTTGAGGTTTTGAGGTTAGGGTTTTGAATCTGTATGATAGGGGTAAAACCCTCCTAAAACCATAGTTTTCTTGTTCCTTATTCACTCCTATTTTTGTGTTGACTTGCTCCAACCAATTCTCGATTGCTTTAGTTAAGACCTTATGTCTAGGTCATCATATGTGTACTGGCCCCCTAGTCCCTTTTGACCAATTAATCCTATGCATCTAAATATGTTCAAATTTTTCTAAGTCAGAGAGTTGTCAACCTTTTCACAAGTTCTATAACTTCATTGGCCTCTGATGAAGTTATTAAAACTTCATCGGCCTTTGATGAATTTATTAAATCTTCATCTTTCACTAATCATAATGTTTAAAGGAAATGAATTAATAGCCTCGCTAGTATTTTAACTAGTTTAAAGACCTTTGTCAGTGCCAACATAGGTCTCCTAACCTCATCTTTTTCCAATCAAGCTATACCTTTTCCTTTGTTAAAATATAAATCACTCTATCACCTAGGTATGGCCCCCTCTTTAAAACAACTTATTGAGCATGTGCAAAATTCTTAACTTAAGTTATTCGTTCATCACACCATCCCTTTGCATTGCATTTTGGTTCATGGAAGCATGAAGTGATGATGCAATGTGCAATGTTCAATGAAAAATGGCTCAAGATAAATAATGGACATCTAACAGTCATCACAATGTTCCTATGTATCATATTTGTGTTTTCTAGGTGTATATAGATTTTTACAATGTGTGATGGTTGTCTTCATCACATGACTCCTTCACATCAAAAATTGAGCTCTTCAATTTCTAAAGCAAAGCACGATGTGTTCTAAAAATATAGATAAAGACACATGATCAAATCTTATTTTATTGCTCAACTCCAAGGCATCATAGTTATGGTTCAAATACACATCAAGGGAGATGTGATGTGCAACGAGCGATGGGGAAGCATATGCTGACAGAATACTCCATGAAGATAGGTGTCCACTTCCTATTGCATCACATGATTTCTTTGCATTACATTTTTTCTCTGCAAAACATATGGCCTCTTTGTGATGCATGATGGAAAGATTGAATGGTGGAAAGTGAAGGAAATAATATAATGATTAGTGCATGCTTGCTTCACATCGTTGTTGTGAAGTAAGGGGATTGAATTAAATTTGTGAAATAAAATGAAGGTGATAATGGGTCCAAGTTTGGATATGTGATGGGGAAATATTATGACAAGTGTCCAAGGTGGTAGGTGGCATGTTTGGGTTGCATCATGTGAGTGATTCACATTGTAGTTGTGAATTATGTCATCCTAGAGTTAGTTGTGATGGTATAATGTGATATGATGGAGATCAATGGCTATGCTTTAAAAGAGATATAATCACCATCCATATTTTAAATCAATTTTGGTGACTCAATCTCAGGTGCACATCCAAGATCTGATTGTTAGAATTCAAATGTCAATGGCTAGACACGTTGAGTTTCACAAGTCAAGCCTGGAGTAATGGTGGATCTACATTTCAACAACCAATGGTGATATGGATCATTTTTCCTCATTATAAGGTCTATTGTGTCCAATATTCCATGCCATATTGGTGCAGTCAAGGTAGGAGGGTCCAATGAAGGAGTGTCCAGCCTTGTAGCCTAAACGACTAACTCCATGATCATAATAGATATGCAATGGAAACTAAATTCTAATCAATAGAAAGTTAAAGATATTCATGAACACATGACACCAGATGTATCCTCAAAAAATCCTAGCCTTCGAAGCTCATTCCTCAATATATTATGATCTTAAAACACATTACATATGCCTCTTGGGCTTATTTCATATTCTTCCATTAACTCTTTCTTCTACTCCATAATTTCTCTGCTCTGTGATCTTTCTAAATCAAAACACTTTTTCACTGTGCTTCATACTTCGTGTTGTTGATCAACTCATTACCAGTGCCTAGTAACAAATCCTTTTCTTTCATTTATATCCTCCACAAGTCTTCTAACCATTAACAAGTCATCCTAATTACAACAACTAGTTGGGAAACATGTACATATAGATAGGTCGGGCCCAAACACAAGGAATTTCCCCACAAATACATATAAATCTATGTGGATTTCCATGAAGGTTGGCTAGGTCCTATAATTAATTGATTAGTGTTCCTTTAGGATCCGCAAGTCACGAAATTTCTTTGCAAACAGATTAGACTTCACTGGACACTGTCAGCTTCCCTCTATGAACACAAGTAATCTTTTGATAATGATATCTCTCCAGAATTGAACACAAATGATCTAAATTTCTGATATGTCATAGCTCATGGTGTCTAGTAGCTAATTCCATCTATGTAGCTCCAAAAAATCAAATGCAGAAAAATGAGGTAATATCCAATGTGTTGTCTTCGATACTCTACAACTTCATTGCCAACTATTTCAATTGTTCTAAATGCTCCTGCATTAGACTCTCGAGGTTATTTGAAAAGTGAGCCTCTACACTTTGGTCTGTATTATGTCAAGTCTAATGTTGTCTCTTTGAATTGGTTCAGTGATTTTTCCATAGGAACTTGCAACTGCCTCAAGGTCGGCATTTTGTTCAAGTCCACCTTGCAAATTGCCTCAAGTTCTTCTAAGTTTGGAATTCTACTTGCAATCCTTTCACTACCTCACTGCTCAGTGATCTGAGCAAGCCCACCCTACAAGTTATCATAGGTTCTTCATCATGTCATGGTCTAGGTTTGGTGGTCTACTTGCAAGCCTTGCATTTCCTCACTAGTTGGAAATTTGAGCAAGCCTTCTCTATAAGTTGCCTCAAGATCATTTCCTTTTTTTGTTCTTTCATTCACATTTACTTCACTCTGATATATAAACCTTCTTCTTAAGATCAATGCTTCACCTTCTTTTGGTTTCTCTATTGTATCTAGTGACTCAAAAGGTTCCTCTCCTCTGCATAAACTATCTCTGTGTCAATAGGCTCTTCTACATCTACACAAACTATTTATGCATCATTTACTGCTTCCCCTTGATGACTTTTAGTGCTTGATTCTTTCCTCCAAATTTGAAAATAGGTTCTTCTATCAAAATATCTTATGTATCCTTCACTATGATAAGAATTATGACTCTTGTCATTTCTCCCTCTGTAGTTTGAATTGTTTTCCTTCTTCAGCTCTTCATAAGGTCTTCTTTCTCTACATCTTGATCCCTCCTTTTCTCCAACATATGAATTATTCCATCTGTACAATCTTCCAAACATACAAGTAACATTTTTCCATTTTTCTCCATCAATCCATCCATAATCCTTCTACATAAAATCTATCATAGGATTTCTTCTCCTCATTTTATCCATGATATAACAAATATGCAATGGAAACTAAATGCTAATCAACAAAAAGTTAAAGATATTCATGAATACATGACACTAGATACATCCTAGGAAAACCCTAACAGGGAAAAATCCATCCTTCAAAGCTCATTCCTCAATATATTATTATCTCAAAACACATTAGATATGCCTCACTGGCTTCATAGACACTAGGTCATAGCCCAGGGATTACAAGCAATTCATACAATCATATTCTTCCGTCGACTCTTTCTTCTACTCCACAATTTCTCTACTCTCTGATCTTTTTGGATCACAACACTTCATCATTGTGCTTCATACTTCTTGTTGTTGATCAACTACTCGTCGGTGCCTAGTAACAAATCCTTCTCTTTCATTTATATCCTCTGCAAGTCTTCTAACCATTAAAAAGTTGACCTAATTGCAATGGCTAGTCGAGGAATGTGTACATACAAATAGGTTGGCCCCAAACACAAGGAATTTCCCCGCAAATACATATAACTCTGTAGATCTCCATGAAGGTCAGATAGGTCCTATACTTCATTGAGTAGTGTTCCTTTAGGCTCTGCAAGTCACAAAATTTCTCCACAAACCAATTAGACTTCACCGGACACTGTCGACTTCCCTCTGTGAACACAGGTAATCTATTGATAATGATATCTCTTTGGAATCAAACCCAAATGATTTGAATTTCTGATAAGTCATAGCTCATTGTGTTTAGTAGCTAATTCTAGCTTCATAGCTCCTAACACTCAAATTTGGCAAATTGCGGTAATCTCCAATGTGCTCTCTCTGGTACTCTACAACTTCACTGCCAACTATCTCAATTGTTCTAAATGCTTTTGGATGCTCCTACATCACATATTAAGTGCTAGGGTGGTGCCCATGCCTCTTTATGTTTGAGATGGAATTCCCTTCTATACAAACCATATTTTTTGCAGGATTTCATGGATTTCCTCTACTTGCAGAAGTATGGCATGCATGTCATATCCTTCAAGGGTTGTCTTGTAGCATGATCTTCATGATTTGGCCACTACAACTTGTTTTTTGGGGTGATCTCCTTTTTTGCTAACCCTGGGAAGGGTTAGGATTTTTTAGTTGAGTCAATCTTAGTTATGCTTGATCTATAAAGGAAATATTTGTATCATTTTGATTAGTTATTCCCTATATTTTCTTTAGTAGACTTATACTATTTTAGCATTCTCTATAGCTGTAAGATTGTCTTATGCCTTTGTGTCAATAAAATTATTGCCTTCACCTCTTCTCCATGTTTTCATTCTATGTAACATCTAATATCTCCTTGCATTTATTACTTTTTATCATTTTTATAGGTTATATGATTTTATTAATCTATTGTGGATGTCAATTGTGGATAGTCTTCATCCCTTTTGGGATATTTCAAGCCCTAACCTCCATGTTCCCTCATAGAATTGGTAAAATAGAGATTTGTGTGAGCTTCACTAGCGATTCTATTAATGCTCTAAGCAATCACAAGCCGAAATAAACACTCTAAATTAGGTGCATCACCTCTCCATTATTTTTATACATTTCCCTTTCTCTTTTCCCCCACAAGTCATTAGTTTAGAGTTTATTGAGGTTGGGTTAGACTAGTCCTCTTCTACACCTATTTTAGAAAGAAATTTGGCCTTCTTTGTATACTTAGCCTCAATTACAAGGGCCCCACACCTTGAGGCTATTTCCACTGTATCACTAGAAGTTGAACTCCTTGTTTAGTAGGGTGCATTTTCAAGTGACAATAGTTTTTATTTAGACCATTATTGAGGGAGTGGTACTTCTCTCAATGATCTAACCTTAAAGAGGGAAAAAATCAAAGTACCTAGTGACTTTACATTCAAAAAAGAAGACTTTACTTCAAAGTTGGTTTTTATGCTAGGGAGAAATTCAAGTTTCAAAACAAATTTGTGCATTCATGCAAAGAATCCAAACAAGATCTTCTTCAAGAGGTATTTTTCAATATACACATCTTTCTTTTGCTACTCCTAGAAGAAGAGATAGGCTTTATTTGTCACTTGTTAGAAGAGGTAGAAGAAATAGAAGTTCAATTCCTTCTCCTAGGACCCAATCTACACCACCATTGGGTAGATTGTTTCAATTTATAACACCTGCTACTTAAGCACAAAGAAACTTATTCCAAATGGCTAGAAATCATCCTTTTATACCTTTTAATGGAGATAGCCCACTGAATTTGTAGTAGCATGATGATATCCCTATGGTTGCATTAAAAAGTCTCTCATTTTTTAATGGAGAAGACCAGGTCACCCCCATTAAACATACTAGAGATATGGCTTCCCTATGTGTAGTCCATAATGTTACTGAAGAAAATGTATCCTCTATACTTTTAGCTACCTCATTCAAAGGCAAGGCCTTGCAGTGGTTCAGAGGTTTGGCAGTGAATTCCATCACTACATGGGATGAATTGGGAGACAATATTTGAAAAAAAATTGAGGATAAATTAGATCATTTGTCTTTTGTGGAGAAACTAACAACAATCAAAAGAGCTCCTCATGAGCACATGATAGATTTCAACTTTCGCTTCTAGAAGACTTGGGATAGAATCCCACCTTTGTTGATATCTTTAGCTCAATATGCTTTCCTATAATTTTTGAGGGATCTAAATAGTGATATCTCTATAATGATTCAATATATGGGTGCACAAACACTTTTTGAGGCCTATGAGGTGGTCATTAGAGATAAAAAAATATTCTTATACAAGCTAGAAAAATATCCCCAAGACCTTCAATTCCAATTTTCCCAAACATACAACCACCATTACCATTGTGAATGCCACAAATAGCCACTCTACCAACTTCTCCTACATACGAAAAATCAACCCCAACACAGTCTTTTGAATAAGTGCATAGAATATAAAGCCTTCTATAAACTTTTGGAAATAAGTCAATCAATATTAAAAAGTCGTAATCTCAAAATTACAAGCCTTATTAGCCCCAAAACCAAGTTTCTCATCAGCCAACTCAATCAAATAAGATACGTTATCAAGAAAATAATCAAGGCCAAAGGCAAGCCCTTAACCCAAGACCTTTTTGACACATATAATAGAAGTGCATCAAGCACATCCAAGGATTTAGTACCCATACAAAACAACCTTGCTTAAGAGTATGATTGGTGTTTCCCTTGTAACCAATCCTATAACCAGTCTACTTGTTCAAATGGGGTGATTAATCAAGCCTTGATGGTGTAAAGTGCACCTAGTTTACAACCAAGTACATCAAATGAAACACCTTTACAACAACAAGAGCAGCTTCCAAGTGATACTACACTACTAAATTGGCAAGGAGAAGAGTTTTGTGGGGTCAACCAAGATTGTAATTCTATACCATCCAGCACAAGAAGCAATAAAAGAGTTATGGAGATAGGGAAACTAGTGAATAAGGAGTCTCATCAAGCTCCTAGATCACATCAAGAGGTTTTCGGCTTATTGCACATCATGAAACCCAAGTCCAATAAAAGAAGCAACCTGGTGTTCATTCTCAAGTAGCTCATTTACAAGGAGATATAGCTATAGCAAAAACTCAAGAAAAATTAGGCACTGCTCCCTTCAATATTCTTGATCATATGAAAAAGGCCAATATTAGCATGTCTATTTGGGATTCTTTTTCTATCCTAGGACAAAAATATTTATTGCAAGCTACCCTATCAAATGTGAGCACATCAAAAGAGCTCCCAACTAGCCAAGATAAAGTTGTATTAGCCAATACACCCCAAAATAGTTGCAAGGAACAACCAAGCAAAGATGTCAAACCACCACCTTTTTATGTGTCCCTAATCATAGGAGGTAAATTGGTACACAATTGTATGATTGATTTAGGAGCTAGCAACTCTGTGATTCCTAAATAGATTAAAGATAAACTGGGTTTTGAGTATCAACCTCTTAAAAAAGGAGTATTCCAACTTGATGGGACACCAATTAACACTATGGGCATTAGAAAAGACCTAGGTCTTGCATTGCATGCATGCCCTAATTTTTTCATCCCACAAGATGTCAATGTGATTGACCTACCACCTTATTTTTTCTATGCCTTTCAAGGGAGTTCACTACTAAAATAGGTAGCTTTTTATCTTCATATTAGTCACATATGTTGTAACCAAAGTGACTATGAAGTTTGAATCTATAGCAAAGGACCACATAGAGTCATATGTACCTTGTGTGGAAAATTTTAATTGTGCTATTTTTAATTATGATGAGCATGTTGTTGCTCAAGAACCAAGTACCCAAAATGAAGATATCCTTGATATTCTTTTGGACAAGTGGGTTGTTGGAAATATTGAAGCCGATCCAAATAATAATTTGGAAGAGGTGGGCCTAGGTGTTTTCTTACTTCATGAGCCAGAATCTTTCATTCCTAATCTCCAAAAGAATGAGAAGTTGCATGAGTAGTAACAAAATGAGGTTTGGACAATGTTTTTTGATGGTTCAAGAAGCAGACATGGAGTTGATGGGGGTGTCATGCTTGTATCTCCATAGGGTGAAAGGTATTTCTAAGCTTTTTGGTTATATTTTAGTTGTACTTATAACACAATTGAGTATGAAGGCCTGATTCATGGTTTGGACTAGGCCAGAAAAAAGAATATAAGATATCTACAAGTATTTGGAGATAGTGAATTGATTGTGAACCAGGTAAGATGTTTGCATTCAACCAAAAATGACTTGCTCAAGTCATATAAACATAGGGTATGGGATACAATAGAATATTTTGATGCTTTCAATCTATTGTTCATACCTAGAGATCAAAATAAGCATGTTGATAGATTGGTTTCCTGAGTTGCTCAATTTGATATTCCAAATTATGTCAAGAGTGACAAAGCACAAAAAAATGTCAAGGTGGTTTGAAGGCCATAAATCCTTGATAATGACACACATTAGCAGGTTTTTGACAGTGAAAAATAAATTATTAACTTCTTGATTGAAGAAGTTGAGTTCTTAGCTAGTAAACAAAAGTTACAGTAGCAATATGGTGAAAAATTTATTTAGCTAAGATCAAACAAGTTTCCAAAGGGATTGGTAAACTTAGAATCCATCTTCAACATAGATGATCAACTAAGAAAGGATAGGCCTAGCATATTGGTTAAAGAGGAGCATTATGAACCTATTGAGATTTTCAAAGCTAAACTCCTTAAGCTTGGAAAGATTTGTACTAAAGAAGAAAGAGATGCATTTGTTGCACTTTATCAAGAATATGATGACATATTTACATGGGAATACAATGATTTGAAAGGATTTAACATTGAGTTGGAAGAAAATACCATAGAGATGGAACACAATGCAAAACTTGCAAGAAAAAAGAAAAGGCCTTTGAATCCAAAGTTTGAACACCTCATGAAGAAAGAATTGAGCAAGTTGATTGAAGGTAGTATAATTTTCCCTATTAAGCACACATCATGGGTGTCTAACTTAGTACCTGTCAGGAAAAAGAATGGTGAAATCATATTGTGTATGGAATTTATGGACTTAATAGAGCTTCACTTAAAGATCATTACCCACTACCCTCTATGGAGTAAATATTACAGGTTGTATCAGGTTCAGAGAGGTTCTCATTGTTGGATATTTTTTTGGTTATAACCAAATCTTGGTTAAGGAGGAAGACCAATACAAGACAACATTCACTACCAAGTGGGGTACCATGGCATACAAGAAGATGTATTTTTGATTATCTAATGTCGAGAAACTTTCCAAAGAGCAATGTACATAGATTTTCAAGGCCTCATGAAGAAGATTTTCCTTGTGTACCTAGATGATATTACTATTTTCTCAAAAGATGCAAAGAATAATTTTTCTCATCTAAGGAAGATTTTTTATAGATGTAGGGAGTATGTGTATCCCTCAATCCAAAGAAATGCATATTTGTTTTTCATGAAGGTAAATTTCTTAGTTATGTGGTGTCCAAACATGGTATCATAATTGATCTTGAAAGAGTGTCATTTTGGCTCTACCTTTTCCTAGCCATAAAAAGAGTTTACAAAGTTTTATAGGAAGAATTAACTTTGTCAAAAGGTTTATACCAAATTTTGTTTATTTATTGAAGCCACTAATGGCTATGTTGAATTACAAATGGACTAAGGAAGGAAAATAAAATTTTGAGGCCATTAAAGAAGCCATAGCCACAACACCTACATTGGTAAATCTTGACTTTTCTAAGGATTTCATCCTCATTCTTATGGAAATAAGCATACCATCTCAGCTATGCTGAAGCAGAAAAATGAGGAAAATTTGGAGCAGCCAATAGCCTTTTTCAGTCAAGGCCTAGAAGGCTATGAGAAAAGGTATTCTTTTGTTGACAAACATGTTCTTATTATTATTAGAAGTCTGAATAAATTTAGGCATTTGGTTCCCAACAACAAGATTCAATTAATAGTTTCTCATCCTAGTGTCAAATAATTTATTTTGAGTAGAATCTAAACAAGAAAAGGGTGGGTTGGATAACCAAAGTGATGGAGTATGATGTGGAAATAAAGATCATGAAGCTTGTGAGAGGCAAAGGATTATGTGAACAACAAGCTAGTACCATGGAAGACAACAAAGAAGTTATGGATGTTTTCTTATCCCACCAAGAATAGTTCCAAGTAGCTACACATATGTATCCTACAAGCTAGGTGCACAATATGGTTCATTTCCTCCAAACTAGTGAGTGTCCACAAGGAATGGATGGATCTAAGAAAAGGTATTTCAGATTGCAATCCATCCCATATGCAATGCTTAATGGTATAATTTTTAGGAAGGGCGTCAATGGTGTGCTACTAAGATGTGTTAATGTTGATCAAGTTGATACGTGCTTGAAGAGCTCTATGATGGGGTAGCTAGTGGAAATTTTGCACTAAGAACTATATCCCTAAAAAATAATGAGGGTGGGCTATTATTAGCCTAGTTTATTCAAGGATACCCATGATTGGGTAAGAAAATGTAAGAAATATGTCTTCTTCTCAGGAAAGGAGAGATTGGTTGTATTTCCTTTGCAACCCATCCAAGTTGAGCAACATTTTATAAAGTGGAGTATTAACTTTATTGGATCTATCAACCCACCTTCTAGTGTAAGTCATAAATGGGTCCTCACTACCACTGATTATTTCACTAGGTGGACTGAGGTAGTAGCTTTGAAGGAGGCTAACAAGTCTGCTACCCTAAATTTTTATGAGGATTTGATGATAAGGTTTGGAGTGCCTAATTCAATTACTTTTGATAATGCTTTATATTTTGTGGGCACAAAATTAAGTGAATGGAGTGTTAGGAATGGCATCTACCTAATTACTTCATCAAAATATTACCTTTAGGGAAATGGTTTGGCCAAATCAAAAAATAAGAATTTGATAAGGATCATCAAGAGGACCATGGAAGATAATCAAAGAGCTTGTCATACCAAGTTAAAATCTTCCCTATGGGTGGATAGAATCACTCCCAAGAGATCCATTGTCAATTCCCCATACATGCCAGTGTATGGAAAGGAAGAAAGGTTTCCCTTATCAATTGAATTACCAACCCTTGAATTGGCTAATCAATTGAAGATTTTTGGCGGAGAGGAACCAATGATGGTCAAATATGCTTAGTTGATGGAGTTAGAAGATGTTAGAGATAAATCAATGAAGACAATGGAGGTGCATCAAAATCAAGTCAAGAGGTCTTTTGATAAAAGGACAATCCCTAAGGTCTTCTAGGAAAGGGATGTAGTCCTCAAGTGGGATGAGTTCAAGAGAAGACCTAGAAGGCACACAAAGTTTGATACCATGTGGAGTGGCCCCTACATCATTTTTTAATGCAAGCAGCATAATGTTTTCCAATTATCAAAAATAGATGGAGAGGAAGTGCCAATCCAAGTCAATGGGATTCACCTCAAGCATTATTTTTGAGGTATTTGTTTTAGTTTTTTGTACATATTAGTTTAGGTTTATTTTCTTTCCATGAAGCTCTTTACATGCCCTACATTCTCCTTAAGGGAATGTATTCCCTAGTTTCTTGCTTTCCTCCAAGTGTATTATGCACATGTCTTGGTTTGGTTTCCCTTGGTTGAACCTAGTTGTTGTAATAATTTTTATGACTATGTGCCCAATGGATTTGTCAAGGCTAATGAATTTTATGATTAGAAAGAAATCATCCTAAAAAGTCACTAGGAATGTTTCCATTTTCATATCACAATTGGATTCCCATCATTTATATCCTATCAGAGAGATCCCACATGTGCATCTTGTTAAAATATGTGCTTTATTTTTATGTTCTAAGGTTTTGAGATTTTTAGGTTCCTTAATTGTTTTGAGGTTAAGGTTTTGAATCTATATGATAGGGGTAAAACCCTCCTAAGACCCTAGTTGTCTTTTTCCTTAGTCATTCCATCTATTTGTGCATTGACTTTCTCTAGCCAGTTCTCGGTCACTTTAGTTACAACCTTATGTCTAGGTCATCATATGTTTATAAACCCCTTGGTCTCTTTTAACTAATTGAGCTCGTGCATCTAAATATGTTCAAATTTAGATAAGTCAAAGAGTTGATGACCTTTTCACAAGTTCCATAACTTTGTCGGCCTCTAATGAAGTTATCAAAACTTTAGCTTTCATGAATCATAATGTTTAAAGGAAATGAATTAATGGCCTCGCTAGCATTTTAACTGTTGACACCAAAATTTGATGAGCTAATAGTGTCTTATGGGAAACTTAGTTCAAGGGGGACCCCTTTGTGCCAAACTGAGTGACCTCCGGATTTTAAAGAAGTCAACTTCTTCTATAATGGGTTTTGGAAAGGGAAAAGAAAATGGATATAATGAAGCAAACTCTAATCTAAGGTGATGCACCAAAATTTGCTGATGGGCACGATAAATCATAGATTTAGGGGCCTGAATAGTGTTGTCACGTTCCAAAATGTCAGAGACTTAAAGCTATAGCATAAATAATTCATTTATTGACATAAAATAGTATTGCATACATCCTCACTACTAAAAAGAGTCATTAGACATGATTTAGGTAAGCAAGCTTGTATTCAATATATAGAAGTTCTTTCAAATAAAATGCTTAAGACAGTATAAAGCACAGTTTACAATTTAATCAAAACATAAAAAAAATAGAAAGGTCGAACAGTTGGCACAGTCTGAAAGTTTCTTACAAATAAACATGTAAAAAAGGCCCAGTGTCTCTTGCTAAAACTAGTATTCTTTCTCCTAAAATTTTTTTGGATCCCGATCCATTCTCTCATCGACAGAGAGAGTATATATAGCCAGAGAGAAAAACCCCACCACTTTAGAGAGTTGTAACAGAAAAGATCCCACAATCCCCTGCAATGATGCCAGAATCAGAAGATTCGCAATGTCGTTACAACGACATTGAGTTAGAACACAGCACCTGGTCATCCAGGTGTAGGTGCGCCCTTTGTAATGATGGCAGTGGTCCTGGCCAGGCTCGAGGCAACAAGTGTCATCTACCGCTTTAAATGACCATGATGAGTGGCACCCAATAGCATAATCTCCCTCAGCCAGCCTATCGCCTGCTTCAAGGATAAGTTGTAAGGCACGTGGCAGCCTGCCGCTGCCTGAATGAAAACTTCTCTCATTGTTGCCAAGAGATTACGAAGATGCAACACATGTCTAATGGGTCGAGGTCCTTGTTGTAGTGGAGGTAAAACTGCATCAACCGGGTGCGAAAGACGCGTGGCAGTGTTTCGCTGCCCACAGCTGCTCACTTCCTTACTGCATTGAAAGATTTGTGATCCACTACCACGTAGCATGATGTAAGACCCTCCAACATTCTTTAGAAATAATGGCCCTATAGAAGTCTTTCGCAACCCAAAGAGACTTAAGGAAAGAAGAAATAATAAAAAAAACCTCTGTAAGTGAGACACGTAGGTGCCCAGCGCAGCTCCTCAGGACCCAAAAGGGAAGTCATTTCCTGAAGTTGTGAAGAGAAGATATGCAAAGTGGTAGATCAAAACTTGATGGAAAGCTAGATAAACTCGGCGATGCATAGGCACCCGACGCACACACAATACAAAAGAAACCCGAAGGGAGCTGCTAAAATGTTTATTTTAATAGCTTTTGGCGACTATCAGGGGTATTTCAAATAAGGAACGAAGAACCCAAAAATCTCTCTGGTGCTGCAGACCAAAGCCTTATGCATAGGGCTAATAGAGTCAGAGTTTGGAAAGAGCCACCTGTAAGGGCGACCATTCACTTTAGGATGGCTTTATCATGTTGCGCAAATTTTTTTGTGCTCCACGTAGATCAATGGCCTCCTTGTGAGGCAGCACATCAAGTAGACCGGCGCCTGTTTGTATATGAAAAAATAGCTGCGAGAGTGGGTGAATGATTGCCTCAATATCGGTTGCCATTGGGGAACTGCTGAACTCCTTGAAAGCCTCTGGGTCATTTTCCTTCTGCTCAATAACCTCAGCAATCTGTGTATTCATGGTAGTAGAGTCATCCTCAAGGAACGGGGACGGCAGCCCCATTTTGTCTAATTCGGAAAAACTTCCCCGAATGCCATCTAGTGCCTTACCTAGAAAAGCCGCTACCACCTTAGTACGTTGGAAAGCGGAGTGACAATGAATGAATTTATTTGTTGTTTGAGCAACAGTGTCCTGATCTTCGATACTCACCCCAGCCAAGATTTCATCTAAGATTGAGTATAGCTTGTTGAGCAAGTCCCTTGCCTCAGGAACCTTTTTCAGGATGAAATGTGGAAACTGCTCAATTATGTCGTGGGCCTCTTGATTGAGCCTTGATGCCTTGTCGATAAATCAGAAGGTAGGCTGCAGTATTAGGCAAAAGGTCTTGACTTTCTCTCAGTGAGAAATGTATAATTGCCTAACCAATAAAATGACATCAGGTTGGGTAGGGGCAGGCAATAGTGAGGCTTTAAGTGAAGAAATCTCCGCGTCTCTTGAAATAAGGGCCTCAGCTAATTCTGCCTTCTTCTTTTTCTCAGATGCCAACTGCTCTGCATAGGTGCTCATTTCCTTATTCCAATTCTGTTTAGCTCGGGAGTGGTTCTTTGATTGCACTTTGAGGGAAGTCTTTGTCTCTCGGAGATCCTCTTCTAGTTTAGCCTTCAAGCCTTTAAATTTGGCCTCTTTCTCTTGTATTCTTTGCTCACACTGCTCCTGTAGGCACTCCAACTCCTCACCCTTTTGTGCCATCCCCTAACTATACTCAAGGTAGATGCGTTCAAGCTCTTCCTCTTTTAACTGTAGGCTCCGTCGCACTGCCTGATTCTAGCTTTGCAATTCTTTTATTAAGCATAGGTCAGCAATCTAGGTTTTCGCAATTTCGCCCTGAAGTCTGTTCCTCTCATTCTTTGCTATCAGCGCCCTTTCAGTTATTTGGGTGATATCTGCCTCTAAGGATTTCTCCTTTGTTTCCAAAAAACTCACCCTTTCTTTGGCTACCCTCAGCTGCTCATCCTTCTTCTTTAACTGGCGACTAGTTTTGAGGAAATCAGAAGTGACCACCCGTTGCGTCTCCTCCATGATTTCGACCTTATCTTATGGCTGGGCTACCTTCATGTCAAGTCCAACAGCATAGATCTCATAGTCTTCGGGTTGCATTTCTCCCTGAGGCTTGCCTACCCTTGGGTACATGGTTGCGAATTTTAATTCATGTCGGGCTTCATCATATGAAGGTTGTACTCTTGGTTTGGCGGGAGCATTGTCATCTTTTGTCTTGCACTACCTCATTCTATTCGTACGTGTCTCCTTTCCATAATTTATTTATGCTATGAATTCGACTAGTGATGAAACTAGCCCACCTGCAAAAGGAGCACCAGAAGGCAGGGTATAGGGATAGGTAACTTTCATAGGTGCACGCATTTGCTTCTTCTGGAGAGTGACTGTTTGTTTAGAAAAGTGTGGCACGTTCCATAGTTTGGCCTAAGAACTATCAGCAGGGCTAGGCATTTGTAGCGCCTAAATCGGGGATTCAGTCGTAAGGCTCATTGGTCAGGTAAGAGGAGTTGTTGACTGGGTGTCAGCTTGTTGCAATGGAAGAGGATTAGTAAGCATAGCGGAAAAAGAATAGGGACCGACAGGGGGAACATTTTCTGAAAGCGAGGCAAGGAAAGTCTGAGCGGTAGCGGTAGGCGTGAGCATACTTGGAGGAGTAATTATAAATGGGTTGGCCTACGAAAACTAGGAAAATCCGACTGAATAAGTTGGACCAAAAGCAGAAGGTGGAGGGCTTGGACTTATGGTAGGAGTTGCCAGTGAAGCAGGGGCAGATACGAAGGAATGAGATGCAAAAGGAGCAAAATATACCTGTTGACTTGTCGGCGGTGGTTCCAGGATTGTTCGTGACTCCCCCGAAAACTCTGGTATTTGGCTAGCGGTGGGTGCTTCTCCTCCGACGGGTTCTTGCAAAACCCCTCCGATAATACTTTCTGTGCGCTATATTTTCACAGGCGGACACTCACTAACTTCGGCAGTCAAACCCTTCTGCTGAGGCATTAGCCTGGCCAGTTTAGCGGCCCAAGTGAGTGTATCTGAGCCTCTTAATATATTAAAGTGTATGTTCGTGGCCACATAGGCGGCCTGCTTGGAAGCTTTGCCCCTTTGCGTTGAGGAGGATGATGCCGTTGCTTCTTCTTCATGCTCCTCAGATCCCTCTCCCTCTTCGCTCCTATCAACACTAAAGCTCGAGCTGGGATGGCCCTCCTTCCACCATCTATCAAATTCCTGATCATCCTTCAACTGATTATAAGGAGCATCCAACTGTGCTACTTCTTGATGATATTTCCAGAAAGCTCTTATTTTTCATCGCTCCATTCCTCACCCCTATTCAACTTGTTATACATGTTGCACTCCATCGGAACATTATCCTTGGCCATAGCCACCAGAAAGTAGAATTTGTGCCATGGGCCTCTAATGTCCGGCGTAGGGATTTGCGCTAATTCAACAAAATCCTCATCTCTATTTGTTTGTGGATTACGCTACTTTTCCCAGTATGGTCAGGAAACATGGGTAACTTTCGTGTGGCTCTGGAAGGTCATTGAAAGGGTTGTATTCCCATATATCGTTTACCAGTACTAACCCTAGATGTGTCAGCTTCTCTTGTAACAACTTGTGCGATTATTTTTTAATCAAAGTTACTGACTTGAAATTCTTCGGGCAAGTGAAAAATCTCTTCTTCTTGACCCTTCCGCTGCTATAGAAAGTGAAATCAATGACACACACCTACTGAAAAATTTTCAGTGCGAGCACTCTATCTGTGACGCAAGCTGGGAGTAGGAAAGGTTTGCCAGTAAAACCCCACATTCGAAGGATTGTGAAATCTCTGCCTAAGAACCAGTCACAAGCAAGGGTGTAGCTTTTCATAAACCTGATCTGCTCCTTATCGAGCCAGACAATATCACCTTCTCTAATTAAATCATTCAAAACTGGGGCTATGAAATAGTCTGCAAACGTATAATAGTCATATGATGCAGAAAGGAAAGGTGTCCAGGTAGACACCGGCTTTCTTTTATTCTGCTCATCAAAAATTGATAGCGGAAGAAAACGGGCAAAGAAATTCAGATTCTGATGCAGGAACATGTGGACCAGGTAGGAACGAAATCTAAATTTTTTTTCCACCTGATAATTCTCAATTTGCTATCTCATTTCTTCAACCATGAACTCAGCAAAATCATACCAGAAGAATTCATGCTGCTTGCGAAACTATATTGCAGGTCCCAGCTGAAAAGCTTCTATCTTCTCATCAGAGTCTCAGCCGTAAACAAATTTCAGCATGGACTTGGTGTCCTGGAGATCATCATGAAATGAACCACGCGATAATGGGTTACTTGGTGGTTTAGCGAATGCGATACCTTTTTTACTAATCTCTTCTATCAAGAACTCTGAGCTAGTTTTCATCTTCCTCCATATTTTCTCCCCCTTGCTTGGGTGAAAGGGCTTGATAGTCTCCTTCTTTCTACTTGGATTTGGGATACATAACATGTGTCAGATGGCCTCTGGGCTGATATGCACCCTTAAGTTGCAACCTTCAATGTAGTGGGTATCTAGATTATAGCGTTAAATAGCAACATCAACCACCTCTAAGCAATAGTGCACTAATGGGACCATGTATTGTGGGAGACCACTATACCAGACTCTACTTGCCGTGGATTGGTCCACCTTTGTTGCTGATAACCTTGCACAAGTTGCCTCCCAGAGGGACTTAGGGTTTTTCGCGAGCCTTGGGTCATAGATATTATCCCATTTTTCTTTAACCCTTTTTTGGTTTCTCCATTCCTTGGGTCTATCCAACTCCTCCATGTGGGCTTTTCTCGTCTTGCTGGGTATACCAAGTGTGGCATATGCTACATCCTCATAAAAATATACCTCAACCGAAGATTGAATAGTCGTGAACAGTTCCTGGTTAATCTTCGCCTGCATTGGCTGAGCTGAAGATTTTAACATTTTTCTTTCTCTGAAGATTTTGTAAGCTCCTGGCCTGTGACTATGTTTTCTCTAGATAGACAGACAGAAAACAACTCTGCACTTCCCTTGCATTTGTAAAATACTTTGAAATATTAAGCCTTTTCATGCAATAATAGCAACCTTTCCCAAGGTGGTAGGCGAGAGCAAGCCTTTTGCATTTAATTCGGCATGTACCATTAATCTTGCAACTCATACAAGATGAACTGATTGTTATTCTGAGGCGGCCAGATTTTATTATTGCATTTGTATGATCGCGTGATACGCCCTAATCTCCTTGGAAATTGAGCCTGCAACTGGCCTTCTAACCCTGCGTTAGCATGTGCTGGCAATTAATATCTTAGCCAGAATAATTACGCCAAGCAAATGATCACCGCCTGAAAAGATATGAGTATCACCTTAAGTTCTGGGACACACTTGAGAGATGACACAATAGCCTACGGCCATACGTCCCTTCACCAACACGCACCACCTTTTTTTAAAACTAATTAATCAACTTTATTTAATTAAGCACGCCTTGAGCCATGCTATCATAGATGTACTGGCCCAAAAATGTGAGCAAACGTAAACTCAACTTTTGAGATAGCAACTAGCATAACATCACATTTTTTAGAGGTGGATTAACATGTGTCTTGTCAATTTTTCTATAAATAGGCCAGTAGATAGTGAGCAAAACATATTTAGCATTTGAGAAGTGATAGGTCAGTAGCAGAGCATTAAATAAGTATTTTCATAGGTTAGGTGGTGAACAATTTTGGCATTAGCTTAGAAGCCTAGCAACAGTGTCAAAACAATGGATACCCTGATTCGTTTAACCTTGTATAAGTCACAGACGGCGTTCTTAGGTGAGATTTCAACTAGGAGGCTAAAAAGGATGATGAAGAACAAGCATTTGCTGGTTCTAGTAGCCATTAAGTGGGTCTTAGGCAATGATTGTATAGAATGTGAAGATAAGTATAGGGTGAATACCAACATATGCTCCCATTTTGTAGCGTCTATGCTGGACATTTGTGTTCCTCGGCCACTTATCCTAAAGCTAGTTAAAGAAATATTTCTGAAGAAATACTTGAATGGACTTGGTGAGGTCATTGCGCATGCTGCATATGGGATAGGCCTGCCAACATCCAATGACCTACGTCGCTTTATTGAAGAAGAAGCTGTCATCGTTTGGCTGCCATTCCTTAGCGGATTCCAACTACAGACCCGTGACCAGCACCAGCAGAGGGTTACTCAAGCCCTACACTTCCTATTTTGGAGCTACAGCGTGATACCTTTCTATGACGTAGACTGGTACACTGACTTCAGGAACCTGGTATTTCCACCGCCAATGGTGGTTGCATCAAATGATGCTGCCAGTGCTGCCGAGGAGCCCATGGATGAGGAAGAAGTGGACGCTACAATGAATGCATCAATTGCCGCTAGTTATGCCTTCGGATAAACAACCCCTTTGCCTACTGTTCAAAATGTGACTCTCTTTGCTGTATATAAGTCTGATAAAAGGCCATCATATATAATATACTTCAATATGCTTGTATATTTTGGGATACGGCCCCCCCAACCATTTTGTAATGAAATAACATATATATATATTTCTCATTTTAAGGAAAATCCATGCTCTTTCCTGCTTCTGTGTTTAGAATTTTTTGGGTTTGCAAGTTTTATATGCTATTTCTCTGTACATAAATGCATTTCATGCAAAGTGACCCCGGTGTTTCACCCACCAATGATAATGAGCTAATGTGTAGAAAGACAACTGATTTTAGAAAAAAGATAGGCCAAACACAAGAAAGAAAATAAAAGCGCTATTTACATATGTACAAGGTAGAGTTTAATGCCTAATGGAACAACTTAAGATGAATCCCATTGACCAGGATTCCTAATGGCTCATATTCCATATTTTCCAGCTCAAAAACATTGTGATGCTTGCACCGAATGATTTTAAAGGGTCCCTCCTAGAGGCTATCAAATTTATTGTACTGACTTGGCCTTACAGCCCTGCTGTCATATTTTAGCACTAAGTCTCCACTTTTCAAACCTTGGTCAGAAGCCTTCTTGTCAAACCATCGTTTGACCACCTGTTGACGATTTGTCATTGCCATTAGGGAACTCTCCCTTTTTTCTTACACTTCTAGTAGTTTGGCGAGCCGGACCTCCATGGCTTCATTTTGTTCTATCTCAAGAAATTTCAATAACTGTATTGTTGGGATCTCCATGGAGATAAGTAATAGTGCCTCTTTGCTATATACCAGCTCATAAGGTGAAGTCTTAAGGACTTGCTTAGGAGATATGCGGTTTTCCTAGAGCATTTTTCAGAGATTTTTATGCCATTCCCTCTGGTGTTCTGAGCCAACCTTTTTAAGGAGTCGGACTAAGCTTTTGTTTGTTGATTCAGCTAGGCCATTTCCCTATGGATAATAGTTTGATGAGGCTTAAAAGAATATGCCATTCTTTAATGAAAAGTGACATACCTTTGTACCTAGAAATGCTCTGGCATTGTCTGAGATGATTGTCTTTGGAGGGCCAAACCTTGTCACCAGTGTTTCGAGGAAGTCTACAATCTTTGTTTCTGTTGCACCCTTAAGGGGAACAGCTTCCACCCACCTTGTGAAGTAGTTTGTAACCATTAGAATCCACTTATGTCTGACACTAGAAACTGGGTTGATCATTCTGATGAAGTCCAAGCCCCATTGCACAAATGTTTCATCTGCCATGATAGGTTTGAGGGGCATCGCTGAATTCTTCCTTTTGTCAGAGAAGAACTGACCTTTTTTACAAGCCCTTACCAAATAGTGGGAGTCACTGAAAAATGTAGGCCAGTAATAACCAACTCGCATGATTTTGATGGTGGTAGTTTTGGCAGAGAAATGTCCACCTTCGTCACTATTGTGGAATGCGTCGAGGATCCTTTGCGCCTCCCCTGAAGTAACGCATCGTAGGAGCACACCATTGAAATTTCTTTTGAAAAGAACTCCTTCTATCAGTGTATACCCATGATTCTGAAGCCGGTAATACCTTCTTTTTTGGGATGAGAGGCCTAGCGGATACTTTCCAATTTGCATGAAGTTCATTCTATCAGTCATCCAATCATCTTTCAATTTTGATCCATTTATCAAGATGAGCTCTAGTTGTTCCTCCTTGGTGGGTACCTCCTCGTTCTATTTCATATACTCACACAGTCCTCTGCCTTTAATAGTCTTAGTAGGCCTAACTTCAATGTCATATTCAAGGATCTTGGTGATCTAATTAGCCCTTTTTTTTTGTGATCTCTCCTTCCATGATGTATTCCCGCACACTAAAATGTGCGACATATACCAGAACTTTGCTGTGGGAAATTAGATGGCAGAATTTTTTAAGTCCCTTTACTATTACAAAGGCCTATCTTTTGACAAAGTTATAATTCGCCTCATATTCTTTTAGGGTTCAGAAATACAACGCCACTAGGTGTTCCCCTTCTTCTACGTTACCCTTTTGGGTTAGAACGGTAGCAATACTGGACTTGCTACTGAAAACATACATTAGAAAATCTTTGGATTGATCCATATTAACCAGCACCGGGGCTGCAGAAATCACTTCCTTGACCTTTTCAAAAGCCTCTCGAGCTTCTGTTTTCCACTTGAAAGTTTGATCATTTTTCAGCATTAGGGTGATCGGCCTAATCATTCCCGCAAAATCAGAAATAAATTTGCTGATGAAATTTACCTTACCCAGAAAAGACTAGACACCTTTCTTTTTTACCGGAAGGGGAAGCTCTTTGATAGCCTTTACTTGTTTGGGGTCAATTGAAATACCTTCTTTAGACACATGCCCTAACAGTTTACCCTGCAGTACTTCGAATACACATTTCTTTGGATTTAAGGAAACCCTGAACTCCTGGCACTTTTGAAAACTTAATTCCAAATGATCAAAATGATCATCTTTAGATTTAGAGAACACAGTAAGGTCATCCAAATAGATTAGAATAAACTTATTGATCAGTTCGCTGAATGTGATGTCCATAGCTCACTGGAAAGTTGCCCCTGCATTGGATAAACTAAAAGGCATTTTAGCATATGCAAATGTTCCCCACTTGGTGGTGAACATAGTCTTGTGCTGATCTTCTTCTTTAACTCGAATCTGGTTATAGCCAGAGAAGCTATCTAGTAGAGAGAACATTTTCGATCCTGTGACAGTTTGGAGGATTGACTTCATAGAAGGCAATGGATAGTGATCCTTCAGAGATGCTATGTTCAGGTCTCGGAAGTCCACACATAAGTGAATATCACCATTCTTCTTTCTGACTTATACCAGGTTTGATACCCAAGTACTATGTTTGATTGGAAAGACAATTTGTGAATCAATGAGCTTGGTTAGCTCTTGTGCCATCAGGGCCTCAACTTTAGGGTTGACTGGCCTTTGTTTCTGTCGGACTAGTTTCACACCTTCTATTAGTTCAATAGTGTGCTAAATGATGCCAAGATCGTAACCCTCCAGATCATCGTAGGACCAGGCCACTACTCCATAATCTTTGCAGAAACTGATAAGCCTTTCTTTATCTCACTGTGGAACATCTTTTCTGACCAGGAGATTCCTGCCATCGGAGACCCGAAAGTATTCATAATCACTTTTGTCTGCCACAAATTTCCTCTTATTGTTTTGAGCGTCATTACAATCGAAAAAGTTCTCGAGAGTAACTAACCCTTTCGAAAGTTTATTTGACTTGAGCTGCATAATTTGTCCCTCATAGGCCTCGACGATTTTTGGTTGAAGTTGATCAGCAAATTCCCCTAAGTGCTGGATAAACAAAGCGATGTGTTCATCACTCTCAAAGACTTGCCAACTCTAATCATTATCAGGAATCGCTGGTTGAACAAGCACTCGCACTGAATATTTGTTCCAAAACAAGTCAGAGATAGGATCAAACTGAGCACCAATCACCGCCATGCGATCTGCATTGCTATTCTACGTCCAGGGAATGGTCAGGATGTTGAAAGCTTCAAAACCTTCAATCAAGTCCCAGACTCGATGCCGATAGGATCTCATTCAGACATTCTTTGCTGTTGAAATTCCTCAGACCTAATTCACTACCAGTTCAGAATCTCCGAACACAATCAATTGCTTAATACCCATTTGTTCCGCTAGGCTTAGGCCTTGGACTAACCCTTCATATTCAGCTTCATTTTTTGAATAGGTGAATTGGAATTGGAAAGACCTCAACAACTTTTCATTCTGTGGGGATATTAGACATACCCCTGCTCCAGCTCCAACCTTGCTTCTTGCTCCGTCAAAATATAATGTCCACAGCTCATTTTCTTGGTTACCGTCAGATTCTTTGGCGACCTTCGGAAGAACCTGGTCTTTGTCATAAATCACATATGTGCCCAATCTGGTAACATGATAATTCTCGAAAGGATCATTATTTATGTGTTCACTTAACAAAGCATCTTCCTTATCATTTTGGTCTCCAATCACCTTCTCTTCCTCTAGCAGTTCGACACTATACATGTCCTGCTTGGTGATAGAGGTATGTGCGGCCTCAAAGTTGATCAGGGCCTCATCCGCCACATGTTCAGAATGTAGAGCCTCTAATTGTATTTTCATTTTTGTGCCATGCTTGGTCCTAAGTATCAGATGTGACCAATCTAAAGACAAATATCTGCCCACCTTTGAAGTAAATTCTCGGGATAGACAGAGGCCAAACATACAAGGAACATCTATGATCACTGTATCTTACGGGACCGTGATACTTGGGTAGGAAAATAGAGTTAACGGAAGCACTTTGATGACACCCACAGTATCAACTTTATTTCCATCCAACTGCATCACCCCCTTCTTCATAGGTTCATAGCTGAGTCCCAAGGCTTCGACTATCAGTTTTGGCATAATCGTTGTACTAGTGCCAGAATCAATCATAGCGTTGTGTAATAGCTTTTCCCCTACAATGAGAGTCAAGAAGAAGGGTTGAGGTTTCGGCCTACTTCCGCCTTTCACATGGGATTCCTTCGCTTTATCTATAAGAACCTTAGCTAGTGGCATTTGATAAACCACCTCTGTACTAGCAGATGGCTCTGTTGGTACTGAGTTGATCTCTTACTGAAGCGCCTTCTATAGCATAGTCTTCTATTCTGAGATAGCTAGAATGTCCCATAAAGACACATTAGCAGATGATTTCTTTAATTGCTCCACCACATTAAAAGGTGACAAGCTCAGATATTTCTGCTTCTTTGCTCTTGTTATAATAATTTTCTTTCGTGGTTGAGAAGGAAAAGAGATGGTCGAAGTGCCGAGAATTTGATCAGACGCGCCTTTGCGTTGCGAGCTGTCCGGAAGTGAAACAACAGGCTCACCAGTGAATCTCCTCTTTGAGCATGTGTTATAGTCAGATTGCACCTGTGGTGTTTTAGATATGGATGTATTATTAGCAAACACCGTTTCCTCATCTTCCATCCAAGAGAAGAGCACATGATCAGGAGCAATGTCGGACTCTTGCTCTAAAGACATTCCTTGCATTTGCACGGTAAGGACCGCACTCTCTATTGGCGAGGCATAAGCATGTCCTCCATTTTCTGCTGTAATACCTTGACTACGTTGCTCTACCACCTTTTGTTGTAAGTTGCCACGTGGACAATTTCGGGGCATATGTGCATCGTTACAGGGAAAACACCATGGATTGATATCATCAATAAGATTGTTTTGTCCCGCGGTTAATTCCCTACTCAAGTTTGGCGACGCACTTGTCAGCGGAGTAGGCACCAGGACCATTTGGTTTGTAGTCGGCGCTAGTGGATTAGTGCGAGGCACACTCTGATATTGATTTTGCTGATAAGTAGACCACCCACCATGATAGTTTTGATATGCAGGCCGCGAAGGCATTGCTTAGTTCCGCTTGAGAGTTGTTATGTCATTTTTCATAGTTCATAACATCTCCTTGAGGTCGCTTATTTCATCTTTGGAAGAACCCGATGGAGAAGCCAAGCTTTCAGGAGTGGCCACATATGAGTACATCGACTGGGGAGTTGCTGCCACACTAGTCGATGCAACCTCTTGTGCAGAGTTTGATATTTCAGGAAATATCAAGATAATAGGTCAAGGAGGAAACTTTCTGCAATCTATCAAATGATTCTCAACTTTGATAGCGGTAGCATAAGCATTTGGTAGAGTGGCTCCTCCCAAAGACTTAATCATCACAGAAATTCAGGGTTAATGGACTTCAGATAAAATATGAATGCCAACTCTAGAGTTAGGCAGATAGTCATAGGAATCCTTTGCCAATTTGAGTGAAATCGAGCATTGAAATCTGTCAGAGCCTCCTGGGGCACTCATCTTATGACAGATAGTTGATAATATAATGAAGAACGATCTCTGTCATTTGAGAACCTTTCATAGAATGGGTCTCTGAGGTCATCCCAAGTGCGAATTGAATTAGGAGTTAGTGTTCGGTACCAATCCAGAGCCTTGCCTCTGAAGGACGTAGTGAGGAGCCTCAGGGCTACATTCTATGCTGTAATACCATGTACCATACAAACATCTACTACATCTTGCAAATGTTCTACTAGCATTTTTGTGTTGTCTCTAACAAATTTGGGAATAGCTTTCAGGGCCGAAACTGGGATAGCGCCCCAAACAGTAGGCGCTATCAGGGCTACCAGGGGACTTCCAACATCCCATGCTACATAGTTTTTATTCACGACTGGCAACATGGTGAGAGGAAAGGGCAGTGGGAATGAAATGGTTACTAACTGATTTGCGGCTTGGACTGTCCCTAGTGGAGGTACTAGTAAACCTGGATTATTTGCAGTCTGGGATCTAGTTATAGGCCGATGACTCATAAACTCCTCTATAAGGAAATTTCATTAGTTTAGGTCCCACCGAGTGTGTCAGAAAAATAAAAAACTATTGATGCCAAAATTTGACGAGCTAACAGTGTCTTATGGGAAACTCAGTTCAAGGGGGACCCCTTTGAGCCAAACTGAGTGACCTCTAGATTTTAAAGAAGTCGGCTTCTTCTATATTGGGTTTTGGAAAGGAAAAAAGAAACGGATATAATGAAGCAAACTCTAATCTAAGGTGATGCACCAAAATTTGATGATGGGCATGATAAATCATAGATTTAGGGGCCTGAATGGTGTTGTCACATTCCAAAATGTCAGAGACTTAAAGCTATAGCATAAACAATTCATTTATTGACATAAAATAATATTGCATACATCCTCACTATTAAGAAGAGTCATTAGACATGATTTAGGTAAGCAAGCTTGTATTCAATATATAGAAGTTCTTTCAAATGAAATACTTAAGACAGTATAAAGCACAGTTTATAGTTTAATCAAAACATAAAAAAAATAGAAAGGTCGAACAGTTGGCATAGTCTGAAAGTTTCTTGCAAATAAACATGTAAAAGAGGCCCAGTGTCTTTTGCTAAAACCAGTATTATTTCTCCTAAAAAAATTTTGGATCCTGATCCATTCTCTCGTCAATAGAGAGAGTATATATAGCCGGAGAGAAAACCCCCACCGCTTTGGAGAGTTGTAATAGAAAAGATCCCATAATCCACTGCAATGATGCCAGAATCAGAAGATTCCCAATTCCGTTACAACGGCATCGAGTTAGAACACATCTAGTCATCCAGGTGCAGGCACGCCCTTTGTAATGATGGCAGTGGTCTCGGCCAGGCTCAAGGTGACAAGTGTCATCTACCACTTCAAATGACCATGATGAGCGGCACCCAATAGCATAATTTCCCTCAGCCAGCCTATCGCCCACTTCAAGGATAAGTTGTAAGGTACGTGGTAGCCTACTGCTACCTGAATGAAAACTTCTCTCATTGTTGCTGAGAGATTGTGAAGATGCAACACGTGTCTAATGGGCCAAGGTCCTTGTAATGGAGGGAAAACTACATCAGCCAGGTTCGAAAGATGCATGGCAGCATTTTGCTGCCCGCGGCTGCTCACTTCCTTACTGGATTGAAATATTTGTGATCCGCCACCAAATAGCATGATATAAGACCCTCCAACATTCTTTAGAAATAATGGCCCCGCAGAAGTCTTTCGCAACCCGAAGAGACTTAAGGAAAAAAGAAATAATAAAAAAAACCTCCGCAAGTGAGACACGTGGGCGCCTAGCGCAGCTCCTCAGGACCCGAAAGGGAAGTTGTTTCTCGAAGTTGCGAAGAGAAGATTCACAAAGTGGTAGATCAAAACTTAATGGAAAGTTGGATAAACTCGGCGATGCATAGGTCGGCGCACACACAATACAAAAGAAACCCGAAGGGAGCTGCTGAAATGTTTATTTTAACATTAACCAATTTCAAAACCTCTATCAGTGTTGACATGGATTTCCTAACCTCATATTTTTCTAATCAAGTTATACCTTTTCCTTTGTTAAAATATAAATCACTCTATCGCCTAGGTATGGCCCCCTCTTTAAAAAAACTTATTGTGCATGTGAAAATTTCTTAAGTTGTTTGTTCATCACACCATCCCTTGGCATCATATTTTGGTTACTGACGGCATGGAGTGATGATTCTAATGTGTGATGTTCAATTATCAATGGCTCACAATAAATGATGGAGATCTAATGGTCATCACAATGTTCCTATGTATCACATTTGTGTTTGCTGGGAGTATATAGCTTTTTGTAATGTGTGATGGCTAACTTCATCGCATGACTCCTTCACATTGCAAATTGAGCTCATGAGTGTCTCAAGCAAAGCGTGATGTGCATTAACAATCTAGATCCAGACACGTGGTGGCATCTTCTTTCATTGCTCAACTCTAAGGCACTGTAGTTATGGTTCAAATACACATCAAGGGAGATACGATGTACGGTGAGTGATGGGAAAGCATATGCTAAGAGAATATTCCATGAAGATAGGTGTCCACTTCCTATTATATCACATGATGTCTTTGCATCACATTTTTTCTCTACAAAACTTGAGGCCTCTTTGTGATGCATGATGGCGAGATCGGATGACAAAAAGTAAACAAAACAATCTAATGATCAGCGCATGCTTTCTTCACATTAATATTGTGAAGCAAGGGGATTGAATCAAATTTGCAACATACGATGAAGGTGATGATGAGTCCAGGTTTGGAGATGTGATGGGGAAATATTATGAAAAATTTATAGGCTGGCAGGTGGCATGTTCTGGTTGCATCGCACAGGTGATTCACATCATAGTGGTGAATTACGTTGTGCTAGGGTTAGTTGTGATGGTCTAATGTGATGCGATGGAGATCAATGGTTGATTTTTAAAAGAGATATGATCAACGAACACATTTTAAATTCATTTTGGGGACTCAATCTTGGGCACACATCTAAGATCTATTGACAATGATTTTACTTGCAGTAAACAGATCGAATAAAATCTCCACAGACAAGATTGCGAAGAGCCTATCCTTCTTGGCTAAGAATTACAAACATTTCACATAAAACTTCATTTCATCATCAAACAACATCATGAAATTGAAAGATTCAACATAATATTTCATGAACATCAAAAATTATTTACTATCACTTAAGTAGATTTAGCATTAAGAATTTAATAATTTCATGGAAAATAAAAGATTTTCAACAAAATTATTTCCATTCACTTATATTTTTTGGAACATTTTCAAAAATATTAAACATCTATTCTAAAGAAAAATATAAAAATACTGAAAAATAAAAGTTTCTATCAATTATTCTCCATGGATGCCCCAAAGAATTAATCGAAATAGAGAAAACCACTTTATATTTCACCAAATTTCTTCACAACTATGTATAAAATAGTGCAAGCTTTTAAAGAGAGAGGGTTTTGTTTATGGACACTGAGTAGGTTTTGTATGCACCCTTAAACAATGCAACATACAGTCTTGTTCAGCTGAACTTATAAAACAAACTAAAAAAGATACCTAGATAGGTAGCTATCCATAAAGCTCTAATATCAATTAATGTCTACGTGCATACAAAGTTTTATGCCGGAATGGTTCAGAAAACAAGAAAAAGGAACAAAACTTAAAAGAAGTTTTTGCTCCTCCAACATCCACAAATTTTGAACTTAAAATAAAAATGTGGGAGGAGATGGCCTTTTATAGAAACAAGGCACCCAAAAGTTCAACTTAAAAGTTTATCCAGAGAATCAGAAACAACAAATTAAAATGTGTCATGTGGCATGTGCCAACTATCATCAAGAACATTCAAGAATAATTCAAAGCTTTGACTTTGTACGTAGCAACACTTTTCTTCATACTTCAGCATGAACACTTTATCTCCATCCAGGCTACCAACTTCTTTTCAAAATACCAGAATGAGGAACACCTACCAGGACCAGGATCAACTTGCAGATTTAAAAAAAATTAAAACAACAAATGAACTCCATTATATTTCTAGTATCTGGTATCTGGTTCTTTCCATGTTCTCTTATGACTCAAGTTCTGGAATCCTTCCTTCTTTCTTTAATTGGTACTCTTGGAAATCCCTTAATACTTGATGTATGCGCTCTTTTGAAATCCTCCGTATCGCTCTCCAAGTGAGCTTGAGCCTGGTATATTCTTTAGTTACTTGAAGTATGATGTCATTTTTCTATACTTTGCTTGTTTCATATTTGACTATAACATTTTTGCACTATATTATTTCATCAATAACCTCTCATGTCGAAAATTGAACAAGATCTTTATTTATCCTTTCTATCCATTCCTTGAAATCTTTGACTTCCTTTCCCTTCTATCCTAATGTTTGAGGATCAAAACCTTGACGTGTCAATATTTCAATAAATTCTTGATTCTCACTAATCAGTCTTCTGCGCTCAATAGTGACTCTTTCAAATCCTTCAATGCATTGTATTATCATGTCACCTTCCCATTTCAATTGTTTCTTCCATTTTCCTGGCAATGAGACTTCATGTTCTGATATTTCATTATTCTGTATTAACTCTTAGATGTCTGACTGTATGAGAATTTCAATATTTCTCCTTTCATCTATGACCTATTCTTCGAAAAATTTACATTCATCTTCAAATCTTTTCAATTTCTCTGAATGATGATATGCTTCATTGTACTTTCTTATTGCATCTATAATAAATTCATCTCCTTTCTTTACCCATTATTCAATCCATTCTTCAAATATATTCATCTTATGATGAACTGCAACAATGGCATCCACTTGCTCTTGTGACATCAATACTAGATGTTGGGGCAGTTCAACTTGTTCTCGACTAGATAAAGTCAATGACTTGATAAAGTGTTCCAAGGTAGCAACCCATTCCTTCAATTCTCTTTTCTTTTGTTTATATTTCTATACTCTGGCAATAGTAGCATATAAATTTACTTTTATTTCATCTAATTCTTGTTGCCAAGATGAGTTTCCAAGATTAACACTTGTAATATTATACTCCTTAGGCATTTTCTCATGTCTATCTTTATCAATTGTTAGAGTGGCTATCTAAATATTTATATTGCCATTTGTATTCCTCTATATGACATGCATTCTCTTCGCTCTGTGCCTAGGTTTAGGAGTACTTCTTGTATAAAATTATTGAGATTTAGAGGTAATATTTCCACTTCCATTGGAGAAGCTAATTCCCTGATTAACCAATCAAGTGTATCATCATCTTGTTGTACCTCTGTAACCTTTTCTTGTCTCTGTTTATTGCTTGATTCAGGAACTTCCTCTCTTTGACTTGCTATATTTTCTCAAATGGGTATTTCTTTAGCAATATCCGATATAGATTTGGGATTAACAAGGTCTGACACTGCCTCCTCTATTTGGAGACTTATATTTTTCTGTGTATCCAAATTTTCAAATTCATCTCTCTAAACATTATCTTCTTCATTTACTGCTACACTAGGATTCTCTTCATTTTCAGTTCCATCTCCTACAAACTGTGTAGCTTCTTCTTCTAGAATTTCAATTTCAATTTCAGTTTCAACATGGCCTTTATCTGATTCTTCAAAGACCTACGAATGTTCATTAACATTTTGAACATTCCCAAGAGAAGGTTGGGAATCAAGAGTTGTTGGATGCTATGGATGTGTTGTTGATATGTGGTTGCCATTGATGTCAACACTATTAGCATTTGGTGTATTAGAGGATGTATATGTCGAGGATATTGAGAAATTTGTAAGAGAAAGTGTTCTAGGTTCCCAATGGAACTATACAAGTCATGAAGGCATCTTATTCTTTACATTGAATTTCAGTTGTTATGGACTAAAGGGTTTTTTTCAGAGTGTATCTAGATCAACTACCAGAAGTTTCAGAGGTCTATGTATAGATTTGATCATGTTGTGGTCTGATAGTGTTTCTGTGGTCTCTGTTAGTGTTCCTAAGTGAATTTTGTGTGATTATATAAATCTTAGTTGTTACAGATGTTTCTCTATTGTTTCTTGGTGTTCTTGGATGTTTCTAGATTGTTCTCTATCTTTGTGGTATGTCCACATTGATTAGTGTGCTTGTGGTAAAAAAAAATTCCTATGTATGTTCATTTCTCTTGTTCTTGGATGACATGTTGGTGGTAGTGTATTGTGGATCTTCAAGGTGAAATTAATTGAATTATTTTTGTGTTGGAGATATTAATTTGGGTCCCTACTATGTTGTGGCCGACCTTGGTGGATTCACATTGAAAATTTATTTGTAAATTTGGGCCGACATTGAAACTATGTTTTATTTTCCTAGTCGACTAAGTTATTGATGAAATCTCATGTAGCGGATATATAAGAGCGACTGTTTCATTGGTGTAGTGTGTTGAAAAGGTGTTGAGTGTGCTCTTATGTGTGTATGTGTGAATATCATTTGATTATAGAGCAGAGTGTGAAGAAGATTAGGTGAAGTGTGAAGTAGTTTGTGAAGGATTTTTCTATGCTTAATTGGAACTATAATCAGGCTTGTGGAGAATCCATTCTCTTAGTTCATACTCTTTAGATTTTAATCCTATTATGTATTGTTGGGCAGTGATCCCCTTCTGTAATTGAGCAGTGAGCTCTAGGCAGTGTGCCTGAATGCATGTGCATTCCCCTTTATTGATTTCATTATACTTTTAACAGGGTATAATCTTGTGGACTAACATCCACCATGGTTTTTCCCCTAACAGGGTTTCCATTTAAAAAATCCTGGCGTTCTTTGTCTCTCTCATGTGTTAATTGCTTATTCATCAAATCTGAGACTAAGTTAAGTAAAGTTTGAAAAAATTTATTATTCTATGACAACTAATTCACTCCCCCTCTCAGTTATCTATCCTCATTTTTCCAACAATTGGTATCAGAGTAGGTTCATCTAAAGAAGTCTAAAAGCTTGAGGTGATCTAAGATGGCAACATTCAAGAAGGACAGTCCAAGATTCGATGGAACTAACTACTCATTGTGGAAAGTCAGGATGAAATGTCACCTAAGGTGTATTGGTGAAGAATACTAGAAGATTACAAAATATTCATATGTTATTCCTCAGAATGTTCCCTCCACTAGTAATGAGATCAAAGATGTTGAAAGTAATATCAGGGCTATTGAAGCTTTGGTGAGTGCCCTGACAAATTTAGAGATGGCTAATGTGGTAGGACTGCAAACAGCTCATGAGATTTGGAAGAAGCTAGAAAATTTGTATGAAGGAGATGCACAGGTGAAGATGGCTAAGCTATAGAGTCTAAAAGGAAAGCATGAGAATTTGAAGATGTGTGAAGATGAAAATATCACCTCTTTTATGCAAAGAGTAAATGAAATGGTGATGGGTATTACATGTGCTAGTGGTTCTCTAGATGAGGATGAAATTGTGGCTAAGATACTTAGATCCTTTCCTCCCTCCTACAAAGTGAAGGCTCATGCTATTGAAGAGCTCATATCAATAACAAAGATGTCAAGAGACACATTGGTTGGTAAGCTTGTTACTTTTGAATTAAGTGAATTTGGTGAATATGTTCTGAAGACTAAATCTGCATCCAAGGCTACTGTATCTAGAAGTAACAAGCAAAGATATGGTTTGGGAGAATGTTCCAAAAAGATATCCAATTATGATGAAGAACTAAAGGAGCTTGAAGAAAAAGAAAGAGAGGTAGAAGAATTGGAAGCACTGATGTAAAGAAAGAAGGCAGAGGGAAAGGTAAGTATGAAGGAGTGTTACATATTAAGTGTTTTTCATGCAGTAAAATAGGTCATTTTGCATCAATATGTCCTAAAAGGGTTCCTAGAACTAAGCCTAACAAGTCTAGATTCCAAAAGAAATGTTACTTTGTTGAAGGAGTGACTGATGATGAGTCTAATAAAGATACTAGAAATGAAGATGAATGGGTTTTCATTTCTACCATTGAAAATAGTCTTGTGGCTACTAAATCTACTAAAGATGAGAAAGATATTGCAGCCCGAGTTGAAGAAAAGGATGAGTGGGTTATTGACAATGGATTCTCACATCATATGACTGGTGATAAAAACAAATTTGTAAGTCTAGAGAAATATGATGGTGGTATTGTAAGATTTGGAGACAACAATGTTGGTGTGATTCATGGTAGAGGTTCTATTTGTTTTGGTGGTAAGGATAACACTGATGATGCTCTTTATGTTGAAGGATTGAAGCACAATCTTTTGAGTTTTGGATAGATGGTGGGAAAAGGATATGATCTACAATTCAAAAATGGAAGATGCAAGATACGTGGAAGTTCTAGCAATATGATTGCTACTGGTAAACAGACAAAAGGTAATATTTTTCACCTAAATACTACTAGTGGGAGTTGTTTAATTGCTCAAGTAGATGAAAGCTAGTTGTGGCATAGAAGGTTGTGTCATGTAAACTTTGATAACATTGTCAAGGTAAGTTCCACTCAAGCAGTAAGAGATCTACCTAAGTTAGTGAAGCCTGGTAACACAATTTGCAAGGAATGTCAGATGGGTAAACAGACTAGAGTCTCCTTCCAGAGCAAATAGTTTCATTCAAATGATTTGCTGGAGCTGCTACATATTGACCTCTATGGTCCCTCTAGAACCAGAAGTATTTATGGAGAAAGTTACTTTATGTTAATTATTGATGATTATTCTAGAATGATATGGGTTTCCTTTTTAAGACAAAAATGTGAAGCATTGGAAAAGTTTAAAAGTTTCAAGGCTATGGCAGAGAATGAGAAAGGTCTGAAAATAAAGTTTATGAGATCTAATAGAGGTGGTGAGTTCACTTCTAGGGAGTTCAACTCTTTTTGTGAAGAACATGGAATTAGAAGACAGTTATCTGCTCCCCGAACCCCTCAACGGAATGGAGTTGCAGAAAGAAAGAATAGAACAATTTTGGATGTTGCTAGAACAATGATCTTAGAAAGAAATGTGCCCCATAGCTATTGGAGTGAAGCTGTAAGAACTATTTTGTATACTTTAAACAGGGTAAATGTAAATGGAAATTTTGGTAATACCCCCTTTAAGCTATGGTTTGGTTACAAACCTACTGTTAAGTATTTCAAGATCTTTGGAAGAAAATGTTGTATCAAGAGAGATGATGATATAGGTAAATTTGATACAAGAAGTGATGAAGGAATATTTTTAGGTTATTCTACCAAGAGAAAGGCCTACTGATGCTATAACAGAAGACTGAGAAATATGGTTGAGAGTGCAAATGTCAGAGTTGAGGATTCTATCAAATCATCAAGATATTGTGGATATGATTCTGATGAAGACAATACAAACAAAGGGAAGAATGTCCAGACACAGAATCAACTTCAAATTGTGCCATATGTTCCATATGTTCTAGTTGTTCTGGTAAAACAACCTCAATTCATTTTGGTAAGTCGAGGTAGTCAGGAAGTAGAGACAAGTGCAAATATAGAAGGAAGATCAGCAGAATCAGAAGTTCATGAAAATTCCAAAACTCCAAGGTATGTAAAGTTAAACCATTCTGAAAGCCAAATTATAGGAGATAAAAATAAAGGAGTGCAAATTGGAAGGAAGATTGTAGAAGAATACTGCCTAATTTCCAAGATTGAACCTAAAAATGTCACTAAAGCCTATCAAGATGAACACTAGATGGAAGCTATGAAGGAAGAGCTAACACAAATTGAAAAGAATGACACATGGATACTAGTTCCCAGTCCTAAAGAAAAAAATGCAATTGGTACTAAATGGGTGTTTCAGAACAAGCTGAATGAACAAGGTGAAGTGGTCCAAAACAAAGCAAGACTGGTATGTAAAGGGTATTCTCAGATGGAAGGTGTTGATTTTGAAGAAAATTTTTCCCCTGTTGCTAGAATCGAAGCTGTTAGATTATTTATTACTTATGTTGCATACAAGGACTACAAATTCTATCAGATGGATGTGAATTCAGCATTTCTGAATGGAGAACTAGAAGAAGTATATATTTAATAGTCGAATGGATTTCAACTAACTGACAAGTAAGATATGGTCTGCCACTTGGAGAAAGTTATATATGGACTCAAGCAAGCCCCTAGAGCCTGGTATGCTAGATTGGACAAATACTTATTGAAGCTTGGATTCACTAAAGGTACTATTGATAACAACTTATATTTAAAATTGGATCATGATAAAGAATTAATTATAGAAGTCTTTGTTGATGACATCATTTTTAGAGAAGATGGCAATTTATGTATGAATTTTGCTGATGAGATGAAGGATGAATTTGATATGAGTATGATTGGAGAGATGAAGTTCTTTCTAGGATTACAAGTGACCTAGTTAGACAAGGAGATATTTATATCCCAATCCAAATATGTGAGAGAGCTACTGAAGAAATTTGGGATGGAAGATTCAAAGCCTGTTGGTACTCCCATGGTGAATGGATGTAATCTAACACAGAATGATGATTCTCCCAAAGAAAATCAAACTAGAGACAGGTCAATGATCAATGGATTACTTTATTTAACTCAGACTAGACCAGATATTATGAATGTTGTATGCATGGTTGCCAAATTTTAGGCTGATCCAAAAGAATCACATGTAGATGTTGTTAAGAGGATCTTCAGATATCTAAAAGGAATAGATGACTTTGGGCTTTGGTATCCCAAAGATGATGATCTCACTTTGAGTGCATATACTGGTGCAGATTGGGTTGGTGATGTAGATGACAGAAAATTACTAGTGGTGGTTCTTTCCTCCTAGGGAAGAAGTTGGTGTCCTGGTTGAGCAAAAAATAGAATTCCATTTTTCTATCTACTATTGAAGTAGAATATATTACTGCTGCAAACAATTGTACTCAAGTAATATAGATGAAACAAATGTTGAAAGATATCAGGGTGATATATGAAGAGCCTATTGCCATATACTATGACAATTCAAATGTAATAAATATTTCAAAGAATCTGGTACTACACTCTAAGACCAAGCATATATCAATCAAGTTTCATTTCTTGAGAGAGAAAGAGAATGAGAAAGAAGTCAGATTGGAATATGTGCCTACTAAAGAGTAGATTGCAGACATCTTTACTAAACCATTACCGAAGGATACTTTTGAGTATCTCATAGGAATGCTAGGGGTAATTACCCCTCCTGATGAGAACTAAGAAGATGCATTTACTTGCATCAATCTGTGACCTACATTACTATATTCTAATCCAGATTGATGTTTCCATGGCTGCTACTCAGGGGGAGTAGTTAGATGTGCAGATATGTGGTTTAGAGTGTGTACATGGAAAGGTCATGGTTACCTTTTCCATTGATGCCAAAGGGGGAGAAGTGAAATGTGAAAAATAATTTTAAGGGTTGAAGAGAAATTGAGGAGAAGAGTCAGAACCAAAGGGAAAACAAGTGTGTTGGGTTGATGGTATTTTTCGCATCATGTGTTTCCATCAATGCCAAAGGGGGAGATTGTTGGATGTTTTGGATGTGTTGCTAATATGTGGTTGTCATTGGTTTCAACACCATTAGAATTTTGTGTATTAGAGGTTGTATATGTCGAGGATATTAAGAAAATTGTAAAACAAAGTGTTCCAGGTTCCCAGTGGAACTGTACAGGTCATGAAGGAATCATGTTCTTTACATTGATGTTCAGCTACTATAGACTAAAGGGTTTTCTATAGAGTGTATCTAGATCATCTACTAGAAGTTTCAGAGGTCCACATATAGATTTGATCATGTTGTGGTCTGACAGTGTTTTTGTGGTCTCTGTTAGTGTTCCTGAGTGAATTTTGTGTGATTCTGGAAATATCAGTTGTTGTGGATTTTTATCTATTGTTTCTTGGTGTTCTTGGATGTTTCTAGATCATGCTCTATCTTTGTGGTATGTCCACATTGATCGGTGTGCTCGTGGTCAGAAATTTTTCCTGCATATGTTCATTTTTCTTGTTCTTCGCCGACATGTTGGTGGTAGCGTGTTGTGGATCTTCGAGGTGAAATTAATTGAAGCCTTTTTTGTTGGAGATATTAATTTGGGTCCCCACTATGTTGTGGCCGACCTTGGTGGATTCACATTGAAAATGTATTTGTAAATTTGGGCCAACATTGAAAATATGTTTTATTTTCCTGGCCGACTAAGTTATTGATGAAATCTCATGTAGCGGATATATAAGAGTGATTGTTTCATTGGTGTAGTGTGTTGAAAAGGTGTTGAGTGTTCTCTTATGTGAGTATGTGTAAATATCATTTAATTACAGAGCAAAGTGTGAAGAAGGTCTAGTGAAGTGCGAAGTAGTTTGTGAAGGAGTTTTTTGTGCTTAATTAGAACTATAATCAGGCTTGTGGAGAATCTATTCTCTCAGTTCATACCCTCCAAATTTTAATCCTATTTTGTATTGTTGGGCAGTGAGCCCCTTCTATAATTGAGCAATGAGCTCTAGGAAATGTGCCTGAATGTATGTGCATTCCCATTTATTTATTTCATTATACTTTTAAAAGGCTATAATCTTGTGCACTAACATCCACCATGGTTTTTCCCCTAACAGGGTTTCCACGTAAAAAAATCTTTGTGTTCTCTATCTCTCTAATGTGTTAATGGCTTATGGTTAATTTCTTATTCATCATATCTAAAATTAAGTTAAGTTTGAAAAAATTTATTATTCTGTGACAACTGATTCACCCCCCCTCTTAGTTGTCTGTTCTCATTTTTCCAACAAGAGTATCTTTAACAACTCTTTCATCAATAGGATTTTTCTCTACATTTTCCCATGTTTACATTTCAAGTACACTAGGGTTTCCTACCTCTGAGGTGAGCATTCCTTGAATAAATTCTTCTTCTTCAATATTTATGGGGTTAGAGCTCACATCCTGAATTTCTTCTACCACTAGGTGTACCATGGGTTTGTCTTTAGACTTCTTTTCTTGCACTTTCTCCCACATAGCACCCCATTTATCTACTTGTTCCTTAATTTTGGATTCATCTTCTTAGGAAATTTCCTCTAAAGCTATAGGATTCCTACTCAATTCTTGCTTCATACTAGCCATATTAACAGAAGGGGGAGAGGTGAATAATATTGCAGCTCTTTGAGATACAAACCTAGTTTGCATACCAACATTCCATGTTTCTCTTGTTCCTTCATCAATAGTTACTCTTGTTCTGGGGCTAGCTATAGAGGAAGATGCACCTTTAGATCTCACTTTTGATTTATCTTTACCTATCTCTGAATCTTTCTGTTTATCTGATAATTTTATGGGAACTTCCTGTCTTATTGCTTTAGGGGTTCTTTCTTCAATTCTAACACCTAGAGTAACCTTACTAGACTTTATTTTCTTCTTGGTAGGCTCTGCACTTTCAAAAGAAGTTTTATCTCTTTGTTTTCTTCTTTTATCTTCTAAGAAGATGGGTTCAATTCCTCTTTATCTCAAAATTTTGCAAAAATCATTAATCTAGTGTTGATTATACCTTAGGACTAGCCTAGTAAATTCATCAATTGATGTCATGTCTTCATCATCAACACCTAGGTCTGGAATGGGTTCATCATATACCCTATCATCATTGTAAAATTGGTTCAACACCTGACCATCATCTTCTTCCAATTGGTCTGGGATGTCATAGAGCTTGAGCATTCAAGCAAATCCTAAAGTCATTCTTTCATACCTTCTTCTTCTTACCATGTGCTCATCTTCACAGTTAAGCCAATAATCTTCTCAATGAGGCACATGAGCATGAAAACCAACTATATTTTTAGCAATATTTTCTTCAATATCATAGTACACTCTCTAGAGTGGAAATTCTTCAAAATGGTAGGTCCTCAATTCTTCTTCACATAAATCAGTTACTCTAATTGACCTACACTCTTAATTTCCTATTGTGATGGAAAAATTAAAAGAGGCATTTTTGCGAGCATGGCTATAAAGAGCTTGAGATGGTTTTAACTATCTCACTAATTCCAACAAAATAATTGTATATGTAGGATACTTGGGTAGCATGAATGAGTGTCCATCAAATCCCGCCACTCTAATGTAAGAGTAAGTTGGGAACTGTATGTACCAACCTCCCATAGGCCAAATGGTACTTTGTGCTTCCAGGGATAGTCTCTTAGATTTATCACCTTCCATTGTCCTCACCAGTTTCATGGAGAACAAATCATTAACTTTTTTTAATCATCTTTATACCCTTGAATAGTGATTTGGGGTAAATGTGCATATATCAAACTATTGCCAACTTGCATGCCTAGAGTACCAATCTGTTTTAATCCTTGTTTACTAGCTCTCATAGCACAGGAGTAAATAGCATATGATAACATGTAGAAGCATCTGGTTTTTGGGAATGTAGTAATTTGTTCATGTAGTATGTCACTTATCAATTTTCCCTAGTGCAAATCCACAAGACCTTCTATCATGCAGGATATTATCATGAACATCCAGGGTTCGAATTTGCTTGCATCTCTCAAACCAACTACTTTGCTCAGCAAAGTTATAATTTCTTTCATTTCTTGTTTAAACATAGACCTCTGAATTACCTTGGTCTGTAGTGTGGTTGGTTGTTGGCACCATTAGGTACTCATAATTTCTCTATTACGCTCCTCAGCACTCTGATATGTCTTGGCCTTGGCTTTCAGGTTGACATTGAGCATCTGTGAGTAGGAGGGGAGACCAAATGTATACATGATTCCTTTTTGAGATAAGTTTACATAAATTCTTCCCTCTTTCTCAACAATCCTTTTGGCTAGGTTGTAATAGTTTATGCATTGCATAACTAATTTAGGAGCTTCCATTGATGGTGGAAACCCTCCTGCAGGAAGTAAACCATTTGATATGACATTTTTGGTACATTGGGTAGCATTTTCTTACAATAATCATGAATGGATTTCAATGTCAGAAGACCATCCCATGTGGGTATCTATAACCACTACATTAATGGGTATTGATTGTGAATTGCAGTACTTGAATTCATCTTCTACTCTTGTATCAGAAGTGCTCATTTTGGATATAATATGCTCTGCAAATTTTAGAATATTTGTCTTGTGTGCGAGTTAGGGTTAAATTTAACCAAAACTTCCATTTCATAAAATTTTCAATTCATTTTTTGATTAAATTTAACAACTCAGAGAAAAATTAATATTTCAATTTCAAAATGAGAAAATACCATTATCAAAATTTTCTAGCTTGAGAAACTCTTATCAAAGTATCAGTTATTCAAAACATACCTGGTTCCGGTTAAAAATGGTGATTCTTCAGGATGCAAATTCAAAACCCTTGGTAGTTGTGACTTAGTTTCTCAAAATTTTACCTCTCTTTGCGTGCCAATATCACTTCATGAATTCAATGTCTTTAGCAAATTTTCAATATGACACGAAGTGGAGGGTTGTAAAAGAAATTGCATGTTTGAGGTGGTGCAAAGTACATAGGTAGTTTTCCACCTTCATCAATTACCTATTATTTCACATTAATTCCTAGAATAAAGGTGCAATCATTACAGATTATGGTTTAAATCATGAACACCTAGATTTTTGTGTTGGCTCACTATTTGAGAAGAAAGATGACACAATGATTATACGTGGCAATTATATGTCACACTAATTCTTTGCAAGGTATATGTCATTAAATATATGTCATTGATTGATGATCACTAGGGTTGAAGCTTTTGGTACTGCTTTTGAAAGGATAAAACAACACTAGAATCCAGGAAATACTTTTTTAGGAAAGAGAAAACTAGAACAAGAGAAAGATCGAAAACTGAAACTGAAAAATAAACTTGATGAAATTTCAAAGTAGAATTTTTGGTTTTTGAATTTTACATAAAGAAACAATAAAGCACTAGACTCTAATAAAAGAGGAGATTACCGAGATTAGAAAATTTGATCAATGAAATATCGGGTGAAGCTAGAATCTTTTGAAGATACAAACTCTTTTGGCTCAATGCAAGATTCTAGGATTCTAGTTTCTAGTAACAGACTAAGCATTAAGAACATACCGAAACACCAAAATTGAGAAAAAAAAAGGTTATAATACAAAGAGGCCAAGTAAAAATGAGAGAGAAAAACCAGCAACCAGTCGAGCATCAAAACAATGTCGAAGCGAGAAAAAAAACAACAAAACAAAAAGGGAAAAGAAAAGAAAAAGGGGCTCCACATTTTTCCAAGGGGAAAAATGGGGCATGTTGTGAGACCACACAACAAGATCCAATGGTAAAAATTCAAATGTCAATAGCTAGACACGTTGAGTTTCACGAGTCCAGCCTGGAGTAATGGCGGATCTAATTTTCAAGAACCACTGGTGATATGGATCAACTCTCATTGTTGTAGGGTCTGGGTTGTCCAATATTCCATTCCCTATTAAATACTAGGGAAATTCCCATGCCTCTTCAATTCTAAGATGACACTCCCTTCTATACAGATCAGATTTTATGGGGGATTTCATGGATTTCCTCTACTTTGCATTTATAGGGAATTTAATGTAGAGGTATGGCATGCACATCATAGCCTTCAAGGGTTGTCCTAGAGCATTATCTTCATGATTTTGTCACTATAACTTGTTTGGTGGGGTGATATCCTTCTTGTTTTCTAACCCTAGGAAGGGTTAGGGTTTTTTAGGTGAGTTAATCTTAATTATGCCTGAGCTATAAAGGAAATATTTGTATCATTTTGAACAGTTCTTCCCTAGATTTTCTCTAGTAGAATTATGTTATTTTAGCATTATTTACAACTGTAAGATTAGCTTATGCCTCTCTATTAATAAAATTAATACCTTCACCTCTTCTCCATGCTTACATTCTATGTAACATCTGATACCTCCTTACATGTATGAGTTTTTTATCACTTTTATAGGTTATATGATTGTGTTAATCTATTGTGGGTGTCAATTGTGGATAATATTCATCCCTTTTGATATATTTTAAGCCCTAACCTCCATGTTCCCTCACAGAATTGGTAAAATAGAGATCTATGTGAGCTTCACTAGTGATTCTATTAATTCTCTAAGCAATCACAAGCAAGAAGAAACACTTTATTAGAACTAAAAAAATCTCACATTTTTCTAGCCTTCACCCACCGGTCTCCCATGTACTACAACAATTTATCACACCTTAATTTTATGAATAATACAAATTATTGAAATTTGTGTGACAAGATCCATTTCACAACCCATATTAACCAATAATCTCATTAATTTATCCTTTGACACATAAGAATTCCTCTAGTCATTGTTCAACAAGACCTTCAAAGGAAATCATTCCATATCAGGAAGATCATGTGTTTTCCTTTCCAATCAGCAAGTCATAGCTTTTCAATTTGAACATTTTCTACATATTGGGAGGAGGTGAATCAAGTCACATTGATCAAATACCCCAAAGACTACATGTGTGCAAAATTGGAAAGATAATGCATGTCATTTTACTAATGAAGACTTATCGGAAAGAGTAAGGTAATTAGAATGAAGTATTCAAATCATGTCGAGCTCATGAGTCATTCTAATGGATCCCTCATCAGAAAGAAACACATATTCTTTCACCAATGAAGAAAGAGAATGACTATTAGAGAGACATATACAATCAAAGTGAGTTCCTTAGATCTCTTTGACCACATGGGTTACATCGATGAAGTGGTTTCGGGGAGAGTCTCACCGACCTATCCAAATAAATGAAGTAATAGAGGAAACATGTCGGGGAGACCAAGTACATCAGCAGATAATTTTATTCTATTAGAAATGGTTCATGTCAACTCAATGGTAACATAAATTAAACACAATTTTACAAAAGGACTCTAGGCAATGATCAAAAGGGTCTAGACCACCTTGACATCAAGAAAACTCCACATTTTCTCACTAAAGTAATAAAAGTTGAAATCTAAGAAAAGGGGCAGTTGTATAGTATTAGCAAGATTATTTGGTTGTCTTCTCGACTAAGTATGAGAATTAAAGGGTCACTTTACATCGAAAAGACATTCAGTTATGTCTTGGCGATCTATTGTGAATGTATAAACAAAGGTGGCAACAAGTTAGATACATAGATCAGCCTAAGACAAGAAAAATGTTTCACCAATGTAGTTTTTCATGTCGTTCTGACATTACAAAATTCAAAAAACCTGTTGCATTCATTCTCAAAGATGGACATTAATGTCCGCATGAATGAACATTATGTAAATATTCTCTGATTGATAGGAGAATAAACCAAAAGAATTTCTAGAAGTTTCAGTGGAAAGGACGGGAGATCGAACGAGACTCAAAGAATTCAGTGCTACCATAAATTCACAAGTAAGAATACGAAGTCCGTATAACTAGTAAATTATAGTTCAAATTTTGTCACCTTAGGGGATTAAAATGGAAAGTTCAAGTTCTACAAAAACAAAGAGTAGGAAGCAGCAGGGCGAGACTAGCCAACCCAAAAGTAAAAAATAGAAAACTGAAATAGAGGTGGAATCCAAAACAAAAGAACAAAAGTTGAACCAGGACATTATTGATCAATTGCCCAGTTTAGGGCCAAAATATAGAAGGTGTGCACAATTATGGGCCGATGTAGAAAGTTTTGAAGATAAATTCAAACATATAGGAGATGTGTAGACTCCTATTAGAGGATATGAGTTGTTCATGTTCCACTATTGTCAGAAAAATAGGTTTGAACCAGTGTGCAATCCTTGGAATTTCAATTTGGGAAAACTGGTTGTTCCAAATGTATTTGTGAATGTAGAACTCATGAAACTTTTGGCTAAGCATTACAACCCAGACCTTAAAGCTATCTGTAACTTGCAAGGTGAACCCTTCATACATGTTTCCAAGACTGCACTTTGTGAAGTTTTTAACCTAAGTGACACATGTGAAGAGCCGATTGTACATAAGGATTTGGAAAAGGAGTATTGGATAATGGAAACAACTTATAAAGGATGGAGACCTTTTTCCACTTGAAGACAATGATGGGCCTCCTTTTCATGTTGATTTGTTTGAACCCTACCTAAAACACACATATTTCTCAGTGTGTCAAGTATTGGGAAATGAAACCTATGAATTCATGTCTATAGGGCCAATGGTGATTGCAACAGATATACAATTCCACAATGCAAGGCCTTTTGATTATGCCTCACACATTTCTAAAGGGATAGATTCATGGTTAATGGCCATCAAGAATGGATCTCTTACACTGCATTTCAAACACTATTCCCCTCTAATGCACATAATATTGTACCATGGTCAGGAGTTGGGAATGTGGCCAGAGGAACTAATAATTACACAATTTGATAAGGAAGATCAATCACTCCCAATGCAATTATGGACTACTATTTGGGACAGCAGGTTTATCAACTCCAGCTATGTTTATTTTGAAGAATATTTTGTCAAGATACTATATAGGTTTTTTAACCACCCATGTGATTATTCATTGGCTGATGAGATTAAAAGATTTCTAAGGCCCAAATATTTCAATGGCCCTACAGTTGTTGGTCATAATTGTGGAAATTGGTATTGTTATGTTGATGCCACCATGATTAGGGTATATGATTTTGAAGATACACCTTTCCTTTTACCAAAAACTGTGCCAAATAGGATTGCATATTTGGAGATTGTCAGAAAAATGGATTATTCAAATGTTATGAACTTTAGTGCCTATGAGAAATAGTCATTCATGCCAAGTACATTGTGCTTTGGAGACTTTATTGTGTTGTCAAAGGAAGGGTATGATCTTATTTTAGATAAGTTATCACATTTCAATATGAAGAAGGTTGCACCAAGAATGGGATTTGATCCTAAGAGTTATATTTATTTTTCCAGAAAGAAAGCAAACTTGGGTGGATATGTTCATATACCCTATCCACATAATGATATAATCAGGAACATGGAAGAAAGGGAGGTTGAATTTTCCATTGATAACTATAATAGAGAAGTTGAATAGAGGATAAAAGAAATACAAGAAGCAGAGATGTTATCCTCTGGTGAGGAATCTTCTGATGAAAGAGAACCCCAAGGTCAAACTAACAAAAACTCTAAACTTGGAATTGAGGAGTATCAACCTCCCAATAGAGAACAAGAAGTTGAAGAAGCATCTGATACAAATACTAGGCAGTTATCCTATAAATATTTTGTTCCTAATGATCATTTTATAAGGTCTCCTAAATTTAGATCTTCTTGTACAAGAAAAAAGGGAAAGCAATATTGGAATATGTCACAGATATCACACCTAGCAATAAAGCCCAATTGTTGAACACTTTGAAATTAGATGTGGAGAATGAGATGAAGGATATGACTTCAGAGAGAGGAAGAAAATTGTTAGAGGAGTCTGGTGTGATGATTTTTCCTAGTCTAGATTTGAATTCAGCTCTTGTTTTTTATATTTTTTTGCATGATAATGGTGTTAAGCATAAACTCAGTCCAGAGGGGGTGATAGAGGTATACACCAGATCAAGTTATAACCTTGATGAGAACTCTCTCATGATTTGGGCCATGTATCCCCCACATAATAAATCTATGATTATTGATATTGAGAAGGAATTTGGCCATGTGATGACACTAAAAGTAGGGGAAGCTAATCATGTGGCAACATCTGACATTAGAATTAATGTTGCCAAGTTGAATAAAGCACAGATTCAAATGTTAATCAAGGAATGGGATATCTACAAAATGAATAATGAAAAGATGCTCAAAGAGAATCACTTCTTGAAAGATATGGTCAAAAATACATTCAAAGGGTCTAGCAGAATGTTAACTCAAGGAGAGGGTTCCCAATCAAAAGAAAAAAGTGAGGAATAACAAGTACACACCCAAGTGAGCAAGGCCAAATTTGATACACTTTCTATAGTATTTCAAAAGAAGCACACTAACCTGATGATCTGGATGGAAAAAATTTGGGTGACTCACTCCAAAATCCATAATGCCATTCAAGAACACAGGAGAATAAATGACAGAATTCAGGAAAAGGTCCAAGAGATACAAAAAAAGCACTTATATCACTGGAGCCATTATAGCTGGTGAGGATATCATGAGGAAAAAAAAAGATTATTATGAGGAACTACAAGCAAATGCAAAGGAGTTCATTGATGTTGCTAAGGAAGGGGTGCCTGCACTATTCAAAGATGATGGAGAATTGAAAGACCAAAATGAATGGATGAAAGAATGTAGGATGATATTGCATGAAGCCTTGGAAGTAGCCAAGAGTGAAAATTCAGCACTGGAGGAGGCTTGTGAGCATTTGGAGAAGATGGTCATCATGGAGATAGTTGTGAGGAATTCTTTAGAGGATGTTGACACACACTTGGGTCAAGATTATTTAGATCATATGACACAATTTCATTTGTGGCTCACTAGAGCTTAATTGTTAATGTTTAATTGTTTTAATTTCAAAAGACACTTATGAAGAGGTGCACCCTCTTCAAAAATATCAGTATATAAGTTGAACATGTAATGATTGAATAGTAAGAGTGAATAGGGAGGGAATAGGAGATATACAAGAGATAATTTTCAAAATGATTATCATATAGATTATACTGTATGGACCATGATGCATGCATGAAATTTTGTAGAAATGAATAGAAGATCTTTAATTCTATGTGGCTTAATATTGGTGTCTATTGTTTGTTGATTTAAAACAATTATCTGGCTATCTCCACATTGTTATTTCTCTGTTGTTTGAACTTGTGTATCCAAGTTGATATTTTAGTTTCATCAAGACACACTTGTTGTTTTTGTGTAATAAAATTGATTGGTTTTTGTTAAAGAATTAAAACCCTTTTGGTTAATTACAGTAACTTGGAGGTAACATTTGGATCAATAAGAAGAGTTAGGTAATTGATAAGACTATCATATTGTCTCCAACTTGATGTTGTCTTGTTATTCAAATTGAGGAAATACTTCATTTGTCAATACAAACTTGTTGTCATTGTGTGATTCTTTTAATTGGTTCCTTCAAAGGAGGATTAAAACTCTTTTAATAAATCACAGTAACTTGATAGGATCAATAAGAAGAGTTTTTCAGTCACATCCTTGCACATTTATACAAGGTATGAACAAACCTAAGTGCCAAACAATCAGAATTGTAGCCAATAATAGTCACCTATCATAAAATTCATTGACTCCACTTACCCAATAAAGCACTGGTCCATCTCATATTTCATTCATACTTTACTTATCCATTTTCATATTTTAAATTTCAAATTATTGCATTAGGAGGAAGTAGTTAACAAGCCATAATCTATCCCACACTTTATGCCACTATGGATAGACCCTTAAATCCAATTAAATCACACAATTCTTTATCTGCTTCAATTATCAAGGTTTACCTGCCTAGGTTCAGTAGAGCCTAAAGTGTAGGGAGTCATCAACAATATAGGTTAACTCCATTCATTGGTTCAAAAATATTGCAAGTATGATCATAGAGTCTTACAACCTCTTAGGATTTGTAACTTGCATTTTTGAGATCCAACACACTCTAAATTTGGTTCATCACCTTTCCATTATTTTTATGCATTCCTCTTTCTCTATTTTCCCCTGCAAATCATTAGTTTAGAGTTTACTAAATTTGGGTTAGACCAGTCCTCTTCTGCACCTAGTTTAGAAAGGAAGTCAACCTTCTCTGGAGACTTCACCTCAATTGTAAGGGTCCCACAGCTTGAGGCTATTTCCATTGCATCACTACAAGATGAACTCCTTGTTTATCAAGGTGCATTTCCAAGTGACAATAGTAACTATGAGATGAGGATAGTCAATGTGGATCGATTACGCTTGATTTATGATTAATCAAAGAATAACTTAGCCACTACACCTCGATCACAAACAAGATCATTTAAATTGAAAGTTAAACTAAGCATTTAAAGAAACTAAAAGTTACAAACTATGAAAATAGTTAAATTCCTATTCTAACCCATTTGAAACTTATCCTGTTTCAGAATTGGTGTCGTCTTGATGTGGAACAACGACCCTTTCCCAATCCCATGATTAGTGATCTTGTTTCAATCAATTCTATGGAAGAGAATCAATGAAACCATTGTGATAAATGGATGAAAACCTTATTTATTCTAAATTAAACATGATTCAAGCTAAATTAACATGATTTTATGCTAAAATTGAACTAATTATGCAAAATCTAAACTAATGTAAGCTAATTCTAAGCTAAAAGATGGGAACCCTAATTTATAAACAAACTAAGATGGATGCATGGAATCCATTAATGGATGTTTTAAGCTATTATGCAACTAAAAATGAACTAAAATAAGCTAAAAGTGAGTAAATTGACAGTGTGGATGCAAGTAAATTCAACAGCATGACTTTGCAACTGAAAGATGGATCCACTTGTCTCCAAATAGTATTCTATTTATGGAAAAGAAAATGAGAAATGAAGGTTTGAGATCAAAAAGATCAATCAATGGTCAAGGATGAAAAGAAGAAGAGCATGGATCATGGATTCTCATCAACGAGTGAGAATGCATGATGGGATTTAATCAAGGGCTCACATTTTCTCCAAACGAACACACTTTTGACCTACTCACACAGGTCAAAGGTGACTTGTTCAAAAGGTTAAAGGTTTAGCTTGCTCAAGAAGCCAAGTGAGTTGATTGGAGGAGAGAGAGTATTCTTTGGAATATTCTCATGGGTGGGGATAAAAGATATTTTGAAAATTAAAAGAAAGTTTTAATTGTGTAAAAAAAGGGATAAGGAATATTCCCCTTTTTAGAGGAAAATTAGTTTAATTGCTAATTAAATAAGGTTTAATTATGCAATTAAAGAATTTGAAGAATTAAAGTGATATTCATTAAATTAAATGATTTAATGAATGGGGGAGATATGAAAATGATATTTAATTAAATAACTTAGGGTTATCTAATTAAATAAGATGACTTAGGAAATTAAATTAAATATTTTGATTTATTTAATTTAATGAGATGGAATATTAGCATGAAAGGGGGTGAATTAACTTGAATTGATGAAATAGGTTAATGGAGGAAAATGATGTCATTAATTAAATTAACTAGGTTAATTTAATTAATTAAGTGAAAAGACGATGGGTTTGAAGAGGAAATTATGTTAGTAAACCTATTTCGAGTGTATGATATCATTCAAGACATTTTTAAATGTCTACATTTTGCCCCTCTTTGAAGCGAGGTACCTACTGCTTCAGTCTAAAGAATGATGATATTTAGATTCAAATTGTTGCTTAAATCAAAAAATAAAAAAATTCTAATTTTTTAGATGCCCCAGTGGAAGGATAAAGCTAATTCCTTGCCCCCTTCAGAAATCAAGCAAAATTTTTGAGTTTTGGGTTGATTTCTCGATAAAGATTAAAAGCTGCCCCAAGGGTCCAAAAAGGCTCCAGGATGCAAGAATTATGCCGAAAACACAAAAAATGATCCAAAATTAGGTTCCGATTGGAAAATTTGGAAAAAATGGTGATAAACCCTAGCTTGAAGGTGAATTTTGGGAAAAAAACCCTAATTTCCTAGCATAAATAAGCCAAGAAGGGTCACTTTCAATTCATTTGTGCATTCACACCTTAAGGAATTCTTGTGATTTGAGCTCTGACCCTCTGACGAAATGGCACAACGAGAGCTCCCCAAGAACATTTCTAATCGAGTATGAGAGTACCAGTGAATTCCAACCTCAAGACCACTAGTATGTAAATCAAATCTTGATTTGAAATTTGACTTTTTGATGCATTTATTGCTCTTTGAAATTTAAACTTTGGCGGCATTGCTATATATCGATGCCCATTTTGCAATTGATGATGCTAAAATGAATTATAGCAATGCATATGTATATGGCAATGTTATTTTTGATTTAAAATTAGGGTTTCTAATTTTAAATTGTGACGCATACTTATATAGTGATGCACTTGTCGATTTAGAAATTAAGGTTAGTGCTTTCCAAAGATTAAATCGCGACACCAGTGTATTTGGTGATGCAATTTGTGATTTGAAATTTGAAATTCCTTTAGGCATCACAATTTAAAATTTAAATATAGCGACGCTATTGCAAATAGCGATGCTATTGTGATTTTTGAATTGAAAATTTCAAATTGAGTGAAATTTCTTTGATTTCTTGATGTCATGTGCTTCATGGGTGCAAGAGATTATCACACCACTGTTGTCATGCAAGCATAGGCCCACCATTTTGGAGAGACTAGGAGATTTTTCAAAGTTATGCCAAGAGCACTTGGGAGATATCGGGCTTTGGTATGTTGCATATGTGCTTGTTATCCAAACTCATTTAGCCATGATGACTGCTCTGTGTGAGAGATGGCACAATGAGACTTTTTCCTTTCATCTTCCCACTGGCAAGGCGATAGTGACCTTGGAGGATGTATGGTGTATCTTGCATTTTCTTATACATGGAGAGGGAGTGATTTATGATGTTGACTCTAGGTTTGATGCCTATCACGAGATGATGGTGTTGGAGAACATTGGTCTTGTTACATCACAGTTCGACCTCAAGATGTATAAAGGTCACGTTCCTAAATTCAGATTGATCATTGCAACCTTGATTTCAGTGTTGGTAGCTCCTAACAAATGCAGCAGAGGGTTCAGTCCAAGATGGGGCCCAGCATGGCACCGAATACTCTATAGGATGACTCTTTTTAGCTAGGGGCCAGTGATGTTGGCCTCGCTTTATCATGACATGCATGACTTTGTTTATTATGATGGGAGACCCATTGGTTCAGAGGTGACTTTGCTTGATATTTGGGTGTGGGAGCATATCGTCGTGCTCCAACCGATAGTGCAAATGGCAGACATGGAGTTAGATGATCCCGTCATTTGGGCGTATAGAGGTGCGATCACCCTACAACACACTAGACATATTGGGATCTTATACTAGCAGTAGCTTTTGAATGACATGAAATTTTTTAGGTAGCGCCCATGGCTACAGATGCCACCATGGTATGACGATGTGAAACAACTATACTTTGTGAAATAGACCCGATATATGCAGGGTCACAAGCATACCATTATTGAGTGCTACCTACTAGATAGAGTGGTATTGCGATTCCGGGAGGCTCAAGACAAGCTAGATGATGCCTATAGGGCTATGTTTGTGAGGTCAGCTCATGAGGTTCCAACATGGAGACCTACTATTCCAATGCTAGAGGAAGTTGAGAGCTTCAAATAGTTAGCAGCTCAACCATGGGCCTCTAACTAGGGTCAGGCAGTAGCAATGACTACACCTGCTTATGATGCTTGGTTCACACCTCTATGATTCTTGACAGATCTGGAGGGTGCTCCTCCATGTGGGAGACACAAATGAAGGGGGCCAGAGGCAGAGGATAGGGACAAGTAGCCAGGATGGGTAGGTTCTGGGGGCCCCACCAGTTGGGCAATATCCTCCTCAGGTTTAGCCACAAGTTCAGCAACAGGTTGTACAACAGCAGGAAGCTCCACCACCACCACCAGATGCTAGAGATGCACAGATATAGCATCTACAGCAGTAGGTGGAAATTTTGATTAGTGATTGGGATCAGGCCCACCACCAGGTTTTGGCTATTACTGCTGAGTGGGACCAAGCAAGACAACAGGTGGTCGCCATTACAGTGGAGAGGGACCATGCCCAGTAGTAATTGTAGGTTATGACTATAGAGAGAGACTAGGAGATTGGTTGGCGGCATCAAGTAGAGGTGATGACAATAGCCTCCTAGGGTAGGAAAGTCTTAGCAATATTATACAGGGAAGCCATGAAAGAGGCCACATACTATAGGATGCATTACCACTGGGATGGACCATAGGCACTCAAATAGCCTAATTTTTCACAATGTAGTGATGCATGGCGAAGAGCTAAGGAGCAACCAGAGAGGGTAGCAGCCATCAGTGCTAGATCTCATGCATAGACACTTTTTGATTTTGTTTCCTGATTCTTTAACACAGATATACATTCATGGGCTCCTTTTTGATAGCCTCATGGATATTGTACTTATGATCGACATACATACACTAATCCAGATTTTGCACCATGACATTCATTTTTTATATATATATGATATGGAGACGGATGATTTATGTTGTGATGTGCTTACTTTATTTCATGCTTATTATGTATGGATGGATGAGATGCTTATATTTTATCATGTATGGATGTACTTTACTTATGCCTATGTGATATGTGATGATATGTGATGGATGGATGCAATGTTATGTTCTTTTTCAATACCTTTTCATGATATACTATGCAAATGTTATGGATGCAAATGATGTGGATGCATTTCATTTTTTTGTATTTTATATGCAATTTTATGATGATGATGTATGCATATGGATGTATGGAGAGATAGTGTAGTGCATGTTTATAATTTGTGATGCAATGATTTAAGATGCTTAGAATAACAAATATATATTATTTATCACAACTCAAATGATAATGCAAGATGTATGATATGATATACCATAATTATGCTAATTGATGCTTTATGATTATGCTATGATTATGAGATGTGCATATGTTGATGATTTGTGGATACAGGGCAGATGCATTGATGATTTATTTGTTGACTATCATGATACCAGGTTAGCATGGAGAGAAGATAGAAGAATAAAGAATGGTTGTTGGTTTTGATGATTGCTTCAAAAATCCAACTAGTCTATGATCCATCGAGACTTTATTAGAGATGGTGACGAAACAATGCAAAATGAGGATGAATGCAGGATGATGAGTTGCTCACACTTTGGGATTGGTATTTTTCGTGGTTCCTTATTGTTTGATATAACACATAGACACGATGCATCAAGGTATTAATAACTAGGATGGCATTGTATGTAGTGTAATAGACTTTGACTTAGCAAATAGATAGGATAGTTCTTGTTCACACCTTGACATACGAAAACCTCATTGGAATGTAAGTTAGAAGCTTAGAATATATTGAACCATAGCAAATGCGATAGTTAACAACATACTCCAAACAACCTTCCTACACACAACTAAGCAAGTATGCGCCAAGATTATTTTACAAGAGTACCCAAAAGCACAACAAAACAAAAGATATTGAATCATTCCTCATTCCTTTCTTTCTAATTAATTTTGATAGACATCATCAAGAGGTCCTCAGAATGGGTCATTAAGATAAATCATAAGAAAATATCAAAGAAAAACAGTCAGTGTTATCTATATCTCTTGCCTATGTAAGTTTAGCTATGGTGATATATGATGTTGATGTCCATCGCAAAAAGGATACATCCTAGGACATGATCAAATGGTTGTTCAATGCTATGATGATGATGCTAAGATGAGTTGTTGACATACACCTCACTAACACATTTACCCATGATCTAGACTTTAGATTTTAAAAATTAGGTTCTCACTTTACAACTTGCTATACTTGTTTCACCAAAAGTTGAAGGTGTCGATTGATTTATTATGGGTGAAGGTTTATTTCGAGTGTAAGCAAGATGGCATGGATTGGTTTTGGATTTTTTGGAATATTTCAATGTTTTTGGTATTTTTTTGAAAATGTTTTGAGGATATTTTTGGTTTTTTTGAAAGTTTATGTGAATGTTTATGTTTTCAATTTTTTGAGGCTGTTTAGGGTTTTCTGAGATTTTTTATGCTTTTTAGGTTTTTTGAATGTTTTCTATTGTTTTTGGATTTTTAATTTTTGAATGTTTTTGTGTTTTCTGAATATTTGGATGTTTTGGGGTTTTCAAGAGTTATCTAGATGTTTAGGGATTTTCTGAGATATTTGGATGTTTTGGGATTTTCAGAAGTTATGTGAATGTTTTGAGATTTTCTAAGATATTTGGATGTTTAGGGATTTTCTGATATTTGAATGTTTAGGGATTTTTGAAAGTTATCTAGATGTTTTGAGATTTTCTGAGATATTTGTATGTTTAGGGTTTTTTTAGATATTTGGATGTTTTGGGATTTTCTAAAGTTTTGACCAAGAACCTAACCTAAAAGACTTATCCTAGGGGTCTCGGGAGTGGTTTACACTTTCTGGGAGATCCTGATTTTTGCTGAAATTACATATTTTTAGAAAATATAATGATTTAAGCCTTGAAAAGTTCCATTTAAAGGATTCCAATTGAAGAGGATTTGATCAAACTACCTTAGACCAAGCCCCCTTGGATAGAAACCTATTAGTTTTAAACCATACCTATAATGGATTCTCCTTTACACCTATCAAAATGCTAATAAAAAACCACTTTTGATTTAACTTTTTGGGGATCAAATGAATTCATTTAAAATTTATTTTTCATAATTTTTTAGTCCTTATTATAAGCTTCCAAAAAAGTATAATTTTAATTAAATTTTATTTGAATATTATATTTATTTTTTATTTCTTGTGAATGTAGGTTTTTCACTGAAAATAAAGCTCTATGTTCTACACATGTGGAAAAATAGAAGATTATCAAAAAAAATATTGAAAATATGAGTGCACTAGATATTAAAGTCCTTGATCAAACAAAAAAAAAAAAGTGAATTTCGATACATACAAAAAAAGTTATGCATTATACGGCATGCCTATGTCTGAATTGTAATTGGTTTGACTTTGAAACTTGATTAAGGAAAAAATATTCAATGAAACACAATCTACCAAGTGGAAGCACTAGATATCGGAGTTTTAAATCTAAATTCAAAAAAATTATATTTTTTTCCTTCATGGAAAAAAAGTTATGCGTTATACAGTGAGAGTCACTCCTTAAAAATGTTGTTTTCTGAAAAAAACTAGTTTTCGAGGGAGATGGAAAAAGAGGTGCAATATGATTCCAAAAATTTTGAAAAAAATATATTTAGAATCTACAGACAAAATTTCATGAAACTCTAGTTTGCATCATCTTCAAATTTCTCACGGTTTAGCTGCTATAGGTGCCCAAAAGTGAAGATTTAGTTAGAAAAAATTAATTTAGTTTTTAGTTTAGCCAAAAATTGTAAACCACTATTGTGGGATCACCTCTTGCATTTTTTATACACGCAGAGACCACATAGTTCAACTGACACGACTTATTAACAAGATAAGATATGAACGGTTTGAAAAAAATTGTTAGTTTATTATGACAGACTCGTAAAGGACTAACCTAGGGTGTCTCGGGGGCACATCAATGATGGCCTTTCCTACGTTCAAGCACATAGACAACGTAGTTCAACCAAGGGACCTTCTTTTTGTATTTTTGATGTTTTGACCTTTTTATGGATTTTTGATATGTTTTGGATGTTTTGGATTTTGACTTTACAATTTTCTAAATGTTTTTGGGTTTTTTGATGATCGCTTTTTGAATGTTTTTGGTATTTTTGATGAGATTTTATGAATGTTTTTGGTATTTTCTGATGATATTTTAAGGAAAACAATACCTAGATCATGATTTCGATGTCATGTTTGTGAGATTAAGGCATGGATCAAGAGTTATTCAAAAACAAGAGTGCAATAACCTACCCTCAGTGTTTAGCAATGTTTCATAGATCAATGAACAAATCAAGATAGGTAATGTGTATGCGAAGATTTTAACAAAGTATTATCATGCTAGATATGGGCTATGGGACTTCACAAGATAAAATGGTAAAGATCCTATCAAAAAATTTCCATGAGTAGAGTTGAAGTATACGTCAAATCTTTGTCGAGATCAAGATAAACTAGAATATTTGGATAAATCTAGATTGGATGGATGGAGGGAACATTGGTTTTATCATGACAAGGATGAGATGCTTCTATCTGAGAAGGATCCTATAGATGCTCGATTTTACTCATGATGCCTGCTTTCCAAGTTTTCATCATAGTATTTTCCCAAAGCACCACTATAGTGGTTTTCACTGGAGGACAATTTTTATTTTTACTATTTTCTTGATTTTTATTTTTATTTTTTGGATTTTTATCATTTTTTTATTTTTTTTTATTTTTTGAGATTTTCTAGAAATGTTAGCCTCATGTTGAAGCACCTAGTGGTACTGATGTGGATGCTACTATCATAACATGCCAATGATATCCTTCTTGAAGAAGCTAATTTTCTAAGATATAAGCACTTGAATGCAACCTTGAAGAACTTTGATCTACCTTGTGGATACCAAAATTAAAATTGTCTATGTGTGCACATCATGATATGGTGCCTTCAGAATCCTTATGATGACAAGTAGCTTCCAACACATGGTCATGTGAGAATTGGATATTGTGAATGGAGTGTATGGTGTCATGCATGAAGGAATATGAGATGGATTAGCTGATAGTTTGCAACCTTTGATTCTCCAAACTTGGGAAGATGAGTGATGATGGATGGGGATGAAGGTTTTCGTGGAATTAGGACTAACACTAGATATACTTTGTTCCTTGCTTGAGAAGCTTGCTTTGGTATTTGAGGACTCTTTTGATTGATACATTTCCCATTTTTATTTTTCCCCATAGTTAAATGGAGTTTTGGAGCCTGGGTTATTTTTTTATTTTTATTTGGTATCTATTTGTACTTGATGTGTCCTTTTTGCTTTACTGCTTCATTCTCTTTGATGATCTTCTTCTTGCTTTGATAAGAATTCTTCTTTTTACGTTGGTCCCAATTTGTATATGAGATTATGGGTGAATGCCAACTCATGATACAGCTAGTTGTAGCATTGACTACATTTTCATCATAAGGATTCTTCGTGCCCCATATGTTGATGTAGACAAGATTTCCCCCAGTGTTGTGAAGGTATTATCAATACCCATTCCTTTGCCATGATAATGTATCCTCTGATCCATAGCCATTGAATATGACTTGTCATGAACACATGATATTGCTATGAGTTCCTATTGTTCAGAAATATAAACTATTTTCTCTAGTTCTATGAAATAGTTCTCTATTGATACTACTTCAAAAGATGTTGATGCTGACTCAAAAGATGTTGATGATGCACAATCACTATAATAATCAAGAATCTCGACCGTCGCTTGATCTTGTGTAGGAATATCAAGAGTGGGAGACTCATGTTTTGGATGAAGAACGTATATATGCTTATCAGAAAGAAACATCTCAGGGGTGATATCGGGGAAATCTTTGGAGTTTAAAATGGTTTGGAAGATGTCCCTTATCTCTTGCTAAAACTCTAGGGATAGGGGTTCTTGATCTTGACTTGGTTCGGAGTAGCTTCCGTTATCCTCAAAAGCCTCCTCTTGACATGATCCTTGGGTGGATGATATATCATTATTAAAAGACTCTTTGCAAAGTTTTGTGGGTATGGGTACAATAAGGGATATTTATGGCTTGTTTGGAACTTCTTAAACATGCCCAATCATTGATTCATATATGGGAGAGATATCACAATCTGATATCCACTTGATGTCATTACGATATAAAATAGTGCTAAACATTGTCGATGGGTTTGGACTTTGTTTTAAAATAGTATCTTGATACATATCTGATTCCTCATAAATAGTGTAAACTTGTCCCAACATGGTATCATGGGTATTGTTTGAAGTTGATGCCTTTGTCGAATCTTTTGACTTTCCATGATTAGGCATAGGGTTCATGTAAATTTTTGGATTTTCATTCCCAGATTTTTTATTGACCTTAATGTCTCTTTGTTCAATAAGATCCTCTATTAGATGTTTGAGCCTAAAAAAATTTTGTGTGCTATGACCTTTGTACTATTGAAAATCACAAAAGTGATCTTCTCTATATCTACAAGGTTTAATTTGTGGATCTTGATAGTTTGAGAAATTTGGGAGTGTGATAAGGTTAGACTATATCAACCTCTTCAACACACCTTCCAAAGGTTCCCCTAAGGGAGTGAATTTTTGCTTAGGAGCGTTGTTTGTTCTCTATTGTTTGTGTTGAGTGTTTGGAGCATTGATTGTTTGATTGTTTGATGGTGACATTTATGTTTGTTTTGTATTCATGGTTTGGGTTTTTTCTTGTCTTAGAGTAGTTAAGACCACCTTTGCATAAAAAACACCATCACTAGTAACATTCTTGTTCTTGGCCCAATAGTGGGGCTTGTCATTAAAACTAGAAAATGGGCAGACATCTTTATACACTTGTTTGTTTCCCTATGAGATTAGGGCCCTCTCGATGTTAAGGGATCTAGGGAAAATCTCGTAATAAGATGTGATGCATTGCATTTTCAAGTGGAAAGAAAGATCAATGTGTATATTTTCTATGATAATTCCCACTTGTTATTCATTGGGAATTGATCACTTGCTCTTACTAGCTCTTTGTCTCCATCGTTGCAAGAAACTAGCAAAAGATTCTCTCTTGTGTTTTCAAAGAGTGTACAAATCTTCTAGGCTTACATCCATGTCAAGATTAAAGGAGAAGTGATCGATGAATTTATCAGTGATTTCTTGGAAATTTTTAATACCTAGAGGCAATTGAGAAAACTAGTCCATGGCTAGGGCTATCAAACTTCATGGAAAGAGGCACATTAAGTAGGAATCATTGTAGGCAACCTCCATACACATGACATTAAATTCTTTGATGTGGTCTACAAGATTTCCACTCCCTTTGTATTTATTAAACTTGGGGATTTCAAAGTCAGGAGGGAATAGTACCATTGCAATGTTTTGGTCAAATGGATAAGGACATAAATTCTGTGTATGAGGTTTCTTTGTCTTTCCCATTTGAAGGTCTTGTATTTCTTGAGATAGTTCCTTAAATTGTGATGCTAGATTGTTTGGTGGGTTTTGTGGAGGAACATACATTGAGATGATAGATGGGTTGTATGTGGGATTTTAATATGATAAGGTGTTTTATGGGGCATATGATGTTGTAGGATATTGTGAAGGTGATTTTGGTGGAGGCGTATATGTTCCCAACATGTTTGGGTTGATGATGTTTAGTTGAGGATTATAGTATAAACCTTGTTGTTATTGTTGTGCGAGCATTTGTTGTTATTGGGAATATTGTTGAGCAAGCAATGCTTATTGTTGCATGGCTAAGGTAGCTTGTTGGGCTTCTTGTTGTTGTTGTGCTACTAAGGCGGCTTGTTTTTGTTGTTGTGCTATTAAGGTTGCTTGCTATTTTTGTTGTTGTTGGATGGATTATTGATAAGCTTGTTGTTGTTGTGTTGCTAGGGATGCTTGATGAGCTTGTTGTTGTTGTGTTGCTAAGGTTTCTTGTTGGGCTTGATGATGTTGTTGTGTTGCTAAGGTTGCTTTTTGTTATTGTTGTTGTTGTTGTCGTCATTTTTGTTGTTTTTGTTGTTGTTGGTGTGCTACTACGGCTTGTTGATAGGCTTGTTGTGCTTGTTGTAAGGCTAAGGTGTACATTTTTAATGTGAGATCGGTTAGTTGTTGAGACACCTGTGGAGGATTATGGATATTGATGTTTTGAGTGGGTAATGGATTGGTGATGAAATGTTGGGGATTCTCTTGGTTCAACATTCCTTGTAAGATGGTAGAATGAGGTGGAGGAATGTATGTTTGAGATCCTATTTGATTGGGCATAGTAACATTTGGGGACTATGGGAAAAGATGAGGATGGTGCCATTAAATTATGTGATGGAAATGGCACACTAGGAACTTGAGTCCATTGGTTAAAAATATTTCCTTGTCCCATGTCTTGAGGATTTCCTTGTTGTATTTGAGGTGGGATCAAGGTATTACCTTAGTTTATGGGATTTGTATCCAAGGTGTTGTTTTGATTTAGGTCAATGATAGATGGGTTTGATGTGGACGGTGGATTGACTTGACTAGATTGGGTAACCACTTTTTTCAATGTGTCAATGGTGTTGTTGGAACCACTTGTCAAGGGTTGACTTTGCGCGAGAGTGTTAACTTGCCCTTGTTGTCCCACTTGAGGCACTTGGTTCACATTACCTTGTGTAACATTAGGCATACTTGGAGTATTTGTGACGATGGATGAAGATGGTTGGGATCAAAATGTCAAGATTGTTATGGCATCATGGAATGTAAGTGGTTTTCCAAAGGTTGGTATCCAACTTATGTCTTGGGGAAGGTTGGTGGTTAATGGAATAGTTGTTTTATGAATACCAAAAGTTTTGTTTGTTTCTAGATATAAAGTGAGACCAAGGTTGGTTCCTAGCTGAGTTACAAGACTAGATGTTAAGGGTTGGCATGGTGTAAGGGATGGAGTTGGTTGAATCGTAGATGAAGTCAAGCCTTGTGTCAATGATTGTGTAACAAAAGATAGGGAAATTGGAGCCACATTTTCTAAGGCTTGATGTTCCATGATTTCTTCTCTAGTAAGTCCAAAAGGGTTGTTTGTAATGTCTTCTATCTCATATGGTCTTGATGGAGATGAGGGTTTTTGCAATGGGGTAACATGACTTCTCAGATCAAATTCTTGAGGGTTTGGATCACTTATGGTAGATGAGACTTTGGTTTTCTCCATGATTCTCTTGTGTTTTAACCTTGTTGTAACCATAGATTGTGGGCGAATGATAGGAGAGGTGTGTTGAGATTTGTAATTTTTGAACTCTCTAGTTGACTCAAATCTAGGTAGAAGGGATGCTCTAAGTCTTTTTGGAGCAATGATTGATAATGGGAGATGAAAAGGTGGATGAGGTGGAAAGTGATTGTTGCAAATTTTTTGGGACAATACTTTTGACTTAAGTTTGATTGTTTGATGTTTGGATAAAGGATGTTTATGAACTTGAGAATCTTTAGGGTAGACTTGTGACCTTCAAGATAGACTACTCCAAAAGTGATAACTAACTTAACCAAATGCATGGAAAATGATTCATTTCACATAAAAAATAGCCAAGTTATGGTTTGGTTTGATAGCTGTTCAAGTCACAAAGTGTTGGTGTATTCAAATTTTTTGCAAAGTTAGATGAAGTGAAGGATGAAATATGATGGAGGGGTGAGTGAAATGTTTGACCAAGTGTTGACCTAGAATGAGCCTTTGTTTTCCAAGACCAAGGTAGTGAGAAATATGGTATACCTCTAAAGTGATGATAGGACTCAAGTGATTTTGGAAATAAGACCCAATGATTTTGGTAAAGTGAGACTCAATGATTTTAGACTCAATGTTTGTAATTTTTTCCTTGTCTCAATTTGCTTGTGTTTGGGGAGTCAATGATTTGAACATACATCCATGTTGGGTGTTCATTTGATTTAAGCTTAGATTAATGAGGTTATTTTTACCACAAACACTTGTCTTGGTTATGTTTTCAAACTAAATGTTTATGTCAACAACATCATAACTTTCACAATGTCCATTTTGTGAAAATCATGAAGTTGAAGCCATAATTGCCTATGTTGTCTTTGGAAAGTATGGATTAAGATATAAGTCAAGATATTTATAATTCTCTAAGGATAGAAATCCTTAGGACAAGTAGTGATATCAAGGCTATTTTTAAAAGATATCCATATTTAGGCCAAAGTGTTTGAAATTTTGAGGAAGACAGTGGATGTTTGTTTTTGTAACATTTTGAAACCAAGCAATGTATTAAACCGACTCACAATCATTTACAACCCTAGGTTTGAAATGGCTATACTTATTGAATCGTCACTTGAATTTCTCCAAACACTAAACAATGCAAAAAATTAGAGATTCGGCAACATTGGCTCCCCTCCATAGCACACACTTCTCAGGACCTCCAAATCTCAAAATCATAAGATTCGTAAATCAAAAGGATTTTTATGTTTCTACAATTGAATGGTACAAATGTGGGGTGGCTTCAAAACGACCGTTCTTGCACCAACAAGTATTAAGGATTTTTGGCTTCTAAACAAGGGTTCATAATAAGGGCTTCTAGTTTAGGGGGTGCAATGATAAACTTTTTCAAGAGGTCTCCCAACCCTTAGAACAAGAGCTTTACGCATCATAAAGATATTGGGGGAGAGCTATTATGTATCGCTTCCCATTGATCACAATTTTCATTGAAACCGCACATTTATATAGCGGTTTGGAAGAGCTTAGATTTAGCTCATTACCACTTGGGTCACTTCCTCCTTTTGAAGTTTCTGATACCTCTATCTTAAATCAGAATTGCCATATTTTAAATCAGCACTAGTGTATTTATGAGTGATATGAGATTTCTACAATCCATTTGAATTGGAATTATATTGCTTTTGGATTTGATTGTGTATAAGTTTATTCATCATAAAAAAAAATGTTTCGGATCACACTCCATGATCCATCATCATGATAGAGAGCTAAGGAGAAAAATGGTTAGTTGTAGACCAAGTTGGGTTTAAAAAGAGGGAGAAGCTTGTGAGAGGGGGAAAAACACAAAACTCAAGGAGAGTCAAAAGAGACAAAAATAAATCAAATGGATTAGTAAAAAACAACTTAAGATTAAGCAACACCACAAGAAATTAAAAAAGAGGAAAATAAATAATGAAGAAGGGAAAAATAGACAAGGGAGCAAAATCAAAAGAAGAAAAAAGGAACTAAAAGAATCTAAATGCAATAAAGGGAGGTTGCAAAATCTAAAAGAAAGCAATATAGTTGAAAAAATTAAAAAAGAGCATGAAATATATATATAAATATGTGTGTGTAAATCAAACAAATAAAACAAAAAACAAAAAGAGCACACACCTACAAAAACTATGCATGAATAACCAAATAAACCTATATGTCAAAAATCTGCACATGCATTCATAAACCACATAACAAAAATAAATAACAATAAATGACCAAAATAAAATACATGAATACAAAAAGCTCATTGTATACACCTAAAAATGGTCACATATAAAATACATGAATACAAAAAGCACATTGTATACACCTAAAAATGGTCACATCACAATAGTCTGGTAATTAACTAAATATTTTTAATATTTAATTATATCTCTAATTCAATCTGCGTATAAATAAATCTAAATAAATTTATTTATATTATTCATTCTTTCATTTCGATTAAATAAATAAGTTTATTTAATCACTTTTCTTATCCATTTCTTAATTAATTAAATAAACATTACGATTTATTTATATTAATTATCATATATAATCTTGGCTTGAATATTTTATTCAAATAAAGATTAAATATTCTTCTATTCTAAAAATTCCTCTAAAAACATTCACAATTAAATATTCCAAAATATTTAATTAATTCTTCTAAAGTCTATTCGCAATTAAATATTCCAAATATTTAATTAAATCTTCTATAGTCTTCACATTAAATATTTTAAAGATCTTTTTAATCCTTAAATTCACATAAAATTAAATAAATTTATTTATTTAATTTGGATTATCTCCAACAACCATGAAACAAACTTCAAAACAGAAAATTAATTTCTCTATTTCTGAGCAATCTTGTTCCCATGGGTTGAAGACAAACCTCCATTCTTCTCTCCAACCTCCCAACATCTTCCATCTTCCTCTCAACCTCTCCATCTCTCACCATCCAAAATTGCCAGACAATCTCACAGCCATTGATCTTTTCCAGCCAGGCTCTTGCCTACAAAAAGCTATAAAAAGGACTGTTGGGTCTCTGAAACAAAGAGAAGCTTTTGTACGGGAAAACTATAGTCAATCAGCCTTCCAGCATCCATAGCATTCTAGATTTTAGCATAGCATAGATTAGCATATTAGCAATCCATATCATGGCTTATCATCCTCATATCATAGTTTCAATAACATTCATAATCCACAACCCCTATGCATAATCTATAGCCCCTGTGCATATCCGTATATCAACATTTCACTCCACCAGCATATAGGATAGAGAAGTACTCTCCCTTTGCATACTCATTCTGCAGGTTTCCATTCTGAGAAGCTTTGCTTACACAATCTGAGAGCAGCAACTTCAAGAAAATCACTGGAGATAGAGGACAATGGAACGCCTCTGAAGAAGCTTTGTTTGATTTCTTTGATTTCATTTTATTCAGCTTTCTTTAGTTTAATGTTGCATTGGTGTGTTTTTATTATCTTATTTTGATACTAACATTTCCCACACACATTTTTGGTGCCCACCGTGGGGCACTTGCCCCAATTTTAACATCTTTTTGCAGATTTTTCTGACAGGTTACGGCTAAAAGAGCGTATTAGCGCATTAAACACACTTCAGCGCAGTTCACACCCAGTTTAGCACTCTTTAACTCTGTTACAGCGCCCTTCAGGGATTCCATAGCGCCCTTAAGGGATTCCTCAGCACCCTTCAAGGATTCCATAGCACCCATCAAGGATTCCATAGTGCCCTTTGGTGATTCCATAGCGCCCTTCAGTGATTCCTCAGCGCCCTTCAGTGATTCCATAGCATCCTTAAGTGATTCCTCAACACCCTTCAAGGATTCCTTAGTGCCCTTTAGTAATCCTGCAATGCTCGTTAACTCTGTTTTAGCGCTCTTGATGTCTATTTTAGCGCATTTTTTTTTTAAAGTCTGCAATTGTAATTTGTAACTTAAGTAAGGTTTGACTAGATCAGATGTGATCGCGGCCAGTAAGAGCTTTAAAAGAATGAAGCAATCCTAAGATAGTCACTTAATTGGAATGAAGCAATCCTAGGATAGTCACTTCATTTTCTATTTTGGACTAAAAAGAACTCCATGTCTTTGTGAAGCAATATCTTCACCTAGTATAGCAAACTGTTTATTTGGGCTTAAAATTGAACTCTTGCTTGCTTTGATTAAATGGTGATAGGCCTATGCTCTCCCCTTAAATGGGTAATCAAAATGCCAAACTCATCTATTCTATTCCATGCAATTTTAAGCTTTGTTAAAACCTTTTAGAAGGCCTACCATAGTGGGAAAAAGTACTCACCCTATGGGAACGACCTAAGTGGGAACAACTAAAGCCAAGTTTTCCAACCCACTTTAATCAAATGCAGATGGTTGATGAAAATCTCATTCGATGGTAGTGTGCATTGATAACCATCCCCAAAGCCTTTGTTCTAAAGGTTGGGAGGTCTCTCGAGGGAGTCTATCATTTGCCGCACCAAATAGAAACCCATATTACAAACTTTAGAACTAGTGGCTAACTTGTCAGTTTCTGAACATCATAATAATCACAGTGCAGGGGAGGGAAGAATCTATCCCCAAGATACTCACCATATAACTACCAAGGACCATCTGCTGAGGGGATCTAGTATCCACTTCCATCACTCTAAGTACATGCCTGGAAAAAGAAAAAAACACGGGCGCCCCTTTGTGGGTGACACGGCTATGTGAGTCGACATAGTTCTAAGATGTGGGTTGTTGATTATTATGGTGACCTACCTGAGTACTAAGAGTGAGTCTGCTTGAACTATCTGTCATGTGTAAAACCTGTGAAAATATTTTTTGAAAAACATTTTGATCATACACTTGATGTTTAGTATAGGACTTAAAACACAACTATTCTACAACTTGCTTGATGTGTCTTCAAAACATTAATTCAGTAAAGATCATCCAAAATTCACAATTACATTGATTACTCCCATGTTAAGAGATTGGAAATTCACAACCTTTGTTAAGAAATCCACTCTCAAATGAATCAAAAAGCCAAAGAAACCACTTAGCTACAAGAAACTATTGAAGAAAAGACGATTCTTGTACCAAAGTTGAAAGGTTTTACTTAAACATAGAACCTTTATCCATCGATATCATGACTGTTTTAGAGGTTTCACTGATGATTATGCTATAGAACCATTATACTCACGAGCTTTCTTTCAAAGAAGAGCCCTTTCTCAAAGGCACAACCATATTCAGTGTATTCATTCTTCTTATATTCCCCAACCTATAATTGAATATTCTACTCGTCTGAATCAATTTCTGCAATAGAGAACTTAATCACATTAGGCATTTCTCACAAATCCATCTTTTTACAAAGCTACGATCAAACTTCCTAAAGTGCAAAATCATTCTTTTCTTGATCTTTTTCTTAAATTCCCCCCAACAGGATTTTCATCCTTTCAATTAGGGAAAAACACGAGCTAAAGACTAGAAATCTTTTAAGTCATAGAATCTTCATTCTATCATGACTTTCATATCCATCAAAAATTACACTATTTCATTCTTTTGATCAAAAGCTAGTAGAATTTGGGGAAAAGCTTATGCTTGTTGTCACGAGATCTCAAAAGCACATAGAAAAAGATGAAAGACAAAGTACTACAAGCAAAATGGGTGATAATAGTGAGAAGGAAGAGAATCCATTTCATATTGAAGAGATAACAGAAGAAAAACTTCAAGAAGCAAAGCAAGATCCCCAATTCCATACTTTTATGGAAAGGATTTTAGAACGAAACAAAGAAAGATATTTCCTCTCATTAGCTAACCAAGGAGCTAAGTTACCTTTCAATTTTGATATAGAAGGAATGAAAGAGAACCCCGAAACTCCTCCTAATGATTTTAGTGCCCTTACTCAATAGATAAAAGAATTACAAGGGAAAATAAAGGAAATGCAAGGGGGTGCAACAAAGAACTATGTTTTGGAGGACATATGTCCTTATCCATTTGATAGGAATCTTCAAATGATCCCTTTTCCAAAACATTGTGAAATCCCTAAATTTGATAGGTACAATGGGAAAACTGACCCCATTGAACATGTGCGGGATTTTTGAAATATGAGTCTAGAATTCGCTTATGAAGATACCTACTTAATGTGATTGTTTCCACAAAGTTTGGGTGGACAATCCATGGAGTGGCTTTCGAAGATCACTCACCCCATCAAAACCTTTGAGGAGTTAATAAATCATTTCATATCACAATATGCCTACAACATCCCACACCAGATAACCATGCTTGATCTTTGTAAAGTGAAACAAAAAGTAGGGGAATCTTTCACTACGTTTTTGCAAATATGGAGAAGATTGTTTACACGATATTCCCATCCTATTCCTAAAAAGGAAAAGATGGATATCTTCATCAATAGCCTAGATCAAGAATTAAGTTACAGGCTTAATCTTCATTGTCCTCCTAACTTTGAAAAATTGATTGAAAACGCAATCACCATTGAAGGGGCCTTGGTCAAAAGAGGAGTGATAAAACTTGATAATCCAACTTCATCCAACCATAACAACAATGATAAAACAAGGTTTTGGAATAGAAATAAAAATGTTTTCAATGATGGTATAGTGGATGAAAACAATCTACGAACAAGATCATCTATCTTCAATCTATCAAGTGCTCCACGAAACAACCAACAAGGAAATACCAACCAACAAGGAAACAACAATCAACAAGGACAAAACTCCAATCAAGAAAGCATGACCAATCAAAATACCAAGGATAATCGTGGTAATTTCAATAATAATCTTGGTAATACCCAAACATCAAATCCATCAAGATCTCCATTCTTTTCAAATTGACGGAATTTTACCACTTTGGGTCAATCTCTTGAGCTTGATCTCAAGGAGCTTCTTGATAGTAAGGTTACCACCTTACCACCACAAAGAGATTATGAGCCACGAGTCAAACCACCATCATGGAATGACTCGTATTATTGCAATTATCATCAATGTAAAGGTCATAGAACAAATAACTGTCAAGCCTTGCGAAATCTAGCACAAGATTTAATTGACAATGGCACCATCACAATTGAAGGACATCATACCAATGATGATCATCAAGCATTCAAAAATCCTTTACCAAACTATCAAAAGGGAGAAACATCAGATACCAAAGCAAAAAGCATAAATAATGTTGAAGACAACATAATCTGCCACATTTATGTAGATGATCAGCGAGTTAATGTTATCAAAATCAAGGAAAAACAAGAATATCAATTGGTTAATGCGACTACGAGAGGACAAGAAAAAGTTGTTTTAAAAGGAAGTTCATCTAAGGTAGTTATTCCTCCTCCAAGTAATTATAATCTAGTTGATCAACTGAGAAAAACATCAGCTCAAATCTCCATTCTTGAACTTCTCAAAATATCTCCTGTACACAAGAATATTTTAGAAGAATCTCTTGTAAACACAGCTGTCGAAACTGATCTAGATGTAAACAAATTTCAAGCCATGGTGGGACATTTGTCTCCCCCCACTTGTCTTTCATTCTCTAAAAAAGATGATGCCTCCATGACACATCCGCATAATTCATCGCTTTATCTTGAAGTCATGATCCATAAACACCGAATCAGACATGTCTTGATAGATGGAGGAGCCGGTTTAAACATTTGTACCTTAAAGCTAATACATGCCTTAGGAATATCAGAAAATTCCATTGATCCACGAAGGAAAATAACTATCAAGGCATATGATGATGAAGAAAGAGCTTCTAAAGGACTAATAATGCTACCTATCAGAGTGGGACCTTTTGTCAGGTTCTAGATCGTGATCTTTCCTATAACATACTTTTGGGTTGCCCATGGATTCATGATATGCAGGTAGTACCATCAACATTTCATCAATGCCTCAAGTTTCCATATGATGGACATGAAATAACTATACAAGATGACTATAATAGTACCCAAACTTGTTCAAATCTTCGAGCAACTCAAGACGTCTTTGTGCCGCACAATAGGGAGGCTTTTACTGCTTCTTCTTCCAACCTACAAGGCCAATTGCAAGAATTGACAAAGAATCTTGATACCAAGTTACATTTTAAAGACAAAGGAGTAGGCAAATATTCGCTATTCCTTTCTACCTTACCTCCTTCTCCAAGGTCACATGGTCAACCAACCCTATCAAATCAAAAGATCACAACAGCCTCTACATCCCAAGCTTTTGTGCCAATCACGAAGTTTGATGGACAATTCATAAAAGCTAACACTACCGAGGAAGAAGCCGAAGATAGGGATATCCTAAGCTAGCTATACAAAGATGAAGATGAATCTCTCTTGCACATCAAGTTACCTACCGAACAATATGGTAAAGGGTATACTATCATGCAAAGAATGGGCTATGAAGGAAATGGTCCTATAGGAAAAAGGAAAGAAGGAATCATTGAGCCAATTCTACCTATTTCAATACATCCAAAAGATAAAACAAGACTTGGATATGAAAAGGATACAAAAGAGTCAACTTCACAGTAAGTACAACAAACTCATGAAGGAAAATCAATTTCAGATAAACCCAATGAAGATGTCACTCTACAAAAAATTTATGAATCAGTTTTCCAATTGCAGAACAGTTCAGACATTGATTCTAATGAATATGAATGGGACACCATTTATAACGATGAATTTTGGAGAGAAAAACAAGTTGATACCATACATAAGTATGCACCCATTCTCATACAAGGAGAAAGCTCGGGAACACAATCACTTGATTTTGAACCACGATATGACGATGACTCAAGTGACGAAGATTCAGATTTTAATGAGATTGATAATTGACAGGTGAATACCATCATAGACCTTGTCCATCATGAAAATGACAACCATATCATGACTTTGACAGCTCAAGACCTTACCCAACCTAATGATTCCATGCCTTTAGTCTATCCGAAACTTATTGATTAGGACAATGATCCACCTATCCATATCCCTACATTCCATGATGATGAGGATATTGTAAATTTCCTTTGTTCATCTAATGAAGAAAACAATTTTTTCATCCAAGAATCTCATACTCAAGATTTTGATAGGGAGAGTGTCAAGTCTCTTAGCTGCAAAATAAATGAAAAAAAGATGGATCTATCAGTGAAAACCAAAAAATGGCAGTGGTAGATAACAACAAGAGAAAAATAAAGAGTGAATCTGATGGTGAAAAACTTTTTGAGGCACTGAAGGATGAGAAACTTGACACTCTTCCCAAACATTATCAAGAAAGATCTATTTTGATTGAGCCCACAGAATCAATCAACATAAGTATAGCAGAACAGCCAAAAATCTTGCAACTTGCAGCATCATTAACAGTGGAAGAAGTACTAAAATTCACAGAGTTCTTGAAAGAGAATCAAATCAACTTCACTTGGTCATATGCTAATATGCCAGGGTTAGATCCTAATTTGATAATGCATCATCTATCTATAAACGTAGGGGAAAAACCTGTGAAGCAAAAACTCAGAAAAATGCATCCACATGTTGCTTTATTGGTTAAAGAAGAGTTAAAGAAGCTTTTAGGTGTTGGATTCATTTGGTCTATTGACTATGCAGAATGGATTTCCAATATCGTACCTATTTCAAAGCCAGATGGAAGGATTAGAATTTGTACAGATTTTAGAGATTTGAACAAAGCATGTCCCAAAGATGACTTCCCTTTGCCAAACATAGATATGATTGTTGATTTAACTGTTGGCCATGCAATGTATTTATTAATGGATGTATTTTTAGGATATAACTAGATAAAGATTGCACCAGAGGATCAAGATAAAACAGCATTCACATGTCCTTGGGGTATCTATTGCTGGAACGTAATGCCATTTGGGCTTTAAAATGCAGGAGCCACTTATCAAAGGGCGATAACAATTTTTCATGATATGATGCATACATTCATGGAAGATTGCGTCGATGACTTATTGGAAAAATACAACACAAGAGGACATCTCAAGATCTTGTCAAAAAAAAAAAATCAGAATGGAGAAGTTCAATGTTCGACTCAATCCAAAGAAATGTGTCTTCGGCGTTAAATCTGGAAAACTCCTGGGATACATTGTTTCAGAAAAGGGCATAGAGGTTGATCCAGAAAAAGTACAAGCTATAATGGACATGCCGCCACCATGAAATATCATTCAACTCCAATCACTGCAAGGACGACTACAATCCATCAGGAGGTTTATAGCTCAACTGGCAGACAAAAGCTTACCATTTACACATCTATTGCATAAAAATGTTCCATTCAAATGGGAGGAAAAGTGTGAAGCAAAATTTAACCAGATCAAGCAATATCTTATGAATCCACCAGTCCTAATTCCACCAATTCTAGGAGAGCCCCTCATACTCTATATTTCAGCAACAGAAGTATCTTTGGGAGCGTTACTAGCACAAGAGGATTCTACAGGAAAAGAAAGGGCCATATACTATATCAGTAGAACTTTAACAAGTCATGAACTAAACTAGACTTTCATTGAAAGAGCTTGCCTATCAGTAGTGTTTGCTTCTCAAAAGTTATGACATTATATGTTGGCTCATACAGTTAAGCTGATAACCAAAATTGACCCACTAAAATACCTCTTAAGCAAAGCTACCTTAACAAGAAGACTTGCAAAATGGGTGATGATCTTAAGTGAGTTTGACATTCACTATGTAGATCGAAGAGCTATAAAAGGATAGGTCATAGCAGATCAGTTGGTTGAAGCAGCTTTACAAGAAGAAAATCCAATGTGCATTGAATTTCCTAATGCAGATGTCTTCACAGCAACAATTAAGAAATCGTGGGCATTGTACTTTAATGGATCCTACACACAACAAGGCTTGGGGGCAAGGATTCTTTTTGTCACACCTGAAGGACATACTATTCCAAAATCATATCGGTTGATGTTTCCATGCACAAATAACATAGCTGAATATGAAGCATTGCTCATAGGAATGAAGATAGCATTGGACTGGTGGATTATAGAGTTGCAAGTCTACGGTGATTCACAACTAGTCATTAATCAAATCAATGATGATTATCAGACTAAAGATGATAAGTTGCTACCTTACAAGAACATGGTGGATGATTTTAAAAAGTATTTTGTGGTAATCAAGTTTTCACAAATCCCAAGGATTGATAATAAAGCTACAAATACAATGGCTACAATTGCTTCCTTGTTACAATTATCAGAAAATCAAAAACAATACGAATTCTTGGTGCAACAATTGTTTTCTCCTGCCTGTGATAATCATGAGACCCAAGTCATATGTCATTTAACCAGTTCTGATTCACCTTTTTATGGCAAGACTTATACCTACCTGAAAAATAACATCTTACCTCAAGATTTATCCTGAAACCAAAAAATGAATTTCATACGCCAATCATCCCATTATACCTTGATCGTCGATATCCTTTACCGACGTGGACTTGATGGTACACCTTTTCGATGTCTTGAACATGACGAATCTGAACAAGCCTTACAAGAGGTTCATGGTGGTATTTGTGGAACTCATTCAAGTGGTTTAACCTTAGCCAAGAAACTTGTTAGAATGGGATATTATTGGCCTACCATGGAGAGAGAATCTTTTTCTTTTGTCAAGAAGTGTTCTAAATGCCAAATCCATGGGAATCTTATTCATGCACCGGCACATGAATTGCAGCCTTTCGCTTCGACATGGCCTTTTTCTCAATGGGGACTAGATGTTGTTGGAAAATTTCATCCTTCATCATCAAATGGGCATAAGTTCATCATCACAGCTATAGAATATTTTACAAAATGGATTGAAGCTGTTCCTTTGACGACCATGACTGGTAAAAAAATTTCTTCATTTATCCTGAATTACATCATCTGCCGATATGGAATTCCTAATTCTATCATTACTGATAATGGGAGGCCTTTCAAGAATCAAGATGTTGATGAACTGTGTGAAATATTTCACATCCAACATAGGTTCTCTACACCTTACTATCCACAAGGAAATGGTTAAGCTGAAGCTTCAAACAAAACAATCTTGAAGATCTTGAAGAAGACGGTAAATGATGTTGGTCATGATTGGCATGTCTAGTTAAATCCAGCTTTGTGGGCATACAGAACCAACATTCGCACAACAACAGGAGCCACCCCATATGCCTTGGTCTATGGAGCAGAAGTGATTTTACTATTAGAGGTTGAAATACCTTCACTTAGGGTTTCACTCAAAGGGTTGATAAATGATGAAGACGACCGAGTATCTCGTCTACAAGAGCTAGAACTGTTAGATGAAAGACGTCAACATGCGGTTGATCATTTGAAGGGTTATCAACAAGTTATGTCCCATAGCTACAATCACAGAGTTAAACCACAGACATTTCAAGTAGGTGATTTAGTTCTGAAAGAAAATCCACGCAATCAACAAGACAGAGAAAAGAAAGGAAAATTTGAACCAAATTGGCTTGGTCCATTTCTCATCATTGCAGCATACAGTTCTAGAGCATATTAGTTATCTATGTCAAAAGGGGACCTGTTTGAAGAAGTGATCAACAACATTCATTTGAAGAAGTTCTATGTCTGAATCATCACAACTGAAAAAGTCCTGAAAAAATACAAAAAAAAAAAATTAGAAAAAGTCCTAAAAAAATACAAACAAATTAGAAAAAGTCCTGAAAAAATACAAAAAAAATAGAAAAAGTCATGAAGAAATCTATAAAAATTAGAAAAGCAAAACAAAAAACAAAAAAAAAATCATATGATCTAAAAAAGTGCAATAAAAACAAGTGGTGAAAACCTGGTAAACAGGCACTACTTGTGATCAAAATGGGCTCCTCTATCTATTAGCTTATGTCTTCCATTCACTTTACGGAATTATCTATCCATATCTATCATTTGTACATATCTTATCATATCCATATCATGCAACAGGAATTCTTATGTTTCATCATGGCTTGATGAAATTTGTACATATATGCATCATATTTAGGTTGTGTTTACACTAGGGGCAGAAACACAGACTAAACAAGAGAGGGGCAACGAGCTTTTAGAATATTACAAATGGACAAATGATGGTTTGACAAAACACAACATACATTGATGCATCAAATCAACCACAATACCAAAACGATCACTCGATGCCAATGAAATCAAACAACATGGTCAAAACAATGTTAATCAAAACACAAACATCAATGTTGATAACCAAGTTGGATGATCTTAATCTGAATAATGTTTGGAATACTTTAGGAAAAATTTGAATTGTTGGTTGATTTTCTATCATATCTCTGGAGCAATTCGATGATGTATTGAACTAGAAAAGCAAGGAAGGAGTATGATTTTTCTTTGTATGTTGTTTGTGAGTGAATCATTAGTACTATGCAAATTGGTCACGAGACATGCTCTACTAAGCATCATTGATGACATTTCGGAATTTGCATGGGAAACAGGTTAACTCTTGTCTGTTTATGCAAGCGATACTCAGGTCATCTCGGTTCAATTATACCTATATGCTTGTATTAACTTGCTATATTAAAAATTATGAAAACAATACTCAGGTCATCACTAGTACTAACATACCCTTTGATGCTTGTATTAACTTTCAACATTTCAATGCTCTATGATGACACAAAAAGCATAAATAAGCTCTGAGAATGACAATATTGTACAAATACCCTGCATGATTAGTATAGATTACATTTATTTTAGAATTTGCATTTTGCATTTATAGATTTTCCAGAAAGCTGGAAAAGTATCAATGTTTCATATCTTTTTGAATAAAATGACTGAGTACGTTTTGACATTCACAGAAACATCAAAACATTCATTTTTTTATACATATTTGCATCAGAAAATCATAGAAAATCATAAAAAAAAGCATACATCATACTCAAAACATTCATGGGCATTCATACATTATACCATCCATCATTTTACATTCATTTTCATAAAATTATTCATCAATAGATTGCAATCACATCATAGCATTGCACTTTCATTTTCATATCTAAAAATCATGCATACATATACATCATGAGCATAACATCATGCAACCATCACATAAAACATCATGCATATAGAAAATAGACACATTCATCACATAAGGAATCATCGCTGCATATCATATATCTCAAAAATGAATGTCAAAATGTAAAAAGATGTCAACTATGTATAACATCATAAAAAATGGGATCATATCAGTGTGTATACAAATGTCTCAATAGAGTATCAATAAGACATATAAGCCATCATGCAAAAATCACTACAAAGTGCTATCCTCTGATAATACTGGTCTGAGACTTGCCCCACCTGTACTTGATGGTCCTACTCCACCTGCCCCTAGTAACCCTCCTAGAGGTAATGGCTGAGATACACCCCTACTGGTAGCCCGAGAGCGACTATGTGTAGATCAAGACTGTGTATAACTCATTCTCTGCTCAGGTGGCATAGTATCATGATACCTGGTCCTATAGAACTCTGCCTCCTGGGTGGACCTGGTCACCTCTCTCATCATGTCACCAATCGAGGCACCTGTTGCTACTCTCTGCAGACTGTCAGCTAGGGCCATGGCCTGCTCACCCTACTGTCTGGTTGTATCTCTCTCAGCCGTAATTGTCATCAACTGTCCCTGTAGCTATGTAACCAAGGCCTATGCCTGTGCTAATTGATCCTGTAAGCTCTGCACTCTACTCTGCAAGGTAGATATCTAACTCGGTACCGCTGGATCTACTGAAGACAATGGAGCTGAATGCCTCATCTATGGTCCACCTCTGCCACTACCTCTGCTACCACCTCTGCTACCACCTTTGTCGCTACCTCTGCCACCTCTACCATCTCCTCCACCACTATCACCTCCACTCTCCTCATCACTACTATCTCCATCCCCATCTGACTCATCATCATCATCCTCTGAAGCCTCCTCTCACTGTCGCCTATGTCCCCCTATATGTGGTCTCTGCTCTGCAACTAGAGTGGTAGGCTCATCAGGATCAAATAATCATGGCACAGGATGCTCCAACACATATTGACCATACTCTGGAATCATCCCCCCATCAAGAATATCAGCTTTGTACTCCCACATTTGTACTCCTAAACCGGTGAACTCTGCCACTGCTACATCATAAGAAATCTACGGACCCCACACTATAATCTCCTACTGCCGACGTGCATAAATAGAAGACCCCTGTGGCATACCCTGAGGCTGACCATACTGTCACCATAATCGACCAAGAAGAAACCTCTCAATAATCCTAGGAGTACGACCAATCAAATATTTGGAAGTAAAGACAAAGGGCATCTCCCTAGCATCCTCTGGCCATGCCTCACAATCTACATAGGGCTGCCAGCATACTATCTCGAGATCATCTAGAAGATGCTGCCAATGATCTAGTTTGCCTAGCCTTAGCTGAGAAATGACATCAGTATATCTAAATCTATACGGTTGACTGACAGGTCATCATCCACAAGTCAATGGTCGCATAATGGCAAAGTGCTCCCATGCCCATATCTGTAAAAGTGAGCAGCCAATAGCTAAGCTCCAACCTCCACCATACACAATATGGTGTAGCTCATCATATAAATGTGCAAGCATGCATGATCCCCAAGCATATCATGTACCCTGCATCACCATACTCTCAAGTACATGACCCCACCCGACTGCAAAACCCTTCAACCTATGGTCGGGGCACAAAACACCTCCAATGAAGCCTACAAGTATAGAAGGTAAAGGCACATATGAATCTATCATCTCTGCCCATGAGATATAATATCCTACAATATGATCATCTCTGAATATCCACCTCAAAGCATGAGTACCTCCCACCTCTCGTCCATCAAATCTCACTATCTTGCCCATCACTAGAATCCTCAAGATGTGATATACGTCCTCTAGATTCATGATAATCTCTCCTATCGGCAAATGAAAGGTGTTCGTGTCGCTGTGCCACCTCTCTATAAGTGCTATCAATAAACCTCTGTTGAGACACACCTCAGGCATCTCAAGTAATGAGGTCAGTCTGCATGCCTCGATAACATCTCTATCTGCCTATACAAGCTGCGGAATCAATCTCCATGTCTTCGAGAATTTCTCCTGTAACTACAAGATGCCCAATCTCTCCTGTTGAATAGGAAGAATCATCAAGTCAAAGCAACATCAATATCAAATCATCACGACAAATCAATCAAGTCTGAATATCAAACAACTATTTGTTTTTCATCATCATGGAAAGCAAATATATCAAAATCATGTTTATTTTTAACAACTTTAGAAGCAAACTTATCAACAAACTATTTGTTTTTCATCATTATGGAAAGCAAATTTATCACAATCTTGTTTGTTTATAACAACTTTAGAAGCAAACTTATCAACTATTTGTTTTTCATTAACTTGAAAGAAAATTTATCAGCTATTATTTGTTTTCCAACAGCCTTGGGAACAAACTGATCACACAAAACAACATCAAATCATGGGAACTGTAGAAATCATAATGGGCACTGCATAAATCATAATGGGCGCTGAGAAATGAAGGGTGCTACAGAAATTATCATGGGCACTACAAAACTTCTTAGAGGCGCTACAGAATGATGGGCGCTACGTGAAACATAAAGGGCGCTACAAAAAGACTGAAGGGTGCTAAAAGAATGCATGAAGGTACATAAACATGAATAAATGTGCCCTAAATGGAAAATTTTCAAACACTGAAAGTTTAACGAGGTACATACTGCGGGTCCATAGTGTGTCGACCACTGATGTCGTCGGGTGCACTCGACACGGTGCTGGTGGATAGGAAGTGCCATCTTTCTCACTCTAGAGCTCAAAAATTACAACTTTTACTAGGTTAAAATGGAAAATGACATGGAAAATGACATTTTTAACCTATTTAAAGGCAAAATTGGGGCATTTTATCACATTCAATCATTACAATGGCAATTTAGGTCATCAATTTTTCATCTCACATCTTTTCACATCATAATTTTTGAACGATGAATCGACATCTTAAACATCATAAAAATCAAAAAAATTCAAAAAAATCTAAAACTTCAAAAAAAATTCACAAAATCAAAATTTTATCGATTCATCGTTCGTGAGGGCATATACCTATCAACATTCGACAATCAGCATCTGGGGGAAAATTTCAAAATTCTTTGAAGCAATGCATAAAACACATCACTTCAAAGAGGGGCAAAATGTATACACCTAAAAATGGTCACATCACAATAGTCTGGTAATTAACTAAATATTTTTAATATTTAATTAAATCTCTAATTCAATCTGCGTATAAATAAATCTAAATAAATTTATCTATATTATTCATTCTTTCATTTTGATTAAATAAATAAGTTTATTTAATCACTTTTCTTATCCATTTCTTAATTAATTAAATAAACATTACGATTTATTTATATTAATTATCATAAATAATCTTGGCTTGAATATTTTATTCAAATAAAGATTAAATATTCTTCTATTCTAAAAATTCCTCTAAAAATATTCACAATTAAATATTCCAAAATATTTAATTAATTCTTCTAAAGTCTATTCACAATTAAATATTCCAAATATTTAATTAAATCTTCTATAGTCTTCACATCAAATATTTTAAAAATCTTTTTAATCCTTAAATTCACATAAAATTAAATAAATTTATTTATTTAATTTGGATTATCTCCAACAACCGTGAAACAAACTTCAAAATAGAAAATTAATTTCTCTATTTCTGAGCAAGCTTGTTCCCGTGGGTTGAAGACAAACCTCCATTCTTCTCTCCAACCTCCCAACATCTTCCATCTTCCTCTCAACCTCTCCATCTCTCACCATCCAAAATTACCAGACAATCTCACAACCATTGATCTTTGCTAGCCAGGCTCTTGCCTGCAAAAAGCTATAAAAAGGATTGTCGGGTCTCTGAAACAAAGAGAAGCTTTTGTACAGGAAAACTATAGTCAATCAGCCTTCCAGCATCCATAGCATTCTAGATTTTAGCATAGCATAGCTTAGCATATTAGCAATCCATATCATGGCTTATCATCCTCATATCATAGTTTCAATAGCATTCATAATCCATAGCCCCTGTGCATATCCGTATATCAACATTTCACTCCACCAGCATATAGGATAGAGTACTCTCCCTTTGCATACTCATTCTGCAAGTTGCCATTCTGAGAAGCTTTGCTTACACAATCTGAGAGCAACAACTTCAAGCAAATCACTAGAGATAGAGGACAATGGAATGCCTCTGAAGAAGCTTTGTTTGATTTCTTTGATTTCATTTTATTCAACTTTCTTTTGTTTAATGTTGCATTGGTGTGTTTTTATTCTCTTATTTTGATACTAACATTTTCCACACACACTCATAAAATAAAAAATAACCAACTATGAATAAATGACTACAAAACAAAGCAAAAAACTAAATAAATAGACACAAAAAACACATGCATGATAATGAGTATAAAATAAATAAACAAAAGAAACAAAATAAATTAAATAACACCAATAAAAATACATTAAAATTTTTAAATAAAACAAGGCCAACATATACAAAAGCAAAAAAATAAATTAAATAAAAATAAAAATAAAAATAGATAAAGATTTGCATACATAAAAATAACCAAAAATACAATTAAATAAAGAAGAGTTGCAAGCAGTGAAGTTCCTACCAAAAAGTTATAAAATAGTTATGTTTTAAAAAGTTAGAAATGAAATTATTGATGACAAAAAGTCATAAAATATTTATGTTTTAAAAATTTGGAAATGAAATTATTGATGAGGTGGGACTGTTGTGTAACAAGAACAAATGATTAAGCTAAGGATTGTATTTGTTGTCATAACTTTAGTTCTAGAGAATTCTTAAATACCAATTCTTATTTGTGCATTTGGATATGAATCCAATTGAATGTCTTTCCATATCATTATGGGAAATATTATTATTGTAACCCTAACTCTAACACTAATTAAGCCCTGACCCTAACCTGATTGAACTTGCACTGGTACATTTTGAACCATTTTTTGACAACAATCCGTCGGAATTTCAACGGTTGTTTGTCGCTATTTTTGAGTCAGAATTTTGACGACATTTGAAACATCAAAATTCTAACCTGGCATCCGTCGAAATTCTGACGGACTGTCATCGAAAAATGGTTTAAAATGTACCAGTGTTGTATTATAACCTAACTCTAACACTAATTGAATTGTAATCATAACCCTAGGTATCATTGAAACCTAACCCTAAGTGTATCAAAAGCCTAGAGAACTCTAATCGAACCCTAACCCTAAAATAAACAATAACCCTTACCTTAATTGAACCCTAACTCCAATCCTAGCCCTAATTTAAGACTAATCTTAACCTTGGCCTTAATTAAACCCTTATTGAATTGTAACCCTAATTGATCCCTAACCCAAATTGAATACTAATTGAACCCTATCCCTAAGTGAATAGCAACCTTAATTAAACTCCAACCATAACCTTAATTAAACTCCAACCATAATCCTCTTTGAATTTTGACCCTAATCATAACCATAATTCAACCCTAACCTTAATTGAACCCTAACCCTAAACATGAGTTCAATTAAGCTTAAGGTTCAAATAGGGTTAGACTTTAATTAAAATTAGGTATAGGGTTGAATTAGGATTATGGTTGGGGTAAAGATTAAGGTTCTATAATAAAGTTTGGGGTTAGTGTTATGGTTCAATTGGGGCAGGCCTTAGTATTAGGGTGAGGGTTAGGGTTAGGGTTCAATTACGTTTTATTAATGTTATTTTTAGAATCATAGTTATGTTTAGGGTTGGATATAAAATTAGAGTTTGGTTTGAAGTTAATTAATGTTGGTTTTAGGGTTGGGGTTATGGTTAGACTTATAATTAGTGTTAGATTCTATCACTTTAATAAAAATAATCTTCTATCAATTCATTCATTTTGTTTTGAAATTATATAATTTAAAATATTTTTAGATTTACCTATGTTGATATATGAGAGATATAACAAATCTAAACTCTATTATATGTTGTTAAAAAATTTAAGTTGCTTATAAATAATTTTATGTATTTTTATAATTAACTTGACATTGTGTATAAAAAGGTTTAAGTTATGAATGTTATAATATAAAAAATAAATTTGTTTTCAATGTTTATTTGTCAGTTTAAAAGATGTACTGGAATAATGTTGCAATCACTAATGATTAAATTTTTCTTGATGGTTAAAATAGATTGGTAAGTAAATTTATCTATAATAAGTAAATTTATCATTAATTTTTTCTTGATAAGTAAATCAATATTTCATAAATTTATCTATAATTCTTATTAAATTTTTCTTATTTATATTAAATTATATTTTATTAAATTGTTAAAAAATTTAAATTGTTTGTGTTTTTATAATTAACTTGAAATTGTGTATAAAAAGGTTTAAGTTATGAATGTTATAATAGAAAAAATAAATTTGTTTTCAATGTTTATTTGTCAGTTTAAAAGATGTGTTGGAATAATGTTGCAATCACTAATGATTAAATTTTTCTTGATGGTTAAAATAGATTGGTAAGTAAATTTATCTATAATAAGTAAATTTTTCATTGATTTTTTTTGATAAGTAAATCAATATTTCATAAATTTATCTATAATTCTTATTAAATTTTTCTTATTTATATTAAATTATATTTTATTAAATTGTTAAAAAATTTAAATTGTTATGTGTTTTTATAATTAACTTGATATTGTGTATAAAAGGTTTAAGTTATGAATGTTATAATATAAAAAATAAATTTGTTTTCAATGTGTATTTGTGAGTTTGATGTGCAAATAATGTTGCATACTAATGATTAAATTTTTCTTGATTGATTAAGTGATATTGTGCAATTATTCTATGTTAATTTAATGTTATGAATGCTATATAATATAAAGAAAAATATTTATAATATATTTTTAATGCATTTTTATATTTTATAAACAAACATCTAAACTAAAAAGTGTGATTGTAAAAAAAATAAAACTTAATGAGTAAACATACATTTAAAGTTAAAAGTGAAATTATAAAACAAATAGTAAATTTATTTTATTTTTCTTTTATAAATATAATTATTTAATTTTCTTTTAATATTATAAATGTTATTCTACTAATCTCTAATAAAATTTATAAGTATTAAAAATGATTACACACAATAAATTATAAATTCTCAAATCAAATTGAATTATATATATAAAAAATAATCATAATAAAATATTTTGAACTAATATTTTAGTAATAAATATTTTATTTTTATTTTTGAATTTTTTAAATTTTATATCTATGATATGGATGCTAATAAAAATAAATAAATGATGTTCATTAATAAATTATAAACTCTCATTAATAAATTATAATTGAATTATATTTTAGAATAAAATACTTTGAACTATTATTTTACTCATAAAATTGTTTTATTTTTATTTTTCAAATATTAAATTTTATAATTATAATATAGATGCAAAACAAATTAAAAAAAATCATTAACAAAGTAAATCAATATTTCATTTCAATGTAAAGCAATTAGAAATCTTTAAAAGATTATTATAATCAATGGTTGAGGTGACTATATAAATTAAATGCAAAAGGTTTTGAATATTTTTTATTACCCACCATTCCATAATAATCGTTAATGGAAGGAATGGAAGCACCAAAATCGCTTATATCGGGTGAAAATTGTGTACCAATTAGATTCAAGAGAATTGATTTTTGAAATATATTTTGTTATATAATGCGCATCTATACATTGATAATAGATTGAAAATTTCAAATAGAAAAATTACTCAAGTTCTCATTGGTTAAAATGAGAGTTCTTAATAACTAGTTAAATTCTGGCGGTGCCTATAGTTCCTACTTCAAATAGAAAAATTACTCAAGTTCTCATTGGTTAAAATGAGAGTTATTAATAACTAGTTAAATTCTGGTGGTGCCTATAGTTCCCTAGCAAGAACTAATAAATTAAAACAATCGACACAAACTTAAAGATAAACAAAAAAAAAACTATAAAATTAAATAAATAAGCCCAAAAACCAAATATACCAAAACAATAAAATATATGCAATATGTGTGAGAGTGTGTGTGTGTGTGTGCACAAATGCAAAAATGAATTAAGCTTGAAAATGAAAGACATGCAAATAATTAAACCTAAATACAAAAATAAAACCAAAAAGAAATACAAGAATTCACACGAAAGCATATATATACACCTAAATGCAAAAGTAATTTTTGTGTATATATAGGCTAAAAGGGGGGTAACAACAACCACAAACCGAGAACCCCAAGAGAGAAAAGGAGAAACAAGAGGGAAAGGAAGGTACAAAAGGAGATAATAGGTAGAGAAGCAGAAGAAAGAGAGGATGGGACACAAAGAAGAGGAGAGGGATGAACAAAGAGGAACCACAAAGTGGGGAGGGGGAGGAAAAAAACACGAGCAAGGGTGGAAGAGGGAGGACAACCAATTAGAGAAGAACAAGTCAAGGTGGGGGCCAAAGATGGGGATTCCTTAGGTTTGAAAAAAGAAGTTTCCAAGAGAATCTTAAGCTCCAACCTTCATCACGGTTGAGGTTGGTGGGGTGGTTGCTAATTTCAATGGCTTCCTTTAGCTTCCTCTTGAAGAAGTTGTCTTCTTTGAAAAAAATTTGGGGGTTTTCCAGACAGATATGGTGCTTGGTTGATGAGGAATGCTTCACAAGGGTTGACTTAGCAACACGCTCATGCCTTATGTCAACACTGTGCTCTCTAAATCTGGTGTTAATAAACGACCCGTTTCCCCAATGTACAAAGTGCTACAAGAACATACCACTTTGTAGACCCCTGCATAATAATTACACCAGTGCATTTAATCAAAGTCAATATTTCAAATTGCAACAACGTCGCTATATGGTGTCACTCTTCAAAGTGTGTTGTTATTTGTGATTTGGGCATCACTGTATCCTACAAAAAAACAAACAAACGGAATTCAAGCTAAAAACTAGTTAAATTAATAGTTAAATTCCCTCCTTCTAGTGCCAAAATGTGAGATGAGGATGGTCAATGTGGGTCAATTACACTTGATTCATGATGAATCGAAGCATAACTTAGCCACTACACCTCAATCATAAACAAGATCATTCAAATTGAAAGTTAAACTAAGAATTTATAGAAACTAAAAGTTACAAACTATGAAAATAGTTAAATTCCTATTCTAACCCATTTGAAACTTATCATGTTTTGGAATTGGTGTCATGTTGATGTGGAACAATGACCCTTTCCCAATCCCATGATTAGTGAGTTTGTTTCAATCGATTCTATGGAAGAGAATCGATGAAACCATTGTGATAAATGGATGAAAAACTTATTTATGCTAAATTAACATGATTTTATGCTAAAATTGATCTAATTATGCAATTTATAAGCTAATCTAAGCTAATTCTAAGCTAAAAGATGGAAACCCTAATTTATAAACAAACTAAGACGGATGCATGGCAGCCATTAATGGATGTCTTAAGCTATTATGCAACTAAAAATGAACTAAAATAAGCTAAAAGTGAGTAAATTGAGAGTGTGGATGAAAGTGAATTCAACAGCATGACTTTGCAAATGAAAGATGGATCCATTTGTCTCCAAATAGTGTTCTATGTATAGGAAAGAAAATGAGAAATTAAGGGTTGAGATCAAAAAGATCAATCAATGGTTAAGGATGAAAGGAAGAAGAGGCATGGATCATGGATTTTTTGGACTTAGGGAACACTGAGAGGGGGCGGTGAATCAGTGTTCAGCAAATTAGACTTTCAATTTAGATCTTAAATCATTTTCAACACATAAACAAAAATAAAGATGCAAGCACATGCACAAGATGATCAAAACACCATAACACCAATATTTTTATGTGGAAACCCCATTAGGGGAAAAACCACAGTGGAGATTAATCCACAATTTATACTTTGTTAAAAGTATGAATAAAAGGGAATTCACTTGCATTCAGGCACACTTCCTAGAGCTCACTGCTCAAAATAAGGAAGGCTCACTACCTTAAAAAAAAAAATTGATTACAACAAAAATTTAACTAAGAAGATAACATCTACAAATGCCTAGATTCAGTTTTGATGAAGCACATAAAATAGATTTTGAACCTGTTGTCTGATCCTGCAACTCGCTCTGCTCTACTCTGCCTTAATTCACAATGATCTTCTTCTACTCAAGCAAAACTTACTCAACTTATCTTCTAATGTTTGCTCATAATTTTTTTTGCTCTTTCCACACATTCACACCTTCTCACTGCTTTGTCCTCACTCCAAAAATGAATTACTTATCTCATATATACATCCGCTAGCAAATATTTTAATCACCTAAGTCAGCGTCAACAAAACATGAAATATTCTCCAACAGTTGGTTCAAATCACAAGTTATATTTAATGTGCACCCACAAAGGTCGGCTAAGACATAGCTGGGACCCAAAATTATATTCTAAAACTTTAGAGACAATTAAAAAATTACTCCTTATACATCTGCGACACACTACATCCATTGAGTCGGCCATAATGAGAAAATAAACAAAAAATCATTCTACCGAATCTCCTAACTCGTAGAACGATTGTTGCAACACCACAAAACTTACCAATAAGATAATATACATGCTTATCAAACTTTCCTAGGGATCCACAACACAAAATGATGATCTGGTGAAGCATACAGATCGATTAATTGACCAAATACCCTGTTCTTCATGCTTTCTACCGATAACACACTATCTTCTACATTTTTTTTGGTATAAGTAGATCCTGATTTGCGGACCGAGATAATGACTTCAATTGACATAAATAACAACATTAGAAGCCATAAACAATCTCCCCAAGCCAAATTCCCATAGGATTCTCGTCAATAGGTGAGAATGCATGATGGGATTTAATCAAGGGCTCACATTTGCTCCAAAAAAACACAATTTTTACCTACTCACATAGGTCAAAGGTGACTTGTTCAAAAGGTTAAAGGTTTAGCTTGCTCAAGAAGGAAAGTAAGTTGATTGGAGGAGAATATTCTTTGGAATATTCTCATGGGAGAGGATAAAAGATATTTTGAAAATTAAAAGAAAATTTTAATTGTACAAAAAAGGGGATAAGGAATATTCCATGGGAATATTCCCCTTTTTAGAGGAAATTAGTTTAATTTCTAATTAAACAAGGTTTAATCATGCAATTAGGGAATTTGAAGAATTAAAGTGATATTCATTAAATTAAATGATTTAATGAATGGGGGAGAGATGAAAATGATATTTAATTAAATAACTTGGGATTATTTAATTAAATAAGATGACTTAGGAAATTAAATTAAATATTTTGATTTATTTAATTTAATGAGATGAAATGTTAGCGTGAAAGGGGGTGAATTAACCTGAATTGATGAATTAGGTTAATGGACAAAAATAATGTCATTAATTAAATTAACTAGGTTAATTTAATTAACTAAGTGAAAAGAGGATGGATTTAAAGAGGAAATGACGTTAGTAAACCTGTTTCGAGTGTATGATATCATTCAAGACATTTTTCAATGTCTACAATAACCATAGCTTTCATTCCAAACTTCTTCAACATCTTTTTGACATACTTTGATTATGAAATGAAAATTCCTTTATCTGTTTGATTGATTTGTAGACCAAGGAAGAAATACATCTCCCCAAACATTGACATCTCAAACTCTTTCCACATTTCTTTTTCAAATTTCTTGCACATAGCCTCATTCCCTCTAAAGATAATGTCATCAACATACACAATCACTATCACGAAATAATATTTTTCAAATTTAAAGTAAATATTACTATCTACGATACCCTTATTGAATCCTTGTTGTATCAAATATATGTCTAACCTTGCATACCAAGATTTATCAAATATATGTCTAACCTTGCATACCAAGATTTATCAACTTTTCTTTTTCTCCTAATATAACATTTTCTTACAAATACCCTGAAGTACTTGACAGTAGGGATCCTTCCATACCACAAATAATAGGAAGTCTTTGTGTTGTTAGCTTTAGCTTTAACTCTGTTAAGTATGTAAAAAATAGTATGTATTGCTTCTCTCCAGTAGAATTCTGGAAGATTAGCTTCTTTCATCATAGTCCTTGAAACTTCTTGAACAATCCTATTTTTCCTTTCAACCACTCCATTTTGTTGAGGATTCCTATGGGTAGGAAAGTGTCTCTTTATGACATGGTTCTCACAAAACATGTTAAAATGATTAGAGGTGACTATCAACTTTCAAATCTCAAAAAAAAATATTTTCAAATCCATCTTATTCTCAACCATAGATTTAAATGACTTGAACCTATCTAGGGCTTTACATTCATCTCTAAGAAAATTAACCCATGTCATTCTAGAATAATCATCAATCAAAAACATGAAATACCTATAACCTTGAAGACTTCTCACTCTTGTAGGACCACATGAGTTTGTGTGCACCAATTCTAGTAATTCAGTAGAAGATTGTTCTTTCCCTTTAAAGCTTCTTCATGTTTGCTTTGTAAACTAACACTCCTTGCAGACTGATGAGCCTAGTTTTTGGTCCAATTTTGGGTAGAATCTATAGTTTATTTGTTGGTAGATATCATGGAATTTAATGTTAAATGTTGGTATTTTCATAATGTTTCCCTTAAACCATTGACAGTGGACATAATCCTATCTCTACAAGCTTTAATGATATTTGGCATAATATGTGCATTATCTATATTGATTTTTAATGTGGTTAATGAATGTTCCTTAAGGTGGTTATAGATGTGTAGTTATTATGTGTATTGACTTTACCATGTAGATTTAATATGCTAAGTTGAGGAAGACACCGCTAGTTGGGCATGCACCATAACATTTAGCAAAGGAATCGCTCCAAGTCAAAGGAGGCCGATGACAAAAGATTCTTCATGCAACTAAATGTAACCACCTTGTAGTGGACTTTAATGATCAAGCATACATGGGAATTATTGTTGAGTTGAATCTGCATTTGGACTTGCATGTCTAACCAAATTCCATGCATGTGTAACTGTCATTGCTCTATTTCCTCTTTTTTCCCTAAATGGCATCCTCCCAGTCATGGAGTTGACTACCTCATTTAGTTGTTAGTATAAATAATGATTTGATGCTCCTTCTTCAGGAGGTTTCATGATTTGGTATTGTACTTGTACTCTCTAGTTTTCAGTAATACAGATGCATTACTCTTTTGTACTCATGATTCACAGTGAATAAAATAAAGTTCTGAGTTCGAGCATCTGAGTTTTCATTAGTTTTAGAGGATACTTATCCAAGGGGACCCACTTGGTGAGTAATTTGTCTTCTTAGTTTAGAATTAGTTTAGTATTATTTTTTGTTTAGTACTTAGTTAGAAATCTGGCACCGACTGTTCCTACAGCCACTAGAATTTCATTTTGTGATTGTTCCTACAGCCAAAGCAGACAGAGCAGTGTCATGTTTGTTGCTCAGATTTTCATTCTTGTTATGCATTTCAGCTTAGCATAGTCATTGATTGATGTTCAACATTTGTTTGATTCCTTTTCAAGAAATTTAATTTCAGTATTGTGTGTTCCTTAGTTGTAGATTGGAATGGCTACTTTGAGTTCCTAGTGCACATACTATGTTGATCCATTTCAAGTTCACGTCCCTAGGTTGACAAGTTAAATGCACCCTCCTGATGATTGAAATAGCTATTCAGGTTAGATGTCCAATCTCTGAATCATGGTTGTAAAGGCTTAGTTATTAAAATCATTGTAGGAGGCCAACATTTTTGGCGTCGTTGTCAGGGATGGTGTCAGACTAGGGAGTCTTTTTGAGTCATTGGTAGTTTTTCTTGTTGTAGTGTTTTTGGAAGTTGTTCTTAGTATATCCTCATTTAGGAAGTAATGACCCCCTTATTCTTTACCAATTCTTTGTGTGAGCTGACTGATAGTGAGTGATACTACATGCATAAAGGAAGAAGAAGGGATGCTTATGGGAGATTCCTTCCTAACAATCCTAATCCATTCCAACTAGTTGACTACCAGAATCTACCAAAAGAAGAAGAAGAAGATCCACACCCCTTTGTTGATTCATATCTTGATCTGACTAGTTCTGAAGTCTCCTCTGAAGATCAAAATCAGCTTGAGAACCCCTTTTCTTTGGAACAACATCAAGCAGGCATGGGTGATGCAAATAGGAACAGACCTAACCAACTAGCTTTTCCCTTCCCCATTGCCTATCAGAATGAAGTTGAAAACATCAAGAGAATTCCTGCCTCAGCACTCCCAAATTTTTATGGACTTGTCACAAAAGAACTTGATACCTTTTTATTTGAGTTTGACATACTCTACAGGAGTTAGGATTATACTACTAATTCCCATAGGCTTAAGCTATTTCCTACCACTTTGAAAGAGGTTGCATTAAGATGGTTCATGAGCCTAGGAAGATATATTGTGGAAACTTGGGAAGACATGAAAACAAAATTCCTTGAGAAATACAAAGAATATTGCAAAGGCAGTGACATGAGAGGAGGTGACATTTTTAGGATGCAGTGAAAGGAAGATGAGAGCCTGGAAGACTACATTTCAAGGTTTTTGTTTTGCCTACAAAAATATCCACACCATATAGTTAATGACAACTCACAAAATTTTCTTTTCCTAAGAGGAATCAATGATAGCTGCACTGATGCCTTGGACCTCATGGGAGGAGGAAATATTTCCCAAGTTCCTTGGAAAGATATCAAGAAAATATGCCAGAACTAATCTAGGGAAGCTTCAAAGAAAGGGAGAGCCTAGCAATCTTACATGGGTAAGTCAACTACTAGTGGAGTTTCAAGAATGGAGATTACTCATTTGCTGGAAAACTTCAAGCAAGACATTATCAATAATCTAGCTACTCAGCTAGATACACTCCAGGCCACGAAGAAGCAAGAGGAGGTAGAGAAAATGTTGATAGAGTATTGCCCCCACTATAGACAAAAGAAGGACTGCAAATGTAAGATGGTAGCTAATCTTGAAAGGAAGCAGGTTCCACCTGAGTTCAAGCCAATCTAGATTGAATAATACCAAGTCTACTATGTTGCACAAAGGAAGCCTTGGGCTCCAAGACAAGGTATGCCACTGGGTCCACTATCCTATGTTGGGCCATATTTCGATTCCTATTCCTCTAGTAACTAATGGCAGCCCCCATATCCACCCAGTTATGGAGGATATCCACCAAATCCTTAGAGTAACCCTCCAAATACTTGGCCCAGTCATCAGAGTTCTCCACCCTAGTGGTAGCAACCTCAAGGGAATTGGCAGCAATTTCAAGGACATTGGTAGCCACTTCTAGGAAATTAGTAGCAAATGAATCAATGGAGAGGAGGGAAAAAATGGCCTACTCAGACAACTAGTTACATGCAACCACCTTTTCAGCCCCAACAGCCTATTATAATTCCTCCACCTACTAATACTAGCTCAAATGAACCTAAACCTACTCAACTACCAGCTCATCCCACACCAAATCTAAATAATAAACCACACTAGTAGCTTGCATATTCTATTGATTCAAATCAATTCCCTACATATGTTGTGAGTGTAAGTGATATCCACTTGCACTCAGATACTACTCTATCAGCCCCTTCTAAGCCCATTATCATTGAGCTTCATGTGGAAGAGGAAGAAGAACCTCTGAATGATCTTATTCAGCCTAGTGTACCTAAAAATCCTAAACCAAATCCAAGTCAAGTAGACTAAACAAGAGCCACCATTTCCTCAGAGATTGGAAGTTTCCAAGAAGAAGGAAGAAAAGGAGGATACAAATTTTGATATCTTCGATCAGCTGAAGCATATATGTTTCTAGATACCTCTATTTCAGGCCTTAAAGGATGTTCCAATCTATGGCAAGGTAATCGAGGCATTTCTTAAGAAGCTAGCTAGGAAAAAGAAGGACCCAACTATAGTTCGCATAGTGGGACAGCTAGCTGACATCATGTTGGGAAAAGTGACTATTCCCAAGTATAATGACCCAGGTAGTCCTATGGTAGCAGTTGTTATAAACATAATCCAAGTAAAGAATGATCTAATTGATTTAGGGGCAGCAATAAATGTAATGACCAAAGACATCCTGCAACAAATAAATATCACAAGCATGAGGTCCACTCCTACTGTCTTGTAGCTTGATGATAGCTCTACTATTAATCCTGATGGTGTGGTGGAGGATCTTGTGGTATTTCTAGACTCCTAGGAGTACCTAGCAAACTTTATGATTCTTTCTCCTAAAGCTACACTAGGCAGGTATCCCATTATTCTTGGAAGGCCATGGTTAGCAACTGTAGATGCATACATTGGATGTCGGTCAAGTGACATGACTATTTAAAATGGGAGTAGCACTAAAAAATTTGTTCTCTATTCGTCTGCTCATCCATCTCATGATGAAGATAATCTCGTATGGCCACATGTTGGTGAAGAGGCCAAGGAAGTTAACTCTATAGCACAGCTTATGATGCTAGGTAGAAGCTCTTTCATGTAGCTCAAAGATGAGGATGAAGTATTGGCTAACATCCTTCAGAACCATTGTGAAGTGGAGGAAGCACCATCTTCTCATTCTGCTACTCCAGTAAAAACACTTTTTCCTACTCTTCCTGCAACCATTGTTCCTGCAGACGTTCTTCCTGCAAGTGCTCTTCCTGTAGCCACTATTCCTACAAATGTTCTTCCTGCAACCACTCTTCCTACAACCATTGTTCCTACAGACAAACTTCCTGTAGCAATAGTTATGTCTCATACATTGCTTCCATATGAACTAAAGGCACTATGTGTTAATGAAACAACCATGATAGAGTTAACTACACAAGTACAGGTGTCAAAAGGAAAATATTTAAATGTTAATAGTAAATTAAATGAAGAACAACAATTGTTATTGGAAAACCTATTAAGGACCCATCATCATGCATTTGCATGGGATTATTATGATATGAAGGGATTAGATCCTAAACTTTGTACACATAGAATTTACATCAGAGATGATTACACCCCAGTAAGACAGCCACAGAGAAGAATTAGCTCTGAACTAAGAGAGATTGTGAAAGGAGAACTGCAAAAATTACTAGATGCAGGATTTATCTACCCCATTTCAGATAGTTAGTGGGTGTCTCCAGTAATGATTGTTCCCAAGAAAGGATGGAAATGGCAAGTTTGTGTTGATTATAGGGAACTTAGTGCTACCACCAAGAAGGACCACTTTCCTTTACCCTTCATTGATCATTTTTTGGAAACACTTGCAGGAAAGCAATACTTTTCTTTTCTAGATGGATTCAGTAGCTACAACCAGATACAAATTACACCAAAGAACCAAGAGAAGACTACATTTACCTATCCATGGGGGACCTATGCCTATTTGGTGCTCCCATTTGGATTATGCAATGCACCTGCAACTTTTTAGAGGGAAGTCATTAGCATATTCTCAGACATGATTGCATGGAAATTTATATGGATGACTTTACCAATTATGGTTTTGATTTTAATCAAGTGCTAGAAAATCTCAAAAGGGTCCTACAGAGATGTGAAGACCAAAAATTTTCCTTAAATAGTGAAAAGTGCTTCATGATGATGGAGGAAGGTGTAGTTCTTGGCCACTACATCTCCCATAAGGGAATTCAAGTAGATCCTGCAAAGATTGAGGTAAACACAAATCTTCCCACCCTTTCAAAAAAAAATGATGTTAGGAGTTTCTTTGGTCATGCAGGATATTATAGGTGTTTCATCAAGTATTTCAACAAGGTAGCAGCACCATTGTACACTCGTCTCACTAAAGATGTTGAATTTCAGTGGACTAAAGCCTATGACAAGGAATTTTCTAACTTGAAGGCAGCTTTGACTCGTGCTCTTATACTCAAAGGTCCTAATTGGGAGTTTCCTTTCCACATCCATACTAATGCATCAAATTATGCCATAGGAGTAGTCTTAGGACAAAAAGGAGCTATCAAAAATTCCATTTACTTTTTTAGCAAAAATTTATAAGGAGCTGAATTCAATTATATAGTGACAGAAAAAGAAATACTGGCAGTAATCTATGCACTAAACAAATTCATAAATTACATAACAGGCTACCAAATCTTTGTGCACACTGATCATGCAGTCATTAGATATCTCATGAATAAACCTTTGATCATAGGTAGATTGGCAAGATGGTTATTGTTGATGCAAGAGTTTGATATAACCATTATGGATAAGCCAGGGAAGGCTAATGTTGTTGCAGATTTTCTTTCAATACTAACTACATCAGAAGATAATCAGCCCATAGATGACTCTTTCCCTAAAGAGCATATATTCTCCCTCAGTGTACAAACACCTTGGTATGCTAACATAGCCAATTACTTAGTCATAGGTAGAATTCCTTCTCACTTCTCTCCAAGAGAAAAAAGGGAACTCATTGAAAAATCCTTTCCTTTCTCTTGGATTGTTGGATGTTTGTTTTATACTGGACCTAACCATGTCATGAGGAGGTGTGTGAGAGAAGATGAGACATATGAAATTTTGCATGCATTCCACAACGAACCATGTGGAGGACACTTTGCAGCCAAGAGAACAACAATGAAGGTTTTGAACATAGGATATTACTGGCCAACACTCCACAAGGATGCAGGAAGGTATACCAGAAAATGTGATAGATGTCAAAGAATGGGCAGACCAACTAGGTCTAATGAGATGCCACTGTACCCTCAGGTAGTAATCACTCCCTTTGACAAGTGGGGATTGGATTTTGTGGGACCCATTGACCCTCCATCAAATGATAAGTCTTATATATTGGTATGCACTAATTATGTGACAAAATGGGTAGAAGTTAAGGCCATGAAGCATGCAAGAGATAACAAGGTTGTAGAATTTCTTTATGAGGAGATTTTCACAAGATATGGAGTCCCAAGAGAAATAGTGACTGATCAAGGGGCACAATTCACATCAACCCTTGTTGTAGCACTAGTTAATGAGTACAACATAAGGCACAAGAAGTCTACTCCTTATCACCCACAGGCTAATGGCCAAGTTGAGGTGACCAACAGAGAGATTGAAGCCATTCTGACTAAAACAATAGCTATTCATAGAAAGGATTGGGAAAATAGATTACCAAAAGGGGTTTGGGCCTATAGAACAACTTAGAAAACAACTACAAGCTTCACCCCATTTGAGTTGTTGTATGGAAAGACAGCTATGATGCTAGTTGAATTTGAATATAAGACTCTGCGGACTGCAGTAGATTTGGGAATGGATATTTCTGAGGCACAAAGAGAAAGAATCATGCAGCTAAATTCGTTGGATGAGATAAGAAGAGCATCCCTATAGCATACAAAAGTAGTGTAAAAGAGAGAAGTAGAAATGCGAAAAGGGAAGGCCAAAACACAACCTATAGAAAGAAAGGTGCCAAGTTCTAAAAAGAGGAAGGTTGACACTGTTCATCCTGTAGCCAAAGGAAAGCATGAGAAACCTCCCAGGAAATCAAGACCGACTAGGCCTGTGATTGGTACACCTCCGTAGGAAAGCCCTAAGCCTGATGAGACATCACACAAGGACCCTAAAGCTCTGATGGGGTAGGAGAATGTCGAAGAAGAAAATATATTTGGGAGAGCAACAAATATAACACTTGACAATCTTGCTAACATTGTAGAAGAGTTTGAGGAAAATCAAGATTTCCTGTAGGATGAGCAAGAAGTCCTGTAGCAAGAAGTCCTGCAGTAGGATGTCCTGTAGCAACAGCCAAAACTAGAGTAGGAGTTCTTGTATCCACAACAAGAACAAGAATGAGAGCCCCTACGGCTAGAGATAACTGGATAGCCTAATTCCATGCAGATAGTGCCATATGAGGAGCTTCCATCGACAAAAATATTGGTAGGAATTCATAATCCTCTTGATTTTATAATGCATGCAACAATTTTGAATTTATGGAAAGAAATAAAAAGAAGGGGGGAAGAATGGAAAAAGGAAAAATAGAAATTGAAGAAGGAAATTCAAAAGAAGGATGAGGAGATTGAAGATAAAGATGTAGAAATTTCCACCCTGAAGCAAAGGGTGGATGATATGGTAGCTTTGGCACCATAGATTTTGGAATGTAGGATCCCTCCAAGGGTCTATGCTCTGCTCCTAAAAGAGAAGTATCTCTCTTTTAAGTTGTTAAGGATTGCCTCAAGTTTGAATCCTTCTATTGAAACCCCTATGGAATTTTTCAATGCTTATAGGATTGCCTCCCCTGAAATGAAGAATCTATTGTGTGAATTTTATTTACATAATTATGTTGTAACTCAAGACTATGAATGGAATCCATTGTTATATGTTGGGGATGTCCAATTGAGGGCATTCATGTCATGGGTACAAAATGAGATTAGTTGGGGATAACAACATGGAGCTTATAAGCAATTGGAGTCTGATATCCCTCTGCCCATTAGAGCTGAATCAAGCAACCCAAGGGATATTTATAGAGAGTGGCACAAAATGCTTCTTAGACCTAGTTATGGCAACAGGATTATGCATTGGATTGAGGCAGTTTACAGTGAGTATAAGGTAAATACAATAGCAAAGGAGAAAACTATGAGAAGATTTCTATCACAAAGATGGAATAGTCTATATGATGAGCTAAAGTAGGCTGAGCCTTATTCCATCCACAATTATGCTATAGCACTAAAGAGGATTGATAGGTATATTCAGTTTGGGAGAACTCAAGGGAGGTCTTGGCTTCCCATGACTTTCCAGCCACCCATGCTCATGTGGCCCATGCCAAACTTCAGATTCTACCAACTTGACATTGCTGCAGAAAAGTAGAGATGGAATAGATTTGATAGATTGGGAGGATTCTATTGGGATCTTAATTCATGCATTGCAGCCACTGATGTTGAGCAGTTATCAGTTGCAAATTTCAAAGCTTTGACCAAGCAGAAGAACAACTCTTCCCCTATTGGAGGACCAACAAAACGTTAGGTTGGGGGGTGATGAGCAGAGTTTTTGGTCCAATTTTGGGTAGAATCTATAGTTTATTTGCTGGTAGATGTCATGGACTTAATGTTAAATGTTGGTATTTTCATAATGTTTCCCTTAAACCATTGATAGTGGACATAATCCTATCTCTACAAGCTTTAATGATATTTGGCATAATATGCAAATTATCTATATTGATTTTGCATGTGGTTAATGAATGTTCCTTAAGGTAGTTATAGATGTGCAGTTATTATGCGTACTGACTTTACCATGTAGATTTAATATGCTAAGTTAAGGAAGACACCACCAGCTGGGCATGCACCATAACGTCCAACAAAGGAATCACTCCAAGTCAAAGGAGGTCGATGGTAGAAGATTCTTCATGCAACTAAATGTAACCTCCTTGTAGTGGAATTTAATGATCAAGCATGCATGGGAATTACTGTTGAGCTAAATATGTGTTTGGACCTACATGTCTGACCAAATTCCATGCACGCGTAACCACCATTGCTCCATTTCCTCTATTTTCCCTAAATGGCATCCTCGCAGTTGTGGAGTTGACTTCCTTGTTTAGTTGTTAGTATAAATAATGATATTATACTCCTTCCTTAGGAGGTTGCATGATTTGGTATTGTACTTGCACTCTCCAATTTTTAATAATATAGATACATCACTCTTTTGTACTCATGATTCACAATGAATAAAATAAAGTTCTGAGTTTTCATTAGTTTTAGATGATACTTATCCACAAGGGCCCACTTGGTGAGTAATATGTCTTCTTAGTTTAGCATTAGTTTAGTATTACTTGTTGTTTAGTACTTAGTTAGAAATTTGGCACCAATTATTCCTACAACCACTAGAATTTCATTTTGTGATTGTTCCTGCAGATATAGTAGTGTCTTGTTTGTTGCTCATATTTTCATTCTTGTTATGAATTTCAGCTTAGCATAGTCATTGATTAATGTTTAGCATTTGTTTCATTCCTTTTCAAGCAATTTACTTTTAGTATTGTGTGTTCCTTAGCTGTAGAATGGAATGGATACTTTGAGTTCCTAGTGCACATACTGTGCTGACCCATTTCAAGTTCACATCCCTGGGTTGACAAGTTAAATGCACCTTCATGATGATTGAAATAGCTATTCAGGTTAGATGTCCAATCTCTAAAGCATGGTTGTAAAGGCTTAGTTATTAAAATCATTGTAGGAGGATAACACAAACATTGATAGGCTTTGTAATCTTAGGAAAATCTCTCACTACTTGAACTAAACTAATTCTCACCAGATTATGAAAATTGATGTGACACATTCTCTAGTGTCATAGACAATTTTCATTGGTCTGATTCATAAAATAGTGACCATTAGCACCCTTGAGTTGATAGACATTTCTATTTTCCCTCTTTCCAATAGCAATCACAATTTTGAACCCTTTTCTAATCTCACATACATTATCCTAAAACATAATATTGTATCCTTTTCTACACATATGACCAACACTCAAAATTTTATGCCTTAAACCCTTAACATAGTAAACATCCTAAGTATTATTCTTTCCATCAAAAATGATTGAACCTATTCCACAAATATTAGCACCTGAATCATCTCCAAATCTAACAAGTCCTCCATCATCTTTTTCAAGTTTAAAAAATATACTCTTGTCTCCAATCATATGATTTGAGGATCCACTATTAATGGTCCAATAGTTCTTATCCTATCTAGTAAAAAAATCAAATACCAAAGTACCTCTAGTCTTAGCCTTTTTTTGTCTCTGAAACACTTTCCTTCACACATATTTAAGATTTAGTAGAAAAAAATTGATCTTTTAAAGCCATGAACAAGCACTCATTAACATCAGCATCTCCATAATCAAATTCATCATTAGAAATACTTGCATATTCTCTAACATAATAGCTCTTTTTTATCATCTTACCTTTTTTTTCCTTATTATTATTATCCATAGCTCTATTTGGAAATCTTGAAGCATAGTGACCTATCTTTCCACAACTAGAACATTTGAAAGGTAATTCACCTTTGTACTTATCGGTACCCTTTTTCACCCTTCTCACAAAGTTAGTGTGACCAATGGCATAGTATAGGCTAACTAGACTTGATCCATATGGATTCAAAGCATATTTAATCCACTAAGCATCAATCCAAATAAGATATTCAATGTAAATAAAAATGAAGAATCCATTAAAAATAACATTTTAAAACATGAAAGCTTGAAAAACATCTATTCTAAGCCATTTAATCTTATCCTATTAGGGAAGTGGTATTACATTATTGTGGAATGACAACCCCTTCCCAATCCCTTGGATAATATGAGCCTTTCCAATCGATTTTATTGATTAAAATTGATGGAAATTGATGAAAAAGATTAATGAAAGCATGGTAAAAGCTAAATTGACATGGTGAAAGCCAAGATGTTTGATGGAAGTGTGTGAAAATCTATACTAAATGTATGCAACATTTAAAGATGCAAGTCCTAATTCCAAAATATGCTAAATGGATTCAACTAAGTTACCATGGAAGCCATTAATGGATGCTTTAAGTTACTATGATCAAGATTTAAACTAAAAAAGCTAAATGTGTGCTAAATATGGATGCAAATGAGATTGATTTTAACAACATAAATTTACTATTTAAATATGGATCCCTATTCAATAGATTCAAGATCTATTTATAAAATAGGAAAAAAGAAATTGATGGTCAAGATTGAAAGAATCAATCAATGGTCAGGATGGAAGGAAGATGGAAGCATGGATCATGGATTCCCATCAAGGGTTAAAAATGCAAGTTGGTATTTAATCAATGGTTCAAAATCATGCAAAGAAGCATACTTTCAAAACTTGCTCAAGAAGTTTGTTGAAAGTTTGTTACAAGGAACAATATTCCTTTTTTCAAATGAGTGAAGAGGGAAAGAATATTCCATGAGAATATTCACTTTTGGAGGAATGTGAAAAGGAGGAATATTTTGTTCCAAGTGGGAGAGTTAGAATTAATTAGTAATTTGATAATTAAAACAAAGTTTCAATTATGCAAATTAGAGGAATTTAGGATATCCATTAAATAAATAGCTTATTTAATGAAAAGGGATCAAAATGACATTAAATTAAATAATTAAGAGTATTTAATTTAAATGAGAGGACTTAGGGTGTTAAAATTAAATATTTTGATTTATCCAATTTAACAAGATGAAAGGTTAGCATGAAAGGGGTAGGAATTAACCTAATTAGATTAATAGATGAAAATGATGTGATTAATTAAATAGCTAGGCTAATTTAATCAATTAAGCAAAAAGAGGATGGTTTTTAGGATGAAATGGTGTTAGTATTTTAGATTTGAGTATGTAGTATCATTCAGGACATTTTTAAGTGTCTACATGTTACACCTCTTTGAAGATAGGTACCTATTACGTTGGTTCAATGATTGACGCTTTTTGGATTAAAACTACTACTAAGATCAAAAATTAAAAAAAAAACTTTCTATTTTTTTTAGATTCCCCACTATTGCCCCAACGGAAGGAATAAGTTGGTTCCCTGCCCCCTTGAGAGATCAGGCAAAAATTTTGAGTTTTGGGTTGATCTCCTGACAAAGGTAAAATATGGATTCAGGTGCCAAAACGTGCCTTGGGATGCCAAAAATGGTCCTAGAAACACAAAAAAAATGGCTCAAAATGGGTTGTGAAGCATGGAAATAGGTAAAACAAGCTAAAACCCTAGCTTTTGGCTCAAATTGGGGCAAAAAACCCTAATTTTTTGGCTTAAATAGGTGAAAAGGTTGCACTTCCAATTCATTTGTGCATTTTGAGCTTTGACACTTTGTCAAGATGGCTCATTGTGTGCTTCCACATCACCTTTTCGAGCAGGTTCGAGAGTACGAGCATCTAGCAAACACAAGACCACGAGTATGTGATTTGAAACTTTTCTTTATTTTTGTATTTTGGTGCATTTATTAGTGTGTCTAAATTAGGTTTCCTAGGGCATCATTGTATAGCGACACACAAGAGGCTTCAAAAGCATAAATATTAACTTTTTAGTGACACACCTACTTAACGACACACCAAGATTTTTTGGTTGAGTGATGCATTTGATTAGGGTTTCATGCTTGTTAAATAGCAAAGCATAAGGATTTTTAGTTTAGCGATGCACATTTGCAGTGGGTGACACACATAGAAAATAGTGACGCACCCCCATTTTTAGTTATAGCAATGAATGCAAATGTCAATTCAGAATTGAGTATTATGATGTGCATCTCCAAATTGGTGATGCACCTCTAAAAATGATATAATGACACACCCAAAAAATAGTGATGCTATTGATTTTAGCAATGCAATTGATATTTTAGGATGCAGACTCTCAAATTTTGATCAGTTTTCTGACTTTTAGGCAAATTGACACTATGTGTGTGATGCGTGTAGAGGATCCGCAGCCATTGATGTCATGGGAGCATCATTCTAAGATTTTGGAAATGGCATGAGACTTTGATGACCTGGAGGTGGAGCATTCGGGGATGCTCATATTAGGTTTCATTGCTTACTTGCCCGAGGTCTACACTCATTTGGCTATGATGGCAACACTCATCGAGAGGTGGCATAGTGAGACATCTTCCCACTTACCTATCAATGAGGCCACTGTCATGCTCAAGGACATGTGGTGGATCCTGTGGCTTCCCATTCATGGGGAGTGAGTTATCTATGACACAGATGTTGGGAGAGATGTGTGTTGTTCACTGTTGTAGACTAACAACATCATTTTTGTTAGTTTGTAGATATACTTGGACCTATATAGATCCCAAGTACCCATCTTCATATTGTTCGTTGCTACACTTATTTCTAGCCTGATTTCCCCTAACTGACAGGGTAGAGGTTTTAGTCTAGGCTAGGGGATTACATGGCATGGGATGATCAGGCATACCACTATGTATATTTGGGGGCCAATTTTACTTGCTTCTTTCTATCATGATATGCATCAGGTCATATATTTCCAAGGTTGGAGTATTGAATTAGGTGTTACATTACTTCACATTTGGGCTTATGAGCACATAGCTATGTTGAGGCCTCTTGTTGTTTTAGCAGATGTCCATAAGGACGAGGTCATCATCTTCTGATACAGAGTCTTGATGACATTATAGCACACCATCCCAACAAGTATCACATATTGGCATTGTGTCATAGATGACATGACTGTATTCAGATGGAGGTCATGGCTTCAGGTTCCTGGATGGTACTACGATTAACAATAGTTGTACTTTTCTCTTCAAACCTGCTATATCCAAGGGTGAGAGCACACCATCATTGAGCGATATCTCCCATACCGCATTGCTAGATAGTTTGGGGAGGTACAAGATGTACCTCCATAGGATTATACAATAGTCTTTGTGATATCCCAAATATAGGTTGAGTGGGGAGCTCAAACTAACCCTATAGTGGTGGTCAATGACTTTCAACAATTGGTTTCCTATCCTTGGGCATATGATCAGGGTTTTCAGATGTGGGGACTACCCCTGGATACAATGCATGGTTTAGACCACCTATTCAATTGATAGACCCAATGGGGGGATACCTCAAGGGAAGAGGTAGAGGTAGAGGCAGGGACGGAGGCAGGCTGCAGCCTAACCAATAGCCAGATTAGTTGCTCGGGGATAGGTGCCTAGGGATGGAGAATAGCCTCGACAAGATCAGGGTCACCAAGACCTAGGAAATTAGCAGGATGTTCAGTAGGATGGCCAACAAGATCAATAGGTTCAGGGGGAACCACCTCCTCCTCCACTATAGCAACCAAATACATGAGATGGGTAGATTGTTTCCCTCACAATAGAGAGGGATTAGTTGTGGTAGCAGCTTCAAGTTATGACCACAGAGATGTTCAGTTGTAGCAGCAACTGGACCTACAACTAGATTGGCCCAGGAGATTGGGCGCAAGCAATAGGTTGAGGCCGTCACAACATCATCGCAGGGATGGATGGTCTTGACAAGCATGTACATAGAGGCAATCACAGAGGCTACTTATTATAAGATGCACTATCATTGCAATGTCCCCAGAGAGATATGGTAACTCGATTATCATAGAGGAGTGGGGCACCTCCTAGGGTTGAGGATCAGCCTTCAGTTAGACAACCTAGGGAGTCGAGCATCCACCAGGACTAGCTATCTCATAGACACTTTTTTATTACTTTCCCATTTATTTATATAGATACACATTCATAGGCTCATTTTTTAGATCCTCGTGTATATTGTACTTTTGATTGATATTCATACACACTAATTTAGATGTTGTATCATGACAGTCATTTTTTGATATATATATAAGATGGTTTGGACTCATGATGTGATGTGCCTTTATTTCATGCTTTATGGAAGTATGGATGCAAATGTTATGATTGATGTTATATACGTCTTTATTTATGCATTATGATTATGTATGGATGCAATGTGATGGATGTACTTCTTTTATTTATGTTTGTGCAATACACAATGATGTATGATGTAATATATATGATATGCAATGCAATGGATGTATTATCTTTGTTTTCATTATCTTTTTATGACATGATATGAGATGGATGTTTATGATATGCATATGATATGAGATGCAGATGATATGATATGATTATGCAAGATGTATGGATGAATGCATTTTTTTTTGTGTACTTTTCTCATGCACTCTATGATGTCATGAAATATGTATGTATATGGATGTATATATGGATGATGCTTATGTTATGGATGTTATGATATAATAATGCAATGTATTAGGATGCTTAGAATAACAAATCTATAATATTCAAAACCACTTAAATGATGATGATAATGCAGTGGATTGTGTTTTCCATTATTATGAGATGTTATGATGATGTGATATGTATGCATGTTGATAATTTGTGGATGTAGGATGGATGTATGATGATTTTTTTGTTGACTATCATGATACCAAGTTAGTGTGGAAAGAGGATAGAAGAATAAAATGATTTGACCATTGATTTTGAGATTGATTCAAAATTCCAACAAGTCCATGATCTATCGAGACTTTATTAGATATGGTGATGAGATGGATGATTTCGCTCATATTCGGGATTGGGATTTTCTATCATTCCTTATGTTTGATATAATAGATAGACACGATGCATCATGGTATTGATAACCAGTACAACACTATATCTAGTGTAATGGAATTTGAATCTACTATTGGCATATAGATTTGAGAGATCATTTTTGGTTACTTGTGTTGTCATTGATGGCAACTGGAGTTAGTAGTATGGTCCACAGTGTTAGTATTTCTCCTACCGGCAAGGGAAGTAAAATTTTGCAATCTACCAGCAGAAAGAATGAAGAACAAGACATACAGTTGACAAGCTGATGTGATCACTTCACTGGATCATTATTTTGTGGTGTGGATCTCTAGGGAGGTCCTCCTAGCATGTGTACTATTCTACTAGTGAGTTTTGGTGTTGTTGCATTAGTCAGAGTTTGAGTTAAGAGGTTTGGTAGTATGGTTCATGATTTATTCCCTCATCGTGGCTAACATGTTTTATATGGTGTATCGTGGATGTATGTGGAGTATGTATTTAGTTATTTCTTATGTTTTGAACTTTGTTTTGGGTCCCTACTAAAGTCTAGCTGACTTGTGAGGACACGCATCAACTCTAATTAATGATTTGAGCTAACATAAGCAAGAATATTTTATTTTGATGTGAAGTTGACATACAATGAATTCTTGATTAGCAGATATATAAAGGAGATCAAAGAATAATTTTGGTGTGTGTATGAAGTATTTGTGAAAAAGATAGAAGTGTATGTGTAGAAGAGAGAGAAAATGGACTGATTAGTTATTTGAGGGAAGAAAAGGTTTTGTATGCTGAGCAGAGCAGGGAAGAAGTGCGAACTAGATAGAAAGATCCAGAATCTAATTGTGCACTTAATTGGAACTGAATCCAAGCATTTTTAGATGATACTCTCTCTCAATTCAAGATTTTTTTGTAATTTCAATTATACTTTGTAAGGATGTGATCCTTTCTCTCTTTTGAGCAGCTCTAGGCAGTGTGCCTGAATGCAAGTGCATTCCCCTTTCATCATACTTTTAACAAAGTATACTTTGTGGATTAATCTCCACCATGGTTTTTCCCCTAATAGGGTTTCCACATAAAAATCCTGGTGTTATGGTGTTCTTTAATGTGATTGCATGTTTCCTTCTATTTATGTGTTGTGAATGTTATTGAAGGTTTAATTATTGTTGTTGATGGTTTAAGATCTGATTTGAAAATTAAATATTGTGGAACATTGATTCACCCCCCCTCTCAATGTTCCTAGTGTCCAACAATTGGTATCAAAGCTAGTTCCTCTTATGAAGTTTAACAGCTTGAGGTGGATAATGAATTACAATGGATGTTGGTGGTCTTTAGCAATAGCTTATGGTGGCACTTGATGATCTTGATTAATCCAAAGTAGAGGTCATGGAACTAAAAGAAAATCTTGTGGATGCCAAAAGATTCATTCAATCACTAAAGGATAAGCTAAATGGGTCAAGAGAAAAGAGGAAGGAACTATGTGATCAGTTGAAGCAAAAAGAAAGAAAAGTTATGGATGATATCCATCTGAATAAAACCCTAAGGGAAATAAAAAAAGAATGTGAAAAGCTTGCTAAGGACAATACAACTCTAAAGCTTGAAATGGAATTTGTGGCAATGAAGTTCACCAAAGAGATTGAAGAAAGAAAGAAGAATGAGGAAAATATGGCCTAGTCCCTAAAAGAAAAATTTGAAGAATGCAGCAAAATTAATAGTGGGTTCATTTAGTTGGAAATTAAACTACAACAATGCAAAAACAATGAACAAGAACTTGAGAGATAGGTAGTTATCCTCAAAAATGAGCTTGCTACTACAAATGAATTCAAGGAGAAATTCAGGATAAGATCTGCTAGGCTTGATGAAATAACCAAAGGACAAAATGATACAAATGACAAGCAAGGTCTTGGCTATGAGAAGGGTGAGAGCTCTGGATCTGAACAGAAGAACCTTGAAAAGAAGAACAAAGGTAGAAGACATCAAGTAAGGAAACCCAATGCTCAAAAATTTAAAGGATATTGCTTTGTTTGTAATATATTTGGACATATGGCTTCCCAATGTAGAAGAAAGATAAATCCTAGTGCTCCATCATTTTTTCGTCAGCGTTTTAAATGTAAGAAGTTTGGTCATAAGGCATTAGAATGCAAAAATATGTATGTCAGTGCAAATAACATTAAATGCTATACCTGTGGAAGATTTGGACATGTTGCTAATCAATGCAAATCAAGAGGAAATCAGTGGAATGGATGGTATAAATAGAAGAATCTGGTATGCTACAATTGCAACAATTTTGGGCACATTGCAAAATTCTACAGGAATAGAAACATGAACAAAAGAGGTCTGATTTATCAAGGAAGAAATTCACAGAAAAACAACAAAGGAAAAAAAAAAGAATCTATGGAAGAGATAAGAGATCAGATGAAGAAAACATGGGTAAAGAAAAGTGAATCTGATGAAGGAAACAAGGTTGTACTGGAAGCTCCCTCTAGCAATTCTTCCAGCAATTGATTTCAAGCCAAAGGCTTAGGGGGAGTTTCTCATGAAAAATCATTTTCCCCCTAGTGTATAATTGGCTCTAAATCATTGGATGCTGTCAGAAGTTGTGTTATTCTTTGAAAAATGTATCTGTAATTATTTGTTGTGTTAGATGAAATGTTGGAAGTCTGAAGTTGGATTCTTCACTTGTTGTCTGAGTTTTCATTGTAACTGAAACTTTTAGGGCAACGCATTTATTGTGACAGAAAGTTAAGTATGTGAAGTTATAAAAGGGAATTTGAAACACTAATTCATCATTGTGCATTGAAAGGAAATAGTTGGAGAGCACTTTCAGCAAAATTCTGAAGGTCCGAAAGGTCATTCCAGTGGAAAATTCTTCAGGTATCTATGTTGCTTATCAATTTCATATCTATTTGGCGATTGGTAGAACCTTACTCGGCACAAAAATGAAACAAACCAAAGGAACAGTAATCTTGGATGAGTATAGCAGTCAAAAAGTTTGGGATGAAAGGAATTTGTTATCTCTTGCCGAAATGAGGAGGCTTGAAGGATCAAAACATAAGAATTTGGATATATGGAATGAATATCCTCATTTTTTCAATACAGAAGTGATTCGGTTTATCTTAAATAGATTGAACGGTGATATCCTCACTTTGGATAAACCCTATCAAATCTCAGAGGATGTAATCAAGAATCTAATAGGTTTATACAATGTTAGTAATATTCCAAAGAAGAAATCAATTCAAAATGTTGAGGTCGAAGCCCTAACTGGAATAAGGGGAGATCAGAGGGCTCTAATAATTTCATCAATTAAATATCTGTTGACAAGGTATGTTGCACATGGAATCACATATAATATCTTCTTCAAAAACTAAGAAGGATCAACCTCGGCAGGTGTTGTATATATCACTCATAAAATGATAATAGAAAATGAAGACTTTGACCTATGTAGTTTGATGAAGGTTCAACTAATGGAGAATGTACAATTAACGAAGGATATTGACTACTCCTTTAGGTTTGGAACTCTTGCAATATGTATTATGATGTATTTTCTTAATTGCTTGTCTCTGAATGATAATGTGGTGTGGAAAGAAAATGTACCAGTCTACAAGAAAATATTTGTGCATTACAACTCTTTTGAAAGGTGCTAGAAAATTTTGGGGAAAATGTTATTCCTCTTCCGGTAAAAATAACTGAAGTCGGATCATCCTCTAGAAGGGTAGATAAAAAGCAGAAGAGAGGAAGAGATATGGCTGGTGTCACTCCTCCACCACCCAAGTCAGCAAGAGTTGAGGAAAAAGGAAAAGAACAGTTGGTTGTGGATGTAGAGGATGAAGACTCTAAGGAATATGCTCCAAGAGAAGAACCAAAACTAGTTGAACTGGTTGTGGAAATTGCAGAAGAGAGTGATGATGAAGGTGCTTTGTTTAAAGCAAAGATATTACAGATCATTTAGGATGAGGATGGAATGCAAAAGATAACTATTATATGGTTGAATGGACCATCCTATGAGGAGGATGTCATTGAGGACACTTTGGGAAGATATTTTTATGATAACAATATTGAATTGGAGAGTTTGCAAGATGTTCTCCCAGAAGAATTGATTGAGTGTGTTAAGGAGGCTATGGAATTTGTGCCTCTAGATAGGAAAAAGGAGGAAATGATTTCCAATTTGAAGATGCAGTCTAGACTATCTCTCGCTAAACTGAAGAAAATGAATGTGCTAAGATAGTGCATTTATTTGGCCAATAAATTCTTCAATTACTATCTAAGGTGGCCTCATGTGGTTGGCAAGTACAAGGATAGGTTGGAGGAAATTGAAAAAGAGCTTGTCAGAATTGGATAGGACTACAATATGTTTTTGGATAAGGATGGAAAGGTTAAGAAATTTTTTGATGATCTATAGGCTGAGCATGCAAAGGTTCACTTCGCTAGAAATACTCTCATGAACACCTTCTGGAGAGTAAAAGACCTGACTGAAGGAAGACTAGAGAAAATGATTGAAGTGCTAAAGATAGGAGAAAAACTGGAAGAAGCAATCACTGTTCTTGAATCCCTTATCCAAATTATCAATAGAACATCAGAGAATAACAACTTTATTATAGCTATTGGGATTGTGGTGGACTCTTGGAAGAAATTCCTTCCAGAAATTAAAGCTAAGTATAAAATAATCTTCTGATTATTGCAATATTTTATCAAATTTTGATCCAACTCTTAATTTTGCAAAAGGGAAAGAATAGGAAGAGAAGTATAGTAAAATATTACAAGGAGAGCAGAAGAGATAGAAGCTTTGTCATTGATGTCAAAGAGGGAGAGAATGCAGTGAAAAAAAATTTTGACATCCAACGGGGAGCAGCAATTTTGGTTTTGTTGAGTTTTTTGGTTTTGACACTTAGTCAATTTTTCACTAAGTGTTGCCATCAATGCCAAAGTGGGAGATTGTTGGCATATGGCTTTCAGAGATTTTTTTTGGATACTTTTGTTTTCATTGATGGCAACTGGAGTCAGCAGTATGGTCCACAGTGTTGGTATTGCTCCTACTGGCAAGGGAAGTAAAATTATGCAATCTACCAATAGAAAGAATGAAGAATAGGACATCTGGCTGACAAGCTGATCTGATCACTTCACCAGATCATTATTTTATGGTGTGAATATCTAGGTAAGTCCTCCTAGCATGTGTACTATTCTACTAGTGATTTTTTGTGCTGTTGCATTAGTCAGAGTTTGAGTTAAGAGGTTCGGTAGTATGGTTCATGATTTATTCTCTCATCATGATTGCCATGTTTTATATGGCGTATCATGGATGTATGTGGAGTATGTATTTAGTTATTTCTTATGTTTTGAACTTTTTTTTGGGTCCCTACTAAATTCTATCCAACTTGTGAGGGAACATATCAACTCTAATTAATGATTTGAGCTGACATAATCAAAAATATTATATTTTGATGTGAAGCTCACATACAATGAATTCCTGATTAGCAGATATATAAAGGAGATCAAAGAATCATTTTGTTGTGTGTGTGAAGTAGCTGTGAAAAATATAGAAGTGTATGTGTAGAAGAGAGTGAAAATGGATAGATCAGTTATTTGAGGGAAGAAAAGGTTTTGTATGCTGAGCAGAGTAGAGTAGGGAAAAAGTGTGAACTAGATAGAAAGATCTGGAATCTGATTTTGCGCTTAATTGGAACTGAATCCAAGAATTTGTAGATGCTACTCTCTCTCAGTTCAAGATTTTGTTGTAATTTCAATTATACTATGTAAGGAAGTGAGCTTTTCTCTCTTTTGAGCAGTGGGCTCTAGGAAGTGTGCCTAAATGCAAGTGCATTCCCCTTTCATCATCCTTTTAATAGAGTATACTTTGTGGATTAATCTCTACTATGGTTTTTCCCCTAATAGGATTTCCACGTAAAAATCCTGGTGTTATGGTGTTCTTTAATGTGATTGCATGTTTCCTTTTGTTTATGTGTTGTGAATGCTATTGAAGGTTTAATTATTGTTGTTGATGGTTTAAGATCTTATTTGAAAATTAAATATTGTAGAACACTGATTCACCCCTCCCCTCTTAGTGTTCCTAGTGTCCAACATCTACAAACATATAAGATAGTTCTTGTTCACATCTTTACATATGGAAACCTCATTGAAATGTAGTTTAGAAGCTTAGAATATATCAAACCAAAGCATACACAATAGTCAACAATCTACTCCAAACAACCTCCCTACACACAACTAAGCAAGTATGCACCAAGATTATTTTACAAGAATACCCACAAGCATAGAAAACAAAATATAATGATCGATTTCCCATTCCTTTGTCTCTAAATCATTTAGACATCATCGAGAGGTCCTCGAAATGGGTCATTTAGATCAATCATAAGAAAAGATCAAAGATAAGCAGTTAGTGTTATCTATATCTCTTGTCAATTTAATATAGCTAAGGTGATTTTTGATGTTGATTCCCATTTTCAAAAGGATTCATACTAGGACAGTTTATCAGATGTTTTGATTAGGACTAGGTGTGTGATAGGTTGTTGATACAAACTTTACTGACTCATTTACCTATGATCTAGACTTTAGATTTTGACAATTAAGTTCTTACTTTTTTCCTTGTGACACTTTTTTTCTAGTTGTTTTTCCAAAGATTGAAGATGATGTTTGATTTATTATGGATGAAGGTTTATTGCGGGTGAAAGAAAAATGGGATGAATGTTTTTGGGTTTTCTAGAATATTTCAATGTTTTTGGTGTTTTGAAAATGTTTTGAGGTTGTTTTTGATCTTTTTTGAAAATTTATATGAATGTTTTGGTTTTCGATTATTTGAGGTTGTTTAGTGTTTTTCAAGGTTTTCCAATATTTTTGAGTTTTCAATTTTCAATTTTTTATTTTTCTAAGTTTTGAAATGTTTAGGGGTTTTCAATTTTCAAATGTTTTCGTGTTTTCTAAGTTTTCAATTTTTAAATGTTTTTGGATTTTTTCTAAGTTTTCCAATGTTTTGAAGTTTTCTGAGTTTTGACCAAGAACCTAACCTAACAAACTATCCTAGGGGCCTTGGGGTCTTATCAAAGATGAGCCTTTCCTACGTTATACATGCAGAGACCATGTAGCTCGATTGACTTGACTTATTGTTGATGAGAAATGAACAATTAATAGATTGTTAGTTTATTATGATGGACTCCAAATATAAAGTGTCTTGAGGGAACATCAGTGATGGCCTTACCTATGTTCAAGCTTAGAGACAACGTAGTTTGACATGGTTATGTTTTTTTGGATTTTCAATGTTTTGACCTTTTTAGGGATTTTGATGTGATTTGGATGTTTTTGGGATTTTTGACTTTACAATTTTTTTGAATGTTTTTAAATTTTAGTTGTACAAGATTTTGAAGTTTTTGGATTTTTTTTATTTTGCAAGTGTTTTTAGATTTTGATGAAGTTTTACAAATGTTTTTGGGATTTTCAATGAGATTTCAAATAACCTCAAGATATACAAGAACCCAATCCGATCGATAACAAATTTCCCCTAATGTGATGTGATAGACTATCTCAATATAGGCAAGACAAACTAACCTTAGGAATTTTCCAAGTAGTACTAAAGGTGTACGATACTTTACAATATCAAGCTATGATATAAACATAGATGGGTGATGGAATAAATAGGATGAATGGTGCGATGGACGAATGTGATGCAAATAATGATAGGATAAAGATCCAAAGATGGATGGAGGTGCTTTATTTATGCAAGGAACCTATTTGATAGGTTTTCACCAAGGTACTTTCCCAGAGCACCATTGAAGTGTTTTTCACTAGAGGATATTTTTTCTTTACTGTTTTCAATCCTTTTTCTCATTTTTTTGGATTTTTTATCTTTTTTTTTTAGATTTACACCCTTCAAGACTAGGCATAAAACTTTTTAAGATGCAGACTATTGGTTGGTTCCTACAAGGGTTCACCTTTAGGTATTGATAATTGGTATGCTCCTGATCCATAGCTTGCTATGACAACAAATGGACCTAACTAGTTAGGTTCAAACTTTCCTTTACTGTCCTAATCTAGAAGATTTTTCTGATTCTACTTGAGAATAAGATCCCCTACTTGGAAATACTAACTCTTGATCTTCTTGTTATAGCTCTATTTTATTCAATTTTGGTATGCTTACAAATGGTTAAAGGAATCAAGATGACGCTCATCCTATAATTCTAATTCATTTAGCTGAGATACTCTATACTCTTCATTAGTTATCATATTTTGCAGTGACACTCATAGCAAGGGGAGCTCAACCTCAATAGGTAGGATGGCTTCTAATCTGTAGACCAAGGAGAATGGGGTTGCACCTATAGGTGTGAAGATACTGGTTTGATAAGCCCATGGGGTGGTATTTAACTATAAACTCTAGTCACAGCTAGCTTCATTGACCATTTTCTTTAGGATTTTTAGAATGGTCTTGTTTGTAGCCTTAGCGTGATTGTTTCCCTAGGGGTAATATGGGGTAGAGAACTGATGTTGGATGTTAAATTTTTGGCATAGCTCTTTCACATCCTAATTCTTAAAGGGTGTTCCATTAATAGAAATAAGGGATTGTGGAACACCATAATGGTAGATAAGGTAATTCAAGATAAATTTGGCAATTTGCTTCCCCGTAATGTAGGTCATAGGAATAGCTTCCACCCATTTGGTAAAGTATTTAGTGGCCATTATGATGAACTTGTGGCCATTCGACAAGGTGGGGGTAATTTTCCCTATGATATCAATCCTCCACTGCAAGAAAGGCCAAGGTGTGACCATTGGCTGTAACTCCTAAGCTAGAGCATGAATAAGATCTCCATGTTGTTGACACTGGACACACTTCTACACATACTAATGGGCTTCTCTTTCCATGGTTGGCCAATAATACCCTATCCTCAATAATTTCTTAGCTAAATTCATACACTAGAATGGGAACCACATACGCCATAATGTACTTTTGTTAAGGTGTTTAAGGCTTCATCTTGGTTGAGACATCATAGTAATGTCCCCTCAATGCTTCTGTGGTAAAGGGTATCACCTAGGATCACGAATTAGGATGCCTTCTTAACAAATGTCTTTTTAAGGTTAGAGGTGATATCAGTTGGGAGGGTTCTTCTACTAAGGTAGGTGAATATATCATGATACCATGGGGAACTAGGACCAATGATTACACATGCAAATTCAGATTCATGGATCTCAAAAGTTGGTATGAGAAGTTGTTCTACCAAGAATTCACATTGAAGGACATTGTGTGGCATATCTAAAAATGATCTAGTTGTCACCATGGCATTTGTTGCTCAATTGTTCATGTGAGGAATCTTCTCAAAATTTATATTAATGAAAAAGTATTTGAGACTTTCTACCATCTTCTTATAAGGAGTGAGTTTATCATCCTTGGTTTGGTATTCGTCATTGACTTGATTTCCAATTAGTTGTGAGTTCCCATAGACTTTCAACTCTTGTATCTGCCAATACATTGTTATTCTTAGACCTGTTATAAAGGATTTATACTCAATGATATTGTTAGTACATGGAAATGATAGTCGATATGACTTTGGAATGCAATCACCTTGAGGGGTGATGAAGAGAATACCCCCCCTGATCCATGTTGGGTGAATGATCCATAAAAGTACATTTTCCACTAATCTATTGTATTGACAAGGAACACTAATTCATCAAGGAATTCAAATATCAAAGGGTTCTCTACATAGATAGTTGCTTCTAGTTTTTTTGTGATCACTTGTCCTTTAATTTCCTTGTGTTCCATGTACTCTATGTCAAATTTAGTTAATATCATCACCCATTTTTCCATTTACCCAGTGAGAGTTTGATGACAATGCAAGAGCACAACAACTACACCAAACTCCACTTGAAAAAATTCTCAACCAAAACTTGCTTGTCCTTGCAATTAGGACTCTTCCTTCTTCACAAAAACACTAGTTTCATAACACAAAACTAATAAAAGGCCACAATAACCTCTTTTCTAATCCTTAAACCACATTAGCAACATCAAAATACATGACCCAAACCCTTTCTCCAACATAAAAAACTCCAACATTTGAACTTTTCTAAGTAGACTGTCCAAATCAGCAATTAGGCCATTTAGGCCACACCCACAAAACAACATCAATTTCCCAATCCCTTTACACCTCCCTAATGCCAGAAATAAATGTAAATATGTCTGCACAAAATTTTTATACCATCCCCAAATCTTTATTCATGATATTTCCTCAAACATGTATTCTAAATCCTCATTTTTCACTCCAAAATAGGATTGTTACCAGACTGTCAAGCAAATATCAGCATATAAATGAACACAAAGACTTTTAATCCATAAAACCCTGATAGGAAATGGTTTATAATACACCAATACAACCTTTTTAATCAATACAACTGATGAAGGTCTCAAAAACCACAATCAAAACTCATAAAACCTCATTGTACACAGTTTTTACTAGTCATTTACACATTTTAAATACCTAGGGCTTTGTAGAAACTTCCCAAAACCAAACCCTCAGACTCTAAAACTTTGAAATCACTTAAAATACATATCAAACTACCTTATTTCCAATTTAAAAGAGATTTCATTAGTTAAATTTGGAGAAACATAATTTTGAATGCACATTGCTTACCCTAGTTCAGGGTTTAACCCGCCTGAAGAGATTTGCTCATAACTTCTTCAAACCTGAATGGATTTAAATTAAATCAGTTGAAACGTGAAATAGATTCATAGGTCTTTAATTTCTAAAGGAGGAGGAAAGGATTTATACACAAGAAATGGATGTATAGGGGTCTGAAACCATGAAATTGTAGATAAAATATAGGAAAATATGGGATTTCATTGATTTCTTCCTTCATACATAATCCTCTAGCATTCCTCAAATTTTGTGAGGCTTCAAAATTCCTTTATAAACTAAATCCAATGACTAAAACTACCTCTTCAACTACCTGGCCTTTCACATTCCCCCATTTTATAATTTGTTGTATTTTTACAATTTTGTATTAACAACATTTAATCAATTTGTTCAACTTTTACACTTTATGCCCAATTAACTTAAAATTAATAACTAGGACCTATTGCATTCTTGAAGTGGCCATTTAGACCTTATTAGAACATTAGGACATCATTTTTAAATCAAAACTTAAAGTTTCCTCATGGAGGCATATCCTTGCTAGGGTGCACCTATACCATTCTCCCAGCCAAATAAAAGCTTCCAAGTCCTCTTGGATCATCAACACTCCTCCTTGTAGTCTTCTATGCCCTACAACATTCATCTTTACCTTTGGCTTGAGTTTTTCTATTCCAACTTGTTTCCACTTCATCTTGTCTTTGTGAATCGACTCCTGCATACCCTGATATGTTTTATTTTCCCTTTGTCCTTGTCCTATCTGTTGCATCTTGATCTCCAAATTTTTCCCTACCCAAAGTATTAGAACAAAAAATAAATGATACATTATTTCTATCACAATACCTCCATCTTGATCCAACTCTTTGTAAGTCTCCAAGATCAATTCATCCTTGATCTTCTCTTTGTCCAATCTTGACACCAACTCAATATATTATCCCTTTGAAATCAAGTCCTTTATCTTTGTTTCTCCTTCATATTCATTCTTGGGAATGGCTGCAATACCTTTGTCTTCTTCATCCATGAATTCTTCTTCTGCATCTTGAAATTCTTCTTCCTCTATTACCTTCATTTTCCTTCTCCTTTTGACTATCTTCTGAATGGGCCATACTACTTTCTTTTTCACTGTCAAATTCCAACTGAATTCTCTTCTAATAAATTTCTCCATCTCTTATTCATACCTTCTCATTATCTCTTTCATAGCTTGCCTTATTTCTCTTATCTCCCTTTCAATCTCTCTTTGCCTCTTTTTTTCTTCTTTCCTCTTCCTCTCTTTTTTTGTTTCTTTTGTAACTCTGCTACCTACAAATGCCTTCTCAGCAAATCCATCTTATTCTCTACTCAAGCAAGCTTATCCTTGATTCTCAACTCTCTACCTCACCTAGGTCTTTTCACTTTTCTTCTACCTAGTCCTTTTGCCACCAACCTACACAAAACCACAAACACACAATCGCAAACAAACTCTTTCTCTCTACAACTTAGATGGATCAAGCACCTACAACCAACCAACAAATCAACAACAACTCAACCAACTATCAAAATCAGCCAGCTCTGATACCAATTAATGAAAATGCAAGAGTACAACAACTACACTAAATTCCACGACAAAATTCTCATCCAAAAATTGCTTGTCCTTGCAACTAGGACTCTTCCTTCTTCACAAAAACACTAGTTTCATAGCACCAAATTGATAACAAGGAACAATAACCTCTTGTTTAATCCTTAAACCACATTAGCAACATCAAAATACATAATCCAAACCCTTTCTCCAGCATAAACAACTCCAACATGTGAAATTTTCCAAGTAGACTGTTTGAATCAACAATTAGGCCATTTAGGCCACACCCACAAAACAACATTAATTCCCCAAGACCTTTACACCTCCCTAATGCCACAAATAAATGTAAATATTTTTTTACAACATGTTTAGACCATCCCCAAATATTTATTCATGATATTTCCTCAAACGTGTATTCTAAATCCTCATTTTTCACTTCAAAATAGGATTTTTACTAGACTATCAAGCAAAGATCAACATATAAATGAACAAAAAGAATTATAATCCACAAAAACCTAACAAGAAATGGTTTATAATACACCAATATAACCTTTTGAATCAATAAAACTCATGAAGGTCTCAAAAACCACAATCAAAACTCATAAAACCTCATTGTACACAGTTTTTACCAGTCATTTACACAATTTTTAGACCTAGGGCTTTGTAGAAATTGCCCAAAACCAGACCTTAAGACTCTAAAACTTTGAAATTTCTTAAAATTCATATCAAAATACATTATTTCCAATTTACAAGAGATTCCATTGGTTAAATTGGGAGAAACATAATTTTGAATGCACACTACTTACCCTAGTTCAGGGTTTAACCCGCCTGAAGAGATTTGCTCATAACTTCTTCAAACATAAATGGATTTAAATGAAATCAATTTCAAAATGAAATAGATTCATATGGATTTAATTTATAGAGGAGGAGGAGAGGATCTATACACAATACATGGCCGTACAGGGGCCTGAAACTATGAAATTGTAGATAAAATACAGAAAAACGGGGGATTTCATTTATTTCTTCATTCATACATCATCCTCCAAACTTTCTTGAAGTTTTTGAGGCTTAAAAATTCCTTTATAAACTAAAACCAATGACTAAAACTTCCTCTCCAACTACCTTACCTTTCACATTCCCCCATTTTACAATTTGTTGCATTTTTACATTTTGTATTAACAACATTTTGTCAATTTGTGCAACTTTTACACTTTATGCCCAATGAACATAAAATTACTAACTGGGGCCTATTAAATGCTTAAAGTGTCCATTTATACCTTATTATAACATTAGTACATCACATTTAAATCAAAACTTTAAGTTGTGTCATGGAGGCATATCCTTGCTAGGGTGCACCTGCACCAGAGTTGCTTTGGATAACAAGTATTTCAATGGGTCAATCTTTGCAATAAGATTGATTTGATGTGATAGCATGTAATGTCTAAAATTTTTTGAAGTAAAAACCAAATTCTAAGAATTCTTTCTTAATGGATGAGTAATTCATTTCATAGCCTACCAAGGTCCTGCTCATGTAATAGATGGCTCTTTCTTTTCCATTTTCATCATGTTGGGATAAAAGAGAACCTAGTTCTATTGATTTTGTTGAGATATACATGATTAATGGTTTGTTTTGTATCAATATCATGAGCACTAGAGGTGTCAATAGGTAGTCCTTGATCTGTTGGAAAGTTTTATCACACTTCTCGTCCCACTTATAAGTTATTCCCTTATGGAGAAGATGTGATAAGGGGTGAATTTTTTTTGATAATTGCTCTATGAAACTTCTAATGGATTGTAACCTTCCTTATAATCCTCTCATCTGCTTCAATTTTTGTGGTGGTTCCATGTCTAGGATGGCTTTCACTTTTTTTAGATCTATATCTATCCCTCTTTGTGACACAATGTAGCCAAGAAGCTTCTATGATGTAACCCCAAAGACACACTTTTTTAGCTTAAACCATACCTTATACTCTTCAAGCCTATTGAAGATGGGTCCCAATACCTCTATGTTCTCACTCCTTTTCTTTGATTTCACCAAAATATCATCCACATAGTCTTCGATTGTTTTGTGGATCATATCATGAAAGATGAGGTTCATTTCTCTTTGATAGGTCACTCCTACATTCTTCAACCCAAATGGCATCATGTTCCAACAATATATTCCCCATGGACAAGTGAATGTAGTTTTGTGTTGATCGTCCTTGGTGATCATGATTTGATTATAGCCTAAAAAATTATCCATGAGTGATAGCATTTCATTTCCAACTATTAAATCCATGATGGTGTCAATGTGAGGAAGAGGGAAATCATCCTTCAGACATGCTTTGTTTAAATCTCTAAAATTCATGTATATTCTAATGCCCCCAATGGGTTTGGAGACTGGTACCAAGTTGGAAACCCACTCAAGATAGTCAATCAGTCAGATAAATCCAACGTCAAGAAGCTTTTATAACTCAAGTTTCACCAAGAGTGTTATTTGAGGGTGCATCTTTCTTGATTTTTGCTTCATTGGCTTCGCTTCATGATAGCCTTCTAAATGATGCACCACCACTTTTGGATCAAACCCTAGCATATCTATGTATAACCATGCAAATTTGGCTCTTCACTCTTTCAGGAACACTACTAGGTTTTTTTTTTCTTCATCCAACAAGGATTCAACATAGAAAGTTATTTTGGGTGCTTCTTTTGTTCCCACATTAACTGGAGTAGCCTTCTCTACTAACATTATTGACTTTTTTGGATGCATTTCACTAAGGAGTAGATTGAATCCCTCATCCTTGGGCACCTTATAGGGGTTTTCACCCTTGGATGTGTCCTTTCTTTTTACTATTTTAGGATCAAAAAGTGCCACCATGTGGTTTTCACTCAAAGATCTACATGTTATTTGCATGTCATCAATTTTGTGACTAAAGGATTCAATTGTCTCCCCATCATACACTTAAGTGTCTAGCTCTATATTAAACCAGCTTTTTTATCTTCCCATGGTAAGTTGTCATGAATTCCCATGAATTTTGAGATTGCTTCATCATTTTCTAATAAATCTAGAATCAGTGGTCCTCATTGGTACCGGTCAATGAGTTGGGGTATACTAGGCTTATTTCAATGATTTGGTTATTTGGGGTGAAATATGTTGTGGATATCATGAAGAAAGAGTTATTCTCAAATAGGTCAGCAATGTCGAGGGGGAAGTTGTCTAGGGTGGTATCACAGGATGTTGGTAACGAAGAGGAAGCCTCGTCCCATTTAGCGGAAGTACCTTTGCCAATCAGGGTAACCTTGGTAGTAGTACATCCTAGGCCAAGATTCTTTAGACATTCTCAAGCATGATGGGTTCCAACAAACCATTATAATTTTGACCTAGTTTCTCATTATTGTTGTACCCCCATCCCTTCATTAGCTACAAGCCTTTATTTTCATCTTCCATGAGAAGAACGGGGATGGTTCGGTCATCTTGATAGAGTAGTTTAGAGACATCATCCTCATTGAAATATTTTTTGTTCAAATCCCCACACTTGGTGAAGGTAGTAGCTGCCATATTTACTATTCGGCCACTTTGTTGATAGGTTTGGGTTTCCCATTAGATTTGGGAGAAATAGGCAACTCTCCAACACAAAAGTGTCTTTTTGTAGTTTATAATTTCCACAACCATCATCCTAGATCACTACTTTGATGTTGGGAATATTCTACACAATGGGTGTTTTTGTTTTTGAGGTAGATGGAAGGGATGATGGGTTAACAAATGAGGAGGAAGGGTAGGTACTTCATCATTTTTAGGGATTTAGGGTATTTTGTAAAAATTTGCCTCAAGGTTCTTATAGTAGTAAAAGGGCTCAAGATCTCCATAGGTGGTAACTTATTTATCCTCAAAAGGAAACTTTACACATTGATGATAGGTCAAGGCTATAGCTTTAGGGCTTGAATCCATGGTCGACCAAGAAATATGTTATTTGGGAGATCAAGCTCTAACACTTGGCATGTGGTCTCAACAATGATGGGCCCCACTTGGATGGGTAGCATGATGATGCCTTGCGATACCCATTCTTGATTTTCATATGCTCTAATTGTTGTACTCTTTGCTTTCTCAATAGTATCCTCTGAATAACCCAAGTTCTTGATCAATTGAAAGGTGCAAATGTTCAAACCAGAACCTCCATCTACTAAGACTCTTTTAACCTTGTTCTTATGAAAAATGACCCCAAGTTGTAAAGCACAATTATGAGATTTTTGTGATGGTACGTCTTGTTCCAATAAGGTGAGAAGATGAGGGATAGTGATATGCCCTACCATAGCTTCAAACTGCTTTGTATCAATATCCTCAAGGATGGATGATGTGGATAAATCTTTCTCTAATATTTCCCTATGTGCATGGGATAGCCTTAGATCTATGCAGGGGTCTTCTTAAGTTGGTCCAAGAGATTGTACTTGCTAGGGTTTGATGTTGGAAAAGTAGGTTGTGCCCTAGTTTGAGATGGAACTCCTTGGATGGTGAATTTTGAATGTCGTGTGGTGACTCCACACTCCACACTAGGTCCTTTGATGGTGACAATGGTGATGACATTGTCACAAGAAGCAACTACATTAGAATAGACATGTTGCACGTTATTGTAGGTCTTCCCTTTTCCATTGCCATTCCCTTTGTTGTAACCTCACAAGGGTTCTTGTATATCTTGAGATCCTGGTTACTGGTTGGTACTTCAATAGATATGTCTCCATTCTTGATAAGATCTTGGATAACATTCTTTAGTTTCATGCAATTAGATGTTTTTTGTCCTTTGATTTTGTGAAAGTCACAAAGATCCTTTTTATTGTACCAGGGTGGTTTATCCTATGGTTCTTGGTATTTTTGGAAATTGGGAAGTGTTATCAAGTTTTAATCTACCAATTTCTTCATGACAGTTTCAATAGGTTTTGATAACTGTGTATATTTGCATTTTGGATAGTTGTTCTTGTTGGGAGTTTATCTTTGTTCCATTTCATTGTTATTGATCTGATTGTTTTGTGATGGTGTAGCTTGTTGTATGGTTGGTTGAGTGTTAGTAATTTGATTGGTGTTTTACCTAGGAGCACTTAGGACCACCTTAGCATCTACCACACCATCATTCTTCATTTTTTTGTTCTTATCCCAGACTCGAGGCTTGTTACTTGAACTGATTGATGGGTGGTTGTCTTTTTATACTTGGGTATTTCCCTATGAGATTAGAGCACGCTCAATGTTGAGAGCTCTAGGGACAAGTTCATCATAGGTGGTAATGCAATACATTTTCAAGTGGAAGGATAGATCTAGATTGAAATTTTCTATGATAATCCCCACTTGTTGTTCTTCAAGAATTGGCCACTTGCTCTTACTAGCCCTTTGCCTCCATCATTGTAAGAAATTGGCAAAGGATTCTCCTTTGATTTGTTTGAGAGTATACAACTCTTCTAAGCTCATGTCCACATCAAGATTAAAGGAGAAGTGATCTATGAATTTATCGGTGATTTCTAGGAAGGTTTTGATTCCTAGAGGAAACTGAGAAAACCAATCGATAGCTAGTCCCATCAAACTTTGTGGAAAGAGGTGCATCAAATAGGAATCATTGTAGTTGACCTCCATACCGATAACATTAAACTATTTGACATGTTCCATATAATTTCCTCTCCCTTTTTATTTGTCAAATTTGGGGACCTCAAAACCAAGCGGGAAAGGTACCATTGTGATGTTTCAATTGAATGGATACGGACATAGGTTTTGTTGTGTATGGGGATTCTTCATTTTCCCCATCTGGATATCGTTCATTTCTTGTGTTAATGCCCTAAGTTGTGATGCTACATCATCTTGTGGGTTTGGTGGAGGAATATATGTTGCATATTGTGGGATGGAAGATGGATTATACATGGTATTCTATATGATGGGGTGTTGTATGGTGTGTATGGTGGTGTAGGATATTGTGAAGGTTATGGTGGTGGAGGCATATATGTTCCCAACATGTTTGTATTGACGATGTCCTATTGATGGTTATAATATAAACCCTATTTTTGTTGTTGGGAATACTATTGGGCTTTCTATTGGGATTGTTGTTGTTGTTGGGCCACTAGGGCTGCTTTTTGTGTTGCTAAGGCTACTTCTTCTTCTTCTTCTTGTTGTGCTACTAGGGATGCTTCTTCTTGTTGTTTTTTTTGTTGTTGTTGTCATTGTGCTACTAGGGCTTCTTGTTTTTTTTGTTGTTGTTGCTGTGCTACTAGGGTTGCTTCTTGTTGTTGTTGTTATTGTTGTGTTGTTAGGGTTGCTTGTTGTTATTGTTGTTGCTGTGCTAATAGGGCTGATTTTGTTGTTGTTATTGTTGTGCTACTTGGGATGCTTGATGTTGTTGTTATTTTTGTGTTGCTAGGGCTGCTTGTTATTGTTGTTGTTGTGTTGTTAAGGTTGATTGTTGTTAATGTTGTTGTGATGCTACTAGGGCTATTTTTTTTTGTTGTTATTGTTGTGCTGCTAGGGATGCTTGATGTTGTTGTTATTTTTGTGTTGCTAGGGTTGCTTGCTATTGTTGTTGTGTTGATAGTGCCACTTTTTTTTGTTGTTGTTGTGATACTAGGGTTGCTTCTTGTTGTTGTTATGCCACTAGGGTTGCTTGTTGGGCTTGTTGTTGTTGGATGGCTAGATAATAAGCCTATTGTGCTTGTTGTAAAGCTAAGGCATGTGCTTACAATGTAAGATTGGTTGGTTGTTGGGACATTTGCAATGAGTTTTAGGTGTTTATGGTTTGAGTGGGTTGTGGGTTGTTGAGGAGAGGTTGGGGCTTCCCTTGGTTTAAACCTCCTTGTAGGATGGTGGATTGAGATGGAGGAATGTAAGATTGAGGTCTTGTTTGATTTTTCATGACGTGGGGGACCAATGGAAATGATGAGGATGGTTTCATTTGGTATTGTGATGGAAATGACACATTCAAACATTGTAATTGAGTGAAAGGTTCCCTTAAGCAATGAGTAGGGCGTTCCCTTGAGGTATTTGAGGTGGGACCAAGGTATTACCTTGGTTTATGGGATTCATAACCAAGGTATTGTTTTGATTTGGCTTAAGGATGGATGGGATGGATGTGTTTTGTGAGACCAATGGGACATATGAACCAATGGGGTCGTTAGATGAAGATGTCCCTTGTTGTGCTAAGGGCTTATTTTGCATAACTGTGTTGGCATACCCTTGTTGGTCTATTTGAGACACTTGGCCCATACTACCTTGCATGATTTTGGGCACACTTTTGGTACTTATAGGGATGGATGAGGATATTTTCCCTCAAAATGTTGAGTTCATCATGGATTCATAGAGTGTAAGTGGTTTATGTGGATGTAGGGGGTGCTCAAGAATGGTAGGAGCACCAAATGTAGGCTTCCATGTAGTGTTTTAGGGTGGATTGGTGTTTAGGGTGCCCAAAAATGTGTCACTTGCCAAAGGAAGAGTGTGGCCAAAGTCCTTAGCAAGGCTAGTTGCAAGACTAGGAGTTTGTGTTTAACTTGGCCCTAGTGATGGAGTTGATTGAAGTGTGGATGAATTCAAGCCTTGTGTCAAGCTTTGTGCTGAAAAGGATGGGGGAATTGAAGACATTTTTTCTAAGGCTTGACACTATTTCTTATACTTAAGGATTTCCTCTTTAGTAAGCTCAAATGGATTGTTTTTAATGTCTTCTACCTCAAATGGTCCCACCGAATTTTAGGGTTGTTGCGAGGGGGTAGAATTACTTCTTGGATCAAACTCTTGAGGGTTGGTATCACTTGTGGTAGATGTTACTTTGGTTTTCTCCATGATTCTCTTATATTGTGATCTTGTTACCATAAGTTGTGGGTCACCTATGGGAGAGTTATGTTGGGATTTGTAATTTTTGAACTCTATAGTTGACTCTAAGTATTTTTGGAGAAATGGTGTGAGTGGGAGATGAAAAAGGTGAATGATATGTGATGCAGTGCTAGGAGGATCACAATTCAACTCAACCAATGATTCAAAGCAATGATACAAAATTCTTGCTCTTAGGGATCCTTGGCTCACTTTGAAATAACACAACTGAGAAACCATCAAAAAAAATTATTCACTTCACAACTTTCATAAACTGATTCATCTCAAACAATGATTAAGTGCATTCTAGATCACATTGGAAACATTGCCATGGCAGCCCACAATTTAATGCAATAAGCTATCATTAATAACTTTTAAAAAAAAAAATGAAGCCAACCACTCTACTAAGATTGAATAAAACATAATTATAGACTTTTCCTCCAATTTTCATGAAGATCCAATGGTGGAAAAGAAATTTATTGCATTTTTCCCAAAAATGCAAACCCTAGGTAGGGTTCAGACCTGCCCTCACAACAATGGTCATAACTTATTCAATCTTACTGAAATTTGATGAGACTTGAAGAAAATGAAAGTAGATTCACATGAAAACAAAATAAAATTGGTTTCATATCTAAAATATAGACTATACAATTTGTACCATCACATTTTTTAGACTACAAATTCTACACAATTTTGTTAGAATAGGGAAATCTCACCAAAATAGTCATATCTCCCACAAAACTCAATAACATTCAATGAGACAAAAATAATTGTAAACTAGAAACAAATATATTTCCATCCATATATTATACTCCATGATATGATTCCATACCAAGCCGTACAATGCACAACTTCAACCTGAAAACAATGTAAGAATCAAAAAATGCACACAAAATTTGAGGTTTCCATTCATAAAACTTCAAAAATAATGTCTCCAACCCAAAATTCTAGTTTTGGAGGGTGTATTTATACATTTCCAACCAAAAAAAACTATTTTCAACCACCTTTTGATTAGTTTGTTGACAAAACACCTTAATGACACTTTTTGACAAGTTGCTTGACAACTTTCTTGAGCAACTTTTATAATTTTTACAATATGGAACAACTTTAAACATTATTTGAAAAATGACTTAAAATATGAATTCCTAAGACTAAAACACCTCTAAAATGGTTTGATAAACCTTATTATAATACCCAATACACAAAATAGAGCAACTATTTACAAATGGCCTCATGGAGGCAAGAAATCAAATAGGTGCTCCTGCACCAAAATCCCAGGGGAAAAAGAATTAAAGCCCCTTTGAATTGTCTTCTTCTTGATCTTCCAGTTTCTTTTCACTTTTTCCTTTGTCTTTTCAACCTTCTTTGTTCTTTTGTTCCTTTTCTTCTTCTTATTCCTTCTCCTATCAATCATATTTGCAACTTGGAGTTCCAAAACTTCATCATATCATCATACACTTTTCCTTTTCCTTCATGACCTACACATACATAGTTCAAAGAAAAATTAGAAACAAAATATTGAGACCTTGAGGTCTCCCCCTTGTCTTCTTGTACTTCAAACTCCTCTTCACCCATGACCAACTTATCCAATCTTGGAACCAACTCAATATCATTTCCCTCCAAAATCAATTCACTTGCAACCTCAATTTCCTTGTCTTCTTCTACCTTGATGAGCTCCTCTTCCTCTTGTTTGACTTGTACATTACCAACCTTACTATCACATTCTTCTTCAATGGATGCAAACTTTTCCCAAAAATCATCTTCTTCATCCACCTTTGCTTGTTCATTACCTTCTCCCATCAATAGTTCTTTTGTCTTCACATCAAGTGTAGCTGCTCTCATTTTCATTAGCCTTTGAATAGGCCATACTATATTATTTTTAACTGTCAAGTGCCAACTTTTTGCTAATCTATACAACTATTTCATCTCATCTTCCATCCTTCTTAGTCTCTCTTCTATTTCTCTTATCTTTTCAACCTCTATTTTCCTTGTCTTCTCTCTTTCCTTCTTCCTCAACTCTTTTTCCTCCTGCTTCATCTTCATACCTTCCTTTCTCTTTTCCCTTTCCTCTTTCCTCACCTTACTTGATACCTCCCTACCTTACAAATATCTCGTCAACAAATCCATCTTCTTCTTTAAGCAAGTCCCTTTAACCTTGCTCCACAACTCAACTTTTCTCTGCCTTCTCTTGGCAGCAACCAAGTTATCTTCTCAACCAGGACATAACCACAACACACAACCACAACATACTAAACCCATTCACTTTTCCCAGACCTTCTGAGCTCTAATACCAATTTGATGCAGTGCTAGGAGGATCACAATTCAACTCAACCAATGATTCAAAGCAATGATACAAAATTCTTGATCTTAGGCATTCTTAGCTTACTTTGCAATAACACAACTGAGAAACCATCAAAAATGACAAAAATGCAACAAAATTGATTCAATTCACAACTTTCATAAACTAATTCATCTCAAACAATGATTAAGTGCATTCTAGATCACATTGGAAACATTGGCATGGCAGCCCACAATTTAATTCAATGAATTGTCATTAATTAACTTTCAAAAAAATAAAAAAAGCCAATCACTCCTGTAAGATTGAAGAAAACATAATTATAGACTTTTCCTCCAACTTTTATGAAGATCCAACTGTGGAAAAGAAAGTTATTGCATTTTCCCCAAAATTGCAAACCCTAGGTAGGGTTCAGACCTATCCTCACAAAAATGGTCATAACTTATTCAAATATTAATGAAATTTGATAAGACTTGAAGAAAATGAAATTATATTCACATGGAAACAAAATCCAATTGGTTTCATATCTAAAATATAAACTGTACAATCCATACCATCATATTTTTCAGACTACAAATTTTGCACAATTTTGTTAGAATGGGGAAGTCTCACCAAAATAGTCACATCTCCCACAAAGCTCAATAAAATTAAATGAGACAAAAATAATTGTAAACTAGAAACAAATATATTTCAATCCATATATAATACTCCATGATACGAGTCCATACCAGGCCGTACAATGCACAACTTCAGCCTGAAAACAATGTAAGAATCAGAAAATGTACACAAAATTTGAGGTTTTCATTCCTCAAACTTCAAAAATAATGTCTTCAACCCCCAATTCAAGTTTTAGAGGACGTATTTATAAATTTCCAACCACCTTTTGATTAGTTTGTTGACAAAACACCTTAATGACACTTTTTGATAAGTTACTTAACAACTTTCTTGAGCAACTTTTACAATTTTTACAATATGGAACAACTTTAAACATTATTTGAAAAATGATTTAAAATATGACTTCCTAAGACTCAAACACCTCAAAAATGGTTTTATAAACCTTATTATAAAACCCAATACACAAAATAGAGCAACTATTCACAAATGGCCTCATCGAGGCAAGAAATCAAACAGGTGCTCCTACACCAATATGGGGGGTGATCTTTACAATGTTTTGGGAAAACACTTTTGACTATAAGTTTGATGTTTGATTTTTGGATAAAATATGTTTAATGAGCTTGTGAATCTTTAAGGTAGACTTGTGACCTTCAAGATAAACTAGTCCAAGATGTGATAACTAGCTTAACTAAATGTATGGAAGAGGATTCATTTCACACACAACATAGCTAAGTTAGGGGATGGGTTTAATGATGCCTAAGTCAAAAGTGTTGGTTTGTTCAAAAGTTTATAAAGGTTGGTGAAGTGAAAATTTTTTGACTCAAAATATTAACCTAAAAGTGAACCCTTTTTTTTACAAGACCAAGGTAGTGAGAAACATGTTATACCTCTAAAGTGATCAAACCCTAAGAACTTATGTTTTAAATGAGAAGTGCTTGTGAAATGTGTAAATCTAGTTCATTTATTGAAGAGAATAGATAAAATTTTCTTATTGATCTTTCTTGGTTGTGGTGATTCCTTAAGATACGACTCTTGATAAACTTTGAGCTATGATGTCTAAGTTTGAAATGGAGGAATATGGACCTTATCTTGGGCATTTCTATTTTGCGAGACATCATTAAGACAAGCATAAGATCATGAAAAAGAGGATATTTATTTCCATGCCGAAGGTGGTAATACAAACCTATCAGCCACAATATCGACTTTTTCCTCTTGTTTTTCTAAGATGTTTGTTGTGTTTATCCACTAGCTTGGTGTTTCCTTTGTTTCAAAAGTGAAGCTCCTAAAACTACTAATTATATCTATTTTTTCTCCTTCAATTAGTTCAAATTTGGTTGTATGATAGTCGATGTAAGGTTTGGTTGTTGAACTAGAGCAATTGGATGCTAAATGGTCATGTGTGGGGTTCAATTTATCAATTTTTATTGCTTAATGAGTTTCTTTTTACCATAAGCACTTGTCTTGCTTAAGTTTCAAACTAAATGTCTATGTCAAAAAATATCATTGATTTCACAAAGTCCATTATGTGAAAGTCATGAAGTTAGAGCCATAGTTACCTATGGATTAAGATATAAGTCAAAATATTTAGAAGTCTCTAAGGATAGAATCCTTAAGACAAGCATCAATATCAAGGCTTTTCAAATGGTATCCATGCTTAAACCAAAGGGTTTGAAATTTAAAGAAAGATCGTTGATGTTTGTTTGAAATGTTTTGGAATCAAGCAAAGTATTAAACTGACTCACAAGCATTAATAATCCTAGTTCAAGTGGGTACATATTTCTTAGTAGGCTTACCAATCATCCCCATAAGAGATGATTAATCCATGAAGATGGAATGTACAAATAGGCTATGTCAAGGAAATGTTCCATCTTGACATGCCAAGTAAAATAGTCCCTTCCCTATTTGCTTTATTGCCTCAACCAAAAACCAAACATGGTAAGTAACTTCTTGGAATGGTGTTATTCCAATGCACTACCTTAAAATACATTTCAGAATTAGGCTTGGTTAGCTACTACAAATAAGGTTTTTAATGACCATATTCAAGATAAATTGGTGCCTATACATGCAACGATTCACTCAATTAAGAGGCCTCCCAGCCCTTAGAAACATCTAAGGGTTTAAACATATCACATGGATACTAGGGGAGACATTCGTTGGTATAAGACAGCAGCACCAACTGGTTAATGACTTTAGTCACACTAAATTATTTATATAGCAGACTGAAATGAAAGCATCGCTTGGGTCATTCCCTCTCACAAGTTGGGAGGTAGAACCTCTAAAGGTAACACAGTTTGTGAAGCTTAAAATGCATTTCATCACCCAATATTTACCAAAAGGTGCAAGGGGAGAGGAAAGGTGCTTCCAAGAAGAAAAGTATACTTGTGTGTTTCTCTTCACCCAAGATCACACGAAGTGCAAGGGGAGAGGATACGCACAACAAGCACACACAAGAAAATTAGACACACATTCATTTAAACTTTGACAAGCATAATGAGTTTGTTTTAAGCACCAAAATGAAGTGTTTAAATTGTTCAATTTTTAAACCAACATTGCAAAATGGGGATATGTGGGTTCAATTTTAACCAATTTGAAAGTTAATTTTCAACCCAAAAGAAAATTTAGTTGGTCCTAAAACATGAAATAAAGCATCATAAAATGGGTTATAATTGCCCCATAAGTGTAAAAAAAATTGTTATAATATATAATCAAATGACAATATGATCCTTCACTTCAAATTTTATTTCCCAAACCTACAAAACTAGTTAGCCTCAAAACAAAAACTAGAAGTCAGTGACATGTTAGCAATCAAATGAAATCAAAAAATTAAAACACATGTCAAAATTTAGGTTCTATTTTTTTTATCAGTAAATAGCGACGCTGAAATCAATTGTCACTGAATTTCATAAGATGTGTCGCTATATCACAAGTGTATCGCTATATCAAAAAATCAGATGCCCCGCTCTACAGTAAACAGTGACATCAATAACATCACCAAATCAATTGCATCACTAAATCAAAATTCATGGCACGATTAAAAATAAATTTAGTGTCACTATTTTAATATATGGTGACAAGTTTAATAAGGTGTCGCTAAATTAATTATGCATCACTTTTTTCAAACCAAATTGTGTCATTGTATCGCAACGCATCCTAGATGTGCCGATGAATCTTCAATAACGTCATTGAATCTGCAAACATAAGCAAAATGGGAATCTAAAAAGAAATTCATCAAATTTGATTAATACAGACCTCCTTCTAGTGCCAAAATGTGACCAATGGCATAGTATAGGTTAACTACACTTGATCCATACAGATTCAAAGCATATTTAATCCACTAAGCATCAATCCCAATAAGATATTCAATGTAAATAAAAATGAAGAAGCCATTAAAACTAACATTCTAAAACATGAAAGCTTGACAAACAACCATTCTAATCCATTGAATCTTATCCTATTTGGGGAGTGGTGTAGCATTGATGTGGAATGGTGACGCTTTCCTAATCCCTTGGATAATATGAGATTTTCTAATAGATTTTATTGATTAAAATTGATGGAAACTAATGAAAAGATGAATGAAAGCATGGTAAAAGCTAAATTGACATGGTGAAATCCAATATGTTTGATGTAAGTGTGCAAAAATCTATTCTAAATGTATGAAATATTTAATGATGCAACTCCTAATTCCAAAATATCCTAAATGGATGCAACTAAGTTACCATGGAAGCCATTAATGGATTCTTTAAGGTACTATGATCAAGATTTAAACTAAAAATTTTAAATGTGTGCTAAATATGGATGCAAATGAGAGTGATTTTAATAGCATAAGTTTACTATTAAAATATGGATCCCTATTCAATAGATGCAATATCTATTTATAGAATAGGAAAAAAGAAACTAATGGTCAAGATTGAAAGAATCAATCACTGGTTAGGATGGAAGGAAGATGGAGGCATGGATCATGGATTCCCATCAAGGGTTGAAAATGCAAGTTGATATTTAATCAAGGGTTCACAATCATGCAAAGAAGCACACTTTTAAAACTTTCCCAAGAAGTTTGTTGAAAGACTGTTACAAGGAAGAATATTTCTTTTTTCAAATGAGTGAAGAGGGAAAGAATATTCCCTGAGAATATTCCCTTGCAAGTGGGAGAGTTAGAGTTAATTTGTAATTTGATAATTAAAACAAAGTTTCAATTATTCAAATTAGAGGCATTTAGGATATCCATTAAATAATTATCTTATTTAATGAAAAAAAATCAAAATGACATTAATATTAAATTAAATAATTAAGATTATTTAATTTAAATGAGAGGACATAGGGTGTTAAAATTAAATATTTTGATTTATCCAATTTAAAAGGATGAAAGGTTAGTATGAAAGGGGCGGGAATTAACCTAATTAGATTAATTCAATCAATAGATGAAAATCATGTGATTAATTAAATAGCTTGGCTAATTTAATCAATTAAGTGAAAAGAGGATGGGTTTTAGGATGAAATGGTGTTAGTATATCAGATATGAGTGTGTAGTATCATTCAAGACATTTTTAAGTGTCTACAATTAGCTTCCACATCATCAAGATCATTTTCATCTGAATATTCAACCTTCTCTTATTTTCTAGCCTTAAAATAAGTTTCAACTTTTGTGCCATTGTTAGGACCAAATTCTCTCATTTTAAATGCAACTATTGTACCATATAACTAATCTCTAGTGTAAGTATTAAAATTTGAAAATTCTTCAATAGTAGAAACTTTTTGACCATAAGATTTAGGAAGAATTTTGTGAATTTTCTTTACCACATTAGGTTCTTTGACTTTTCCACCAAGACCTCTCATTGCACTGACAAGTTTATCAACCCTCTGCATGTAACTTGTAACAGTTTTATCTTCATACATTTGCAAGTTCTTAAATTGTGTCTTCAAATTCTACATATTAGCTTGTTTAACCTTGTCATCTCCTTCATAAATACTCTCTAACTTATCCCAAACTTCTTTAGTAGTTTTAAATCCATAACTTTCACCAATTCAAAATTTGTAAGACTACTCAAAAGAACAAACCTTTCTTTACCATTTGTTTCATAAGCCTTTATCTCATCACTTATGTTTGGACCATTTATAGATATGGTATATGTATTCTTTACTACCTTCCAAACATAAAATCCAAGGGACACCAAATAGCCTTCCATATTTGACTTCTAGAATGCATAGCCTGCACCATCAAACTTAGGGCACTCCATCTTGTTCACCATCATAGATCTACCTCAAGCTATTAATATTTTATCCAAGGAACATTCCTATGATACCAATTGTTGAATGAACAAGACAACTGAGAGGGGGGTGAATTAGTTGTATCTAATTAAAACATCAAAACCCTCAATAGTAATTAGATCAACATGCATTCATTAAACCCTTATTCTATTATAATGTTTAAACATGAAATATAGATAACAGAAACTAAAATAACACCATACACAAGAGAACACCATGTTTAGGTGGAAAACCAAATCAGGGGAAAATCACGGTGAGGATTAGCTCACAATATAAGTAATTGCAAAAGTAGTATAAGGGCTCACTACCAAAATATGACACACTGTCTAGAAAGGCTCACAATGAAGGCTCATACCGGAATAAGAAAAGAAGATAGAAAAGAAGTGTTACACAAAGAACAACTTCTCAATGCAAAAAATATTCCACCATAAAAGCTCCAACACCTTCATAGCCTTATTTGAATGATTGCAAACACATTTAGTTCACTACATACAATAGTCCAACACTTTGAAGCTCACACCGGTGTGCTCAGATTCACACTTGAACACTACTATTTACACCATATGCATCACACACATCTATCTTGTCATCTTCCAACAACTCAACACTCATTTATACCTTTTGTTGGTGATTTTTCCAGCTAACTTTGGAATCTTCTAATAGATAGCCAACCTTTATATTCAAAAATCACCAAGGACTAGTGGCCAACACAACAAATAGAGAATTATGAGGTCTTCATTCCTTCACTTTGGGCTCTGTAGGACCAAGGAGGGTATTCCTTACTGTGTTCATTTGGTACATCGACATTTTCAAGAACACTTCAATACAGATCCATTCTTATTTAATGCAAACACACTAACTTCACTAAAGATTTGGCTGACCTTTGAGTGAATTAATGTTTATTTTGCTAAAAATGTGGATATACTTCTAACATATTATTCAGATTTGGAAAAAAATTATAAATGTTGTTCTCATTTTGAGTCCATAGCCAAATATGTGATTCATTCATTTAATTGTTAAATACTCAATAAACAACCAATTCCTTATCAATTGGGTAAATGGATTCAAATATGAAACAACCAATAATACACTGATTATCCAATTCGGATATATTTAAACTATCTTTATAATGCTTTACACTGCAAAGACTCATGTTATCCAAACACTACTTCTTACCAAATCCTTGTAAATTCTCACATACCCATGACTTTTCCTAAGAATTTTACTTAACCCTTTGAGTTAAAGCAAAGAAATCAAGCCACACATTCAACTAAACAATTGAAGATAGATGAAACGATCTTTGATACTTTCATTTATAATTTGTGAAAAAATACAAAGGAGAGTATATGATTTGGATTTTGAATTCTATTCCAATATTATTAATCAACAAAAAAATTATTAAGATTATGACCTATATGACTTATACACAAGACAACTTTCCAGTGAATTCATCGAGCATTTAGCATTATTGTTTTCTTGCTATAATCAGCTTTTTCTAAGACATACTAGACTCAAAACTTTTTTTAGAACCAGAACCCCTTACATCGAGCCATGAAATCCCTTTTATAATACAAGGGAGTGACAAAGCATCTGTCTCAAGATGTAATTACATTTCATGTTCATTTTAGAATTCATTTCACTGGGGTCAATTTCCCAAACTGTTATATTTAATCATTCTATGATCATGGGAAAAGCAAAAGAAAAAATGAGTGCTAACCCATTTGTTGGAGCTGCCACACAAGCCTTCCAAAAGGAATCAGAAAAATTGGCACATTTTCCAATACCAAAATAACCACCATCGCGATTATCTTCACAAACCCATGAACTAGTGATTATCAAAATGAACCAATAGAACACACCTTCTGGAAGCCACATCACCGCATCACCCAAAACCCAACACCCTCAGTAGAGGACATGAGTGCTACTTGGCCTTATTAGCCATTGAGTAACCACCCTCACCAGGTCTTATAATAGAAAGTGGAGTTGTAATCACAATTTCATCCTCTAAAACACTATAAGGCACCAGAGGAGCAAGGATTGAACTAAGGCCAGGGCCAACTTCTCCTTCTTCTCCCGATGAACTATGAGAAACCAAGATAGGAGCAATGGGTTTCTTTGAACAAACCCTAGGACCTGATCCAGACCTCGTTAATTCATTCGCAAACAGAGGTCCCTTCTCTTTCTTTTCAATTGGTTTTTGTGAGACAATTCTGCTTCTCAAAGTATAGGTTTTGTGAACAGCTACCTTCTTGTGTTTTCCATGTACACTCCTCTTCTTCTTCGGAACAAATAGTACCCTAGCCAAGAGAGGATTGTCTTCTAGCATGTATGCAATTGGTTCCTACATACTTATCCTTTGAGACCTCCAAACCGGTGCAACAAGAGTGCTAGGTTCACTCATCCTTTCAAGATACCACAACAACAAGTGTTGGTAATGAAGAAAAACAAAAACCACAACTTCTAGAAGACCCACACATACATGCAACAAAAACACCCTAAGACCCAAATTGTAGAAAAAGGTTGAGCTGTAACAAGCAATGTAGAATATACACACACCTTCATAGCAAAAGACGCTACACCACCACCCTTGCAATGCTTGCACTCACAACTTCTACAATTATCTCTCCCACAGCTACAACAATTAATTCTACATTCTGGTATATTCACGAATGGTTTGATCAAGCTACAACCAATCCTTATTAAATAAGAGAATGTAAGGCTAGTTGTAATTAATGTCCATCTCAGCTTGGTCACATGAACAAAAACTCAATTACTACATGTCATATCTCCACTGTTGATCACTGCAAATTTAAAACTTGATCGACAAGGCACATTAAGAGTTGCCACTTGCTTTACGAACCGTACTAGAAAACAGCGAGGAGATGCTTTAAAGCAGCCATGCATCCATCAACATCCTTACCCAATCATCCTTCGTTGTCCGTCGTTGATCATTTTAAGCATGGGAAAAATCCTGACCACACTCTAGAGACATCGCCCATCGCAGGTTTAAAACCCATTTTGAAACATCATCACGCAATGGCCTAAGAGCCAGCGATGAGATACTAGCCATTGATCTGACAATTGCAGGACCTTAACCAGAATCTTCATTTTACATTGCCCATCGTGGGTTCCTCTTATGCCAAGCTGCCCAAATTAGCAATATACTGTACCCGCACATTGGGGAGGAGCCCCACCCATTGGCAGTCATGAGTTCTTACTTGAAAGACAAGAGCCAATCAGCAATAGAGCAAGTAGCAATGATGAGTTACATTAAGTAACTACATTGCGCATCAAGGTTGCAATCCTTTGATAACAATAGAACATCCGACCGGCGATTAACCTCAGAACAGGCGATGGGCCAAAAATTTATCCACATCATTGGTCGCATGTTAGCCTCCAATTGCGAGGGCACAACACGCGATGGGCACTAGAGGCCCATGGATTTTGAAAACCATGTGTCGCTCATCACCGGTAACCTCTTCTAGGTAACAAAAAATCATGCAATGGGCGATAAGCCAAGGCTTGAAGGGTAATTATTATATTGCTCATCATGGGTTTCTTTGCAGTGGATGAAGCATAACCTGTGATGGGTGATAGATCAATAACAATGGACTTAAATGGTGCGATGAGAGGATCGTATCGCTCATTGTGTGTTGAGTATAAGATTTTAAAATAGAACTGGTGATGGGTGATAAACCATGAGCGGCACTTTACAAGGAGGTGAAAATGCACATGCCAATAAGTTGTACATAGAGGAGTGGCCTTCCTAGGTGTACCAGGTGACTTGAGAGATAGGGATGGTATGGAATGATAGTTGAGGTCATAAAAGATCACTTAGTTCAAAAGGTGACTGGATGCAGCAGGTCAACGAGCAAATGTAAGCCAATGAGTCAATCGAAGGTATAAGAGAACTAAGCGATAAAACCCTAAACCTTATTGATATTGAGGAATAAAGTTTCATAGGCTAGGACATAGCACTAGTGGAACAATGAAAATTAGGGTTCCACCAGTGGCTCTGACTAGGGATGTATGCCTCTTGCAGGCATAGCAAGAATCCAAATCTCGAGTTGAAGCAGACCAGGAGAGAATACCAAAATTGAGGAGCCTTCCTGGACAAGGCAAGCAGACACAACAAAAAGGAAACACACAATACCAACGTATGTACACTATTCACAGAATATAAATTGCAATTCATTTCCATGAGAAGCCACTTTTAAACACTTGGCTTCAATCCATAACCTCCCCAAAATTTAGGGATAATTCTTTCCTCTATCAAAGACTTTGTCATGTTCTACTAGTAATGGGTTCATATGGACATTGTGCAATTCTTTATAGTTAACATGATCATGATTGAATCCATTTATTAATACAATGCTGCCCCACTCATCAACCTTCTCCACCATGTATTCATCAAACTGAAATTAGAAAATAAAACCCTCATATTCCACATAGTCATGAAGTGCAACACCACATCCCATTTGTGCATCAAATTTGAAAACTTCATAAGCACTCTAACTCATACTTGGCCAATCTTTTACAAGATCAAGGAAAAGAAACACAGAGTCAAGCATGTCTTTGATCGGCTTGTCACAAAATTTGTCCTCATGGGAAGAAAGAAGTTTCATAATAAGATACATAAGGTAGGGAACATCTACAAAAACTTGCAATGCAGCTTTATACTGACTAACATCGTTCCTTCAGTTATCCACACTCTCAATTTTTTCTTCATATGGATCAAATAGGCCAACAATATTAACATATTCTACAAAATCATTAAATAATTCATTCTCCTCAACATAAAATGATGTTGTATGAGTATCAATGCATTCATCCCAATTTTCCTTTTGATCATCCAAAAGTGGACCTCCATTTATGTGAGGTAAAATATCATCATGTGGAACACAAGTGCTTGACATTTCAACCATATTCTCAAGCACATCTCTAGATATCATAGGAGCATTAGCACAATCATCCACATCTCCCTCAATAGTAATACTACACGTAAGGCTACCATCACAATCTTTAGTTTCTTCATCAAATGATCCATTATCACAATTAAATGTTAGCAAGTCTAAGTCATTTTCTTGATGCTTATTAGGCAAAATTTTCTCAATCACATATTGGTACACTAATTCATCAGTGTTCATGTCACCACATTTTCCATTCAGTTGGGAGATGATTAAGACAGAGTTGACATCTTGAAAAGAAAAGTTACTTACCTCAATATCAACTTGGCTCTTGTTTGTACTATCCACAACATATTCATTAATAATGCTTACCAAGTACTCATCAAGATTTTCTTCAAAAAGAGGATTGCTTCTACACCAGTAGGAGTCATCATTTATAACTGCATTTTCCAATCCAAGTCCATCAAGTAAAGTATTTTTCCATATCTTCATAATGGCCACATGTACCTCATTCTTTTCAATGTCTAGATCCCAATATACTTGATCATGAGTGTATTCAAAATTAGTGCAATTACTTGAAGAATAGAGAGAGACATTTTCAATATCCTCTTCACCATTTTCACTCATAACAATTGATCCATATTCAAAAAATTCTTCACTTGAAGAAAACTGCTCACTACCTAGGAAACATACCCCTTCAAGGCTATTGACATATCCTTTACTTGAAGCAAGGGAATCCACCTCCACTTTGTAAGATGAATCATATTCAATAGAAGACTGTCCCAGTTCGATCTCATTCCTTTGATTCCTCATATGTGCCATATAATTTAGACCCAGTGCATTCAAACCACTTATTGGTGCATCATTAATCATGACTAGATCACTTTTTGGGGTTTCACCATGTACCTCTTGTATTTGCTTGTATCCTATGACATCCCAAGGAGGAAAATTAGGTACTATTTCCTTATCCTCATACTTTGTCTCTTCATCTTCATCACTATTGTTGGAGCCCATATTTAGAGTATTTGTGAAATAATAGCAATCATCAGCTAATTGTCCTCCTTCGAATGCATCTTCTTGATCTGTCAGTTCTATCCTTTGATTTTCTTCACTATGGAAATTGTTTCCCCCATTATGGGAAAAATTAAGTGGCATATGCCTATGCTCAATATCTTCCACAATGCTTATCCAATCCACTACTTGAGCAAGGCTATGAGGCTTCTGATTCTTAGGCCATTGGCTTGCTCTAGATTGGTAGGCTTCACAGAACAAATTAATGCACATTAAATCATTAGGCCTAAAAATCTTAGGTATCTCCATCAAAATACCCAAGAATCTTGAAAACAAGTCATATGGTGACTCATTTTCATGTCTCTTCATCTCATACAATTTTTGAGCAGAAAAAATTAAGTCAAGCCTTCTCGACCTTGGTTGATGTGAGGTTGATTTTCGCTCTTATTCTATATCTTTTGAGAGCAATGTAGATGTTACATATAAGGGATCCTTTTCTTGAAAAACACTTTTATTTACTGATTGTCTTGGATCAATAGTTTGGATTCTATTAGGGCCATTCACACTAGCAATCACAGGTCCCCTCATGATTGAGTACTTCAAATTGTTCTCAATATCCATGGCACTTTGGTAAGCTTGTTTTAAAGTAGCAAGTTGTTTATCTCTCAACAAGAAACCCATCTTACTATCAAATGCCCCTAAATACACAACCAAACATTATGCATCATTTGGCCTTATGTGTTCAAGGATTTCTCTTATGACTTTCACAAATCTAAGGTTAAAAGAAAGGATCAACTCTTCCTTACCCCTAGATATTTCCATGAAATTCTTCCTTGCAACACTTGGGTTTGTCGTCTCACCAAACTCTCCCATGAAAATTATCTTAAGTTCACCCCAACAACATATAGAAGACATTGGAAAAAAAGAGAACCAATCTCTTGCATCTCCTTTCAGGGATTGAACAAATAGTTTTATAACCACATCTTCACAATCTATCTCATAATCACCCATTACATTAGAAAATTCCTACACATGTTTACTTGTTGATTCTGACTTTTCACCACTGAATTTTGGTATTTTGTCCCTAATCTTGGGTGGTATAATATTTGGGTAACCACTAACATTACTGAAATTTATGGCCTTGTACCTTTCAATATTGAAATTCCTTTGATGTGACAAGGGGTATTCATCATGTGTGATTATATTCAATTTTGGTTCCAGGTGTACACCCTAACAAGACATCTTGTTCTATCCTTTGTAGGTCTTGTCAGTATCATCAAAAGGTAACCAAATTCCTTTTAAGGGTGTAAGCCTTTATGATGTATATACTCCAATTCCTCTTTGTATAATACTCTTTAATATGAATATGACAAATTTCAACATTTATTTCAAATGTACTTGAATATTATGCAAAGATATCATTCATTTCCCTATCTTAGTGCTAGTTCACCAAATTGGGAAACATTTATGACCTAAATCTTGATAATTCCCACAAATTATCTACAAATATAATAATATTTCCTCAGATTCATGAGAATACCTAGAATTTTAGAGCAGCTTATCACCTTTGATCTTGAAGTGTGTAGATATGAAGCCTTATCATACCTTCATCAGATCCTTTAAGTCAGAGCTTCCACCCCTTGTTTAGGGGATTATGTTTCAAACAAATTGAAACAAAATCAAAGTAAATCTAATTCTGGGTTTCCTCCAACAATGGAGTCACCTTCAAATTGTCACACCTTGCTACTACTAGTACTTTCACTAGGTTCAACAATTGCATAAGATCCTAACTAAATGTCTAGATTTATCACCATGTGACTATATACTAAAACAATCTACAACTAGAGGATGAAAATTGTCTCCCCAATAGAGTCACCATTTTGTTGGTGATTTTTCCAGCTAATCTTAGAATCTTCTAAAAGACAGCCAACCTTTATATTCAAAAATCACCAAGGACTAGTGGCCAACACAACAAATAGAGAATTTTGAGGTCTCCATTCCTTCACTTTAGGCTCTGTAGGACCAAGGAGGGTATTCCTTACTATGTTCATTTGGTACATTGACATTTTCAAGAACACTTCAATACATATTCATTCTTATTTAATGCAAACACACTAACTTCATTAAAGATTTGGTAGACCTTTGAGTGAATTAATGTTTATTTTGCTAAGAATGTGGATATACTTCTAACATATTATTCAAATTTGGCAGAATTTTATAAATGTTGTTCTGATTCTGAGTCCATAACCAAATATGTGATTCATTCATTTAATTGCTAAACAATTAATAAACAACCAATGCCTCATAAATTGGGTAAATGGAGTCAAATATGAAACAACCAGTAATACACCGATTATCCAATTCAAATATATTTAAACTATCTCTGTAATTCTTTACACTGCAAAGACTCGTGTTATCCAAACACTACTTCTTACCAAATCCTTGTAAATTCTCACATACCCATGACTTTTCCTAAGAATTTTACTTAACCCTTTGAGTTAAAGCAAATAAATCAAGCCACACATTCAACTGAAAAATTGAAGATAGATGAAACGATCTTTGATAATTTTATTTATAATTTGTGAAAATATACAAAGGAGAGTATATGATTTGTATTTTGAATTTTTTTCCAATATTAGTAATCAATGCAAAACTTATTAAGTTTATGACCTATATGACTTATACCCAAGACAACTTTCCAGTGAATTCATCAAGCAACTAGCATTATCGTTTTCTTGCTATAATCAGCTTCTATCTAAGACATACTAGACTCAAAACTTTTCTCAGAACTAGAACCCCTTAAATCGAGCCATGAAATCCCTTTTATAACACAAGGGAGCGACAAAGAATCTGACTAAAGATGTAATTACATTTCATGTTCATTTCAAAATTCATTTCATTGGGGTTAGTTTCCCAAATCATTACATTTAATCATTCCATGATCATGGGAAAAGCAAAAGGAAAAATGAGTGCTAACCCATTTGTCAGAGCTGCCACGCAAGCCTTCCAAAAGCCATTAGAAAAATTGGCACATTTACCAATACCGAAGTAACCACCATCATGATTATCTGCACAAACCCATGAACTAGTCACCATCAAAATGAACCAACAAAACATGCCTTCCAGAAGCCACGTCACCACATCACCCCAAACCCAACACCCTTAGCAAAGGACATGAGTGCTACTTGGCCTTATCAGCCACTAAGTAACCACCCTCACAAGGTCTTATAATAGAGAGTGGAGTTGCAATCACAATTTCATCCTCTAAATCACTATAAGGCACCAGAGGAGAAAGGCTCAAACTAAGGCCAGGGCCAGCTTCTCCTTCTTCTCCTGATGAACTATAAAAAACTAGGATAGGAGCAACAGGTTTCTCCGAAAAAACCCCAGGACCTAAGCCAAACCTCATTAATTCTTTCACAATCAGAGGTCCCTTCTCTTTCTTTTCAGTCGTTTCTATGAGACAATTGTACTTCTCAAAGTATAGGTGCTATGAATAGCCACCTTCTCGTGTTTTCCATGTACACTCCTCTTCTTCTTTAGAACAACTGGTACCTTGGCCGAGAGAGGTTTGTCTTTCAGCATGTATGCAATTAGTTCCTACATACTTAGACTTCAGGACCTCCAAACTGGTGCAATAGGAGTACTAGGTTCACTCATCCTCTCAAGATACCACATAAACCAGTGTTGGTAATGAAGAAAAACAAAAACCACAACTTCCAGAAGACCCACACATACATGTAGCAAAAATTCCCTAAGACCTAAATTATAGAAAAGGGTCAAGCCGCAACAAGAAATGTAGAACATACACACATCTTCGCACCAAAATATGCTACGCCACCACCTTGGCAACACTTGCACTCACAGCTTCTGCAATTATCTCTCCCATAGCTACAACACTAAATTCTACATTTTGGTAAATTCATGAATAGTTTGATCAAGCTACGGCCAATCCTCATTAAATAAGAGAATGTAAAGCTAGCTATAATTAATGTCCATCTCAGCTTTCCCGCGTGAACAAAAACTTGATTATTGCATGTCATATCTCCACCGTTGATCATCGATGAGGCACATTAAGAGTCGCCACTTGCTTTATGGATTGTACCAAAAAATAGCGAGGAGATGCTTTAAATCAACCACACATCCATTAGCATCCTTACCCAATCATCTTGTCTTGTCTATCATTGATCATTTTAAGCATGGGAAAAATCCCGACCACACTCCAAAGACATCGCCCATCGTGGGTTTAAAACCTGTTTGAAACATCATCACACGATGGCCTAAGAGCCAGTGATGAGATACTAGCCATTGATTTGACCATTGGAGGACCTTAACCAAAATATTCATTTTTCATCACCCATCATAGGTTCCTCCTATGCTAAGCCACCCAAACTAGTGATCTACTATACCCACACGATGGGGAGGAGCCCCACCCATCGGCGGTCATGGGTTCTTCCTAGAAAGACAAGATCCAACTGGCAACAAAGCAAGTACTAACAATGAGTTACAAGAACTAACTACATCACCTGTAGTAGGTTATGATCCTTTAGCAACAATAGAACATCTGACCAGAAATTAACCTCAGAACCAACGATGGGCCAAAAATCCATCCACATTGTTGGTCACATGTTACCCTCCAACTGCAAGGGCACAACATGTGATGGGTGATAGATGCCCACGGATTTTGAAAACTATGCATCGCTTATCACTAGTAACCTCTTCTAGGTAACAACAAATCATGAAATGGGCGATAAGCCAAGGCTCGAAGGGTAATTATTATATCACTCATTGTAAGTTTCTTTGTAGTGGATGAAGCATAACTTGCAATGTGCGATAGATCAATAACAATGACTTAAATGGTGCAACGGGAGGAGTGTATCACTCATCGCGTGTTGAGTATAATATTTTAAAATAGAACTAGTGATGGGTGATAAACCATGAGCAACACTTTACAAGGGGGCAAAAATACACATGTCAATAGGTTGTACATAGAGGAGTGGCCTTCCAAGGTGTAACAGGTGACTTGAGAGATAGGGCTGGTATAGAATGATAGTCGGGGTCATAAAATATCACTTAGTTCAAAAGGTGACCGAATGCAGCAGGTCAATGAGAAAACATAATCCAATGAGTCGATCAAAGGTATAAGAGAGCTAAGCGATAAAACCCTAAACCTTATTGATATTGAGGAATAAAGTTTCATAGGCTAGGACATAGCACCAGTGGAACAATGAAAATTAGGGTTCCACCACCTTCAACCTTGAAACCCTTCTCCAAGGTTGGTTATGCACCTCAAACATACAAATTCAAATTAGGTTGGAACCCAAACATTCTTGTGGTGGATAGGAATAAATACAAGCCATGCAAATCCTTAGTTAGGACCCAAATCTTTACTAACATGGTTCAACATGCTTCCACAAACTTCAAAGAGGCTTCACATGTAGTGTAAACACTAGGTCAGTTGTTACCCATGCAAACACCATTAAAATTTAACTACACACTTCCTTTGATCATTCCAAAACTTATGGACAACAAACTTCACCTGAACATGATCTAGAAACATCCTAAAAACCAATTAACTCCTTCGCAACAAATTTCACCTAAAGAATATAGACATCTTTTACATCTAGAAAATATTTCCATACACTATAACTCAAAAGACCATCTTCCAAAACACCAAACCACAAAACCTCTTGACATAGGAAAGATACCAACACCATCAACTCTCACTCAAAACTGCAAGTCCTAAAACACAACTATGGAGAAACGAGGATCCAATACATTTCTCTCAAACACCTCTACAATGCACAATTCACACACTGGTGAAAAAAACTTCTTTTGTACAATGATCCATAACCAAAAATTATGAATATATCATTTTTGAACACCTATAACCAAAATATCCAAACCACAGGTATATCTTCAACCCAAAAGAAATGCGGAGAAAAACCAAAACACCTCTGCAACACAGAACATCACTACAACACATTGTTTCCTCTTTTTATCAATTTTCTTAATGTCCTCGACATCTTTAGCACATACAAAAATAATATCTACTTCAAAAATATCCCTTAACGCATATAGTTGACATCAATGACAACACAAGCTTGTTGACATCAATGACAAGACCTTCATACTTACAACAAAGACTAAGTCTAAATAGGTTAGCATGTTAGGGCATTTTGTGACATGTTTTTCCATGATCTAAACTTGGTTGTATAGATTTGTGGGCTTGTTTTCTTGTTATAGGTTACCCCTATTAAATCCTTTGGTTTTCAAATCTTTGTTTCTTCTCACATGGTGTTAAGTCATTATTTGTAGACTATAAAATTTTATAGGGATCTGATGAGGTATGAATCTAGTGGTCATTTGACCTTATCCACATTCACCTTTATTTTCTGTAGTTGATCTTAATCTTTCATTTTCCTCATTGGAATGGGTTTCATGGAATTTAAATATTCATCTGACCTAAGGCCATTTTTCTATAAAAGAGAATTTAGCTATCTTCCCATGTTTATAAAGTTTAAAGGGGTGCTCAACCCTATCCCAGTTCTTCAAGTTTTCCCCACAAATTTTCTCCACAAATTTGATTACTAGGTAAGAGACACTAGAATTTTTCTCAAGGTATCTAATTCATTTCTCTACAAATCCTGAATTTATGAAGTTTTACAGGGTAGCTGACCATATATGTGTTTCCGTGTTTTCGCACAAGGTTTTCTCCACATGATTCTTCTACATGGTTGTGCTTATCTCTTTTTCCACAAATTTTATCCACAAGGGTGGTTTCTAATTCCTCATGGTTGAGGAAGTATTGATTCTCCACAAGGTTGACAGTGGATCTTTTCCACACATGGGTTGTGTACCTTCATTTTTTTCACAAGGTTCTCTCTACCTTAATTTTTGCAATAAAGGTATGTGTGTTAAGATTGATTTCTTGTAAGGTAATTGTTGTTGTCACTTCCAGGGATATTAGATGATATTCTTGCATGATTTTATTAAATTTTATAATCATTTAAGGAACCTTTTGAATAACATCCCAAAGGTGGTAGTAGGTTATCAAGTTTCTTATTAAAGGTTTTCTTGTAGATTTCATGGATAGGACAACAAAGATGAAGTTTGAAATCAAGAGTGTGCATCTCGCAACCAAGATTACTTTTAAATGGAGCATGATAGGTGACACTAATTTGTGGCATGTGGATATTAAATAGTTTAGAGAAAGGTTTTATATACATAGGACAAATGAGAATGGGGTTAATTTGTTGTACATTAAAAACATTTAATCCCTCATCAACATTAAAACCCTTGTTATCATTTAAACCCTTATCATGTATTAGCAAAATGTAAACATATGAAACAACAATGAAAACACATTCAAACACAGAAGAACACTATATTTACATGGAAAACCAAAGAAGGGAAAAACTAAAATGATAATTAGATCACATATATATGAATAACAACACCGAATACAATTAGGCTCATTACCAAGAGGACTCGTTGTCTAGAAGAAAGAAGAATAGAATAAGACTATTACAAAGAGATTCACTATCTCAAGGAAACAAGAGAAATCCAACAATGTAACTTTATGCCATCCACAACCTTTAGCTCACTACCTCAAGTAACTTCAAGCACATTGAAAAATGTAGACACCTTTTACTCACTACATCCAAAGTCATAGGCATTAAAATAACACTCAGATCACCACACTTAATCACATTCACATCTTTTGCACTTGTTACACTCACCACACTCATCTCCAACAATTCACCTTTCTTATATACCATCCTCAACCTAAAAAATTTCAATTAGGTTTACCTTAATTAAATGTATGCACCTCAAATGTGTAACACCAAAATAGGTTGGCACCAAACACTTCCATGTTGGAAAGAAGTGAAGGTAGACCACACCAAGGGTTAACTAGGACCCAAATCTACATCACCACACTACTCAACACATCCACAATCCCTGAGGTACCTATGAAAATAGCACTAGCACACCAGGTTAACTAGACCTGAGCTAACACTACAAGAGACCACATACACACTTCTCTAGATCCACAAAGAACATACAGGCTACACAAAAACACTTCACAACATTCACACATCTCAAAATATTCTAGCATCATTAGAATATTATGTAACACTGCCACAACCACCTAAAACTTTCATCCTAAGCATTAGGATGCACTACCATAGAACTCCAACATAAGAAAAAAACTTGTGGAGTAATTCAACACTAGAAACTCTAAGGGAAGATAAATAAAGAAAATATAAGAATGTTCCCAAATCTGCAAGACAAAAAACATCACTATAGAGAAATGTAGAGCATTCTCATTTCTCCCAAACAACCTTCTACATAGATAGGTAAACTTTCAAATGCAACTCTCACTACAAAATGATCTAGAACCTAAAACTTTGAATATAGAATCTTTGAACACCTTTGATCATCATATTCATACCACACAACCTTTTGATAGACTAGAGTTTCCCTTGTAGGATTCAAAGTTTCTTAAGGGTTTGTGGTAGTTTCATATCCATGATTGTTGATGGGGCTATTATTAGTTAGTTTTTTATTACTTTAGTATATTCTTTTAGAAATCTCTAGATACTTATTTCCTACACATTCCTAAAACTTTACTATCTTTTATCATCATCATGCAGACTTGAACCTAGTTTTAATTCTATGCAAATATGATTATGATATGATAGTTATTGTATGGTTAATATGTGAATATATATTAAATGAAATGAATATCTATGGTTAAGATATGGTTATTAGAATTGTGTAGATCTATTAACTAACTCTTTGAGGCCAAGGAGCTAAAGCAAGCACACTATATCCCAAAACAACTAGGAGGTGCAACCCATAGCCAAAGGGAGTTTTAGATAGCAATGCAAGGGAAGTTAGAAGAACACATCAGTTACAGAATTGGAGGTGTCTATTTGTTAGGATGATTGTGAATCATCACATAATTTAATAAGACTATTGGAGGAGAAGAATTCTACCATGATTTGGAATCCAACATGATTGTTTCCATAGTCCACATTTTAGTTTTATCATTGTAGCAAAGTTACAGTCCTATTCAAATTCTTCTACCTTTTCAATTATGTTTTTAGTTACTCATACTTTATCACACTCTATTATGTAGGGAGTGGTGATTTATGATTAGATTTATATTTTTTCTTTGTTCTAATAAGACTCCCCCACACCTATATGTATGGTTCAGTTGTTGAGTTAGTTAGTTGGTTGAAGTAGAAAATATAATAGATAGATATGTTTAGTTAGTTTTTGTTCTTGCATAGACAATGTTTTGTTTCCCAATCATGTTATTGTGAATAAGATATTCTAGAAGAATCTTATTGGACTTTGATATCTTGAGTTATGCAATGAAGATCTTCTTAGTTATTGTTATGAATTTGAGGAGCTAGATTTGAGTTTATCCTATGGAGACAGTCACTTGTGCAAGGGCCACTCAAGGTAACTGTTCCCCTCTTTACCTTTTGCACATTTATTTTTGTTGTTATAGTAGTTACTTTCATGGTTGTATTTTTCTTAAATAGATTCTTCATGTTGTAAATGTGAATGAAATCATGAATAAGATCTTATCCTGTATTCATGATTTAGTTGTTTCCATACATTGTCCTTCAAAGTAAGTCAATTTAATCAAGTTAGCAGTACTGGTTAGTTACAAAACTCATTTCTTGACAGTGAACTAGTCATAGTCTTTAGTTGTAGGAACTCATAGCAATATTTCAACATTATTTATTTTCACTTTTATGCAATTTATGTTTTTCAGCATGTGTAAACACCTATACTAAGATGATATAGGCAATATAGAGTCTCTAAATGTAGATAGACGATGCCAGAATCATCACAAGCATACATTAGCCCTGGTTGATAATTAAATGATGGACTTTCAAGGGTTTAGTGAATTGTTCAATTAGGACCCCCTCTAAATTGTGTGTCTGACACCAACTTTACTGAACATTAGTGAGCCTCTACATTTTTAGTATTGTTTCTAGGGATGGTTCTACTTTCAAATATTCATCTCTATTATTTCAAGCTTTCATAGTTTAGTATTTTGTTTCCAATATTAGGAAAATAAGGTTGTGTCACCCTGAGTAATATTACCTATTTACTATTACCTGTTTTGGTTAAATTGCTTGAATAAATGAATGTGTTTTATTAATCTTTACATGAATGTGCTTTAAGAATATTTATATGAATATGTCTTATGAATATTGAATGGGAATATGATGAAAGGATGATTGATGCAATTTGATATTTTATAATGATATTAACTATGAAATTTATGATGTATATTATTATGTTGTGTTTGTCTAACTACTATTATGATGTGCCAAGTTGATTCCAAGAACAGGTTCAAACCTCCAGAAGAGAGGGGAAGTATCACTCTAGAGAAGAACTTGGTTTGGTAACCCTTAACAAGCCTAACTGAGCATTCACAAACTCACGCCTTAGTTGGTCTTAGAGAGTCAAGTCAATTTTTTGAAAAGGAAAGTAATCTTTGATTTAGATGTGAATGTTGTGATTAAGAATTGTGAGTAAGTCTTGATGTCATGTGGTATTCTTTCCTTGTGTGCTTATTGTGGTATCGATGAGATATATGCATAAAATGTGTGTATATATATATATGATTGTGTGTGTGTACATATCTATGGTAGATTCATACATGGGAGTGAATACATACGTGAGTATACATAGGTAGACATACCTACACATGCTCATAGACAGATTACCCATATGCATGAAAATACCAATTGTACTAAAGGTGACATGTACATGTATATATATATATAAATATATGTATGTATGTATGTATGTATATATATATTCCATGTATATTTCCATAAATGGTTATGATTATGAGTGTTTTTGTATTGGAAAAGGTATTATGTATATATGTATATGTGTGTGTGTTAAGTAATATAGTCACATATATATTAATATATATATAATTATATATTTAATATATAATTATATATATATGTAATATTATTATTTATATATTTATACATGTAGTTATTATTCAGAAATTAAATGTATTTGATAACTTTATAAAGAATATATATTTATATATATATATTGTATAGGAGCGAATTTGCACCCCTTGTGTAAATTCCCCTTTCACATACCCTCACCTTAGAAAATTGAATTTGAAGGAAAAATTCCACATCACCCATCTAGAATGCATCCACTTGGCATGTGTTTTGTGTGTCGGTGAGGGAAACTTCATCAGGGATGACCACGGCACGTAGATGTTTGCATGTTGTGTTGTCATCCCTGACAAATTCCTGCATCCAGATTCCACAAGGATGTACACACCCAATTGGAGTTGAATTGTAATGCCTCTGTATGACCAACCAACTTGAAAAATAGCTCCTCTCTTCCATTTTGGCCTTCAAAAGCATCCATTTCACATTCACTTCATCTATTAGACATTCATTCAAACTTCTTCAAATTCTCAAACATTTTTTCACTTCATCTTCACACAATTACAGTAGTCTCTCCACTTTTTCACAAGTCCAGTTGAGCATTACAGCTCCTAGAAACTCCATCAACTTTAATTTTGCATGTGCCACTGTACCATAGAAATTGTGAGCTTGGACTCTTGCAAGACCTCCCTTCATCATCATTGTGGTTGTGGTGACTTTTCCAAGTTCATTGCTTGCATTCTCCCTTCATTGGCCTTGAGAGCCATTGGGTGGAGGTGGTAACACTTCACATTCTCCCTTTTTGATTTGATAGAGTAACTTTATCTTTTGTAGTGTTCAGTGTACTTTCAATCTCCTTTATCATATTTTCTATTTTTTTGCTTTCTAGCTGTCCGTGGAGGTGGTAACACCAAAGGGGGGGTTCGACTGAGGCAAACCCCTATACAACCCCAACAATTTTCCCCTCTTGCTTTTGTGCAAGTGAATGTGTGCATGGAGCTCACTGGAAAATTGGCATTTCAATGAGTTAGTTTTAATCACCCTAGTTCTCATCTACTTGTTTTACTATTTCCACATTTACTTTCTACACTTTAGTGTTCTATTTATTTCATTAAAACCTATTAGCTAGGCTGTCATTAGTTTTTTGGTAGTTTCTCTATTGTGCTTTCCATTTTTTTTCCATATAGATTCCAGCATGCTAGAGAGACGCCAGCATGCCACATTTTCATCCCAAACCCACACTGTCATCCTCAGACAGAGAGTTGTCTAAGGTATAGTTCAGACTCCAAAAATTGACTAGTTGAGCCCCAATTAGATTTTTGGGTCTATAGAGTGATAGAAGCACTTGAGAGTGCTCTTCATTCTTGATCTCCATCCCAAAACACCCTTTAGAGTGAGGTAAGTTAGGGAATCCCTCAGCTCTCAGCTCTTTGTGACCTAGATCCTTGACGTGGTTGGTCCCCCTCTCTTACATTTTTGGTGAACTCAACATGAGCAATGTATATCCATTCGCTTATGTTGAGAATTTTCCCCCGCATCTGGTGGTTGTCGTAACCCTAAGTGTTGTGAAGGTTTATGAACATCACAACCCAATCCATAACTTCTGGGTATGTTGTTAGGAGAAGCGTGCAACACTTTTTGATGGAGAAGACAAAGGTCACTTCTAGTTTTGCCTCCATTTTTTCCACTGGTATAACTACTAATCGTACCACTAGTTTTCCTAAAAATTATGCTGATGAGATGGGTTTCATGGAAGAAACCACTTGTGTGCCTACCCTCCAACATATCCTACACCTGCGTAGATGAGGAGGATGTTGTGCGTATTCCTGTGGAAAACCTTATGGAATTAGATAATAGATTGCAAGACCTTGTAAATAATTTAGAGAAAGTAACAAGCATGGAAAAAGTGGCTAGGCTTATTGGTGAGGTGATACATTTGTTAGGGAAGGATCAAACAAGGATAGAGTTTCTATGAGGCCTTGTCGATCCAACCAAAGCTTATATCCCTTCATATAAGCCTAGATCAGGCACTACTCGAGGAGAAGTGCTCGATGTCTATGAGAGACAAATAGGTGTTTCAATGCCTACCACATTCATGTGCATGGACAAAATAGGGCCCTCAATCAATGCCTCTTCTACTTCCCAAAGGCCTGACACTCTCAAGGTGAGTAAAACACCCCTTGGGTTCAGTTTCACCCCTCTTACTACCCTTGGCAGTGGGGGCTCTGGTGGAATAAGTTGTGGTAGCTTTGGTAGCAAAGGTGGTACTGGTAGAGGAGGCTTTGGTGGAGGTCATGGTGGTGGTTTCAGTAGTGGAGGTGGCTCTGGTGGTGGTCACGATGATGGCTCCAGAGGTGGTTCTAGCCACAGTGGTTCTGGAGATTCCATTAGCCCTTTGTCATCTTCTGACCCTATTTTGAATGCCCTCCTTCAGAACATGGGTCAAATGAAAAACCAATTGGAAAGCCTTTCCCAGGCCTCTGCCCAGCCTATCTTTCAAACTTGTCTCTAACATATCCCATTTTTAGTAGCAATCTTAAGTACTCCCTTCTAGCAAGGAATGGAGATCCCAAATTTGAGAATTATGGCAGCAAAGGGGACCCACAAACACATGTGTCCTCTTTTAACACCATGTGCACAGACTTCTTCCATCATGATGCATTGATGGAAAAATTGTTTCCTCAATCTCTCAAGGATATAGCACTCAAGTGGTACTATTCCTTGCCCAACAATTCTATATTTTCATTTGATCAACTTGTGCATTACTTTCTCTGACAGTTCCAAACTAACATTAGACTGAAGATGACATTTTTGGATCTTATCTGATGTAAGTAGGGGGGTAATGAGAAAATAACTAATTTCATAGTGTGATATCAAGCGCTCTTTTCACAAATCTTGCACCTGCTGCCCAATTTTGATGTGCATAAGGTGGTCATAGGAAACCTGCAGAGACCTTAGCAAGAAAAGTTTGTCCTCGTGAAATACGCTTCTTTTATTGTACAAGAATATCAGCTAACGGTAGTTTATTTCATGGGATCCTCCTCGTGCTCTTGTTTAGAAGGAAATCTATTATATCAATCTTAGGGAAAGGTAAAACTATTGCAAATATAGTCGCCATGACGAATGATAACGGCTTCAAACGCAACAGAAAGTTTACAAAGTTAGCAGAATCTTATTCTTCCATCTTACAAAATTTGTTGAAGGATAAGATCATAACCTTGGAAAACCCTTGACCTCTCAAGGAACCTTATCCTAATTGGTATGATGTAAATTATTTTTGTCAGTACCATTGAGTTAACGGCCATGATAGCGAACATTGTATGCACCTACATCATGAGATACAAGATTATATCAATGACAGTACCATTCATCTCAATGGAATGAAACAAAGTTCAAATAAATCAATGGTGAAATCCAATAGTGAGTTGCATATATACACGGACCCATTTTTGTCTCACTCTGCTAACTTAATTATTGAACCCTTTGGTTCTTCTACGTAGCCCTTGACGTATGTTAACATGGTCACATTTACTCCTTCCCTGCATCCTGCGACTAGTTCACTAGACGTGACATTCACCGCGTAGGACATGCCCTTGAATAACAAGCCCTCTCCCCTCTACACTCCCACTTGCTTCAATGCAAACATTGTAACAATGGTCTTAGTTGACCCCGCGAGCTGAGTGAATGTTATTATAGAGGATACATTGTGGTTGAATTCATTACAAAGGGAGGAGTATGAAGAAACAAATTCTACCATTTGTACGCACGATGGCATCTCTCTCAAGCCATATGGATCAATAACTCTTTCCATCCTATTTGGACCTAGGGTTGTGAACATAACCTTTGATGTTATCTTAGAATCTGATTTGTTCAGGGTGAAATTAGGCATACCTTGGCTAGCTTCCATGAATGAAATCACTTTTGTCATTCATAAGAGTTTAAAATTCTCCCAAAAAGGTGTTGTGCATGTCGTGCATGACACTGGATATTAGCCATTGGTGCCTCATGGGAGCTATTCATTGGATCATTTTTTGCCCACCCCAATCGGTCTGCTTCCCCCAAGAATGGACCTACTTTACTGAAACTACGTAAAGTATAAGACTCAAGGTAAAGGACAGCTGAAAGTGACCCCTCCAGTAGTGAAATAGCAAGCTTCCTCCTCTTCTCCAAAGGGAAAGGACAGGCCTGCCCATTCTTAGGGTGCCTCTTCTACTCCTCTTTCTGAAGAAGAGTTTTGGATGTCTACTCTTGGATTCCAAATGAGAAGTCTAATGGTGCCTACTTGGTGCAAAGCTAAGATTAGGATATCAGACCTTCCTACCATGCCTCCTAGACCTTGGCCCTACCTTTATGGTAGAAGGAAGGGTCCCCACAAGGAATCATCTATGTCTCATCCTCTATGGCCTCCCACCACTCCTAAAGCAATGAATGGGAAGAGGCCTACCATCGAGGCACTAGAGATAACTCCCCCCGTTGTTTCTCAACCTCTTCCTCCTACTCCCACTTAGGAGTTTGTCCCTCCACCAAAGACGACTATGATGGACACTCCTATGGCTGAGAAGGAGCCTTTTGTCCCTTCACATCTCCCAGCCTCTAGCTCAAAGAGTCGTAGAAACCATCTTGTGTGTGAAGAAAAGCATTGGCGAAAGGCTCTGGCAGCTAAATAGACCACTTTACAGAGAAAGGAAGGGGATTCAACCACCCCTATTTTAGGGCTTCTTGTTGTGTCATCCTCTCTCCTCCCCTCTGCTTCTATTCAATTGAATCCAATCATACTTTCAGCTCCCACTATGAGTGTGGGTGCACCTGATCCTAAAAAGGTGCAGGTGTTTATCATTCCTTCCATCAAGCCACCTCTTTTGATGTCCCTCTCGGACATCCCTCCACTCCCTAAACCTGTGGACATGTCGAATATCTTAGTGGTGTCTACCACAATTTTCTCCTCCTCTTTTTCACCTCTCACCTCATTTGTGGGGAGTTCACATCCTCTGACAAAACAAAAAGCAAAGTTTGGCCCTTCTAGCCATGGAGGGCGTAAGAGGAGCCCACCTTCTTCAAAGGGTGGTCCTGTGCTAGCTTGCTCCATCCTAGTGACAGAAAAATTTTGGCTTCCCCTGAGTTTTTCAGTACTCTCGAGTCACTTGATGAGCCAAGCAATGAATCTCGAGTGTCATCCTCCCCATCCATTAAGGTACCACATGGCGCTCCCGTGAAGTGCATGTTGTAACTGAGGGTTTCTTTTAGGTTTAGATTAGAGGTATTAGCAGTAAATCAATGAATGATAGAGAAACCCAAAGACTTATCGAGTACAAAGGAAATTAAATAATAAAACAGTTATACCTATAAATTGAATTTTTCATGATTACCTCCATAGTACCTTCTTACTTCTTGGTTGACGTGTTTCCCTTAGATTCATTGTGCGAGCAAGCCTTGATGAAGTCCTACACCAAGCTTTGAAGGATTTGATCACATGTCTAAAGCCTATTCCTAAATGACTAATAATTTCTATGCCTAAAGATGTCAAAACTCAATGAAATATGCTAACAATTGCTATGAAAAGTCTTAAGTGTGCAAGTGTGAAAGTGCATGAAGTGGATGTGTGTATGTGTAATCGAGAAATGAGAGGAAAATGGAATTTTATAGAAAATGCCATTTTGAATGGATGGGTGAGATTGAATTATGACCAAAACCTAAAACTAGAGGTCCACATTAAATCTAAGAATCCCTAATTAGGGTTAGGGAAAAATCATTAATCGAGCGGTCAAGATGTCATCTCAGAGAATCAAATTGGTGGTGGAGAATAAATGAGGAAATTAATTCGAAAATAAAGATTTTCGAAAATGAAGAAGATAAAGACCGGACTGAAGATTAGTTTTGGAAGGGTCAAGAACCTGCCCGATCACTTGATTCTTGGAGGAAAGTTACCATTTTGGAATTAAATTAATTCCAAATGTGAATTTTGTGAAATAATAAATAATCAATTTTTCGGATTATTTACCATACTGAGCTGACAATTAAGAATGAGATGACATTTTAAATAATTTAATTTATTTAAAATGAGAAGAATATCAAATTTGGAAATTAAATAATTAAATTTAATTATTTAATTTAGGAGATAAGACTAATAATTAAATTAATTAATTAATTCATTTAATTATGGCAATTAGTGGCATATTAAATAAATAAATAAAAACTTATTTATTTAATAATCAGGAAGAATAAAGTGAATAGAAGGTAATTAAATAAATTAAGAAATTTATTTAATTAAGGGAAGATTTAGACAATTAATGATGTATTTAATAAATAAATAAGATTTATTTATTTAATAATCATGAAGAATAAAAGGACATGAATTAATTAAATAATTATGAATTATTTAATCAATAGTCGAATGTGGACCAAAGACATAATTAAATGTCATAATTATGCTAGGGGAAAGTGGTAAAAATGAAGCTTGCAGTAGGTCATTTTAAGTGTCTACATTTTGCCCCTCTTTGTCATAATGTCACTTGCCGCATCGTGACAAAGAAAATAAGTCAAAGTCATGCCCCAGTGAAGGTATGGAGTATCGATGCCCCCTCGGGAATTTTTTCAAATTTTGGGTCGGCGGCAAAAAAAATTGGAAAGGGTCCCGATAAGTCAATTCAATGACCAGAAAAAAAATGGCACAGACGATTTTGGATTCTGACATGTTCAAGATAGCCAACGGGGTGGTCAAAGTTGGTCAAATTAGTCTCCAGTTATAACCTAGTTGAAAAATGCCATTTTGACTTTATAAATAGGTTGACAAAGGGGTAAAAGTCAATTCATTCTCACTATTTACTTTGTGAATTTCGAGAGGTCAGAGCGAAAAGGACAGCAGCAAGGATGGTGATTCGAGTGACCGAGCATCGTGGCGAGATCGTGTGGACATTCAGGCGACCAGAGGGCTCAGAGCTAGCAATATGTAGCCCCATCCTCCTTTGTAATTTTTTTGTTTTGCATGTCATAATTAGGTTTTTAGGACAAACAACAAATGCGCCGCGACACATATGCATTTGTGTTTGACGCATTCTCCATTGCGTTTGATGCATTTGTTGCATCGCGATGCAAGTGCAATGCCAAATTAGTGGGGGCCGCGGTTTTGCGCCACATTTTCCAAAAATTGCAACGCAAATGCCTTTCTGAGTCACAATTACCAATTAGAAAGCTGCAATCGTAAAATTGTGACACATTCACCCGTTTCCGCCATGCAAATGCCACTATGTGACGCATTCACGTTTATGCGAAGCAAGTGTCAAATTTTGTGATGCAAGTGTGAACATACGACACACTTGAGCAACCAAATGATGCATTTTCCATTTTGAAATGCATTTGAAGTATGGAATGATGCAATTGATCTTTTGCAACGCATTTGTGGTCAATGTGATGCATTTGATTTTGATTGACTAGGGTTGATTTTGATGTTTGTGTAACTTTAAACACTTTTGATTATACTGACAGTTTGTGCAAAAGGTACTGATGACTTGTTTGGCTTTTGATGCGATTGGGATTGTTCTATGTTGCTTATATGCCCACCATTTGGGCAAATAGGGAATTACTGACTATGCTGTGTGAGCGTTGGCATTCAGAGATTCTGCGAGTGCTGATCCAAGGGGAGCAGATCATCTACGATCCTCGCCATGGCAAACAGACTTTCCGAGCGTACTACCGAGATCAGGGTGTTGGACTGGGCATCCAGGGATATGAGATCAGATGGGATTTCATGGCGGAGCACTATGGTCACTTTGATACATTCCTTGTGACCTTGATTGGAGGTATTTCGATTCCTGACCGTCGGGGTCACAGATTCCCTATTGGCTGGGGAGACGTCTTGGTTGGTATGAGACGTGATAGGACAGTTTATGCTTGGGGTCCCTATTTACTGGGGACACTCTATCATCAGTTGCACGATGTTGCCTACAGGAGGGCAGAGAGTATCTCCTACAGAACTACTTTGATGATGATTTGGGCTTGGGAGCACATAGCTATATTTCGTCCACCGATTGACAGACCACAGCTAGCCAAGGGGATGCCCCATGCTTACTACTACATAGGTGCTTTATAGGAGACCTGGATGGACAAGACTAGTTGGTGGTAGCACAGGATTGACATGATGGTGTCCTTTATCTGGAGACCATACAGAGACTACGAGCAGTGGGATGATGAGGACGACCACCTGAGCATTTGCAGTATAGATATTTGATTGGGAGGACCATACAGACCTCACTAATTATCAAGATATATTTTTCGTAGCGTGTCCTTAGGCAGTTCAGAGAGTAGTAGGGTGTACCTATAGGGACAGTCGAGTATGCCTGGTCGTCCAGAGAGTATGCTTGGGGACCAGCCATTCTAGTGGCCTTCGCAGACCAGCAAATTGATGGGCTAGGAGCCTAGGAATGGGGATGGAGGGGTGGAGTAGCCGATCTCGGGACCATAGTGGACTACGATTTATGGTGGAAGGCACACAGACCAATTCCATTGACAGATTCGGATGGGCCAGCACCGATGGACAAATGGTCAGTGATACCTTGTGCGCCAAGGGCCAGGAAAGGTGGCAGGTATGGTGATAGGGGCAGAGGCAGGGGGAGTGATGGAGGCCGAGACAGAGGTAGGGATGGAGGCAGAGATGGAGGTCGGGGTGGAGACAGAGGTAGAGATGGAGACAGGGGTGGAGATGATGGTGGAGATGGCCAAAGGTGATGGCGAGATGGTCAGAGACAGGCCCAGAGGGTGTGCCCACATGTGGTGAGGGTAGCATTAGATGTTATCCCTAAGGTTGGCAAGGAGGGGGAGAGAGAGGAGCAGCCCCAACAGGAGGAGGGTGAGGAGAGACATGACGAGGAGGTGGAGGTGGGGAGATAGTAGGAGGAGGCAGATGTGGAGAGATAGGAGGAGGACATGGCCAAGGAGGAGAGACATACGGAGGATGTGGCCGAGGAGGAGAGACATGAGGAGGATGTGGAGGTGGGGAGACAGGAGGAGGATGTGGTCGACGATGATGACGATGAGGATGATGCCATGGATGAGGCCGAGAGACTCCTCAAAAACTGGATGGTGGAGGGAGAGAAGGAGATACCATCCTCCTTAGGATTTCCCCAGGATGCCACGATAGATCAGAGGGTGGCTGATTTACAGTAGAGACTGGATAAGAGCATGGCCCAGGTCAAATCCTTGTAGTCAGAGTTAGAGGTAGCTCGGGTAGAGTGGGATCAGGCAGTGATCCGCCAGTAGGACTCGGCTCAGTGGTGTACATAGTTTGTGGCATTATGTACAGGGCCTGCAAGGGATATGGCTCGTGAGTTGGCCAGGGTGAGCACAAGATTAGGATAGTATAGGACATTATATGAGCAGGCAGTTCCACTTAAGTGACAGGATCCTACCTTGTCACGGTCACAAACGAGCATAGGTAGTGGCCATAGATTAGGTAGTTCCAGTGGCAGCAGGAGTCACACTAGTGTCAGAGGTTCTACCTCGACAGGGCACACATTAGGGCACAGGTCACATCACTCACATCAGCACACCTCGAGTCACCATTCAAGCCATAGTCATGGGTCGACTGGTTCAGTGCAGAGGTCGGTATAGGGACAGCCACTAGTGGTAGATCCTTTAGCTTCTCAAAGTCAGGCCACAGTGACGTCACAGGTGTCTGTTACCATGGAGATGACGCCTTCATTCTCAGTTCCACTAGTGGCACAGGCAGAGGTTGCCACAGGTCCACCTATAATTTCAGTTCTAGTTTTAGAGTTGAAGCCGCCACATTCTTCACCACGAGGGGATGATGAGAGTCTACCCTAGGGGCATTTTTGTTATTATGACACACTATGTATATATTATTGAGCCTGCGAGCTCCATTTTTGGGATATCTCTTGACTTTATCCTGTGACATTGTACATTTTTGAGATGATATTATATGATGATGCCGTTTTGATGTGGCCTACATGTGTGTTATGTGTTGTTCTTTGATTTAATGCATTATGATATATGTGATGTATGATGTTGATTTATGATGTATCATGTATGTCCTATGTTGCTTATTTATGATTTTGATGCCATGATGCAGTGCTTACCTATATGAGATGATGATGATAATGATGTGCATAATGTATTTAGTAAATAGATGTTAATGCTATGGATGATGTATGTATGGACCTTATGCAATGTTTATATGCTCATGGATGCACTTATGTTTTTGGATGTCAGGATATCATCGTGAGATGGACGAGAGAAGATGACCAGGATGAAGAAGAGAAGATGACCAAACTGGAGAAAAGAAGATGACCAGACCAAAGAAAAGAAGATGACCAGACCAAAGGAGATGCATGTTAATTCCTAGACTTTGATAAAATCCTTCAAAGCTTTACCATAGGACTTTAATATTTATTGCTCTTAATCATCATTGGGCAGACTATTGTAATGGCCAACAAACACCATGATATGACATAGATCAAGGTGTGCAAGGTCATTCCATCACGTAAGACAAGCAGTCGTAGACAAGGATGATCATGACTCATACTAAAAGTGTGATTGCCCCAATCTTTTTGTCATAATCAACCACAAGCAAAAAAAGACAAGGACAATTCATGAAACGTCGTTGCATCTCTAAATCCTATTTCCATGACATCCTTGAGAAACTAGCAGCGTGATTGTTGAAATACAAAAATTAAGCCCTTACCATGATATGTCGTTGTTTTTCTAAATCCCCATATCAGGACCTCGCTGAGAAACTAGTAGTCATGCGTGTCAATCGTCATGATATGTCGCTGCTTCTCTAAATCCTGCTTAGTGGGATCTCACTGAAAAACTAATAACATGATAAAAAATCAAAAGACAATTGTCAAGTGTTTTCCAAGTGCGTCTGGATATCCATTGTCAAAATGTCAGATTTGATGATGATGAGATGCCAGAGTGTCAAAGCATTGATGATGCTCAGATGACAAGTGTCTGAAGTTGCCAAATTTAGGAAGGACACATCCTGAATAATGTTAATGTCATGAGGATTGATCTCTAAATGTCAAAAGGGATCCCTCAAAATGCCATGTGATGGTGATAATGAAAATGCCTAGGAAGGACACATCCTAAGGCATAAATGACGTAGTTGGTTCTTCAGAAGGACACATTTGAAAAATACTGATGTCGAGGGGAGTGATCCTTAGATGTCCAGAGGATCCCTCAAAATGTCAAATGATAGTGATGATGCCTAGGAAGGACACATCCTAAGGCATGAATGACCGAGGTTATCTTTCAGAAGGACACATCTAAAGGTTAACCTAAAGTTGACAGTTTGACAGGCTATGATGATTTGACTTGCTTTGACCGAGTTTGACTTGTGTTTGACTATATATCGATATTGTCATGATGATATGATTGACCTATTGATGAGATCGTCATGTTGAAGTAACTTATTGCCATGAGTTATTTTTAGGAGTTTACCCATTTGGGAGTGATTCGCTTTGCCTTGAAGATATTTTGACGTGTGTGCCAGTGTAGTTCCATGAACCCTAATGGACTGACCTAGTGCGGCCTCGGGGGCTCATCGACAGATGGCCTTGCCTACGTCATACACTCAAAGACCTCGTAGTTCAACATGACCAATGACTTTGTATTGATGACCAAAGATTGTGCCATGATTTTATTTTGACAAACCTAAATGGAGTGACCTAATGTCTTGGGGACTCAAATGCGAGTCTTGCCTACGTAGCAAATGTGCAGAGATAACGTAGTTTGAACAATGAAATGGACTGACTGACATGACTGACTTTGACTCCATTTTTAGGATTTTGACATTGATTTGGATGTTTTTTGTGTTTTTATTCAGGATGTTTTATGATTTTTAGTTCTTTCTTGAGGACATTTTATGATGTTTTTGTCTTTTTTTTAAGGACATTTTATGATGTTTTTGTCTTTTTCAGGACTTTTGTGATGCTTTTGGTCTTTTTTCAGGACTTTTTGCCATGTTTTTGTCTTTTTTTAAGGATTTTTTTGTGAATTTTTTTGGTCTTTTTTTCAGGACTTTTTGCCATATTTTTGTCTTTTTTCAGGACTTTTTTGTGAATTTTTTTGTCTTTTTTTAGGACTTTTTGCCATGTTTTTGTCTTTTTTAGGACTCTTTTCCAATTTTTGAAACCATGTGTGACATCCACTGTAGTTGCATGATAAAAAATTCTCCCCCAGTCAAGTCCAATACTTAGCCATTTTTAAGGGACATGGAGAGGATGCTGCTGGTGTACCAGGTGGACAATCGTCAGGACTTGATGTCAATCGTTTATCCACTATGACAGGTAGGGTAGAATGTGGTGGCAATTTGTGTGATAATGAAAGAAATACCTTTCATCCTAGGCCAAGGAAGACAAAGTGACAGTAGATGGCAAAGAAATGATTGATTACGCATGGCGCCTGTTTGCCAATTTTTCACCATGGTACTTATCCAAAGCGCCTGTTTTCCAGGTTTTCACTATTGGACGAATCATTTTTCTCTTTACTATATTTTTTTTGTCATTTTTCTTATTTTTTGGTGTTGCCAAGACGCCTGTTTGTCATATTTTCATCAAGGCACCGATTTTTTTATCATTTTTCAATTTTTTTTTTGTATTTTATAGTTTTCAGCTCAATCCCCTGATGCTACACGTAGAACCTTCGGAGATGTAAACTGTTGATGGGCTCTGTTAGTTGTTCTCCCTATGGCGTGGCTAGCTAATAAGCTCTAGAACTAAAAGAAGATATGATAATGTAGGGACCCAACCAGTTTGGTTCAAACTTTCTTGGCTTTTCTCTGTTAGCTTGGTTCTTGGGGTTCTGCATGAGAACTAGGTCACCAATGTCAAACTTCCTAACCATAACCTTCTTATTGTAGTTGCGAAAAAGATGGTTTTGATATGCTTGGAGATGGTTCAGTGAATTTTTCCTTCTTTCTTCTAGCATTTCCAGCTCGTGCAAACGTGATTGTCTATACTCCTCTTCATTAGTTAAACCCTTCAAGGAGACTCGTAATGAAGGAATTTCAATCTCAATGGGAAAGATGGCCTCAGCGCCAAAGACTAGAGAAAATGGAGTGGCTCCTGTAGGCATACAGATGCTAGTTCGGTAAGCCCACAGAGCAAGGTTGAGTTGTATATGCCAGTCGCAGCCAGTGTCATTGATAGTCTTTTTGAGAATTTTGACAATGGTTTTATTTGACGCCTCAGCTTGACCATTTCCTTGTGGGTAGTACGGAGATGAAAAATGGTGTTGGATGTGAAATTGCTCACATAACTCCTGAACGTCTTAGTTTTTAAATGGACATCCGTTGTCAGTGATGATGGATTGCGGAAGTCCATACTGGCAAATGATGTAGTTAAGAATGAATTTGGATATTTTATTGTTAGTTATGTATTTCAAAGGGATGGCTTTAATCCACTTTGTAAAATACTCAGTGGCGGTGATGATAAATTTGTGGTCGTTGGACGAGGTTGGATGAATCTTACCCATAAGTTTGAGTCCCCATTGAGCGAAGGGGCAAGGAGAAGTGATCGGCTAAAGTTCTTATGCTGGAGCATGGATCAAATCACTGTGAATCTGACATTTACGACAAGTCCTAACATATTCTATTGCATCCTTTTCAATGGTCAGCCAATAATACCCAAGTCTCGTTACTTTCTTGGCTAGAGTAGGACCACTCGAATGAGACCCGCATATACCGTCGTGTACTTCACGTAAGGTCGTATGTGCTTCATTGGTGTCGAGACATCTAAGGAGGGTGTCATCAAAGCTACGACGGTAAAGGGTGTCACTGATGATGGCATACCTTGTGGATTTTCGGATGAAGGACTTCCTTTGGTTATTGGGCAGGTTCGGTGGAAGGGTTTGAGATTTTAGGTAGTCATAAATATCCTGATACCAGGCAGAGTTGGGACCAACAAGTTCACAAACCATCTCTGACTCTAGAATGTCATAGGTAGGGACCAATAATTGCTCTATTAGGAATTCCAACTAAGGCAAATTGCTTGGTATGTCAAGGAGAGAGCCTATTGTAGCCATAGCATCTTCCGCTTTGTTCTGGGCTCTTGGAACTTGTTCAAAAGTTACCATATGAAAGTATGTGTGGAAACTGTCAACCATCCATTTATAAGGCATCAACTTCTCATCCTTTGTGTCATAGTCATCATTAACCTGGTTGATGACAAGCTGAGAATCCTTGTAGACATGTAGTGCTCTAATCTTCCATTTTATTGCCATTCTTAGTCCTGTAACTAGTGCCTCATATTCTGCCACATTGTTTGTGCATGGGAAGGCGATGCGGAAAGGCTTAGGAATGGAGTCTCCTTGCGGGGTGATGAATAGGATTCCTACCCCCAAGCCATGATTTGTGTGTGATTCATCAAATTAGAGTCACCAAGGTGCCTTAGGTTCCGTATGGAATATCGATTCATCTGGAAAATCTACCACTAACGGGTGATCACTCTGCAAAGGTATGTCTGCCAGCTAGTTCGCTATGGCTTGTCCTTTTATATCCTTTCTTTTGACATACTAAATGTCATATTCACTCATAATCATGACCCATTTTTCCAGACGTCCTGTTAATGTTGCTCGACTTAGCAAATATTTGAGTGGGTTGATCTTTGCTACTAGTTGTGTCTGATGACTCAACATATAATGTCTTAGCTTTTGTGTTGCAAAGACCATGGCTAGGAAAACTCATTCAATTGGTGTGTAGTTTAGTTCATACCCAACCAATGTTCGACTGATGTAATATATAGCTCTTTCTTTTTCTTCTTGGTCATTTTGTGCTAGTAATGCCCTCAGTGTTGAACTAGTTGTCGAGATGTATAAGATCAATGGCTTTCCATGAATGGGAGGCATGAGGACTGGCATTGATAGTAGGTAATCTTTGATTTGCTGAAAGGCTTCCTAACATTTATCTTTCCACACAAAAGGGATACCCTTGTGCAATAGATATTGGAATGGGTGACACTTAACTACCAATTGGGCTATGAAACACTGAATAGATTGTACCCTGCCTTGTAGAGTTCTGAGTTCATTGATTCCTCTGGGTGGAGGCATGTCTATGATGGCTTTGAATTTTGCTGGATCAACCTCAATGCCTCTTCAAGAAACTATGTATCTCAATATTTTACCTGATGTGACACCAAAGACACATTTCTAAGGATTTAGCCGGACTTTATACTCTTCAAGTCTCTTGAAAATTGTGTCTAGCACCTTCAGATGATCTTTCCTGGTTACTGATTTGGCCAATAGGTCATCTACATAATCTTCCATTATTTTTTGCATCATTTCATGGAAGATCATGGTCATAGCCCTTTGATACGTGGAACCTACATTTTTGAGACCGAATGGCATGACATTCCAACAGTATGTACCCCATGGGAAAGTAAATTCCATTTTGTGCTGGTTTTCAGGAGCAATGTGAATCTGATTATAGCCGGAGAAACCATCCATGAGGGATAGCATCTCATATCCTGCTATGAGGTCAACTATGATGTGAATGTTTGGCAAAGGAAAGTCATCCTTTGGGCATGCTTTATTTAGGTCTCAAAAATTTGTACAGACGTGGATCAGCCCATTTGGCTTTGTTACTGGCACCAGGTTAGAAATCCATTCAGCATAGTCAATAGACTGTATGAATCCGGCGTCTAGCAATTTCTTTAACTCAACTTTAACCAATAGAGTAACTTGAGGGTGCATTTTGCATAACTTCTGCTTGACTGGTTTGGCATTAGGTAATAGTGGCAGATGGTGTAGAACCAGTTCTGGGTCCAATCCTAGCATGTCAGCATAGGACCATGCGAAGTTGATTTTACATTCTGCAAAGAATTTATGAAATTTTGATCTCTCTTCTTCAATCAATGATGCAACAAAGAGGACCATTTTGGGATCTTCTGCAGTTGATATGTTATCCTCTATTGTATCTTTGATAAGCATAGTTGATTTCTCTTGTTGCACGGGGAGAAAGTCTAGTCCTCCATCTTTGGGTGCCTCAAAGAGGTTTTCACCCACAGATACATCCTTTTTTTTTACTATTTTATCATCAAAAGGTGTCTTTCGGTTTTCACCTAGAGACGTTTCATTTTTTATTTTATTTTTATTTTTACTTTTGCGACTAGAGGATGGAGCAGTCTCGCTGAAGTATGCCATGCAGTCTAAATCAATGGTGAATCCTAACTTGTGGTCCCCACTAGGTATTCCCTCATGTAATCCCATAAATTCTATAATTGCCTCATCATTCTGGAATGTGTCCAGGACTGGCTGGCCTTGTTGGTCCCAATTGACTAGCTCAGGGTAAACTAAGGAAATGCCATCATCAATGTTGGTGAATTGAGGTGAGGATGCGGAAAGCATGCAAACTGATTCAGTGATGTTGTAGATGAGATTATCATCATCCAACTCTACATCAGACTCTATCCAATATTCCCCTTTACTAGTGTCATATTCATTGTCAAAATAAGGGGTGAAGGCCTTAGAGTCCTGGTTGTCAGTGTCATCTGGTACTTCAGATGGATTGGACTGAAGGGGTTCATATGCTGGATGTTGTATGTCATGGGAAGTGGTAATGGGACTTTGACTATTTGGTGCCTATTCAATTTTAAATGTTTTCCAAAATCTTTGTTCAGAGGTTAGTTCCCCTAGTTCGACAAATAAATCATCAAGACAACAGTCACTTAGGGATCGTTCTGAGCCAAATTCACACTATTGGGAGTCAGTTTCAGTGAGGGTTTCCTTAGTGGTCTCGACACTTTTTGAAGCACGTACTCGCTCACTCGAAATTCCAATGGTATGTCGATCATCATTGTCGGGCAATCCAAACCCTAATCCAAGATACTTTGGAATTTGGAAAGGTTCTATGGGTTCCCTTCAGCCAGTTTTATTTCTTCCTAGGCCACTAGTACTATTATAGCCTTTAGCCTTCATTATGTCATAACCCTTGCCATATTTTTGAACTGGTAATGGGGGTAGTGCGACAGTATCCTTATAGATCCATCCTATGATGTCAGCAAGGTCTTCATTACTCATGTCTCCCCATTTAATGAAAATTGTTTTTGGTGGAACTTTGAAAGTTTCCCTGGGTTCCATTCTGAAACATGGCTGACCATATATCTTTGGGGGCTTGGGTATTGTTGTTATGCTATATGTTTTATGTAGTTTGAACTCTCCGCAGCTGAGGTCCTAGATTTTGATCGTGGATTCAGCCTTAGGGTTTGAGGGGGGTGATGGTGAGGCAGAAGACGTGGATGGAGCGGATGTGGAAAATGATGTGAGTGTGGATGGGTCAATGTATTTGGATGACAAGGAGCCAGGTGCTTCTCGGTTAATAGGCACTCAGTTTTTAGAAATACCCCTTAGTTTGGTACAATATTGGAAGGGCTCAGGGTCTCCGTATATGGTTATTTCTGTGCCATCAAATGGAAACTTTAGGCATTGGTGATATGTGGATGAAACAGCTTTTAAGGCATGAATCCATGGGCGGCCGAGCAAGATGTTATATGGTAGTTCCAAATCCAGGACCTGGCAGGTTGTGTCCACAATGACCGGTCCCACTCTAATAGAGAGATATAACTCCACGTGAAGAGCATTCTTTGTCATCATATGCTTTGATCACTATACTCTTTGTCGGGTCTATGCATGCATCAAAGAACCCTAGAGCCTTAACCAATTTGAGGGAGCATATGCTCAATCCTGCTCCACCATCTACTAAAACCCATCTAACATTGTGCTTGTGGACAAAAGTTTCTATGTGCAATGCATCATTATGGTTGGTTTTGGGTGATGAATAGTCTTGATCTAAGAAGGTGACATGGTGAGGCGTAGTGAGGTATCCCACCATGGTTTCAAATTGATTGACATCAATTTCCTTCAGGACCGATGACTCTAGCAGGGTTTTATCTAGGATATCTTTGTGCGCGGGAGATATACAAAGTAGCTCAAGTATAGAGATTTGCATGGAAGTCTTTCCTAGCTGGTCAATAAGGTTGAACTGACTTTTGGGATGCCACTGCCTTGTGGTTGGGACAGGTTTTGACTGTTTAGCAGATGGGCCAGGTATGGTGATTTTGGCTTGTCTAGCAGGAGGTGGACCAACTATAGTGACCTTGCCACTTCGAGTAGTAGCGTTACATTGGGGTGCTCTCTTGACCGTAATGGTATTGACATATTCATCGTCAGTTCAGACATTATTTATAATTGGTCCACCAGAATAGTCGTACTTGGCTCGGGCGAAGTTAGCTTGATTATTGTTCATCTGTGGACCTGAAGTGGAAGCCTTATGAGAACCATGGTCCTACAGTGGATTCTTATGGATAGTGTGATCTAAATGGGAGACGAATTGTGATCCACCTACTTCAATGACGTAACTTTCAATAAGATCTTGTATTAGGTTTTTCAATTGTCGACAGTTAGAGGTTGTATGTCCTTTTGCTCGATGGTAATTGCAAAATGCATTATCATTCCACCATGCTGGTTTGAATTGTCCTGGGTCATACGATTTTGGTTCTTGAAGTATGATGACCCCATTCTGGAGACATTTCTTAAGGACTTCTTCAATGGGTTCACCCAAAGAAGTGTATGTGCAACCCCTAGGAAATTGTCTCATCTGACAGTATTGTCCCTGGTTATTTTTTACCGTTTTGATTATTTGAAGGGACATTAGTAGGGGGTGTCGATGTCATTGTTGGTTTGTGTTGTTGTTGAACCCCTTTTAGGGCCAGTATAGGACCCGCAATGTTTGCAGTCTTGGTGTCAACAACACCGTCATTTGTAACGTGCTTATTTTTGACCCAGTATTTATTCTTGTCGGTGGTTGGATTGGCATTTGTGTTTTTGGGACCATATCTTAGTTCTCCCTTTGCGATAAGGGCTTTCTCAATCTGGACCCCTTTTTCGACTAAGTCCATGAAGTTTGTGTAGCAATGTACTTGCAATGCATATTTTAGGGGCCCCAGAAGTGTTTGGACAAACATGTCAACTTTTTCCCTTTTGGGGATGTCAATGTGACATCGACTAGTGAGGCTTCTCCATTTTTGAAAGAATGGGATAAATGTCTCACTAGCATCCTCTTGCGTGAGAGTGCACAAGCTAGTGATAGAGGTATCCATGTCGATGTTGTACGCGTAATTTTTTATGAATTTTTGTTTAAGCTCATCCCATGTCTGGATATCCTTTTGAGTGGAAAACCATTCAAGGGCAGGACCTGCCAGACTTTTAGAAAAAATTCTCATCAAGTATGTTTGTTCATAGGCGATGTCCATACAATTGGTTACAAATTCGTAAACATGTTCAATGGGGTTTGTCTTGCCTCTGTATTTTGTGAAATTGGGTGACACATATCCCAAAGGAAATGGAGGCATGTATAAGCTCATGTCGAATGGGTATACATTTAGATCATATGATATTTCTGATTTCTTGGTTGAAATATTTATGTTTTGGATAGTTTTTTCTAAACCCATCAATCTTGTTTGGAAGGCATCCATAACAGGGTCATTTGTGTTTATGTACATTGTATTGCTTGGTACACCGTAGATTCTCATTTTTTGTGCGTGAATATTGGTGTATTGTGGCAGTATGAATTGTTGTGACATGTATGATGTGTGTGGATTGGCGTGTTGTTAATATTGAAAGTTAGGGTTGGGTGTATGTTGGTGAGTATGAACGTGAGATGAGTAGGTTGGGATGTGTCCCCCAGCCATGTGTGTCATTACCTAGGGAATATGATGACCATGGACATTATGATGTGTTAGTGATGCCATGGGTTGTGTTATTTGGCCACGTTGTGTGAATTGTTGGGTTTGCACAAGGGGAACGTTTGTATTTGTACCTTGGGAGGCAATGACGTGTGACTGTGTTGTCATGTTAATTTTTTTTGTTGTCCTTGGATAAAGATACGTCCTTTGCCTCCTCCTAAAGGATTTTGTGAAATACCACTGAGCGGATATGTCAAAGGTGCACTCATGGTAGTAGATGTAATTGTCAAAGGGGGATTGTTGTGACTTGATGATGCCCCCGTCGCATTTATTGTCATGGTATTTAGAGGGTTTGAATGATTTTCCCACATTGCCGATGAGCCAAAGGTGGTTCTAGCCGATTGTGACAGTATCGTGGATGTGGTGGGCATTGTAGCCGATTGTGATCCTCCAATGGATGTAGTATTTATTGTATTGGAGGTGTTTGGGATGTTGGAGGTAGTATGCACTGTCGTTGTGGTGTCAAAGAATGTATTGCTTGCAGTGTTTGGAGGTTGACCACTATTTAACATGTTATGTGCATTATGGACATTAGAGTCAGGAGATGTTGGTTTTAATGTGTCAATGTCGAATCCTTGTGGTAACTTAGCTCCTTGACTCAAGAGTATGGCTAAGTATCTGTCTCTGTCATATAGGACCATTTGTTCGACAAATTGAGAGGCCTCTGGATCTTGTGCCGCTATCTATAGTTTTTCCTCAAGTATTTGATCGTATTCATCTTTTCGCAAGAATGGTTCAAATGGGCTATTTGATGAGGGTGGTGTTGTCGTGAGAGGTTGATTGTTTGTATTCCCAAATGGATCATCGAAAGTCCAATTTGGGTCGTATGTGGGATTGTTAACAGTGGAAGTGAGGTCTTGTCGAAAGTTTTCCATTTGTCATTGTTGTTTTTGGAGTCTAGTTTCCACCATAAATGAGATTGCTCAAATGAAAATGACAACTAAATGCAATGATGACACTATGCAAGGTCTAAGTTCAAAATGACGGCTAGGATGACTAATGTTTTTGGATTTTTGGGAATAGAATATGCAATGTCTAGACTTATAATGCAATTTAAGACAAGGGTACCTAAGCACTTCTAAACTCAATCTTTGTTTTTGATTTCAGTTACTAGAGGACTTTGTTGAAAATGACAAGATGACAAGGTTTAAATGACTAGTGATTTTTCCTAACTAGACTTTTGAGTTGGAAAATCTCACAAAAGGGGACAATGACTGAAAAAGGGATTTAATAACTTAGTCCAAGAGAACCTAATTTTGAAAGCAATGACATTGCAAATTGTGTTGAGATTTTCCTAATCCAAAGTATGCAAGATGTAAACCTAAGGACAACCTAATGTCTAATGTATGCAACTAACAAAAATGACGGATGAATCCTATGGTCAAGAATGCAAACTAATAGTTAAAAATTTGAGCAATTTCAAAATTGATTTCTGATAGAGTCTCCTTGGAAATAGTGTTTGACAAATGATTGACAAGATGAAGACTTTAGATTTGACTTTGTATGAAGTTTTTAATTGTGACAGGCGAATGCGTCGTTTGAGGTTTTAATTGCATCACGGTTTTGCGAATGCAGCTCAGGTTGAGCGAATGCAAGTCAGGAACTGACAAATATGAGTCAGTTTAGTAGATGCGACTCTGTGACAGTCAGTTGCATCGTGACGCATGCATATGCGGTGTTTGAAATTTTGAATGCGGTTTAACAGAGCGATTGCGACTCAAAAACTCGAATGTGGTTTATCAAATGTGACACGGTTTGTGAAAAATGAGTTTATTGTTGTTTTGATGGAAAATTTGTTCTTTATGATATTGAATGTTTTGTTCAGAGCTGTAAATGTGGTGAATCTAGAAAGCACTTGACAAGCACAGTGTTTTGAATGTAAGCAAGCGCACATCAGATAAGCACAATCCTAGGTTAGGCTAGGACGATATTCACTAGATTCCACGCGAGTTTCTCTAACCGCATATCTATAGTGTGTGAATTCAGAAGCTTGGTTGAATGAGCTCCCCCTTATAGTGCACTCTCTTCTCAGGCCAACCAAGCTTCCAACCCCCATGAAACTCCCATGGTGGGTTGATCACCTCTACTACAAACTGTCAAAGTGTGGATGCCTTCACACCGACCGGTGCTGCGCTAGCAAATAGAAGGTTTTTGGCTTACTACACAAAGGTGTTTAGTTCGGGACCCCCGTTCGAGTGGCCATACATGGGGAAAGAGATTAATCACCAATTAGGTGGCACTCCAGCTTGAAGAGGTTAAGCTCAATAGGGTTTATGGGAGTACTACTCTGTCTGTATGACACATTCGCACTCGTAATCTTAGGTATTCCCTTAAGATTCACATTTATATACTAGTCGGGTGTAGCTTGGCTTTAGCTCTATTTTTAGTTTAAGTCATGTTGGGGTGATGAAATCCCCAAGCAGGCCCAATTTCTAGAGTTGGTAACTATTTCTCTTACACTCAAGATCGCACAAATGCGCAAGGGGAGAGGATACTTCGATATACCAAATTGTTAGGGTAAAAACAGATAAAAACAGGTATGGTTTTCTGATCACCAAGTTTTCACAAGGTGAGAGTATACTCACCTACTATTTTGCAAACACATTCAAACATAGTAAAACAGAGGTTCATTTTAATTACACCAAAATAAAATGTGTATTATATTAATAAAAATGCAAGCACATTGTTTCGATGTTTGGTCTTTGACAGTCGAACCTGCAAGACCACACATTAGTAGTTTTAATGTTTTCCTTCGACTCTCAAAAAGTAACTGCCAAAAAGCTACAAATCCTGATTAGTAACAGAAAACCTATGCTAGATAGAATGCAGAAAATAACTAGAATAGAAAGGACACAAAAAACCCAAAATAACCGAATGTAAATCACCAGAAAACTTTACCAGACGAATGTGTCATGACAGAGCAATTGCGTCGCTCTATGTATCAAATGTCGCTCGGTAATTCAACTACAACTTTCCCAATCATGATTGCATCGCGACAAAGCGATTGCGGTGTTGGGGTCTTCGAATGCATCACGACGCATCAAATGCATCACGATTTTTAAAAAAATAGTTGCATCGCTCCATACCTGTACCTGCAAAACAGCAGAAAACACATGAAAACTATACAAAAATAATAAGAAAAACAGAGTCGAGTTCACCAATGTAACTGAGGATTTCTTTTAGGTTTAGATTAGAGGTATTAGCAGTAAATCAATGAATGACTGAGAAACCCAAAGACCTATCAAGTACAAAGGAAATTAAATAATAAAATAGTTATACCTGTAAATTGAATTTTCCATGATTACCTCCATAGTACCTTCTTACTTGCTGGTTGACATGTTGCCCTCAAATTCATTGTGCGAGCAAGCCTTGACAAAGTCCTACACCAAGTTTTGAAGGATTTGATCACATGTCTAAAGCCTATGCCTAAATGACTAAGAATGTCTATGCCTAAAGATGTCAACACTCAATGAAATATGCTAATAATTGCTATGAAAAGTCTTAAGCGTGCAAGTGTGAAAGTGCAAGAAGTGGATGTGTGTATGTGTAATCAAGAAATGAGAGGAAAATGCCATTTTATAGAAAATGCCATTTTGAATGGATGGGTGAGATTGAATTATGACCAAAACCTAAAACTAGAGGTCCAGATTAAATTTGAGAATCCCTAATTAGGGTTAGGGCAAAATCATTAATTGAGCGGTCAAGATGTCATCTCAGAGAATCGAATCGACGGCGGGGAATAAATGAGGAAATTAATTCAAAAATAAAGATTTTCAAAAATGAAGAAGATAAAGACTGGACTGAAGATCAGTTTTGGAAGGGTCAAGAACCTGCCCGATCACTTGATTTTTGGACGAAAGTTACCGTTTTGGAATTAAATTAATTCCAAATGTGAATTTTGTGAAATAATAAATAATCAATTTTTTTGATTATTTACCATAATGAGCTGACAGTTAAGAATGAGATGACATTTTAAATAATTTAATTTATTTAAAATGAGAAGAATATCAAATTTGGCAATTAAATAATTAAATTTAATTATTTAATTTAGGAGAGAAGACTAATAATTAAATTAATTCATTCATTCATTTAATTATGGCAATTAGTGACATATTAAATAAATAAATAAAACCTTATTTATTTAATAATCAGGAAGAATAAAGTGAATAGAAGGTAATTAAATAAATTAAGAAATTTATTTAATTAAGGGAAGATTTAGACAATTAATGACGTATTTAATAAATAAATAAGATTTATTTATTTAATAATCATGAAGAATAAAAGGACATGAATTAATTAAATAATTATGAATTATTTAATCAATAGTCGAATGTGGACCAAAGACATAATTAAATGTCATAATTATGCTAGGACGAAAGTGGTAAAAATGAAGCTTGCAGGCGTAGGTCATTTTTAGGTGTCTACACATGTTTAACTCTTTGGACGAGGTCCTAGCCTTGTCAGTGTTCTTCACAAAATCGCTGACCATAGCTCCACAAGAACTGAGTGGAGGAGACCCCAAAAAGTCTCCTTCCTTGGCCCTCGTTGCTAGAGGGTTGAAAGTGCCTCCCCTTAATATTCCACCATTGCAAGCTCATCTTCCTTCCCCTTATAATGATCTAGATTAGGAAGTGTATGACCTCTTGGGCGACGAGTGTTAGGGGGAGGCCTCTTCTTTACCTTTAGATTAGGTGTGTGTTTGTTGTGATGTGTTCCCCCATGCTTGCATTTTGTGTCCCTAGATGACCCTTTTCACCCTTGTAGGTGCTTGGATACATAAGTGGTTGTGTGTCGTAAACTTCCTCTATTTGTGGCATCATTCTTCCTCTATTATGTGTTTTTATTTTTGGAAAATTGGGGGCAGTGCAAAGTGTTGGGGGCATTTAGGCTTCCTTTCCACGTTGACCCATTTTTTTTATTTTTACTTTGTCTTCTCATGCATTCTTCATATGGTCTAATATAGTAGGGGGTTGATGATAGTTCATCTATATACTATTATTATACTTATATATTTATGAGCAACTTTGACCCTAAAATATCATATCACTCCTATGTCCTCTATTTGTGATGTCATTGTTTCTTTTGGCACTCTTTTTTTTTCTCTTCTTTGCTTGAGTTGTGGTGTTGTGGTGTCTATTTTTTGTCCCTCGAGTGTGTGATAACATCACCTCAGTGACATCTCGCTATGTACCATGGGCCACAACCACTTTTCACATTCTTACTTTTCTCTCCTTAGGACATTGTGTGCCTCTGCATTCAACACGCACCACCCTAAGGAGAAGGTTGTCATGTCAGCCTCAATTTTCAAAAAATGCATTCGTTGCCAAGAAATATTTTCTCAAGAATCTTTCAAAAACATTTTCTCAAAGATCACATTCTAAACTTTGACCCCTAGCAGAGTGTGTTTCCTTCATCATGGGTTTACAAAGAAAGAACTTGAATAACTTTCCTCCGAGGAGGGAGTAGCTTTTCCTGTGCGAGAAGCCTTGACCTTCCCCTTGCAAGGGGGCATTTTCTTCCTTCCAAATTCCTTGATGAAGTGAACATCTTTCGAAAGGATTCCTTGATGTTGAATTTATTTTTGAAAAGCATTCTTACACTTTCAAACGATGTGTCCCTTGATTGGACCCCTCTTCTTTTGAAGGGTTCCCGAGGGACACCTTTGAAATCCTTTCAATTTGTTGACTTTCTATGTGACTGTTTATTTTTTTTCCTGCATGACTGCTTTTTGTTTTCTAACATGTTTTATCTATGGATTATATGTTGCTTTGAAAGTGCACCTATGAATCCACTTTCTAGTCTGACTCTGCAAAATCCCCTTACACTGGGATTCCTTAATGAGAGAGTACTTGGGGGAATTCCTTCTTGTAGGTCTGCGGGCCTGTGAGGCGCTTAAATCCTATGGGATTTGTCCATTTTTGGTCTTAGGTTCTTCGGTGTACTTTGTGCAACTTCATAGTTCTATGAGGCTATGAATTCCTTTTATTCGAAACTCCTTAGGAGAGAGTACCTATGGAGTCCTTTACATGGCCTGCGCTTTCGAGTTCTCTAGATCACGGACTACTTCCTTGGCGATTCAGGTATACATCTCTAACTCTTTCATATACTTTACTAAATTCTCATCGATATTGTTGGGACTCTCAAATTTTGCAAATTTGAAGTGCCCATTTCGAAATGTTTGCCTTTGCACTTTCATAAGTGCACTTGAGAAATCTACTTGAATAACCTACTTTGGAGTGTCATATTTCGATGCTTGTTGTTTTTCATGCAAAATCCCTTCACATACCCACTCATGCAACATATGTGAGTATGCATGTCAATTTTCAGCTTCCCATGAGAAGTTTTGATAGGGTTTTGAAAAGTGAAGCTAGAGGGTTTTGGCACTTTTCTGTTTGCAAATTCCCTATTTTGCAAAGTAGCCTCCCGTTTGAGCTCATATTTTGCAACCGGATGATTTTCATGACAAAACGTTTGTTTCCCACTATTATCCATACCAAAGTGTACTCCCATATCAAGTTTCAGAGCCTCATTATTTGATTTTCTATTTTTACCAGGTCAAAACCAAATATAATTTGTTTAGTTTTGCACCTGCATTTTCTAAAACCTTTCAAAGAGGTCAACTTTGACCTTCAGTATCTTTTGATGAGTAATGATTCAATAAAATTCCTCTTGTACACGTGCTCACTATACCAAAATGATATACTATGTTCAATGGTAACTCTCGGGAAGTTGTTTTGATATTTTTTCAATGAGATGATTTCGTGAGTTTTAATTGGTTTTGAACAGCTGCAGTTTCAGGAAAGTTCAAGTAAGCAACTTTGACAGTTAATAACTTTCACCTCGTGATCTTTTTTGTCAAATCATCTTTTGCTCTCCATTCTTGGACTGAATTTCTACATCCCTGTAATTTTTCATGACTCTCAGAGGTTGTTTGATCAGTTTTCCAAAATGATTCTAGAGCTAAATTCACCAGTTTTGACCATTCTTCAAATGAGCCAGAAAATGGATTTTAGTGGGAACCCATTTCATTTTTTCATCTCTAATGCATTCAAAAGTTGTCTTAGAACAATTTGAGCATAAAATTTGTATGAAAATGATTTTTTTTTAGTCGGGCCAACATGGGGACCTGACACGCTTTGCACCATTATGAGATTGTTTGCCTCCAAGATTTAAAATGCAAAGTGATATCCACCTTTTAAATATGGATTCTGAAGGTCATGCCATCAAGTAGAGAGTGATACCAAATAGGGGAAAATTTTGTTTCAAAGATGTAGTGACAGCAAACATAATTAGAAGGTAGCAAAGCCCTGAATGAAAGATGGTGTTTTACTTAAGTTGCTCTAGGATACAGCCATAGCACCATTCAATCTTGCTTGGTTGTTTGAGTAACCACAAACATTGAGAAGCAAATCGAGATGTTGAGACAAATTTGAAAATTAAAGAAGCATTAAAAAGATATGAGACATGAATGCTTCACAAAAAAGTGTGAAAACACCAAAAGCCATGTATGTGTATATGCAGGAGCTTTTTTTTTTGTAACCCCTAAAATACATTGCATTGATTAATTCACTGGCACCCACATTTCATGTCAAATAATTCAATGTGATTGTCAAAATCTCAATTACATAGATATTGAATATGATTGGGGATGTTGAAAGTTTCAATAGCTTGTTTATCTATTATATTCTCATTGAACATCATTGGGGCAATGTTGTGGCACCCTAAAATCACTAATTACACCTCACTCTCTCAACTTGAGTTTTCTTTCAAAATGGAAAAGAGAATAGAAATTGTTTGAAAAGAATGGTGGCAACAACATTAAAGAAAATGTGCTTATTCTGAGAGTTGTTTTCTTGCGAAGTGAATGGGAATCCATCAAAGCACAAGTTGTGGGGAATGAATCAAGTGATATCTAAAGAAAACATAGCATGAGGCGGCTGGAACTTCCCTTGAGCATCGGCCAACATCTGCCATGAAAAATGTTGGATTTTTTTTAATAAAAAGAGTAAATTCAATGAGAGAAAGGACTAATGGCTTCCATAAAGGACAAAAGAAACTACAAATTCCATGCCATGGTGACCATGAATGCAGGGTATGCATCAAAATGGATAGTGGAAATACTTTAGCAACTTGCATGCAAATGTATTTGGTAGCACTCCTCAAAAAAATGTATGTGTGCAAGATATGACTGTTCAATACCCCACGCAGGGAGAGATCAAGGCACACAGCAAACTTAACTGAAATCCCAAATAAGTGTGAGCATATAAGATGCCATAAATGTAGTTGCTGCAAACATGAATGGTTATGTTGAAGAGTCACCAATCCAATAAATGAAATGAACAATGTGTGCACTATAGGACATGCACAAAATGTATTTGTTAAAAGGGCCCTAGAAACTTGTAAGCTAATGCATAAGGCAGCGCTCACAGTTCCATCAAAGCAAAACAGAAGGAGGGATGCACTTGCAGATGGGACGCCATAGTGGTTGAATGCACACAAAATGGATTTGTGTTGAAAATTATTTAAAAACCTCCAAGCAAAGTAGGGTATGGGAATTCCATCAATGCACAAAGAAAGGTTGCCATTATCTAATGTGAAGGGCATGCACTACACACAGTGATCATTGAAAGACTTTAGAGACTTTCAAACAAGTGCACATTGAAGAAAGGATCTAATGTTGCATTGAAATAAAAATCCTGTGCTTGCAATGTATGTATGTCTCCAATTTAAACACAATGTGAAATCGATCCATGGCATGATTGTGAGGAACACGGTCAGAGGCTTGATGTAGAGGCAACCTCTACACGATTGAAAAGGGATCCAACAATGACTGGTGCAGCCAGTATTACAGCTAAAGGGATCCATTTGATGGTGTAAAGAGAATTTTGCACAGGTAGAAGATGTTGCAAGAGACGTCCTTACTCAGATGCCTGGTGCACTAATAAATCAAGCAAGTGATTATTTTGCATAGGGCAGTTTGTGCTTGCAGTGAAATCCTATGATGTGGCCATCAACGAGCATAGTGAATGGAGATTTTAGGGAAACATAATAAGTAGATGAAATCTCAACCACTCCCTCCTATCTTTCGGGTGCAAACTACTCATCGGTTAACTCCTGCGGGGTGAGCGAAATCAAGCCACGTGGAAAGTGTGGGCCCAGCAAAAATGGAAGGCACACGATGGTTCACTCTTTTAAAAGCTTTCATTTGCTTTTAATATGGGAAAAACATTTAAAAATAATTTTGTTTTAAATTTAAAACAAAGGGGAAAATATAAAGATAGGCACGAATGGAATTTTTTTTTAAATGGGACCCATTTTAAATGACTTTATAGAATATTTTAGGGAGCAAATTAATGGTTGGGGCCCGATGAAGTTTTTTAAAGCCATGCATTTAAATGTAAAGTGGAATATTTAAGTGCCTTCACTATGTGAAGTGCACGTGAAAGTGCATGGGGATTATTTGGGAAATATTTTCTTTGTTGGGGAGTAAAAATGTAAAAGGTGAAAGTAAAAGCATGGGATTTAAATGGCACTAGTGAAATATTTTACCTGAAGGTGAAAGTTTGAATCTGTAGCAAAATAAAGGCCTTGGATAAAAATTATATTTTATCTAAAGGAATTAAATGTTCATTATGGGAAAAGTGAATTCACTATTCACTTTATAACAAAAAATTATATGCTGGGCATTTTAAGTAAAAATGTGATTTTAAAGTGCAGCTCTAGTTTAATAAAGAGCAAAAATAAAAGCTTTCATGAGGGAATGGAGATATTTCTCATTTGTTGGGTGAATGATGGAGATTCTCCACATGGGAAAATTTTATGTTGTTGAACAACTTGAGACAAATGCAGAATTGGAGGCAAAATCTATTGCAAAGAAGAGAGATGAGAGAAGCTTTGCATTTTGTTAATCAACAATTAATGAAATTTCTAAATTTCTAGATGGAATCTATGAATCAGCTCTTGGGCTTCTTTTGAAGTTTTCTATTCTTCTTTATATTCTCATTCGTCTCTCATTGTAAAGGGTTATGAATTCTTGTGTGGGGCTAGGTAGATAGAAAATGTTGAGTTTTGAGTCATGAATTGAGTCTGTAAAGCTGTAATTGCTGATTTCATGAGTAAATATCAGCCAGTTTGTTCAAATAATTCATGAATGTCAACAAATTGTCTCCAAACTTGTACAGTTTAAGTCATATGAATTCAATAATATAGAGTATCTTTAGATTTGTCATCTCAATTTTATGAGATTGTTTTGTCTGTTCATGGTTTTGTTTCAATGAAATGGCTAAAATACTTTGAGCAGATAATTGTGATTTCAAGTGTGCAGGTTGGATCTATGAGGAGAATTTGATTGACAATAGATGAGGATTTGTTCATGCAATACATTAACAGTTGTAAATCCACTAGTTGAAATCCATTTGCTAATGAATTCCCTTTATGAATTTGACTCCATGGCCTAGAATTAGGCACTGATTTGTTGTTCAGCTTAATGCATCTCATAAACAATTTTAAATTCAAAATAATTTTAAATCCCTATTGTTTGGTTAAGGTTTGGTGTTGAATCCTGCTTCCCAATTGCTGAGTAAGTGTTGATATACCAAGAATTTAGCTAGATTTGAAGTTGTCAGTACTTTCTTTGGTGTGATGAAATTGGGAATTATCTGCTATAAAAAAGCAATGTTAGTGTATAATTGGATAAGTCTTTAGGAATTGTATAGGTTGACCACCTTGGTTCTATAGAGCTAGAAGTGCAGAAGATCTCAGTCTTTGATTGAATCTTGTCAGTTGGCCAAATCCACCATTGAGCCTAATTAGTAGAAAGTGGCTAGTCTATAGGATTCATTAGATTCTATTGATTTGGAAAACCAACAAAATGGTGACTCTATTGGGGAATGCACTCAGAAATTTGGTTGCAAATTTTCTTGTCAAAGAGATTCAAATCTTGAATAATCTAGCCTTAAGAGTCATTTCATAGAGTCATATTATTTTCCATTCTAAATTTGGTTCAAATATTGAAGGAATTCAAACCTGGAGAAAGAATTGTTGCAGTGAACCTGAAGATTTCATGATCTGTGGTGCTTTGCAGGTGAAAGGAACTCATAAATAAATTTACATGTGAAAGAACTTCATATTGCTTGAAGCTTAGTCCTTTATGAAGAGAGGTGGCTATTTTGTCAAAAGAACCTGTTGAAGAGGTGAATATAGTTCCAGATCTATAATATTTCTAGAATAATTTGTAGCAACTACAACATTTCCAGGTATTCTTCACCTTTGGTTTTCAAGAAATTTTGTATGAAAACCATATTTGAACATCTTATGAAAAAAATTTGGTTCCCTATTGAGTGAATTAGCACTAACAAAGGGAAAGGATAGTAATATTAAATTTACACACTCCCATTTGTTGGATTTGTCAGATTAAATGCAATTGTAGTTCCATTGAAAGAATTTTGTCTAGTGCTCAAATATTTGCTAGTTTGGATGGTTAAAATGCATTTGTATATCTTAGTGTAGACATGGAAAATATACCGACACACTTGATCCTAGTTACTAACATCATTTCATCCTAAATCATCTTCTTAAATAATCATGACTCTTTGTCCCTTAATTAAATAAATCATCATTTATCTAATTAAGTCATTCTTGTTAATTAAATAAATCAATGTTATTTGATTAACCCTCCTTTATCTATTTAATTAAATAATTCATTTTATTTGATTAAATCTCTAAAGTCATCCCATTAAATTAAATAAATTAAACCTTGTTTAATTTAATCTAACATCATCCTCTTTAATTAAATAAATCAAAATCCTTTTATTTAATTAAATCTAAATCACATTCTCCTAAACTTTGATTTAAATCAACCCAAAAATCTAAATCAAATAGTCACATAATCTAATCCCTTATTAAATTAATTAAATCCTAGTTAATTTAATCATAATCATCCAATTTTCTCTAGATTTTTCCACTTGCACATGAAAATGCATTTAATGGATTTATTAAATCCCTATTTTCTTTCAACTTGGCATCTTTAGGGGAATATTCCTCCAAGTTTGAAAATCCCTCCAAGTAGATTTGTCCTTCCAACAAGACATTTATTCCCTCTTACATGTCCTTGTGCATTGAGCCAAGGGGCATTTAATTAATTCTTTTTCCCTCTAAAAAGTCATTTCACAAATTTGAAATTCCACATAATAACATTTATTGTGCACATTCATCAAAATGTGCTCAAGCTTCCTCCATTCACATCTTGACAAGTGGCACTTGCCCATTGGATGTTGAATGAACCCACATTGCTCCATTTTGCTCATTCTTACATCTTGTCTTTCTATAAATAAGAGGTTCATCCTTTGTTTTGATCATCCACAATTTGAGCAAGTCCACTATACTCAATTCCATCCTCAAGCATATCCATTTTCATCCATTTTATCAAGTTTATAGCTAGGTTATTGCAAATTTCTTCATGGAGCTCAATTGAATCAATCATCAAGTAGATCAATCTTCATAAATTCATCACAAGCTTGTATAGGAGTTGGGAAAGGTCCAATTTCCACATCAAATTGGCACCAATTCCCCCATGGGATTGAGAGTCTACATCTTAAAATAGGATTTCGTTGCTTTCTTGGTTCATTTTCTTCATTTTCTTTCCTATTTGAGCTTTGCAAATGAATTTCATGGGGAATCTTGATTCTCACTTTCATTTGATCTAATGATGTATTTGTTTGTTGTGTTCATGCAGGTATAGGATTGGCGTTCACACTTAGGGATTCCCATCCATTTGCATTATCATATGTTTCAAGCCCAGGTTATTACAATGTCAACAATTGTCATAGTAATCCTTCATTTGGTCATGGTTAATATTATGCACAATTAGTTGAGCCTTAATTTGAAAATATCCATGGATCATCAAGATAAAATATCCATGCTAGTAGACACTTTGATACAGCTTGTCAAGAAGTGTCAAAAGTCTGATAATCCTCAAACATTTGACAACCCAAAGTACAAGACCACAAGAGTGTACAATCCTAAGATAAGGCTGGAATGGAAAATTGTATTTGAAAGTGGACTTAAAGAGATGGATGAAAGGCACTAGATGTTTCAATAAGCCTAGTTAAGAGACAATCATATTGCATCTACTTGTCAAGTTAATGCACATTTTGTCAATTCTTTTGATCCATTATATAACCAATTAGATTTTTCATGGGTTGATTACAAAACGGAGAGTATGCCAACCCAAGTCTCTAAGAAGATGCCTAGATTTCATGGATACAATGTGTGTGAAGCAAATGCACATATTAAAAGTTTTTCCAACTTCATGGAGAAACATTCATTTGGATATCAAGATATGTGGATGAGATTTTTTGTCAGATCTCTTGAAGCAAGAGCTAGAGATTGGTATTTAAGTTTTCCTGAGAAGTCATTTCCTTGTTGGGATGAATTAGTGAATGCTTATAGAAAATAATTTGTAAGAGACCCTTCCGACCTTGTCACAAGGTTAAATTCGATTAAGAAGCAAGATGAAGAGTTAAGCATTGATTTCAGTCATAGATTTGTCGTTGCTCTTTCACTAATCCTAGAGAATTTCTGACCTAGTACCCCAGATTGTATCCATATGTACCTTGAAGTCTTTGAGGAGGGATCTAGTGCATTATTAAAAGATTTTAGAATCTTCAATATGCATATGGCTTACATAGTTTTAGATGATTTGGAAAAAAGGAGGAATGAATATATGCAAAGTTTGTTGTCTTCTCTTGTGGGAAAACATGCTAATGAAACCAATAGTTGTGTGAAGACAAGTGATCAGATGTCTTCAATTTCAAATTCAAACAAATGCATACTTGAGAAGGTAGAAGGAAAGAATGGTGTATCATTAGGTGATGAGAAAGTTGTCTCTGAACAACCTACAAAAGAAATATTCCCAAATCAAAATCAACAGCCAAGTTTTCCAAGCCAAAAACATGAAGAGGGATATGAGGTGGATTTATTCTTTGAAGAAGAGATATGTGATCAGAAATGTTCTGGTACAATTGATCATGTCAATTCTACATGTGTTGAATGTAGCTTTGATGCAAGTCTTCATGTTGAGACAAAGGAGTTTTCTGATTTGGGGAATGTTCTTGAGGAAATCAGTGTAGCAGTTGTTGATGAAAAAGTGAGCAATGAATTTTAGTTGACAAGATCAAACACAAACAACTGCAATGAAGGAACCATTGATGGTTTTCAATTTGACAGTGAAAACCTTTGGGTCTATCCTCAAGATGATGTAAATGATAAACTCAATGAAGATACTCAGTCCAATGCTAAGATGCAGAAAGATGTGGATTGTTGTCATAACAACCCATAAGTAAGCAAGAAGGAAGAAGTAGATAGCTTATTCACTGTGATTGGTTGTGAAAAGGCTTTTGACAAGGTTGCTAGTAATCCAATATCTTGTGATTAGGGAAATCCTGTTTATGATTAGTCCATTGAGTTTTTATATTTTGATGATAATGATATCATGGGATATCCTAATTTGCAATTTTATAATGCATCCAATTCTAGTGGATGTCAAGAAGAGGAAGTGGTTGAGAGAATAGATCAAAGCAATGATCTATTGAGTTGTGAACGAATTTCAAATTTATTGACCACTGAATATCAGAAATGTGCACATGTAGTTAACTCTCAGTTGTTGTGCGTTGCCCCTATTATTTTTTATAGTGATGACAATCTTCAAGATTCGAGGGATGATGCATGTTTTTTTTATTCTCTCCAATTATGAACCGGCTGGTCATGATGATGATGTAGATGAAGACAATCAGCCATTTGATTGTAATGATGCATCGTATGATGAGTATGAAAGTGTGCAAGATGATGCAAACTCAAAAATTTGTTTTAATGAGTTTCAACTAGTAGATGACTATGAGGATTGCCTATCTAATGATCCAAGTTTTGAATATTTTAGTGCAGATTTGGACAAGTGTCTATTTGCTGACTTGAATGAGCCTAGTCATGAATCTTTGAATGTGAATATGAATGTTGATTTCAATAAGAAATCAGATTGTCTTTTTGAACCAGAATTTCCTATTGTTGAGCAAGCTTGGGATGTTGAAAGTGTTGATATGTTATGTTCAGAGGATAAAAAAATGATCAAGTATGAGGATAAGTCATAAATCTCTAATGACTCTCAGTACTAGCATGATGGAGAACAGTTGCAAAGTGTGTCAATGCATGAGTGTATCTCTTTACATACACTCAAAGATAGTTTGCATGATGTGCAAGGTCTTCTGATAAGTTCTTATGATCATTTCATCTCTGATATGCAAACTAGTGAACAAATTAAGCTTAATAGTACCAGCCATGAGGCAGAATGTGAGTGCTACTTTTGTCAGCTAGAAGAAGTTGTTATAAAGTGTGGAAATGTGCAAGACATTGAGGAAAGTTGTTTTTATTCTGAAAAGGGTTTATATGATGAATATGATCAGTTGTTGCCACATGATAATCAACATTTTGAAAGTGTGCCTAACTTTTAGATGCATAGTGATTATGAACATGTTGATAATGGTGTATATGATTTCCTGTTGGGATGTACCAACATGTTTAGCCAAGATAATGGTTGTGATCAAGCTATGCTTTCATATGGTCTTGATCACCATTTTCAAATGTTGCCACTTGATACAAAATCATAGGATGAAGAAAGTGGCAGTGATGTGGCATATATGATTTGGTTGCCATGTGATAATGAATCCAAACGGAGAGCAAGTTTTCACTTGCATGGAGGTAGTTTGACACTTGTGTTTGCAAAGGTGTGGTTGTTCATGTTGTTGTGGTTTGATAGAAGCAAGCATGAGTTGAGGGAAATTAGTTCTTTTATCAAATTAGTGTTTGATAGAGGTAAGTAATGACTCCCATTTTTCATTTGGTGTCCTAGGGTCATCAAGTGAAGTTGAAAAAAAAGGTTCAATAAAGGAGAAGTTTGATGACACCTGATGGACTCAGTATTTGGTCTACTCCCTAGAGATCTAGATTCTTGCTATGCCCATAGGGGGCATACATCCCCAGTCAGAGCCACTATTGGGAATCTCATTGCAAATTTGAAGTGCCCAGTTTGAAATGTTTGCCTCTACACTTTCAGAAGTGCACTTGAGAAACCTGCCTGAATGACCTACTTTGGAGGGTCATATTTCGATGCCTATTGATTTTCGTGCAAAATACCTTTGCAAACCAACTCATGTGACATATGTGAGTATACATGTCAATTTTCAGCTTCCCAAGATAATTTTTGACAGGGTTTTGAAAAGCGAAGCTGGAGGGTTTTGGCACTTTTCTATAGTTTACAAATTCCTTGTTTTGCAAAGTAGCCTCCTGTTTGAGCTCATATTTTACAACCGGATGATTGTAATGAAAAAAATTTTGTTGCTCTCCATTCTCCATACCAAAGTGTACTCCCATGTCAGGTTTTAGAACCTTGTGCTTTTATTTTCTATTTTTACTAGGTCAACACCAAATGCAATTTTTTGAAACCTTTCAAAGAGGTCAACTTTGACCTCCAATATCTTTTGATGAGTAATGATTCAATCAAATTCCTCTTGAACATGTTCTTACTATACTAAAATGATCTACTATGTTTAATGGCAGCTCCTGAGAAGCTATTTTTATATTTTTTCAACAAGGTGATTTCGTGAGTTTTAATTGGTTTTGAACAGCTGCAGTTTCAGGAAAGTTCAAGTAAGCAAATTTGACAATTAATAACTTTCACCACATCATCTTTTTTTTTGAACCATCTTTTACACTCCATTCTTGGACCAAATTTCTACATGCCTGTAAGTTTTCATGACTCTCGGAGGTTGTTTGATTAGTTTTCCGGAGTGATTCCAAAGCCAACTTCACAAGTTTTTACCATTCTTCAAATGAGCCAGAAAATGGATTTTAATGGGAACCCATTTCATTTTTTCATCTTTAATGTATTTAGAAGTTGTCTTAGAAAAATTTGAGCATAAAATTTATATGAAAATTAAAAAAAAAAAATAGTCGAGCCAAAATGGGGACCCGACACACTTTGCACCATTATGAGATTGTTTGCCTCCAATATTTAAAATGCAAAGTGATATTTTCCTTTTAAATATGGAGCCTAAAGGTCATGCCATCAAGTAGAGAGTGATACCAAATAGGTGAAAATTTTGTTTCAAAGATGCAGTGACTGCAAACATAATTAGAAGGCAGCAAAGCCCTGAATGAAAGATGGTATTTTACTTAAGTTGCTCTAGGATACAGCCATAGCACCATTCAATCTTGCTTGGTTGTTTGAGTAACCACAAACATTGAGAATAAAATCTAGATGGAGAGACAATTTTGAAAACCAAAGAAGCATTAATAAGACATGAGACATGAATGCTTCACAACAAAGTGTGAAAACACCAAAATCCATGTATTTGTATATGCAGGAGCTTTTCTTTTGTAACCCCTAAAAGACATTGCATTGATTAATTCACTGGCACCCACATTTCATGTCAAAGCATTCAATGTGATTGTCAAAATCTCAATTACAAAGATATTGAATATGATTGGGGATGTTGAAAGCTTCAGCAGCTTGTTTATCTATTATATTCTCACTGAACATCATTGGCGCAGTGTCGTGGCACCCTCAAATCACTGATTACACCTCACTCTCTCAACTTGATTTTTCTTTCAAAATGGCAAAGAGAATAGAAATTTTTTGAAAAGAATGGTGGCAGCAACATTAAAGAAAATGTGCTTATTCTGAGAATTGTTTTCTCATGAAGTGAATGGGAATCCATCAAAGCACAAGCTGTGGGGAGTGAACCGAGTGATATCTAAATAAAACACAACATGAAGTGGCTCGAGCTTCCCTTGACCATCGGCCAACATCTACCATGAAGAATGTTGGAATTTTTTTTAATAAAAAGAGAAAATTCAATGAGAGAAAGGACCGATGGTGACCATGAATGCAAGGTATACATCAAAATGGATAGTAGAAAGACTTTAGCAACTTGCATGCAAATGCATTTGGCAGTGTGCCTCAAACAAATGTCTGTGTGCAAGATATGACTGTTCAATACCCCACACAGGGAGAGATCAAGGCACGCAGCAAACTTAACTGAAATCACAAATAAGTGTGAGAATATAAGATGCCATAAATGTAGTTACTGCAAATGTGAATGGTTATATTGAAGAGTCGCCAATCCAATAAATGAAATGAACAATGTGCGCACTACAGGACATGCACAAAATGTATTTTTTAAAAGGGCCTTAGAAACTTGTAAGCTAATGCATAAGGAAAGGCTCACAGTGCCATCAAAGCAAAACATAAGGAGGGATGCACTTGCAGATGGGATGCCATAGTGGCTGAATGCACACAAAATGGATTTGTGTTGAAAAGTCTTTAAAAACCTCCAAGAAAAGCAGGGTATGGGAATTCCATCAATGCACAAAGAAAGGTTGATATTATCTAATGTGAAGGGCACATGCTGCACACAGTGATCATTGAAAGACTTTAGAGACTTTCAAACAAATGCACATTGAAGAAAGGCTCCAGCACTGCATTGAAATAAAAAGCCTATGCTTGTAATGTATGTGTGTATCCATTTTAAACACAATGTGAAATTGATCCATGGCATGATTGTGAGGAACACGGTCAAAGGATCAATGTAGAGGCAGCCACTGCACCATTGGAAAGGGATCCAATGATTATCGATGCAACCAGTATTATAGCCGAAGGGGTCCATTTGATGGTGTAAGGGGAATTTTGCATAGGTAGAAGATGTTGCAAGAGACATTCTTACTCAAATGCCTAGTGCATTGATAAATCAAGCAAGTGATTATTTTGCACAGGGAAATTTGTGCTTGTAGTGAAATCCTATGATTCCACCATCAATGAGCATAGCAAATGGAGATGTTAGGGCAACACAGTAAGCAGATGGAGATCAACTAACATTTGAAATTTTAGCCACTCTTCGCTATCTCCCGAGTGCAAACTGTCGCCAGTTAACTCCCACTAGGTGAGCGAAATCAAGCCACTCGACAAGTGTGGGCCCGGAAAAAATGGAAGGCACGCAATGGTAAGCTCTTTTAAAATATTTCATTTTCTTTTAATATGGGAAAAGCATTTAAAAAGTATTTTGTTTTAAATTTAAAACAAAGGGGCAAATATAAAGATAGGCACGAATGGAAAAAAATTTAAAATGGGACCCATTTTAAATGACTTTGTAGAATATTTTAGGGAGAAAATTAATGTTTGGGGCCCGATGAAGTTTTTTAAAGCCATACATTTAAGTGTAAAGTGGAATATTTAAGTTCCTTCACTATGTAAAGTGCACATGAAAGTGCATGAGGATTTTTTGGGAAATATTTTCTTTGTTGGGGAGTAAAAATGTAAAAGGTGAAAGTAAAAGCATGGGATTTAAATGGCACTGGTTAAATATTTTTCCTGAAGGTGAAAGTTTGAATCTACAGCAAAATAAAGGCCTTGGATAAAAAAATTATTTTATCTAGAGGAATTAAATGTTCATTATGGGAAAAGTGAATTCACTATTCACTTTATAAACAAAGATTATATGCTGGTCATTTTAAGTAAAAATATAATTGTAAATTTCAGCTCCAATTTAATAAAGAGCAGAAATAAAAGCTTTCACAGGAGAATGGAGATATTTCTCAGCTGTTGGGTGAATGATGGAGATTCTCCACATGGGAAAATTTTCTGTTGTTGAACAACTTTAGACAAACGAAAAATTGGAGGCAAAATTTGTTGCAAAGAAGAGAAATGAGAGAAGCTTTGCATTTTGTTAATCAACGGTGAATGAAATTTCTAGATGGCATCTACAGATTAGCTCTTGGGCTTCTTTTGGAGTTTTTTATTCTTCTTTATATTCTCATTCTTAATTCTTATGTGGGGCTGGGTAGATAGAAAATGTTGAGTTTTGAGTCATAAATTGAGTCTGTAAAGTTGTAATTGTTGATTTCATGAGTAAATATTAGCCAATTTGTGCAAATAATCCATGAATGTGATCAAATTGTCTCCAAAATTGTATAGTTTAAGTCATATGAATTCAATAATACATAGTATCTTTAGATTTGTCATCTCAATTTTTTGAGATTGTTTTGTGTTTTCATGGTTCTATTTCAATGAAATGGTTAAAATACTTTGAGTAGATAATTGTGATTTCAAGTGTGCAAGTTGGATCTATGAGAAGAATTTGATTGAAAATAGAAGAGGATTTGTTGATGTAATACATTAACAGTTGTAAATCCACTTGTTGAAATCCATTTGCTAATGAATTCCCTTTATGAATTCGACTCTGTGGCCCAGAATTAGGCACTAATCTATTGTTTAGCTTAATGCATCTCAGAAACAAGTTTAAATTCAAAATAATTTTAAATCCTTGTTGTTTGGTTAAGGTTTGGTCTTGAATCCTGCTTCCCAATTGTTGAGTAAGTGTTGATATACTAAGAATTTAGCCAGATTTGAAGTTGTCAGTACTTTCTTTGGTGTGATGGAATTGGGAATTATCTGCTATAAAAAGCAATGTTAGTTTATAATTGGATTAAGTCTTTAGGCACTGTATAGGTTGACCCACCTTGGTTTTGTAGAGCCAGAAGTGCAAAAGATCTCAGTCATTGACTAAATCTTGTCAATTGGACAAATCCACCATTGAGTCTGATCATTAAAAAGTGGCTAGTCTATAGGATTCATTAGATTCTGTTGATTTGGAGAACCAACAGATATCCACACTCACTAAAGTGGGGAAAAAATGTATCGAAGCAAATTTGCACCCCTTTTGTAAATTCCCCTTTCACATACCCTCACCTTAGAAAATCAAATTTGAAGGTGAAATTCCACATCACCCATCCAGAATGCATCCACTTGGTGCATGTTTTGTGTGTCAATGAGGGAATTTTTTCTAGGGATGCGAGTGCGGCACACTGCCATCTATAATAGATTCTTGTATCTAGAGTCCACGGGGATGTTACACACCCGTTTGGGGTCGAGTTGTAATGCATCTTTGTGACCAACTGACTCAAAAAATGACTCCTCTCTTCCATTTTTTCCTTCAAAGGCATCCATTTCACATTCACTTCATCTCTTAGACATTGATTCAAACTTCTTCACATTCTCAAGCATTTTTTCACTTCATCTTCACAAAATTCCAACAATCTCTCCACTTTTTCACAAGTCCACTTGAGCATTGCAACAACTAGAAACTCCATCAACTTCACTTTTGCGCATGCCACTCTACCACAAAAGTTGTGATTTTGGAGTCTTGCATAACCTCCCTTCATCACTATTGCAATTGTGGTGCCTTTTCCAAGTTCATTGCCTGCATTCTCCCTTCATTGGCCTTGAGAGCCATTGGGCGGAGGTGGTAACTTCACATTCTCCCATTGTGATTTGATAGAGTAACTTTATATTTTGTAGTGTTCAGTGTACTTTCAATCTCCTTTATCATATTTTCTAGTCCATTGCTTTATGGTTGTCTGTAGAGGTGGAAACACCAAAACAGGGGTTTGAATGAGGAAAACCCCTATACAGCCCCAACAATTTTCCCCTCTTGCTTGTGTGCAGGTGAACATGTGTATGGAGCTTGCTGATGAACTGGTGTTTCAATGAGTTGGTTTTCATCACCCTAGTTCTCATCTACTTATTTTACTATTTCCGCATTTACTTTTTGCACTTTATTGTTCTATTTATTTCATTAAAACCTATTAGCTAATCTTTCAGTAGATTTTTGGTAGTTTCTTTGTTGTACTTTACATTTTCTATCCATATGGATGCCAACATGTTGCACTGTCATCCTAGACCCACGCTATTGTCCTCGGATAAAGAGTTGTCTGAGGTATAGTTCATACTCCAAAAATTGTCTCATCTAGCCCCAATTAAATTTCTAGGTCTATAGAGTGACAGAAGCACTTGAGAGTGCTCTTTATTCTCAATCCCCATCCCAAAACACCCTTTAGATTGAGGTAAGTTAGGGCATCCCTCCACTCTTGGCTCTCTATGACCTAGAGCCTTGATGCATTTGGTCCCCCTCTCTTACATATATATATCATTTAGATTGAGGTAAGTTAGGGCAGCCCTCCGCTCTTGGCTCTCTATGACCTAGAGCCTTGATGCAGTTGGTCCCCCTCTCTTACATATATATATACATATATATACATACATATATATATACATATATATTTATACATATATATACATATACATACATATATATACATGTATATATATATACATGTATATATATGTATATATATATACATATATACATATATATATACATACATATATATACATGTATATATATATACATGACTATTATTATATATGACATATATGCATGTATATATATATATACATGCATATATATATCAATATGTATATATGTATATATATATATATATGTATATATGTATGTATATATATATGTATATATATATGTTTGTATATATATATATGTGTGTGTGTGATATATATATACATATATGCATATATATTGTATATATATATATACACATGTATATGTATACATATATTATATGCATATATATATGTATATATATATATATATGTATACATATATGCATATATATATGTATACATATATGTATATATGTATATGTATATTATATATATATACATATATATATATATATATATATATATATATATATATATATATATATATATATATATATATATATATATATATATATATATATATATATATATATATTATCAATGTTGGAAACATATGTGATAATGCTAAGCATAGTAAATAGTGTTATTTTAAAGTGGACATATATGATAATTTGCATTTATCCTACTTGGCATAGCCTTGAGTTATATATATCTTCTAGCACATAAAGTGTTTTGAAGACTAAGTCAACTGAAATAAAAATCACGTATGATTATGTTGTTGTGTAAAGAATTTAAAGGGAAGTTAAAATAGTTTTCAAAAAATTTGAAGAAGTCAAGCCAACGCTAGAATATGTGCTACCAACTTTGGGAAGGTGGTGCCAATCTGTAAAGTATGAAATGCTTAAGAAGTTTGGTGAATTTGCATAAGCCTGATATTAGTTTGTGAGAATCAATCAAGCGGAAAATTTGGCATCAATTTGTGAAGGAATTCGAATTAGGAAACTTGTTTTGAGCTTGTCATATATATCAAGCCAACTCAGCCATTTTAATGGAGAGGACTATGATGTTTTGTAAACCTATGAGTTAGACTGATGAGTCGTTGCATAAGGTTAGAAAGGTGGCAGAAATACTAATTTTTTTGTAGCCTTTGGTTGCTCACAAATTAGTATAAATAGAGGTGCTCATTCTACCAATCGCTACAGTTATCATTCTGATTATCTTGTTATTTTGTTGTGGTTTATGAGTTTACTGAGTTGAGAGCTTGTGAGTTGAGAGTGCTTTTGCTATTTTGTATTTGTGGTTATTGTGAATATTAGTGGGATGTTAGAAGGAACTTAAGTTAATATTAGAGGAAGTATCAAGCAAGCTTGATGATTAGAGCTAGGAAGGATTTTTATCAATTAGAGCATTATACAAGCATGCTAGTTTCTATACCTTTGTATTTATGTTGGAAAGGATAAATAGTCGTATTGCTTTATTGGAAAGAATTCTTTTGAATATGTTGTGATGTTTATTATTGCATTTTTCTTAGTTGTGCAATATGTTGTAGAACCCATATTATTAGTTATATTTGTATGTACTCGATATATGGGAGTTTATATGAATGCAACATACTTATACTATATGTAGTTTTCATCACTATATGTAGGGTGTCTATACTAGACATATGTAGCATTAAGCAAGAAGTTGCTAGAATCACCTTGGTAGTAAAGTCATCTTTTTAATGAAATGCTATGTGGGTTATTCCCAGGATTTGTTTGATCCATGGGAAAGGGGGTTACATAGATATAGAGTATAATGGTCATTAAAGCCAAATCAAGCTAGGAAGGTGGGTGAACATGTGACGTCCACTCTAAGTTCAGAGTGATGGAAATTTTGGCCAAAGTAGTGTAAGTAGCCATTATTTACGCTGTCGATTTTACTATGATCCAAGATTACATACTAGGCAAGGGATGTTCATACATGTAAGTTGTAACCATTGTATGTCAGTTCTAGAAATGTATAGGACACAATACCAAGCTCATAAAAGGCTATTGTTATGAGGTTACCAAACCAATCTCTTCGTTGAAGGGTAGGGCCATCTTATTAGTTAGGTAGATGTGCAGGGGACCATAGTAAGTTTGTGGTTGGAAAAAAAGTGCTTGAGTGATGCTTCTCCTCATCAGTTAGTGGCTAATATTTGAGGGGGATTTCCTAGACCATTGTACTTTATAAATTTTGTATTCTTGTTTAAGCTATGTATGTAACTTGTATCCATCTCTATAGAAATTATAAATATGAAATGTCATATGGAAATTATGTATCATTATTATTTGAATTAATGAAAGGAATTCTTTTGTATGCAATGGGAAATTTTGAAATATGTTTCAAATGTGAATTTATTATTCAAAGGAAAATAAAAAATTTATTTCTCTTAAAGGTTAGATGCATAGATTATTCACTTGTGGATTAAACATAGGAAAAATTACTCTATAGAACAATGGGCATGTTACACATGGTATCAGAGCTACTAGGTTCAACTCTAGAACCTATGAGCTCATTATGTTTTCCAATCCAACATTATTTGAGTCTAATGTTAGGAAATTCTTATGCTAGGATGGTGCATCTTAGGTTAACAGCAAGAAAATCAATAATCGGGAATGAGCGCTACCTATGGGCTAAGAAGGAAAAATAAGCCCTTGTTTGAACCATTGAGGGAACCAATCATGAAAATGCCATTTGGCTAAGCGATACTGAGACTATCAGTTACACCCTTCCACAAATCATTCAAGAGAAAAGAAAGATGAGAGAGGCTACCAAATTCAACCATCTACCTTCTATTTCCCCGACTAAGTCAAACTCTTTATCACTTTCTAGGGATATGCCCTCAGAATGTAGTGTTAGTCCAACAATGATATTTAGGGACCCGCATGCTATACCTATGGCTGAAATTATTCTAATAGCCTCAAGTGGTGAACCAGAGGAATATGTCCCCTAAAATTATGTATCAAAGAATAAGTATGAGGGCCACTACCCTTTTGACGATATATATGATCAAAAATTGGAGGGGTATACCCCATGTAGCTATGTATCAGAAAGTGAATCCGAGGTATATTCTCCCTTAGACTATCTAAATAGTAATTCCGTGTAAACTCTTGGATATTCAAATCCTTATTAAATAAAAACCAGTTTTTTGGAAAAACTTGTGTATAGGTTCTTTATGAGATTTTGTATATGAATGGTTGTTCTTATAATTTCTTTTGGAAATGTTAAGTAAACTTTCTTAGATCTAATTAAATGAAACCTCCAGGTAAACTATTATTGGGAAAATGGTTAGGACACGAACTAACATGGGGGAAAATCATGAAGCAGGACAAGGTTTTGAGAATGTTGAAGCTACGTTGGACCACATCTTGTCTATAATGGATGAAACAAGAACAAGGATAGGAAACCTTGAACAGGAAGTAAGGGGTAAAGAAATAGTGGAACAAGAAGTCCCAAATATTGATGACGAAGTTCCCAATAATGAAGAGGAAGGGGAGAATTCTCATGATCACACCCATTCTAGTGAACAAGAGGATGAGGAGTCATAGTCAAAGTTAGAGGGAACTAAAAGGAGGCGACTAGACAATGAGCTATCCCATGACATGAAGAAGATCACACCTCCAAAGTTTGAAGGTAGTGCTACTGGGGATGTGGCTAAAGCATGGCTTATGGATATGGAAAAGTACTTTGAGGTTAGAAATTACTATGAAATCACTAAATCCATATGGGGAGCTTTCTAGTTGGTAGGTGAAGCATCCAATTAGTGGATGAATAAGAAGATGGAGTTAGGACTTAGTTCCTTGAGGCTGACATGGAGTGAGTTTGTAAATATTTTATAGAAATGATGGTTATCACAACTCTTCTATGATCAAAAGCTCATTGATTTCCATAATCTAAAGCAAGGAGAATCTTCAATGAATGAATATTGGGAAAATTTCACCCTCCTCCTGAGGTACGTACCCATGTACCAAAAGGATGAGTGATTCGAGATAAGGAATTTTATTATGGGTCTTAATTCCCAAATAGGTGGTGAAGTAGATTTGTACGATCTTGCAACCGTGGACTTGGTGTATGAAAAAGTGATTAAGCAAGAACAAAAGCTTAAGTCTATTTCAATCTACCAAGAAAGGAATGGAAAGAAGTTTAACTTTGTGCAGGATAATCAAGCTCCAAGAAGACCCAATGAAGGGAAAAATTTTCAAAAGAAAGGGGACAAGGGACCTTAGAAAAAGAATGAACTAGGAAGATACCAAAGAGGAAGTAACCAAAAATATAACAATAACTTCAACAATAGTGTTGGTGGAAATATTAATAACTTGGGAAGACCTGTGAAAAAAGAAGGGACCAATGAATGGATTTTTTACATGTGGAGGGGATCACTATGCTAATCAGTGCCCTAGAAATTTGATAGAATCTCAATCATGTGGGAATCCTCTTCCTCCACAACAAGCTACATTCCAGCAAAGGATACATGTTGTAGTAGACAACTGGCAAGTTGAGTACCAAATTACTCTAGTAAAAGTGTCAAGTACTTTGTCTGGCATTTCTATCTCAATTTTAATAGATATTGGTGCCATAGAAAATTTAATTTCTCTTAGAATAGCAATTCAAATGTCTAGAAAGGCTAGTTTTATGGAAAAATCATAGGTTGTTGAGTATGCAAACCAGACAAGAGTTGTGGTGAGTCAATGTTTATTTGAAGCAAGGTTAGAACTTCCAAGTTTGTCTACAAAGGTGAATTTGTACATAGTCCCCTTAGGTTATTATGATGTCATCCTAGGAATGAAATGGATATGGAAGCATAGAGCTAAAGTGGATTTCCATGCTAAAACCATAGAATGCTTAGATGATCTAGGTAACCAAGTGTCTTTACAAGGAACACCTAGAGAAGTGAAACTATGATAGATTTCAGTTGTGCAAATGTATGGGGTGAAAAAGAATGGTTGTCAATTCTTTGAAGTAAAGATGGATAAACTTGAGGAATACAAGGAAGTCATCCTTCAAAATGATTTCATGTATTATGAACCTCAAGATTCTCAATAATTCAAAGAAGAAGTGGTGGAAACAGGGAAATCGAATATGGAGAAATATATTGTGTTATGAAAATTTGGAAATGTATTTCCAAATGAACTACCTGGATTCCCTGCCAAGAGAGTGTTTGATTTCTCCATTAACATAGTTCTTTGGTTGGAACCTATATCGAAAGTACCCTATAGGATGACAACAACATAATTGATGGATTTGAAGGCACAATTAGAAGAATTTTTGTCTAAAGGAATAATAAGACCCAATGTTTCACCCTGGGGAGCGTCAGTGATCTTTTTCAAGAAGAAATATGGTACACTGTGCTTGTGTATTGACTATTGGTTGCTTAAAAAAGAAACCATAAAGAATAAACATCTATTGCCACATATCGATGATCTCTTTCATTAGATGTGAGGAGTGGTTGTGTTTTCAAAGATTGATCTACATTATGGATATCATCAACTAAGAATCAAGGATGAAGATATTTTCAAGAAAAATTTTAGAACTAGATAGAGACATTATGAGTTCATAATCCTACCTTTTGGACTCATGAATGCACTAGCAGCATTCACAAACCTAATGAACAATGTATTTAGAGATTGCTTGGATAGGTTTATGTTGGTTTTCTTGGACGACATCTTAATCTACTGCAAGAATGAAGAAGAACATCACAAGCATCTAGAGATTGTGCTTCAACGATTGAGAGAACATAAGTTGTATGGGAAACTCTCAAAGTGTACCTTCTTCCAAAAAGAGGTACAATATTTGGGTCATGTAATTTTTGTTGTTGGGATTGCAGTTGATCCTATGAAGATAAAAGTAGTGCTTGAGTGGCTGGTGCCCAAGAATGTACAAGAAGTTAGAAGTTTTATGGGTTTGGCTGGGTATTATCATAAGTTTGTTGTAAACTTTGCAAGGATATCTTTTCCCATCACTTCTTTGTAAAGAAAAGGTAAGAAGTTTGATTGGATAGAAAAATGTTAAGCATCAGTTGATCTACTCAAAGAAAATTTGACCATGACTTTGATACTGAAGGTACCAAATTTGTATGGTCACTTTATTATTATCACAGATGCTTTAGGAGAAGGATTGGGTGGAGTGTTAATGCAAGAGTGGTGATCCATATTTTATGAGTCAAGGAAGTTAAAGCCCTATGAGAAAAACTATGCATCACATGATTTAGAGTTAGCAGCAGTAGTTCATGCATTACAAATGTTTAGAAATTATTTGTTAGGAAAACCCTTTGAACTCAAGACTAATCACCATGGTCTTAAGTATTTTCTACCCAACCTAATCTTAATGCAAGGAAAAGAAGGTGGTTGGAACTGATATTTGGCCATGATTTCAACATCAGTTATATCAAGGGGAAGGAGAATCGAGTTGCTAATTCTCTAAGTTGTAGGAGGCATATCTCCTCAATGGTATCGATCCAAACTAACTTTAAGATTCAAGTATTACAAGAATCCAAGGGTGATGAGTTATATGAACAAGTCAAGTTAGCACTCTTAGATAACCCACAAGATTGAAGGTATGAAGGATATCACCTTGAATCTAATGGATTATTAAGGTTTAAAGGGAGAATTTATGTACCTAATTTTGGAGAATTAAGGAACTTGGTATGGAAAGAAGTTCACAATGCACCATATTCAAGACATCTTGGTGTAACCAAAATGTTGGCTGATGTAAAGCTGTTATATTTTTGAAAGGGTAAACCAAGTGTTAGAGGACCTACTAAGGATGTATTGCATGGATTAGCACTACAAATGGGAAGATTACCTACCATTAGTTGAGTTTGCATATAATAACACGTATCATTCTACAATCAAGATGGCTCCATTCAAAGCATTATATGATAGGAAGTGTCAAACTCCTATAAGCTAGGATAAGCTAGAAGATAGGATAAGCCTTAGGCTAGAGATGTTATCTAAAACAAAGGATCAAGTTGGAATTATCAAGCAAAGGTTAGCAGAAACTAATGATAGAAAAGTTATGTTGATGCCAAGTGGCTACCCAAAAATTTCTCAGTACGAGAAAAAGTTTTGTTAAGATTCAAGCCTCATAAAATTTCTATCAATTTTGGAAAGTCATCCAAACTAGCTTCATGCTACATAGGCCCTTTTGAGGTTCTTGAAGAGATCAACCTTGTAGCATATAGGATTGTTTTTCCACCAACTCTTTCTATGATGAATGATGTTTTTCATGTCTCATATCTTAAGAAATATACCAGGTGATAACCATGTTATTGATTGGAATGCTTTATAGGTAGGGGACCTAGGAGTGGTGATAAACAAGCCTCTCAAGGTGCTCGGAACATATAAGCTCCACTTACATAATAGAGAGGTTCTACAATGCAAGGTCCAATGGGATCAATACGCAAAAGATTATGCCACTTGGGAAGACTATGTTGAGATGAAGCTGAAGTTTCAACAAGTCTTGCTAGATTTTGAAAACTCTTGAAAAAAATGATGTTTTGTAATGTGATGCTTTATGAATGATTTGTATTTGATGTTTTATGTTATGTCCATGTCGATACTTAATAAATCATTGAGGATGATGATTCGCATGGGGGGAATATGTTACACCCTGAGTAATACTAACTATTTACTATTACCTATTTTGGTTATATTACTTGAATAAATAAACATGTGTTTTATGAATATTTACATGAATGTGTTTTGTGAATCTTTATATGAATATGTTCTATGAATATTGAATGGAAATATGATGAAAGAATGATTGATGCAATTTGATATTTTATAATGATTCTAACTATGAAATGTATGATGCATATGATTATGTTGTGTTTGGATAACTATTGTTATGATGTGTCAAGTTGAGTGCAAGAACAGGTTCAAACCTCCAAAAGAGAAGGGAAGTATCACTCAGGAGAAGGACTTGGTCTGGTAACCCTTAACGAGCCTAACTGAGCGTTCACACACTCACGCCTTAGTTGGTCTTAGAGATTCAAGTCAGTATTCTTTAGTTTAGATTTGAATGTTGTGATTGATAATTGTGAATAAGTCTTGATGTCATGTGACAGTATTTCCTTGTGTGCTTATTGTGGTATTGATGAGATATATGCATAAAATGTATAGATATATATGTATACATGTACATGTCTATAGTAGACTCATACCTGTGAGTGAATACGTATATGAGTATACATAGGTAGATGTACCTACGCATGCTCATGGATGGATTACCCATATGTCTGAGAATACTAATTGGGCTAAAGGTGACATGCATATATATTCCATGTATATGTCCATCAATGGTTATGATTATGAGTGTTTTTATATTGCAAATGGTATTATATATATGTATATATATATATATGTGTGTGTGTGTGTGTATGTATATGTGTATATATATATATATATGTATATGTATATGTATATGTATAGTATATATATTAATATATGTGTGTGTTAAGTAATATAGTCACATATATAGCTACCTAGGATGGTGCAAGGTGGTGAGGAGGAGTGAAAAAAAGTAGGTGACCTAGAAGGGAAGTGGTGGGGAGATATTGAAGAAGATGGACCATTAGGAGAAGGTGGAACAAGAGGGAGTAGAATAGGAGAAAATGCCCACATCCTACAATGGACCTTCACGAATGGAAAATGGGTGGATAGATGCCATCCAAGCTATTGTAGAATGGACACTCACATGGTGAGAAACCAAACCAGGCTAGGTGGAGGATCTAGGGTGCTAGTAGAAGAAGGTTGTCAGATTCAGGACCGAAAGAAAAAAAATGGCATAGGAGCAGAGAAGGAAGGAGAATTTGAGGCAACAAGCACGAGTGATTCTAGGAAAAAAGAAATCTTAGAGCAGAGTCATCAAAAAATTGGAGAAGTGAGAGGAATAGGATTCTGAAGAGATCCAGCAACCCTTGGAGAGGAAAGGGCAATGGAAACCCTAATTACACAACTAAGGAAAATACAAAACCTTGGGGTGACAAAGATCCAAGAGGAAAGGGATGGAAGCAAACAAGATGGAGGAAGAATCCCAAAAATTTGAACCCAAACGGAAGAGGAACTGGAGGGAAGAAATTTCAAGGAAATAGGAGCGAGAAAGACACAGAAGCCAATCTGAGGCCATAGGGGAGAAAACTATTTTCACTACCATCAGAGGTGATAGAAGCAAGGGTCACCAGACTAAAAGACAGAGCCCTATTCACAAAATGGCGTGGACCAGGATGCCCTAAGGAGGAGATTGTGGCTTGGTGGCAAGGAAACTTCAAGGATCGAGTAAGTGTTCACTAATTATCGAACTCCTACTTTCTCATCGAATGCATAGACATAAACTTGAAGCAAGAAATTTTGTATGGAAATCCCCTACTTTTAAAAGGTTATAGTTTTCATTGTTTAAATTGGGAACCAAACTTTTGATCCATGGAACTATTCCATCAAAAAGATCCCCACATGGATCAAATTGGTAGACCTTCCATCTAAATAATGGAATTGGGAATCTTTGGTGAAAATAGAGGATTCCTTAGGGGTATGTTTAGGAGTAGGTGAAGATTTTATAAATCGTAAAAAAGGAGAGGATAATATCCTGGTGGAAATAGTGAAAGGAGTGGGAATTTATTAAAAATTTGGAGATCCTAACAAAGTTTGGAAGCTAGCAATAGAAAGTGGAAGTATGTGAAGGATCACATATGGGGAAATGTCTCTTTATGAAATCAATTCAGGAAGGCTATTCCTAGGGGATGGTAGAAGACAAGAACAACAATTTGGAAAAAGGAGAGATAGGAGGAAAGACAGAAAACAATGAGCAAGATTGTGTGTCACCAAAAATGTATAGTTGACATTTTTATGCTCACTTGAGTATTTCTAATGGACTTTGGCTTGATTTTTCTTGGGTTTAATGTTGTAATGAGGTCAAAACATTCACATTAGGTCCTAAACATTCAAACTATGATGTCTTGTGAAGGTGTTAAGTGTTGTAAAACATTTCTAAACTTTTCTAGACTCTATTCATTAAAATTCACCTAAAAATCACCTTTTCATCACTTATTAAGTCCTATTTTAAAGTATTGTAAAGTCTTGTAACAAGATTTCATGCTTTTCTAGGCTTAATTTTACTATTTACACCTTTCTTATGCTTTATTTGACCCCTTAATGCACTTTCTGGCCATTTTCAAGTGTGTTTTTGAGGATATTCCTGTTGGAAAACTTTTAATGCCCCAAAATTCCCAACACCCACTTAATTTTCTTAAGTGGGACTAAGTTGTCAATAGGGGCAGCTTAGTCCTTTTTGGCACAAAACTCAAAATAATTTTAAATTTCTAGTAAGAATTTGTCCTCTAACCCTTGAGGTCGGCCTGTGATGTGTTACTTTCAAAAAAAATTAATAAAATCAAGTATAAATAAGGGTTTTTCCCCTCATTTTACATCTCCTCCTACACTCTCCTAATTCACAATTTTTCAAGCATTCATCAAGTTATTCGTAAGAATTCAAGCAAATCAAGCATTATCAAGTCAATTCATTGGAGCATTTCATTGCATATCTTCATATTTTTACACCAAAGGTGTGGTAATTTAATGATATTTTCATGTTATCTATTTATCATACTCTTTTCATTTCATTTCATTATTTAGGGTTTGATTACCAAAGTGGGGTTTGACCAAGGCAAACCCCTATACTCTAATCCTCAACCATTTTTCCCCTTTTGCATGTGTGTTTGCATACTTTTGTATGCAGATTTATCAAGAAATTAGGTGTTGAAAGGTGGTCAACAAGTATACAAAGTCAATCAAGTGAACACAACCCTAGTTTAAGCTTAGAGAGGCTTTCTACCCCATTTTCTACATAATCAAGTGCAGACACTTGTCAAAAAAGAAAGTGCAAACCTAAGGCTACAATATTTTGTCTTGAATTTCTTGAGATTTGTAGGAGGAATAATTCACTACTAGTGGTGGATGAGTACTCCTTCCAGGCTTGAAAACTGATTTTGACATTTTTGGATACCCATTTGGTAGATTCTCATTTCGGCAAAGTTTCCCAAAACTGGGACTAAGTTGCCTAGCCTAGTGTAAGTGTCATAGTCAACATTTTCAGTCAATTTTTTAGGATTCCAGAATCTTCCAACATCAAGCTTTAGATTTCAGGTGCACCTCTTTCATTTTGTTCTATTATTTCATCATTTAGTTGCATTTTTAGACATTTCTGCACATCACATTGTGTTTTCCAGCACTTTACATTTTCTAAGTTTTGCATCATTAGGACATTTCAATTTTAGATCAAAGAATTAGAACATCTCAATTAGGCATAATACATCTCATTTCCATTGACTTTGAGTGTAATCCCTTGCATTTTGGACCACATCCAATTCCCTTTCTCCTTTTAGAGGGCAACCCAAAATCATCGTTTACATTTTGGTGAACCTGTCATTTGAACATATTCCTTTCTAATTTGAAAATTACATCCTAGGTTTCATTTGTATTGCATCTTTCATTGATTAAATTGCATCCTATGGTTTTAACATTGCATTAGTGAAAACCTCACTTAGCTTGCATTATTGCATCATTTTTGCATTACAAATCACAAAAACTCTGCATTTACATACTGTAGTTGAATTTTTGCATCTAAAAGACATAGAATTGCATTTAAATTTTTTGAAAAAACACAAAAAAATCATCAATGGGACTAAATTGCCACCCTGGGCGACTTAGTCCTTTTGCATACTTTGCACTGTATTTTCTGGTAATTTATGGGTATTTTCTGTACTTCTATTTTCTGGTACTGCATCTTTGTCTCGGTTTACAAAATTATTGCTTTTTACATATTTCCTAGATTGCATTGCATTTGCATCCATCCCATATTTTGTGGTACTTGTATGAGTGTTTTTTGCCCCATTGATAATACTTTAGTGAGACGAAGTTCTAGACTCATGGCCTCCCGTGATAACACTTTCATTGTGAACCTTGGGATCTCAAGAGCTCCTACTCCTGGTATGGACAATGGTGCATTAGGCATGGATACTACCACTCACATTCCTTCACCTTCCCATCCTATGCATTTTTACACACAAACTAGTGCCATTCTGCAAGATAAAGTGATTAGCATTCATGAAGATTTTGCACATTTACAACAAGACTTATCCCTTGAAAACATTTCCACCACTACCATACTTGCCATAGAAAACCTTCATCATTTAATTGAAAGTGATGATGGCTTACAAGTTATGAAGAGAATTGTTGAGATATACAATAAACATATTCCTTCCACACCCCAACCAGAAAACATTGTTGTAAGTCAAGGCGGATCTCACATTCCTCCTCCTTCAACCATAGCATCCATACCAACCTATACCACTCCTCAAGTTACAACAATTATGCAATAGGTTATTCATGTGACTCCTTCCTTCACTATTCCAACTAGCCTTCCTAGTTCTTTTGTGGCATCTCATATTCCTTCTTCCACCTTCACCCCTCTTAGTGTTCCTTTCACTTCCCCTAACATTACATACACTCCATCACCATTTTCCCTTCCACCTCATACCACTTACACTGATCCCATCATTACACAACTCTTTCACACCATTTCATCCATGCAACAACAAATCTCCACCATTAGCCAAAGTCATAATGCTCCACCCAAGTATCATGTCCATAGTAGTCTATTATCCTTAGAGATCTTACGCACACATATGCCATAAGGAATATAAATGCCTAGGTTTGAGAAGTACGGAGGTAAAGGAGACCCTACTAATCATGTCAATGCTTATAAAACCTTGTGTAGTGACTTTTTCCTTGATGATAAGTTGTTATCCAAACTTTTTCCTAGGACCTTGAAGGACACTGCATTGGAGTGGTTTTCCAAATTACCCAGTCATTCAATCCAATCATTTAATGAACTTGTGGATGCCTTTATAAGTCATTTCCAAGTCCATATGACTCCCAAAAAGACAATGGCTGATTTAATGAGATGTAAACAAAATTTTGATGAAAAAGTAACTGACTTCATTTCACATTATCAGTCATTGTATGCTCAAATTGCTATCAAGATTCTTGATTCACGTCTGCAAAAGATGTTTATCGAAAACTTGCATAATCACCTTCAGGATAAGTTGACTATGATGAAATTTCCTTTGTTCATGCATTTATGCATGACCCTTTGTGACTATCACAACTCAGTTTCTAGTCATGATTCAAAGTCCACTTCTAACTGAGCTGAGAAGTCTAGCAAAACAACCAAAACAATGCGTAAAACTTTAGAAAACCAAACTGAGGCTTTTTACAGTTCAATCAGCCTTCTCTGCAACCAACCCAACCTATTCCAAGTCAAGTGGTAGCTATTAAAGTAGAAATTCCCTTTACCTATGGGAACCCAAAGAGACAATTTACACCCTTACCCAATACTCTCCATCACACAATGAATCAATGATTGCAACAACAAATGATAACTTTTCCTATAGTTAAACCGCTTGATACCACCAAGCCTTTACCACCCACCTTTAAACCTAATGATTATTGTCACTTTCATCAGCAAAATGGACATGACACCGAACAATGTAAGCATCTCAAACACTTAGTTCAAGACCTCATTGATTCAGGTCGTCTATCCATTGCGGGTGTCAATGATCAAGGAAATAAGTCCATTGCACCCCCTAACCAGAATTTACAAATCCTTACCAACCCCATGCCTAAACATAATGTTTCATTTTTCAAGGCTAGTGAACCTTCAAACCCTCATGTGATGAACATTGATACAAATAATGAACAACCTGATATTACTCCAAATGTTACCCAAGTTAATCCTATGGATGAACTTGTGGGTGCGATAGATGTTATCCCTTGTAAGGGACCAACCAATAAATCTTTTGATATTACTTTATCTTCTCATGATATACTTAAAATCTTACTGATGGTCCTCTTTACATAGCCGAACGAATCTATGATAAGCCTACCAACAGGATATCAATAGATCCTGCCTGTGGCGAGAATGTGATCACGGAAGAGTTCTTAGTATTACATGAGTTGTATCAAGAAGATTTTAACAAACCAACTACATGGATTAAAAAACATACTGGTTTTGCATGCCTATGATCAAATCAATCGTATTCCCCTTACAAGTAGCACCCAAAACTTTGGAGGTAACATTTTCTATCATTCCACAATCAGACCAATTTTGTCTACAGTTGGTCATCCTTGGCTCCACTCGATGAAAGCGGTCCCCTTAGTTGTTCACAAATGTTTGAAGTTTCCACATGGAAATGAAATATTTACCATACACCTTAGTGGCTTTAATCCATTATCCTCTAAAGGTAAATTTTCCTTAGAATCCTTTTGGCCTGAACCTATGGAGCCTGTCACCCCCCAAAAGGACTTCTTTTTCATAACCTATACAAAGTTCAAATCCAAACGCAAAGTTGAGTTGTCTCTTTGCTCGATGTCCTCATCCACTTCGACTCCTCCCATCATAGATGAGACCATGCTTCAGCCTGAGTCTTAAACTAAACAAACAACACCACCCCTAAACAACCAACCATAAACACTTCCCCTTCCTCATTTAAATGACCAAGAGAAAATGAAACAAATCCCATCATGCCTCCCCACATTAAACAAGTGTATAAAGCTAAAGAGAAAGTGGTTGACCCGTCTTCTTTGGTTTCTTCCATTCTTCCACCTCTAGAAGAAAAGGAACCTATGATGGATCAACCCGCTCTTACACCTCAACAACTTCAAAATAAAATTAAGTGAAACCACAAAGCTAGAGAGCATAGGCGTCATCATTGTCTCTTTGTTTGTCAAATGTAAAATGAAAAATAACAAAGAAAATCAACCTCCACCTTTGAAAAAATCAATAGATGATCACCCTCCTCCTCCTGACCTGCCACAAGATACTACAGTCTAACCCGCACAACAAAATGATCTAATCCAATAGTCGCAACTCTTGATACATCCTTCCTTGGAAATAACCCTTCGTCCTCCCATCGTCATCAATCTTGATGATGATGATGATGAGGAGATCACAAGAATAGATGAAGAAGTGAATAACAATCTAAAATCTTTATTTTCATCTACCATGAGCTTAAATGATAAATCTTCTACACCAAGTAAAGAACCTGGCACATCTCCTAGTTCTACACTTGCAATTCTTCCTTTGGATAGTGAATCGCCCTTGAAATATATTGAACATGATTGGGAAGTGGATGAATTGTTATATGGTTGACTTGCATTCACCTTGCTAGCCTTTTTATTTTTCTTTTGTATGTGTATTATGTTCCCCCATAATGTGTGTTTGATGTTTTCTCTCTTTGTAAACTTCTTCTATTTGTACCTCTATTCTTCTATATGACTTCCATTTCCTTTTTTTCACTTTTTCTTTTGTGTTTTCCTTTTGGGGATGATGCAAAGTGTAGAGACACCATATGTCTCTTCCATGTTGACCCAATCAGTCCTTTTTCTTTTCTTTTTTTCTTTTGTTTTGTGTTTTCCTTTTGGAGATGACACAAAGAATAGAGATGCCCTATGTCTCTTCCATGTTGACCCAATCGGTCCTTTTTCTTTTCTTTTTCACTTTTGTTTTGTGTTTTTATTTTGGGGACAATGCAAATCATGGAGATTCCCTATGTCTCTTCCATGTTGACCCAAAACAGACTTTGTTTTCCTTTTGTTTTTTCTCTCTTTGTGTCATTCTTCCAATTCTATGTGCTTTGGGGAATGATGACAGTTCTGAGCTCTTTCATAAAAATATTGTAGCAACGAACATACTGACTCCAAATCCATAGATCCCTTATGTGTTTGGTGTGTTCCTTTCTGGGGGGAAACTCCCTTTCTTTTGTTCTCTTTTTTGTTTACATGACATAGCCTTACTCAGAAATATATGACTTGGCATAGGGGCTTTCCAAGTTGGCTCTCATGTCTTGTTTTCTTTTCACATTTTCTTTCCTTCACTACTTTGAAGTAATTTCTCATAGAATGGTGTGTAGCAATTCCTTTAAAGTGGGGGGCATACATTGGCATCATTTCATTTGCATTTTTGGTTCTTAGTGTAGCCTTATCACTTCATACAATGAGCTTGTCGCTTTGTGGATGACATTGGATATGATGTCCTTCATAAGTGTGATCTATCTAAGCATATTACATTCCTCTTAGTGGCCCGATGCGACACACTGCATCCCCTAAGTTGTGAATATTTTATTCTTTGATTGATTCTCTCTTGGAGACATTAGACACAATGTTCCCTAAGTGATAGACCTTGCATGAACTTAACAAGACTCCTTTGAACATCTTATGCATTTTACATTACATTTTTGCATTTTACCTTTTACATTTTTGCCACCTTGCATAATGCAACTTGCATGCCTGTGGTACCCTTGCATTTGATCATGAGTTCTAAGCATATGAAGCTTTTCTTGTCTCATGAAGCATGAACTAACATTGTCTTCATGGCACCTTATTAAAGTTATTAGGAGGTATAACTTTGATATGGTTGAGTGGCAAGCCCATTCTGAAGCACAACTTTCTCCAAAGCCACCTATGTGTTTGTGAGTGCATACCAACGAGCGTATTTTTTTTACCTTTTAGGCATTCTCACCTTGTGGACAACCAGAATTTTTGTGGCCCCATAGTGAGTATACTTGGAACTTCTCACTCAGCAAACAACCATAATTTTTGTCGCCCTAGAGTGAGTTCACATTTATTATTATAAACAACCAACCTAGATTTAATCCACAACAAGTTGGATAGATGATCGAAGCTTTCATTCCTTTTCTTCATCACGTATGTTCCTTTGTTCTTATGTTTAGTTTTCCATGAGATCCTAATCCTTGGGGCTTGATCATACCTCTTGATTATTATTGTTTCATCTTACCAATGTGAGTGCATTAGGATCCCTCTCGATGTGCATGTTGGGCTACTTTAGCGAGAGTTTGAAGCAAGTTCATCCTCTCACTAAAGTGGGGGCTTAATGTTTCACCAAAAAATGCATAGTTGACATTTTTACACTCACTTGAGTCTTTCTAATGGACTTTGGCTTGATTTTTCCTAGGTTTAATGTTGTAATGAGGTCAAAACATTCACATTAGGTCCTAAACATTCAAACTATGATGTCTTGTGAAGGTGTTAAGTGTTGTAAAATATTTCTACACTTTTCTAGACTCTATTCATTACAATTCACCTAAAAATCACCTTTCATCACTTATTCAGTCCTATTTTGAAGTGTTGTAAAGTCTTGTAACAAGATTTCACACTTTTCCAGGCTTAATTTCACTATTTACACCTTTCTTATGCTTTATTTGACCCCTTAATGCACTTTCCGGCCATTTTCAAGTGTGTTTTTGAGGATATTCCCGTTGGACAACTTTTAATGCCCCAAAATTCTTGACACCCACTTAATTTGCTTAAGTGGGACTAAGTTTCCAATAGGGGTGACAGTCCTTTTTGGAACAAAACTCGAAATAATTTTAAATTTCTAGTGGGAATTTGTCCTCTAACCCTTGAGGTCGGCCTATGATGTGTTACTTTCAAGAAATTTTAATAAAATCAGGTATAAATAAGGTTTTTTCCCCTCATTTTACATCTCCTCCTATGCTCTCCTAATTCACAAGCGTTCAAGCATTCATTAAGTTATTCATAAGCATTCAAACAAATCAAGCATTATCAAGTCAATTCATTGGAGCATTTCATTGCATATCTTCATATTTTTACACCAAAGGTGTGGTAAGTTTATGACATTTTCATTTTATCTATTTATCATACTCTTTTCATTCCATTTCATTGTTTAGGGTTTGATTACCAAAGTGGGGTTTGACCAAGGCAAAACCCCTATACTCTAACCCTCAACCATTTTTTTCTGTTGCATGTGTGTTTGCATAGTTTTGTATGCAAATTTATCAAACAATTAGGTGTTGAAAGGTGTTCAACAAGTCTACAAAGTCAATCAAGTCAACACAACCCTAGTTCAAGCTTGGAGAGGCTTTCTACCTCGTTTTCTACATAATCAAGTGTGAACACCAATCAGAAAAGAAAGTGCAGACCTAAGGCTACAATATTTTGTCCCAAATTTCTCAAGATTTATAGGAGGACTAAGTCACCACTAGTGGTGGATTAGTCCCACTTCTAGGCCTGAAAACTAGTTTTGACATTTTTGGATACCCATTTGGCAAATTCCCATTCTAGCAAAGTTTCTCGAAACTGGGACTAAGTCACTCGGCTTGGCGTAAGTGTCCCAGTCAGCATTTTCAATCATTTTTATAGGATTCCAGAATCTTCCAACATCAAGCTTCAGATTCTAGGTGTGCCTCTTTCATTTTGTTCTGTTATTTCATCATTTAGTTGCATTTTTAGACATTTTTGCATATCACATTGTGTTTTCCAACACTTTACATTTTCTAAGTTTTGCATCATTAGGACATTTCAATTTTAGATCAAAGCATTAGAACATCTCAATTAGGAATAATAAATCTCATTTGCATTGAATTTTAGTCTAAACCCTTACATTTTGGACCCCATCCAATTCCCTTTCTCCTTTTAGGTGAAATATCCTAGGAGGAGTAAAGCATTGTGAGGGCACCCAAAATAATCGTTTATAGATTGAAACTGAGATGTTCTGTAACAAAAAGGTGATTCAGGATCTAAAAAGATGAAACTAGATTGGAGTTGTCTGGGAATAAGAGAGGAAATGCGCCCAATAGCAGCATACAATAAGGATTAACATCACAAGCAGAAAGAGATTTAAACATACTTCTAGAAGAAACCAAAGAACTTAAAAAAGACATCAACCTTTAGATAGAAGAGTTTTCAAACAAATCAATTAATCTGAGGGGGGAGAGCAATAGGAAAGGGTAGAAGAGTTGAAGGTGCTACCAAAAGCAAAAGGAGTTGGCAAAGAAGAGAAAGTGGAGAATGAAGGAAATACTTCACAAACTAAGGATGAGGAAAGCAACTAGGAACTAGATTCAGAGGATGAAGAGAAAGAGGAGGTTGAGGAAGGAGAATTGATTGAGGAAAGGATGTTGGATTAGACACATTCAAAAATCAAAAAACCAAACATCAAAAGGAAAGGAAAAAGGGGATTGAAAATAAACAAATCCAAGTTGGAAATTGCAACCAATGCTGTAGGACAAAGAAAACTTAGGTCTGGGAAGGATGTTATCCTTCCCAAAGGACAATGAATATCATTATGTGGAATGTTAGGTGCATCAATGCCCTTGAAAAATGGTGTATGGTCAAGCACCAAATTGACCAATCAAAGGCCGACATAATACTAATGCAGGAAATCAAATGGAGCAAAGAAAAAGGTAACAAAAGGTTGAACAATTGAAAGCAATGGAAGGGGAAATTCAAGGAAGTAGAGGGTGCATCAGGGGGTCTTGGAACCATATAGAACCCACTATCTATAGTAGGAGAGGTATTAGTAGAAGAAAGCAACTAGAAATTGACAAGATTTAAGGGTTTGATGAGGAATGTGCAATTCTTCGTCATTAATGTATATGGACCAATCTCTACAATTGAGAAAAGACAAGTATGGAGGAGGATATCAAGTGAGCTTGAAAATCACAGGAATGGGAGAGGAATAATAGTAGGAGAATTTAATGTGACCTTGAACAATGAAGAAAAACAAGGGGTCATTGGCAGAATCACAATCATCCAGCATGATTTCTAGGAGTTTGTAGATAACAATCAATCAATAGACCTTCAAGCTAGAAATGGAATATTCACCTGGTTAAACAAGAGGAAGGGCTTCGCCAATATTGCTGCAAGACTAGAAATATTTTTTATTTTGGGAGATTTTGGAGAGTCAATGGGAACTCATGAGGCCCAAATTTCTCCATTCACAAGTTCAAATCACTTCCCTATGCAGTTACTCTTCAGGTAGGATGATCCTCCAAAAGGAAGTCCATTCAAGTTTGAAAATATGTGGTTAAGGGATGAACAACTATCAGATCTAATAGAGAAGTGTTGGAATGAAATCAAGTTTGGAGACCAATTGGATATATTTAAAATTATTAAGAAGCTAGGCTACATCAAAATCAAACTCAAGGAATGGAATAAGGCACACTTCAAAAACATCTTCCAAGAGAAAGAAAGAGTGGAGTAGGAACTAAAGGCCTTAAATGAACATGTAATACAAAATGGTATGGAGGTAGATGACTTTGAGAATGAGAAAATCCTAAAAGAAGAGCTAGTAGAGATTTTGAAAAGGGAAGAATTATTTTGGCACCAAAAATCAAGAGAGAATTATCTAAAAGAAGGGGACGGGAACACAAAGTATTTCCATAAATCAACAATTGCCAAATGCACTAGGAATAAAATATCAGAAATCATGAAAGAGAATGAGAAAATTGCACAATCCTTGGAGGAAGTAAGCAAAGAGGTTGTCAAGTTCTTGGAATCAATCCTAAACAAGTAAAGCCTAGAGAATAGAGCAACAAGAGAATGACTACTAAGTACAATCCTAAACATCATAAGTGAAGAGCAAAAAAGATGTCTATTTCAAAAAATTAGTAAGGAAGAAGTTAAAGGAGAAACCTTCCAGTTGAACCCAAACAAAGCCTCAGGACCAGATGGTTTCCCGACTAGATTCTTTCAAAAAAATTGGGATACCATAGGGGACGACCTATCAATGCCTGTAGAGGAATCAAGAATAAAGATGGTGATGTTGGGGTCATTAAACCACACCTTCCTGGCCTTAATTCCTAAGAAGAAAGATCCACAAATCATGAGTGACTTTAGGACAATTGCATTATGCAACATAGTGTACAAGGTGGTCATCAAAATCATAGCCACCAGACTCAAGAGTGTCCTAAATGAGGTCATATCAAAGGAACAAAGCGAATTTTCCCTAGGAAGACCAATAGTTGAAGGCATAATCATTGCCCATGAAACCATCCACACAACTAGAAAGACCAAGGAAGTATGTATGGTGCTCAAGATAGATATTCTAAATGCATATGACATGGTGGACACTTAATTTTTACTAGAAGTATTGGGAAATTTTGGTTTTGATGGAAACTGGATCAACTGGATAAAGAGTTGCATTTCAACTACCAAATTATATTTGTTGGTGAATGGAGCAGCACATGGCTTTTTTTACATCATCAAGGGGTCTAAGGCAAGGTGATCCCCTCTCACCTTTCCTATTCATAATCATAGAAAAAGTATTAGGAAGAGGTATCCAAATCTTGAGGAGTGAAGGAAAATGGACTGGAGTTCATGTAGCAAACAGTATGGAACCCACTACACACCAACAGTTTGCAGATGACACCATCTTTTTTAGGTTAGCAAGCAGGAAGGAATCTAGGGTGATCAAGACCATCCTAGATAACTACTATAAGGCATCTAGGAAAATCATAAATTAGGGAAAGTCTAAAGTCTTCTTCCTCAACACTCAACTAAGTCTACAAAGAGACCTGGCAAAAAATTTGAATTTGAAGGTGGAAACTTTTCCTTGGTGCTTCTTGTGCATTCCTTTGTTTGCAGGGATAAATAAAAAATGCTACTAGGAAAATTTGATTAATAGCTACAAAAGAAAAATGGGAACTTGGAAAGAAGTGGCTTTCATCAACAGGAAGACTCCTAATAGTAAAATCAGTGCTATCGGATATCCAAGTTTATTCAATGTCATGTTTGAAACTACAAGTATTAGAGGAGGCCCTAAACTAAATTTTCCAAAAAATATTTTGGAGTGGCACCAAGGAGAAGAATAAATTCCCTTTGGTAGCCTAGGAAAAAAATTTCACTCCAAAGGAGGAAGGAGGATCAAGATTAAAACAGCTAGCAATAATGAATCAATCAATGGGAGAAAAATTGGTTTGGGACTTATATGCAAGAGGAGAATAGAAATGGGTAAGGATCCTGAGAAGAAAATAGTTGGAATCGGAGGACCCCACCTGCATCCTCACTATGATTGCACCACTGAAGGGGTCTGTGATTTGGAATTACATCTTGGAGTGTAGGGATATAGTGACCAAGCATGTCACATGGGAGATTAGAGATGGGAGAAGCGCATCCTTTTGGACTGACTCATGGTGTGGCAAGCCACCTATAGAAAATACACCGAGAATGGTAGAACTCAAGGTAGAATCAACTCAATTATGGGGATCCAAGGTCTATAATTATGGTAACATAATGCATAAAAATAGCAGTTGGAATTGGAATTCACTTCAGGAACTTAATGCCCCACAAGCTCAAAAAGACAAACTATTAGAAATTCTCAAAAATAGGCGCTTTAACCCCTCAAACAAAGGGGATGTAGTTTGGTGGTGTGGATCAACCACAGGTACTTATAAAGTAAATTTTGGATACAAAATAAAAGAGTTAACCATTGCAAGGCAAGACTGGCCATGCAAATTGTTATGGGGAAAAACTACCACCCTAAAGTAGGAGTATTCTCATGGTTGGAAATTCGAAAGTGAATTCTCACTAAAGATAGGCTAGTAACATTTGGAATTCAAGGCCTTGGAAGATGTGTGATTTGCAAAAATAACCTTGAAATAGGGGATCATTTACTCTTTACATGCCCATATGCGAATGTCTGTTGGAAATTTTTTAGGAGTAAATTAAATTTGCAATGCCCCATGCTAGAAGACATTGAGACTCGGTTCAAGATGTGGCCATCCAAACATAAAAAATTGGTATTTGGAGGGATATGGCAGGTCACTCCATCCACAGTCGTATGGGAGATTTGGAAGGATTGGGATAGAAGAATCTTTCAAGGTAAAGAAATGGGAGCAGAAAGGCTATGGGCCATGATAGAGAGGGAAATCATAGAACTTGTCAATGAAGATGCTCACAGCAAGGCTATCAAGCAGAGAATTTTCACCAGTTGGGATGAAAAAATGATGAAGCTACTTAGTGGATTGAAACCTCCATTGCTTAGTGGAAGCAGTGGATCCAATCCACAAAAATAAAAAAGAAAGGAGGTAGTGTGGGTAGCGCTGGAGGAAGACTAGATCAAAATTAATTTCGATGGAGCCTCCCATGGTAATCCAGGTCCAAGGGGGCTATTTGTATAGATTGTGATGAGTAGGGACAAATTTTAGTAGAGAAATATCTCTTTGGGGTCATGCACAAACAACGAAGCATAATTTTGAGCAGCACTAATTGGATTACAACTGGGTTTAGAACTGGATGTGAAATGCATCCATTTGGAGGGTGACTCTCTTATCACAATCAATGCAATTTGTAGGAATAGTGTGCAAAATTAGAAACTAAACCACCTACCGCAACCCATCAACAATGGACAGAAAAATTCAATGTCTTCCAAGTAAGCCACATATTCCAGGAAGGGAACAACATGGCAGATGAGTTGGCAAAGTGAGTGGAAAAAGAGACATGTAATCAAAGGGAGGGTAGATCAGAATAATCTTGGATGATGGTACATCAAATCATAAGTTGGAAAAAAGACATCATTGATGATCTAGAAAAATCAGCGATGAAAAGGGCACATACTATAATAAGGGCCAAATTTGAAGTGGAAAGAAATGATAAGATAGTAGCCATTAATGGAAGGTAAGGTGCAAGGTATGATAAAAAATTCCAAGGCAAGGGAAATGATGAGTGATGCATGACTTTAAACTAGAAAGAAAATTTGTATCCCTTGGCCAAGTTGCAGATTTGAAGGCATTATTTAAATGTCATAGACACCAAGCTCGCCATTATGACGAGGTAAGGTCGTCTCTTATCAAAAATCCAAAGTTGGTGGTTGCATAAGCAAAGTCAAGGGTGAGTTGAATTGGTAAGGTTGATTTTATAGTCTGAGAGATAAAATGGATACCCTATTATTTTTTAACACAACAAAACAATAGCAGTCCTTCCTTGGTGAGGTGATGGACAAGAGGCTAAAAGGGATATTGGTTTTATCCCACCTCATGGTGCTCTGAACGACAAAGAAAATTTTCGGGAGGGAATTTCTACTAGCGTATCATAAATTCAAGTAAAATGTAGACATATCATCCATGTTCCTGGTGATGTTGATGTACATGGGAGTTCCTAAGACAAGGGCCAATAAAATGTGTCAAATGGTCTTCATTCATGCCATGTTGGGAGAGATTGATGAATCCCTAGACAACGTGGATGGAAATTTGATGGCTCTGCTACCACAAAATTATTATATGTCAATCAAAAATGGAGCAGAGGTCAATAAATTTCCTATGGTCAGGTCTCTCAACTTGGTGGAGCTAGCAAAGCATTAGGAGGAAAAGGAATGAAGCATAATGTTCCTACTTAGGGTGGAAAAGATGATGAAAACCCAACCCAAGGGGTGGGTGTAAAATTATCTGGCAGAAGAAGGATTGGCTAGTAAAGTGGTAGCAGATGATGATGAAGATTGGGATCTTGGAATGGGAAAGGAATGGGTTCCAAATGATGGCAGAGACCCAGAAGCCAAGGCAAGCAGCCCTGTGCATATCAAGTGTTGTGCAAACTACCCTGTGATAGTAGATTACTTAGCGTACATGAAGAGGGAGGAAACAAAGTAAGAAGAGGATGAAGATGAATGAGCAAGATAGGGCTCTATAAAAATGTCTTTGGTATTTTAATATGGTAGTTTATGTTGAATAGTAATCAATGGTATGAGTCAGACTCGAGTCTGGTCTCTAGTCATTTTGTTCCATGACCATTTTGTAAGAAAGTAAAGGGTAGGGTAGGGCTATAAAGCTATTTTTCTACATGGTCAGTGTTAGTTTTGTTGTCTAGATGAAGGTCGATGATGGGGGATACACAAAAAATAAATAAATCTATGTAATCTCTTTTTGAAAGTAATACAAGGTGTTTCCCCTTAGCAGTGATTTACCGAGAAAAAAAAATATAGTCACATATATATTAATATATATATTTAATATATAATTGTATATATATATATATATATGAATAATATTATTTATATATTTATATGTAGTTATTATTCATTAAATGTATTTGATAACTTTATATATATATATATATATATATATATATATATATATATATATATATATATATATATATATATGTATATATATCGATATATATGTATATACATATATATATTCAAATGGATATAAATATATATACATATATAATATATATATATATATGATAATGCTAAGCGTAATAAATAGCACTCTTTTAAAGTGAAGCATATATATGATAATGCGCATATATCATACTTGGCACAACCTTGAGTTATATATATCTTCCAGCGCATAAAGTGTTTTGAAGTCTAAGTCAACCAAAACAAAAAGCATGTATGAGTATTTTGTTGTGTAAATCATTTAAAGTTAAGTTAAAATAGTTTGCAAACCATTTGAATAATTCCAGCTAGCTCTAGAATATGTGATGCCAACTTTGGGAAGGTGGCTCCAATCTATAGAGTATGTAATTCTTAATAATTTTGTTGAATTCACATAAGACTGATATTAGTTTGTGAGACTCGGTCAAGTGGAAACTTGGCATCGATTTGTGAAGGAATTCAAATTAGGAAACTTTTTTGAGCTTGTTGTCCTATATATCAAGTTGACTTAGCCATTTAAATGAAGAGGGTTGTGATGTGTTCCAAACCTATGAGTTAGACTGATGAGTCGTTGCATGAGGTTAGAAAGGTGGTAGAAATACTAACTTGTTTGTAGCCTCCAATTTCTCACAAATTAGAATTAATAGAGATGTGCATTCTACTGATTGCTACACTTATCATTCTAATTATTTTACTATTATTTTTCTATGATTTTTTATTTTAGTAAGTTGAGAGCTTGTGATTTTAGAGTGGTTTTTCTATTTTGTATTTGTGGTTAGTATGAGAATTAGTGGGAGGTTAGAAGACGGAAAATAAGTTGATCTTAGAGGAAGTATCAAGTGAGCTTGAGGATTAGATCTAGGAAGGACTTTTATCAATTGGAGCATTATACAAGCATGCTAGTTTCTATACTTTTGTCTTTATGTTGGAAAGGATAAATAGTTTTATTACTATGTTGGAAAGAATGATTTTGAATATGTTGTGATGTTTATGATTGCATGTTTCTTGGTTGTGCAATATGTTGTAGAACCCATATTATTAGTTATGTTTGTATGTACCCTGTATATGGGAGTTTATATGAATGCAACACACTTATATTATATGTAGTTGTCATCACTATATGCAGGATGTCTATACTAGACATATGTAGCATTAAGCAAGAAGTTGCTAAAATCACCTTGGTAGTAAAGTCATTTTGTTTATGAAATGTTATGTGGGTTATTCCTAGGATTTTTTTGATCCATGGGAAAGGGGATAACCTAGATATAGAGTAAAATGGTCATTAAAACCAAATCGAGCTAGGAAGGTGGGTGAACATGTGACGTCCACTCTAAGTTCAGGGTGATGGAAACTTTGGCCAAAGTAGTGTAAGTAGACACTTTTTACACTCAGTTTCAGTGTGATCCAGGATTACATGCTAGGCAAGGGATGTTCACACATGTAAGTTGTAACCAATGTATGTCAGTTCTAGAAATGTATAGGACATAACACCAAGCTCAAAAATGGCTATTGTTATGAGGTTACCAAACCAATCTCTTCATCGAAGGGTAGGTCCATCTTACAAGTTAGGTAGATGTGTAGGGGACTACAGTAAGTTTGTGGTTGGCAAAAAAGCACTTGAGTGATGCTTCTCCTCATCAGTTGGTGGCCAATATTTTAGGGGTATTTCCTAGACCATTGTACTTTATATATTTTTTAAGCTTGTTTAAGTTATGTATGTAACTTGTATCCATCTCTATAGAAATTGTAAATATGAAATGCCATATGGAAATTATGTATCATCATTATTTGAATTAATGAAAGGAATTATTTTGTATTCAATGGGAAATTTTGAAATATGTTTCAAATGTTCATTTATTATTCAAAGGAAAAGAAAAAATTTATTTCTCTTAAAGGTTAGATGCATAAACTATTCACTTGTGGGTTAAACATAGGAAAAATTACTGTGTAGAACAATGGGCATGTTACATAGGTTTCACTCCATCAATACCAGAACATTTTACTAACATTGTGTAGGAGGAATTGCTATACAAAGTCACACCTATTGTTTGTAGGGGTTGAGAAACACTTGCAATGGTGGATGACCCACTAGAACATGTAAATTTTGAGTTCCCCATTACCAACTAGGAGAGAGAAATTGTTTTGAATAATATACCTCCTTCAAAAAAAATTGTCTTCTATGGCTTGGTTACTGAGGACCATATACCTTCTTGTTTGAGTTTGATGTCTTGTATAGAAGTTATGATTACATAAAATATGCACACATAATAGAAATATTTCCAACAACTTTGAAGGATGTTTCCTTAAGATGGTCTATGGATCTAGGAAGAGATGTTGCTCCATATTGGGACACTATGAAGACAAAGGTCCTAGAGAAATACCAAGACTACTATAGAGGAGTTGACAGAAGAAGAGATGACATTTTCAAGATGTATCAAAAAGAAGATGAACCATTGGAGGACTATATAGATAGTTTCTAGTTCTACTTGAAGATGAATCTACAAAATACACTTTCAGAAGAATCCCTAAATTTGGTATTTTTAAGAGGAGTTAATGATGATTGCATGGATTCCCTTAACCTTATTGGGTCAGGAGATGTATCACAATTACCTTTTGAAGAAACTTTCAAGGTTTGTAGAAACTATTCAAGGAACTTTACTAAGAGGACAAAAGGTGAAAGAACATCTTCCATCATCAAGACATCTAATGGAGTATCTAGAGTGAAATTGAGTAACCTGTTGTCCAACATGAAAGAAGATATCATAAGCCATTTGGCTACCCAATTGGACACTCTACATGTAAAGAAATAGCAAGAAGAGGTAGAGTCAATCCTTACTAAATACTTCCCTAACTGCAGACAAATAAAATCTAATTTTAAGTGCAAAAGAGTAGCAAGTATTATAGAGGAAAAACTAGGGAAACTAGACTTTCAATCACTAGAGGGTGAAGATGGACAATTTTTCTACATTTCTCAAAGGAGACCATAGCAACAAAGATAAGGTATGCCTCAAGATCCTTTGAATTTCAATACACCATTTCCAATTAGCAATCAAAATTTATCTAGTTGGAACCCTCAACCTTGGGAAAAAATCCAAAACCAATGGAAAAATCCTCAACCAAACTGGAACCAACAGCAACAAAACATGTGTCCACAAAAAAAAATCAAGGATCTAACTACAACCCCTAATGGCCACAACAAAATCAATGGCAACCTCTATGGAAAATGGGCCAACAATGGTAAAACCAAAATATAAATTACTAGTAGCCGCAACAACAATCCATCATGCCCAAACCAACAGATCCATCATCTCAGCCACCAAGAACACCTTAACTGCCAGCCCAACCTTCACCTAAACCAAATGGAAATCATGTTCAACAAGCCTACACTAATGAGGCTATTCAATACCCTACTTATGGGGTAGAGATGAGTGATGTCCACCTCAGGTTAGGGAAAACATTGGCTAAGCCTTTATCCCCTCAAATATTTGAGTTGGTAGATGAGGAACCCTCAACATAAGCCTTGGAAAAACTACCTATGGAACTTGATTCAAATCAGATGAACCAAACCACTTCAAGTCCACAGACTTCATTCCCTGAGCAGTTAGATGTTCAAAAACATTAAAATCAAGTTGAAACTAACTTATTAGGGAAGCTTCAGGATGTATGTATAAAGATACCTCTCATTCAAGCCATCAAGGACATTCTCATTTACATAGAAATAGTGAGAGACTTTCATCTTAAAAGACAAGGAAGAAAGAGAAAAGACCCTCAAATTGTACATGTCTTCAAGAATCTTGTTGATATTTTCCTAGGAAACATAACTATCCATAAGTATATAGATCTTGGAAGTCCAGTGGTAGATGTTAAGATAAATGGTACCCTCATCGAAAACACATTGATAGACTTAGGGGCAGTCATTAATGTGATGAATAAGGAAACAATGCAACTATTGCAGTTAGTAAACCTTTGACCTACACCCATTGTTTTACAGTTGGTAAATAGGTCAATAATGAAACCTAAGGGCATTATTGAGGACTTGTTCATAGCTTTAGATTCATGGAATTACCCTACAGATTTTATGGTGTTGTAGCTAAAGGTTAACCTTGTAGGCTATCCTCTTATTTTAGGAAGGCCACAGTTAGCAACAATTGATTCATTTATAGGTTGTATGTCTAGAAACATGATTATCTCAAATGGAACTGTGACCAATAATTTGGTCCTTTATCCACCAATCCAACCTCATACAGATTTAGAGGAGACCATTTGGCCTACTCTTGATGAAGAAGACCAATATTCCCTACAGACTCTCATGAATATTAAACACATCCCTTTGTTGATTAATCAAGATGAGGATGATTATACACATTATACAAAATAACTATGATAGGAACCTGCAACAACAGAACTGTCTTTCATGTCTATAGGATCCTCTACAGAATATTATACCTATTGATTCATCAAAATTAGTATCCCAGATTTTCCATTCCTTATTCCACAAAAATTTATCCCATATATTGTTGGACTTTACCTTTCATCCATACAATCTACATCCAAGACTTTAGAAATTATGCCAGGTAGAATGCTAAATGTTAGCAATGGATTAACTGTTGAGCAATAGACTTCCCTAGCAATTGTGTTGTAAGAACATGTAGCAACCTTTGCATTGGACTACCATAACATGAAGGGGATTGATCTATACCTATGCATGCATAGGATATACATTAATTATGGTTTCAAACAAATTAGACAACCCCAAAGGAGAATGAACCCTACACTAAGAGACATTCAAAACTGTGTTACAAAAATTGCTTGATACAAGCTTCATTTATCCTATTTTTGAAAGTTAATGGGTGTCAACCCTAGTTATTTTCCCAAATAAAGGGGAAAAATGAAGAGTGTATGTGGACTATAGAGATTTAAACACAACCACTAGAAAAGACAACTTTCCACTACCTTTCATTAATCAAGTTCTTGACTCCCTAACAGATAAAAAGTACTTCTCCTTCCTAAATGGATTTAGTGGCTACAACCAAATTAGAATAGCTCTAGACGACCAAGATAAAACCACCTTTACATGCCCTTAGGGCACATATTCCTATTTCGTTCTTCCCTTTGGACTATGCAATCCTCTAGCCACTTTCCAATAGGAAATGCTAAGTATTTTTTTAGATTTTTCTCATGAATCCATGGAAATCTACATGGATGATTTCACAAGCTATGGATAAACATATGATGAAGCACTCAATAACCTAGAGAATATTTTAAAGTGGTGTCAAGAACATAATCTATCACTAAGTCATGAGAAATGTTTCATGATGATGACCCAAGGAATTATACTAGGACATTTTGTATCAAGTGAAGGGATTCAAGTGGATCCAAATAAAATTGAGATAATCTCCACACTCCCTATGCCATAGAAACAGAGATGTAAGGAGTTTTCTAGGACCTGCAAGCTACTATAGAATATTTATTTAGAATTTTAGTAAAATTGCAGCACCTTTATTTGTTCTACTCACAAAAGATATAGAATTTGAGTGCACCATATAATGTTAGCACTCTTTTGAAGCACTTAAGACAACATTGACAAAAACACCTATCTTGAGAGGACCAAACTAGAATTTTCCTTTCCACATACACACAAATGCTTCAAAATTTTCCATAGGAGAAGTACTTGGAAAAAATGAAGGTAATATGGAGTATGTTAATTACTATATCAGTAAGAACCTACAAGGAAGAAAACTCAACTACATAGTCATAGAAAAAGAGATGTTGGCAGTTGTCTATGCAATTAACAAGTTTAGGCACTATATCATAGGGTATCCAATATTTATCCACACTAATCACACTATAATAAGGTACTTAATGAATAAACCTATGGTAGGTGGTAGACTAGTCAAATGGTTGCTATTATTGTAGGACTTTGATATTACTATAGTGGATAAGCATGGAAAGGACAATGTGGTGGAAATTTTTCTATCTAGATTACCAAATTAATTAGCAGAAGGTGTTGTTGATGATTCTTTTCCAGATGAACATCTATTTTCTCTAACACTATAGACACCTTGGTTTGTTGATATTTCCAATTACTTAATAGAAGGACAAATACCACCTCATTTCTCCCCTAGAGAAAAGAGACAATTGGTGCACAAAATTTTCCCATACTCCTAGGTAGCTAGTTATTTATTTTATATAGGTCTAGATAATATTATGAGGAGATGCATAAGAGAGGATGAGGTCTATGATATCCTCAAATCTTTTCATGATGAACCCTATGGGGGACACTTTGCAGTAAAGAGGACTGTACTCAAGATTCTCACCATTGGCTATTATTGGCAACTCTTCATCAAGATTCGGTGAAATATACAAGGAACTGTGACAGATGTCAGAAGATGGGTAGGCCAACTAAATCAAATGAGATTCCTTTACAACCATAATTGGCACTAGCACCATTTGATAAATGGGGGCTATACTGCATTGGCATAATATCACCAACATCCAATAACAAGAAGTATATTCTAGTTTACACAGATTATCTAATAAAGTGGGTTGAAGTCAAATCATTACAATTTTCTAGGGATGGTAATGTAGCCAAATTCTTGTATGAAGACATATTAACAAGGTATGGAGTACCAAATAAATTGTGGTAAATCAAGGTCCCCAATTCACATAAGAGTTGATTACCAAATTGGTTCAAGAGTATGAAATAAGGCATAGGAGATCAACACCCTACCATCCTCAATCCAATAGGCAAGTGAAAGTAACAAATAGGGAGATTGAAAACATCTTGACCAAAACAATGCAAATTCATAGAAAAATTTGGGTAGCCAAGTTATCTGAGGCAGTATGGGCCTATAGGACAACTTGAAAGATTACACCCTATGAGTTGGTGTATGGTAAAACAACAATACTACCAATTGAATGAATACAAGACAGTCAAGACAACAATTGAACTATATGTGACCTTGATAGTAGTACAAAAAGAAATATTACACAATCTAAATGGATTAGATGAGATAAGAATGGAGGCCATGCACCACACTGAGATTGTTCAAAAGTAGAGAGTCAAATGGCATGATTATTATATCAAGAAAAAGGAGTTTAGTGTGGGATATTGGGCTTTGCTATATGACTCTAGATATAAAGATTATAAATCGAATCTTCAAACAGGGTGGTTAGGACCATATGAAATAGAGGAAGTTTTTCTAAATGGAGCAATCAAGTTGCAAACCATTGATGTAATCAAATTTTCACTACTGGTTAATAGCCATAGACTGAAAATTTACAAAAAGCCAATATAGAAGGATGACTTCCTTCTTTCATTAATGCAACAATATTGACTAAACAATGTTTTAGATAAAGACATTAAACAAAACAATTATCATGGAAAAAGAATTGAAACAGGTAATAATCTTGATGAGAACATCATAATAGACAACAAAGTTACAACAATACATACTATAGGTTCTACAAGTGAATCAGTATATGAGCTACACATCTCACCTACTGAGATCACTCTATTATAATTCACTATCCACCTTCACATGTACAAGTGACACAATCTAAAATCCTTTTCAAAAACACTCCACGATGTAGTAGGGACCTACAACTTCATGAATAAAAGCTGACAATTTAGATAGGGACCTGTTGTTGAAGATACCCACAACATGTGCCAATCAAAAGTTTCAAATTTTTCTGCCAACTTAATTGCATGCCATCCACATACTATTCATTTTTTTGTACATGTAGCCAAACACCTATCATTTCATTGCATGCATTTTAACAATCACCTTCCACGTCATATTCCTCAATTTCCATGCATTTAGGAGATCAATTTATATCCCATAAGTCATACATTCTGCAACCTTTCCATTACCACATGCCAAGTTTTCATTTAATATATCACCTATTGCAATTAAGCAAATGTCAAATCATAATCCTGCTATGAACACTCTTAATTAGCTTCACATAATCTGAGTTCAATTCAATTCACGTTGATAGGTACACATACTATTTTTCCATAATTATCATAGGTTATAATTGTTTTCAATATGTTTCCATTTAACTCTGCATGCTTTGTATTCATTTTCATATTTCCACTACATGTCATAACACCCTCAACATAGTCAAGTACAATCAAGTGAGGTCACTTAAAAGCTTTAGTTGGGGGGAAAGTACATTTTCCAAGGTATTCAATCAAAAAAAAATCCACCAAAAACCTTTCTACCTTTCTACAAACTTTTGCATCTATTTTCCCAATTCTATGCCATAATCCAACTAATCCTAGCTAGTTCAAGCTATAATAGACAAGTATATCAGTTGAACTTGAAGAATTCAAGTATATAGACAACAAAAGATTGGTTTGGTTGAAGTTGTGAGTAGAATTTTTAGAAATTTGAACAAAAATAGAATAGATTACCATCATGGGAGGAGATATCATTTGTAGAGAACCATCTACACATCAACCGATATTGGAAGATAGGTTGGTTTTTCCTATTTTCAAAAAATCAAGATGGTTATATTATTTATTAAGGCTAATAAAATATAGTGAGGATATGACACAACAATTTTCAGAAACACTACAAAATTATGAAGCCACTATTCGAGGGTTAAAGGTTGATGCTTCAGAAGTTGTAATTGCAAAACTATCTAATTTTCCAAGAGTTGGAGATGAATTCCCAGTTAGGGAAAATATTGTAGCTACCAAGGAGGAATTCAGAGAGCATGGAGATAACCTCAAATGAACATCCCAAGGCACTAAAAGGCTATCATTTCCATGGTTATGGGTTGTTGTTTCCTTTTAAATTATTAAATATCTTACATGTGATGGTAGACTATCTCTTTTATATACAATGTATTTCAATATTTTGAGTCACCTTCATCACATGATAGAAGGGTTAATGTGCCCAATTTCCTTTATAACCTATTGAAGAGAATGGGGTCTAAATATAAATGAAAATGAAACAATATAACAGTGTCACACAATTGTTTATTTATCCTATAGGTGAAAAGAAGTCTAAGGTTTCAGTACCCACATATTTCTTGGTAAAGGTTTTTAATTTGTGAACATATTATTAATATTCTCGAAGAGCCAACTATCTTAAAGAATTTGGAATCACAAACTACATCATTGAGGGAAATTCCCTTTGGTTCACCTATTGCTTCACCTACCCATAAAAGAGGAGAACCAGAGGATCAGAATCTACAAAATTCACCACATGCAACCTCTAAGAACCTAGCAGTAGAGGATGTCCAAGAAACCCCAACTTATTCCAAAACACCAAGAACAAGAAAGAGGAAAGGCAGATCCTCCTTTGCACCAAAGAAAGTGTAGAAGAAGAAACCCACCTAGCCAAGGCATTCACACCGCCTGAAAAAGAAGGGTGTTATGAGGGGTAGTATCAAGAAGCAAGAGGAATAAAATACTATGATAGTGGAAGATTCAGAATTGAAAGAAAATATTTTTGATGTTCATACACTGGTTAAAATAAAATGGTATATTTCAACCACCTCTGAATCTAATTCAGAAGATTATTTTGTTGCTAATAAGATAAGGAAGAGAACCCCACAAAGCCCTATCAGTGAGGGTTGTGATTACACTATGGGTGGTGATGATCAATTTTTGGAAAAAGATAAGAATTTGTATATAGAAGAAAAGAATGTAAAGAAAGAATTATAGGAAGAATTAGATAGAATTAAATAGTTGGAGGAATTGGTAAGGAAATATGAACAAAGAGACAAAGAAAGGGAGTTGAAAATTAAGGAGTTGGAGGAGAAGCTTGATACATATGGGCATGGGTCTAAATTATACTTGCACATCTTACCATAGCAAAGGTTGGAAGTACAAAAATTATAGCTAAAACTAGAAGAAATCCTTTCACAAGGACTCCAACTCATCACACTACAATGTCTCTAGGATATAAATTATGGGAAACAACTCAAGAATTCTACCAGTAAAAATAAAAATGGGAGAAGGAAAATGAAAAGATAATTTTAGACCATAATAGGATATTGAAAAACAAGTTGAATTGAATAGAATAATAGTTAGAATTGAGGAAATAGAAAATAAGGTTCCTCAAATCATCAAGTGCAAACCTCCTACTAGAGTTTATGCTTTATTTTTACAGGAGAAATTCTTGAGCTTTCCATTCAGTCAACTAATCAATAGCCTACCAATTGACATGAGCAAAAAGTTTGACTTTTTACATATTTTTATTGATGCTACACTTGATGTACAAGACTAGTTATGTGAATTTTATTTACATAATTATGTCATGCTAGACAATACAAAATGGAACCCATTGATATTTATGGGTGTTGAACCCCAATCCAAATACCTACAAAACACAATAAACACACATATTAGGAGATCATATGCAAGTAAGAACAAGGATTCCCCATGAAATCCATTAGCAAAGCTTTAAATAGGAAATAACAAGAATGAAATGAAAGAACAAGAAAGTAAGCTAAATCCTATTGAAAGCAATGCAAACTCTTGATCCCATGAGGGAATTGGTGCCAATTTGATGTGAAAATTGGCCCTTTTCCAACTCCAATGCTAGCTTTGATGATTTGATGAAGGTTGTGATCCACTTTGATGAAGAATAGTGAGTGCTTCAAGACAAAAATCTGCATAACCTAGCTACAAATTCAAAAATATAGATGAAGATTGCTAAATATTTGAGCATAGTAAGTTTACTCAAATTATGGATGATAGAATGAGGAAATTAGCCTCTTATTTATAGAATGTCAAGTTGAGAGAATTCCAAAAATAGAGCAATGTGGGACTAAATTTCATCCAATAGCAAAGTGCCACTTGTCAACTTGTGAGTGGATGGGGGATGTGCAAGTTTTGATCAATGTGCCAATAAATGCATATATTTGAATTTTGAAATTGTTGAGATGACATGTAAGAGGGAAAGAAGGTGCATTGAATGCCACTTGGCTCAAGGCAAAAGAAGTTTGTAGGTTGAGTAAATGCCTTGTTGGAAGGACAAAGTCCACTTGGATTTTGAATTCAAATTTGAGGAATATTCCTTAAAAGATGCCTTGTTGAAGAAAATAGAGATTTAATAAATCAAATAACTCTATTTTCATGTGCAAGTGGAAAAAGATGGAGGATGGGACATGAGAAAAGATTAAATTAATCAAGGTTAATTAATTTAATGAAGGGATTAAATGATGTGACCTATTTGACTTAAATTTGTGGATTTATTTAAATCAAATATGAGAAGAATATGATAAAGGATTAATTAAATAAGGACTTTTGATTTATTTAATTAAAAGAGATGATGTTAGATTAAATTAAATAAGGTTTTAATTTATTTAATTTAATAGGTAGACTTTAGAGATTTAATCAAATAAAATTAATTATTTAATTAAATGGGGATAATTAGATCAGACTGGTTAATTTAATTATCAAGAAAGGATGACTTAATTAGATAACTAATTTATTTAATTAAGAGAGGAATATTGATGAATTTAATCGGATAAAGGTATTTGATTAAATGGTTAGACCGAAGGATGATTCAGGATGAAGCAATGTTAGTGGTAAGGATCAGATGTCCAATGTCAATCAGTACATTTTACGTGTCTACATTTTTCCCCTCTTTGAAGCAATGCACTCATTGCGTTGATTCAAAGAATAAATGATCTCAATCAAAGCTAAAAAAAAAATCATTTTCAAAAAAAATTCCCACTGCTACCCGGTGAGAGAAAACATGCTATTATAGTACCCCCTTGAGAGATTGGACGAAAATTTTGATTTTTGGGTGATCTCGTGAAAAAAAAGAGGACAAGGTGCCCAACAGGTCCAGAAAGGCTCCAGGAGGCCAAAAACATGTCTAAACACAAAAGAACGATGTAAAATAGGCCTCAACCAGACAAAAATAGGTTCAAGAGTTCAAAACCCTAGCAAGATAGCCAAACAGGGTGAAAAAACCCTAATTTTCAGGCTTAAAAAGGCTCTAAGGGGTCACTGTCAATTCATTTTCACACATAGCCTTCTAACGAATCTGCAATTTGAGCTCTAACATTCTGATGAGATGGCGCAACAATAGCTCCTTTTGCACATTTCTGATTGAGTCTGGACATACCAGCGACCACCCAACATTGGGGCACCGGTAAGTGATCCTTGAGCTTTGTTTTTCATTTTTCATGTTCATTTAATGCTTTTAAACTTAGTTCTTCTGTAGCGGTGCTATATAGCACCGCTCAAAAAACAAATTGCACCACTCGGTAGGTCAAACTGACCCGCCATCATAGAATGTGTTGCGGCGGTGGAGTTTGGAAAAAAACTCCAAACTCTGACGCTCATGCCATCGCTAGCGAGGTCATTTAAAAGTGTGACACAGCGGTGCACTTTTGGACTGGAATATTGCCAAACTGCACCGCTTTTAAGAAAAGTGCACCGCGGCAGTGCTCTTTTAGAGTTTAGCACTCCAGTGTTGCAGTCTATAATTTTCAAACTACAACGCCTTCATAGATAGCGATGCTGGGATGGTTTTTTGGACTCTTAGGGTAAAATTTCTCAAAAGTTTTAACATGGTGACCTTCCATGATGCAGGATGCGGCAAGGGAGCTCTATTTTTAGAAGCATAGATCACCGGAGATTTTCAGTTATTTGCAAGATCTTAGCGAAAGGGAGCAGGATCTGCTACAAGACATGGGATTATGGTATATTGCATACGTAGAGCCCATGTGGACCCACCTTGAGATGATGTCAACGCTTGCCAAGAGATGGCACAGTGAGACCTCATCCTTCCACCTTCCTACTGGCGAGGTCACCGTCACCTTAGAGGATGTGTGGCACATCCTTAGATTGTTAATACATGGGTGGCATGTTATTTTCGATATGGATGTTGGACGAGACACTTTTCATTCAATCCTCACCACAGATGAGGTTATGTTCTCTAAGGGCCAGATAGAGCTAGAGCACCATAGGATGCTCACATCACCATTTCGTCTAGTGGTTGCAGTGATCATCTCAGGTCTCGTTGCCCCAGATTGACAAGGCCAATACTTTAGTCTTGGCTAGGGGCTCTGCTAGGAGCGGATGGTTCATGACAAACCAGTCCATTTTGCATGGGGCCTGTTCTTCTAGCCTCACTCTACAAGGACTTACATGAGTACATCTACCTCAACAACAGAGCACTCAAAGCAGGTGTTACACTCCTCCACGTGTGGGCATGGGAGTACATCATCGTTCTTTGGCCTCGAGTCATTGCAGTGTCGATGGAGCCTAATGATCCTCTAGTGTGGCATTATAGAGGCAGTGTGTCCTTTACACACACGGGTGAGCACAAGATTCCTCATTGGAGGAGGGTCCTAGATGAGATGCAAGTTTTTACATGGCGCCCGTACCTTGGTCTCCCTGGATGGGCTGATGATGTAGAGCAGATCTTCTTTACCCACCAGGACTGCTTTATGCAGGGGCGAGAGCATATGATGGTGGAGAGATACCTGCTCGAGCGTGTTCAGTGTCAGTTCAATGAGGCACAAGACCAGCCAGATGACAACTATGTGACCATATTTTCCCACATTGTATCACACACTAACTTATTTGACTGCAAAATCCGACGAAAATGTCTGACAAAATATGTATAATTTGATATATCATCGAGTGCTTGTAAAATTTGATGTGTAATTTTCAATTTTTTGTAAGTTTATCCCCGACGTTCGTCAAAATTTTGACAACCCTGGGTTTCGTCAAAATTTTGACAAACATTAAAAATAGAAAAAAAATCAAATTGTGGCTGACATAAAGAAAAGTGAGTTCATGCCTAATTTATTGTGACAGTGTTTTTCTCTACTTGAGACAGTTTGTGGAGAACTAAAGATGATTTTCTTGGGAAAAATCAGAAAAAATTCAAGAAGATATCACCAAGTTGATGGTAGTCATTGTCTTTTTGCATAATTCAGTTGTGAAGTCGGATTTGTAGTTCTAGGTTTGAAAATCATATTTTAAAGCAACATCTCATCAGATTTAATTTTTAGAGGTTTAGGGTTTTGAGAATTTCATGTCTAGATTTTTTTGTGTAGAATCACCATAAGATCACAACCAAGGAATAGATTTGTGTGACTATAATTATGTGATCCATAGCTTTATTGGTCATGTGGCATAGTTGTGCTATAACAAATATAGGATGCATTCATGTGTGACCCAAGTTTAATGTGGCTATGTTGTGATAGAAATGGAGGCACTCATATAATGTAGTTAATTCAGGTTGTATAATGTAGGTTTCAATCATCATTGAGTGCATTCAAGTTGTCTCAAGTTTAACAGGTTAGGATGTAATTATAGCAAGGTCAAAGAGTGATTAGCTCTTGCTGCAATAAAGATCTTATAACTCTAGTTGATATGTAGAGTGGTTTTGTTATATCAATTATGTAGTGCATTCAAGCACAAACCATGTTTAATGGGCTATTCTAGAGAGTGATCAAGATTTTCTAAACCTTATGAATGTTACTTAAAAGTGTATAGCTTAAACTACAAACCAAGTTTGTTACATACTTGAATGCAATCTTGGGTTACCGCAAACTATAATAATGTGATCTGCTAATAACCAATATGGAAAGTATTAAAGCAAGACCCATGATATATAGGATACATTTCCCTGATCAGGTTTACATACCTTAATGATCAAACACAAGCTTCCCACACACTCTAGGATACAATCCAAGATCATACCACAACTTTGTCAAGACAACTAATTTTCTGACCCAAGATTTAAGGTTGTTTTAATACCAACAAAAAGCATTGGTAAGAGCATGATTAGGGTACAAACCCTAGGCCTCGTAGAAACATAAACAATAACTATAGTGGATTAGTGAGGTTGCAATGTAGAAAGATTGAGACATTGTAGGTAATAAAAAATCTTGCAATCTAAATATTGTAGCCAATAACAAGCACACTATGTAGCTTAGTGACATTTGTAAATGCAATCTACGGTAAGAAGAATGACACTCACTTGAGATGTGACAGTCAAAAAGAGGCTGAGCAGTGACAAGATAATAAAGCTCAAACCTTGCATAGTAAAGTGGAGATTTTAACAGTGAGTTTCCTTACCCCCTTGCTAACCTTAAGGGTTTTTCAAATGCTTTTAGTAGTGTTAGACAAGGCAAATGCACTCAGGGAATAACTGTCCAAATGAAGTAGTAGTGGTAATCATAGGTTCAATGTTTCTTCCTAGCCATTAATGTATAATGGAGGTAGTGGATTCCATGTTTGAGCAGTGTTTTGAGACTCATCAAAGATGGGAGAATAGTGAATAATACCTTGTGGACTGTGAAGTAGTGTCAATAAGGTTGAAGGATCTTAAGAACTACAATACCATGAACAATGAATCCCTTGTAGTAAGTAGGCAGTCTATAGGGCATAGTTTGATTTTATAGAAGGATTCCCATGAAAGGAATCTTCAAGTGATAGTGAGTGATCTATTTGAGATTGCAGCTGAGGGTGCAATGCCTAGTCTTAAAGGAAGTTAGCAAAGTAGTAAATGTGCAAGAAAATCAAATCGTACACAATAAACAATTCACAATGTTATCTTGCATAATGCCTTGAGTTTGAAGACAAAAATTTCATTGTATCTTCATGATGAAAGTGGTGACCTTAATGGTCAATCACCAGCAACCATGATTTTCAAACATTCTATTGTGCTTATGGATGCAACATTTTAAGCAAGGCAGTGAGTGGTGGTTTGGAACAATGGCAAGTATGAAGGACTTGCTTTATATGCATACTATGCAGTCTAGCTTAAGACACCGTTCTTAGAAGAGACTGAAGGTGGATTATGGAACTCAAGGGTTACCATAAAAAGGATTAAGCAAAGACTGAGATCTATTTAAAATCCATGGTCATGAAGATATTAAAGATTTCATATGCAAAACCCTAGTAGCTGGAGTAATGAATACAGTGCCAAAGAGGATAGTGTGTTGGGGCAGATTTAGGAGATCTCCACATTATCTAATTATAGGGAAATATATCATTTATTTATTTATTTAATTAAAATAAATCATTCTAAACCCTATATAGGATACATTGATACTTCAAAAGCCTCTGAAGGAATTTGAGATTATGCAAATATATGTCAAGTAAATACCTAGATTACAAATAGTAGCGAGAACAATGTAAGATTTGTTGAGCAGAGTAGGAATGAGATAAGCAGCAATGAATTCTATGCCTCCTTTCACACACATCTCTTCACTGTTCTATGTCATTCTTTACGGAAACACTTCTCCATTTTGGCGGTCTATGCTTGAAAATAATGTTTTGACGAAGGTTTTAGAGTATGTTTATTAAAATGAAAACTCCATTTTGGTGGGCTACTTGAAATAAGATTTTGACAAAAGTTTTAGGGTATGTTTATTAAATTTTTTAGAGTATTTTGGGGCTATATTCTTGATTCCTTAAATGATTTATTCAAATGGATTGTGACTAAATAAATGACTAACTATTTAGTCATTTTTATTTGTGTGACTAAATAATTTTTAATCAATGACCAAACTAGTAATTTATTTACTCATTTATAGCTGAGTTGCAAAAAATGAGCAGAATTTAGTCATTTTTAGTTGTTGTGACTAAAATTTTTAGTCACCTAGTCATTTATTTGCCAAATTTTACTAGTGTGTGCTTCCTTGTGCGATTAGGGCTCTCTCAATGTTGAGGGCCCTAGGGATAAGTTTGTCATAAGAAGTGACACATTGCATCTTTAACTAAAAGGATAAATCTGTATTGACATTAACAATGATGACTCTAACTTGTTGCTCCTTAGGAATGGGTCACTTGCTCTTACTAGCTCGCTACCTCCATCATTGTAGGAAGTTTGCGATCAAGTTCAATATTTTAATTTTAGAAGTCTTAACGGTTGGAAATCATAGTAAAATCAGAATTTAATAAGTTTTGGAATTAGCATTTTAAAGTGTTTTTTGAGGTCATTAACTTTAGACTATCTTCTCTTTTGCAGGGGTGGTTGCATGCCAAATTTTTTTGGTTTAAAATATCAGAATTATTAGATTTTGTTACCTGTCTATAAATAAAAATTATTGGAGTGTGAGTTTGATATTTTTTGAAGATCTAAATAGTAAAGTGTGGTAAAGAAAAACCATGTCAAATAATATTAGTCCAGAACAAAATGAAGAGGCACTTGATATATTGTGGGCTAGATTGAAAAGAAAGGGTGATGGGAAATGTTATTGTCCTTGCAATAATTGTAAGGTCTTAAAGACGAGATGAATTTTAATCACAACAGCTGAGAAACATTGTAGGCAGCATGGTCACATTGAAGGGGGGCATGATTATCATCCATTGGTAAGTTGTTCATTATATGTGTTTATATTGATTGAATTTGTAAATGTTTATATCATTTTAACATTATATATATATAATCACTTGATTGTGATCATGGTTTATTTGTGTATATCATTATTATAAAGGTGGGGCACCCTAGGGAAGATGATATGGATTATCACAGCCCAGAGAATGTGGTTTTGCTAGCGAACGAACATGGAGCTATGAATATTGAAGATGAAGTTAATGATCCTATGGAAGAAGATGATCATGCGCCAGAAAACATAGTTGAAGATGATGGTAGGAATACATTGATCCATGACACATTTAGTGGCAGAGTTGATCATGATGATCAAGATGACTTTGATGATGTTCATGATTTACTTGAGAAGGCATATGAGCCCCTTTGTGAAGGCTCCCAAACAACTCTTCTCTCTGTTGTATTGTTGCTATTGAACTTGAAGGTTATGAATTGTTTATCAAACATAATAATCTCATAGATGTTAAGGTATGTCATATATGTCATCTTTTTTCATCTATTTTAATTATTGTTAGTTCATCACTAGTAAATAAAGGATGAAATATGTACTATTAATATTATTTATATTAACAAATTATTTTTTGTTGTAGATTGATTGGTGAATTTTTTTACCACCATCAAATATTTTACCTCGCTCATATCGAGATTTATCTGCCATTATGAAAGATATTAGAATGGAGTATCAAGCAATAGATGCATGTCTCAATGATCATATTATATATCATAAACAACATGAATTTGCAACAGAATGCCCGAAATGTCATATCAGTAGATATTAAACAAATCAACTAACAAAAAAGGTGCCTTGCAAGGTTCTTCATTATATTCCCATTATTCCACATATGCAACAATTATTTAGGTGTGAAAGCTTAGTGCAATTTATGGATTACCATGCACAGAATAGAAGTGGATATGACATTCTTCGAATGCCTACAGATGGTTTTGCATTTAGGGACATGCAGGAAAAATGGCCACACTTTAAAGAAGAACCTCATAATCTCAGGCTTTCATTGGGATCGAACGGTGTCAATCCATTTGGAGAGATGAGATCTATTTACTTGGTGTGGCCTGTCTTTTTATCAACAATAACATTCCTCCATGAATGTCAATAAAGAGGGAGCACATAATGTTGTCAATGATTGTTCCAAGTATTTGTTTACATCAATTTTCTTTAATGTAGTAGCATCTTATTTGTCTTATTTGTTGTATACTGACTTATATTTTTTTCATTCAATAGTCATGTACATTAATTTATATATATTGCAATAAAATGGTTATAATAATTATGTAATTTTTATGTTCATTCAACTAGGTAAGTACCAATTTAAAGATATGAATGTATATATCGAGCCTCTTATCGACAAGTTACTAAAGTTATGGAATGGTGTTACTATGTATGACGTCTCTAGACCAATAGGACAAAGACAATTTCAATTCCATGCAATGCTTGTATGGACAATTCATGATGCCCCAGGGCTAACACATTTTTGTGGTATGTTATACTTCGGTGCACTTTAAAATTTTTTAATTTGATGAAGTAGATATCATGCATGTTTTGAAATAATCTATTAATTATATATAATTATAAAAATTGACATATTTAATCAATTATATATGATCTTGCGGATCTTCAAAACAAAGAAAAAATTATGTCGATTTGGTGCGTGAAATCTAGATGTTCAACAAGTTTAGGAAAGCAGTGTTTGATGAGTATGAGCACTTCCTCCATAGAAATCATAAATTATCTGAATAGAAAACATCTTTTCAATGGAAAGAAGTACATCAAAACCATGAAGAATGACACCTAGCCTATGGGGAAGTTGGAATATAATAGAATTAATCATCAGGTTGTCGGATCAAATTGTTTATCTATCATATATGATATGTTTTTGAATTTATATTTTTATATTGTGTTGTGTTTACTTTCATGTTGTAATTGACAATGATTGTTGTTGTTAATTTGTTTAACTTATATGCTTCATGAATGTCATCAAGGCATTAATGGCCGGCTTCCACAAGGACTGAAAAGTTATCCCAGACAATTTAGTAAGTTTTCCTACTATGAGTAGCTACAAATTGTGCATTTGTTTGATACAATGCATATAGGAAAGAATATAACGGAAACATTATGGAAAATATTGGATGGAAGGCATGACAAAGAAAAAATGTCAAAATTTGTAGTGACATTCAGGAAGCCAATCATGCAATGAAAAATTCCATTCAATTAAATAGCGATGAAGACCAAATTAATATGTCCTTCCTTGGTTATTAACAGAGCAGCAAAGTAATGCTATAAAAGAAGTCATACGAAAAATTTGATTTCTCACAGGATTTGTTGCGAACATAAACAATATAATAACAAAAAAAAGAGAATTTGGGTTAGGGATGAAAATGCATGATTAGCATACCTTTATTAAGGTAATTATTCTAGTATATTATATAAACTTGTATAATGCATGTACTTTTTAGTGTATTGTGTTTACTACTTTTGGAAAAATAATGAAAAGATCATTTTATAATTGTTGCAGTACGTTCTACCTCTATCTCTCCCAAACAACTTTGACAACAATGTCAAGAAAGTTATATATGATCTTGGAAAATACATGAGGTAAGTAGTGCTATTTTTTCCAATTCATTGTATACATCTTATAATTGTCATTTGTTTTACTTGTTATGTAATATACTGTATATTTTTGTTAAATCTCATTAATATATTTGTGCCTTGAATCACTTGTAGATGGTTGTCATCTAAAAAAATCCATAAAGAAGATATAAATTATTGGAAGAGAAAAATTCATCTTCTAATGTGTGAAATGAAAAAGTGTCTACCTTTGACATTTTTCAATGTACAAGAACACTACCTCATACACCAAGTTGAGGAGATTGAATTGTGTGGACCTGTTCACACAAGGTCAATGTAGATGGTTGAGAGTCACTTGAAATTTATGAAGGTTTTGGTTAGACAAAGAGCACATCCTAAGGGTTCTATGGTGGAGGGATATATGGTATACCAGACCATGGTATACATTAGTGAATATCTTCCTAAGTTTGTAGCAAAGATCCATGTAGATCGCATTAAGGATCCCAACTCCATTAACAAATTCGAAGGGGAGTACCTAATGGGGAAAGATAGATTGAGGAGAGTGAGAGGTAATTATAAGATGGTCATGGAGATTAATTGGAATACATTTTACATATGGTTTTTATGTATATTGTACTTATTTAATTTTTAATCTTCAATATACATCAATTATAAATTAAGGTCGTATATTGTGGTATTTAACTAATTATACGTCATTTGTGAATTTCATTTTTTTTTATACAGTTGGTCGAGAGTGGGATGCACTACATTTGTATGTCACCAACAATCTTGATTGGATGATGGTATGGATTGAATGATGTTAACAATCTGGTCGAACATTAACATGGGAAGGTGTGGCTTCATTGGTTAAAGAAGCTCATCATAATGGAG
>VDFB02252616.1:70521163-70535266 GCA_007258455.2 Sequoia sempervirens
GATTTTGCACTAATTTTGAATTAAAGCTAAATAAGGATTATACACCAACTACAACAAAGGAGATGAATGAAACAACCCTTAGTCATCTTATTCAAAAATTTGATATGCATGTACAGTGGAGAGACATGAGTTTGAATTTATCATTTCAACTCAAATGCTAGTACTGTTATACAACATTAAATCCCCATGAATTCAAAACCGATTATAGAATAACTCATAACCTAAATTGTATTTCTCTCTTAAACCGTCGGACTTTACAATTTTCTCTACAACTTCACCTAGACTCGACCAAAAATTATCTAACTTGTTAACCCGTAATTATGGCCTTGAAATCCTTCTTATAGAAAATGGAGCAAAAAAGCATCGGGCTAGAAAGTACACATGTCACCAACCAAATGAAGCATCTAGTGATATTCCAAAAATCATTACAACAGCCATCACCCTAGAGAATATTCTCGTTCATCATGTCAGCTGAGGAAAATTGAGGAAACAACAAAAAACCACAAGAAACCCACGCGTGTATGCAAGAAGTTGAGTCCACTTTTTGGCCAAAAAGTGGAAGTGTTTTCCCTGATTTTCAGAATTTGACACATTTGACCTTAAAATTTGAAGCACTTAGAGATGGAATCTTCAAAAAAGTCACTAATCATAAAATGTAGTACTCGGAGTCTAGTTTCCAAATATGTAATTTATTTCAATACCCAGATTGTAAAAATTGAGTTTCAATAGGCATTTCTAAAAACCACTGTTTAAAAGTCACTTTTTATACCATACCATGCACGTATACGACATCCATATTTTGACCTAAATTATCATATTTTTCTAAATCCTTTTGGGAAAAGATTTGTGACTCACTAAAGCTTGCTTTTAATATTTTTTTATAATTTTTTATTGATTTTTTTTTTTTATTAAATATTTATTAGGCATATTTGTCATTTTCACCATCGTGGTAATGGCTGTGCATAAGATCTAAACTTATCATTTTTTAAAAACTAAAAGAATTGTCTCAAGTTTGCTCTCGTGGCAATCCGCTCACAAAATTTTATAAGTTGATCAAAAGTTATTAAAATACTAAAAACCCGATAATTCAAGTTTATGGACTAGTTTCCATTAGAAATTAATTGAAAAGAGAAAAAATCAAATTATTAAAAATTACATATTTGGAATCTGCACTGTCTCATCTATAATGGGTTTCAATTTCGTAAAAAAATTCTGCAAAATAGGTCTTCAAACATATGTCCAAAGTCATTATTTTCCTGTGACATTAACAAGACCTTCAAGTTGCAGGTCAAACTAGGTCCAAAGCTTAGGTTCGGGTCCTCAAGCCATTTCCCGAACCAAAAAACAAGCCAAAAACCCCGCTCAAAAATTCATAATTTAAAAAACGTGATCGTTTCATAAAAAAACCATTTTTATGGTTCTATGAAACAGGATCCCGTTTTGAAATTCTTCCAAAAATGAAAATTTCCAAAAATGGAAAGTTTTCAAAACGGGATCCCACCAACGAACCTTTCAAAAATGGGATCCCGTTTCTGAAAACGAGATCCCGTTTCCAAAAACAGGATCCCATTTCCAAAAACGGGATCCCATTTATTAAAAAGTGGGATCCCGTTGTTTGCAAGCCGAATTCATTTTTTTGCCTAAGGAAAAAACTTCCACGTTTCGTGGACTCAACTTTGTGCACTTACCCCCACACTGAGACCACCATCAAAGAAAAATTGGAGGGCATTGTAACCACAGCATCTAATTTACCACCCGTTAATAATTCATTCTTTTATTCCTCCTTAGTCAAGTATTTATTTACCCACCTCTGACATTCTTCATCAATCGGCCAGTCAAAATTAATTACCTCATTCACCTTGGCATTATAAGGTGTGTATTTTACTGCTACCTAATTTGCATCTCTTTCAAAAGATTCCAAAAATGAGTTGGTACTAATGATTTTATCCATACAGCTCACCAACAAGTCATAATTTGAGTCATCACAAATTAATTTAATTTGATCATTGATGACCTCACCTGCCTGAGCTTGCCACTGCTGAAATAACTTGATTTTCCCCTGCTCATCAATTATATCAAGTAACAATGTGTTACCTCAATCATTGAAATTCTTCACCAGCTCCCTAATCTTCCTACTCAAGTCATCTGGTAAGGTCTAAAAACCTTGCAATTATTTTACTAACACATGAGTAGGCTTTAATGATTGGGGCCTATTGTTTGTATCAAACCTTAAGGCCTTATACATGACATACAGATCACTGGCCCTAGGGATCTAATTTTCAATCAATGGTATCACTACCTCCTGATCCCTATCAATATTCTTTATTGCATCTAATAGAAAAGAATAGAAAGAATGTATAGATAGCAATTTATTATCAACCTTTTCATTCAAATGCCTTAAAATAGTAGTAAAAATCTCTTTTTGCTTTGAAAGAGATCCCTCGTCACTTACCCTCAAAGATGCCTGTAACTCATCAATTCTTTGCAAAAGCTACTTCTTTTCAGGATCAATAGAGCACTCTATTTCTTCATCAATTTCCTCTAAAGAAGGGGTGAAGGCAGGATTCTGACTAGGAGACCCTGGTGTGGAAACAATTGGAGAAGCAAGAGGAACTGACCTTGTTGTGGAAGGTAATGTACTGGTCCTTGGAGTATTTGATGTCTCCCCAATCTGTTTATACCTAAACCTTTCCACCTTATTTTGCAACTCAACATTCATTTGTTGCATCTTGTTGTATTCTTCAATCAAAAGGTTATACTTCTCCATTAGGACTTTCTTTTCAGCCTCCTCCCTTTCAGCAGTCCTTTGGGCCAATTTGGCCACATTCATAGTTAGACTAGTGGCCTCGGTGGTTGAGGTCTCTAAAGCTCTTTTATTATTAATCCCCCTCTAAAATTTGGATTAATGTCTATAATATTTAGCTTTCTCCCTTGTGGGGCCAATGCCCAAATTTCCAAGGTTTCATACTCTTCACTGAAAGTAGAATCTTGAAGTGTTGCCTTGACTTCTTCTTCAGATTCTTGCAAGGGATGCTTGGACTTCATAATAGCATTAAAGGCCACTACATCTACAATGTCTCATTCAGGAAGAATCAATACACCAGCCTGACTCGCCAATTTTTTGTCTTCCTCAGGAGTGATGTTCTTAAATTCTTTCATTAATTCAGCTTTCACTTCCTCATCATTCTCCTAGTCTAACCGGTTAGGTCTTAGTTCTCTTCTCTCCTTACATTTATTTTAATATTCTTCAAACTTCATCCTCCATACCAATTGCAAGAATACAGGAGTCTTTACAAATGCATTTTCATCTAGAAACTCCTTACATGCTTCCATTCTTGCATCTTGTACACTTTTTCCTTTCATATCTAAATCAGATAAAACCAATTCAGCTAGCCTAGGAGGGGAAGGCATACCAACCTGCATGTCCTGATCAGTAACAATAATTCCATCCATCAAACTCTCATGTGGTTGATCATTTCTTTGTCTTTTAGGGCTTGGCTCAAATGGTGGTGATGGGGGACTATCTTCTGGTGATGACTCTAAATCAATGATCTTAATTACCCCAAGCACTTTGAATTTTGGACCTGGTTGTGAAGGAAACTTCATAATTTTCTTCCCCTTTCTGTCCACTTCTTCCTCATCACTGCTGCTATCCTTTTTTCTCTTGTAAATGGGCCACTTTTCTATAGGCTGGTATGCTAGCCTTGTTTCAAATGGTCTAGCACCTTGTTCTTGTACACCCAGACTCAGCTCTAAGTTTACTTTTATGGTTCTCAAAGTGCCCATAATCTCTTTGAAGTTCTCCATCAGAAAATCATTTTTATTATGGTGGGGACTGAACTCCAATAGTGGATCATATTTCAGATCCATGTGCACAATATCTAATAGCTTATCATAAGCTATCCATTTCTCTTTGTTCAACTCCTTATTTAGGTCGAACTCATTTCTGATCAAGTCCTCAAGAAAGTTGAACTCATGCACAAACTTGCTAGTCTTTATTCTTTGTCTAAAAAGGGTAAAGAAACCCTTAGGATCATGTTGCCGCTTTGGACCACATCTCAAATGATAATCCTCAAAGAATTTCTCAAAGTGCACCCAGCCTCCTTTTGAAAAGGAAAAATCAGATACCATTGTATAATCAGGTAAAAATGTTCCCTTACCCCTCCTTGTGAGGATGTCCTCATGGATGCAATCTATCTACCACATAACTTTTGCAAGCCCCACTCTTGGTGGCACATTATATGGCAGTATATGAGGGGCTCCTTGAAAACCATATACCCTCAAAACAGTGTTGACTAGGTATGGGATAATTTCACCCCAGTTATAGCTAACTTTTAATTTGGGCTTCCTCCCCTTTAGCCTAAGGAAATCATGTAATTCCTCAAGAATCCTAGGTACATTCACCATCAATCTAGCCCTCAATCTGGAAGCAAAACAATTATCAAATTGCACATAACTAGTGCTTTCCTTATTACAAGATAAATATGCAGCCCATATCTATATTGGCAATCTTTATCCATCAACCGATTGCCTTAATTTCATCTTCTCAGAGAAGAAGTCAGCATTCTTGAATAAAAACATATGCATCAGCAAAGAATACCAAAATAATTGAGTGTTGGTATCATTTTTCTATAGCTTTGACAGCCCCTCATGTATCCTCTTAGCCAAGAAAGAAGCAAAGTCATATGTGACAGAGAAGTTAGGGTGTTGTATTTGCACCCCCATGAACATGTATGCAATGGGCATCACTGCACCAGAACTGAAACCCAAAATCTGACACAATGAATAAAAAGTGGCAAGGAAATTATTTGCAAAATAATTTAATTTGAAAGGTTCCTAGTCACTAGGGCTAATATGAAATCTTGAACCTCCTACCCTAGCCAGATGAGGTGGAAGCAATTTAGATTTGAAAAGAGACTTCAACTTTGGATATTCCTACTTCATTTCCTCAAGGTTGATAGGCACCAAGTCCTCACTCGATTCACTCAAGTCAAAAATCTGTTGAATATCGTCTCTGTTAATGCTTAACAAAACCTTTCCATCATTATCCCTAATTACCTCTGTGATAGGGTCATATCTTGCAGCTACTGCCCTAAGCAGGTCTACATCAAGGAAAACATTTGGTACCACCAGCTTCCCCATATCATGCATCCATCCATTTGAAAAAGGGTGAAGAAAATTCCTCTATTTGTACCACAATTTGAACATTTCCAAACCCGTGAGAGGAACCCTAGCATCGGCTATGTTGGAACAATTGTATACTAACCCCTCCCCCAAGATTTTCCCTCACATCAGAACCAATCCCTTCTTTCTATCATTCATTGACAAGGGCAATTGATCCAAGAAATCATCATACATCTTTCTTTTTAAATAGTCAATCTGGCTAGAATGTTGCCTGGGCGGTGCCATCTCAGACAAACTAGGGCTTCTTATAACCTCACACTTCAAATAGCTAGGACTAACTAGAGATATGAAATTACAAAAGAAAATATTGCAATTTCTCACAATTTAAATAATCTATAGCCCTAAAACATTTATCAACAAGCCCTATGATAAGTATAGCAAATATTTTCCTTAATTCAAGCACAAAGTGACCGAGAAACACATAAATTAACTCACTTCTCTTTTCACAAAAATCCCAAATCCTGGCTGTCAAGGTTCACAACCTTGCTCTCGGCTCTGAAACTGCTTCGCAAAATACCTGAATGCTTTGTGACACACATAAAGTAGGAGAATTTATTTTATTTAGATCAAATTGTACCAATAAATGTCCCATCTACCATTAAAGCTCACTCACCCACTATAGGAACGGCTCCAACCATATTTGATGCAAATTTAAATTCGAGCCATCAATCATTTTGATCAAATCATCGACAGCTACCTTCAAAACAAGTTGACACAATCGCCAACATGACCATAAGTGGCCCACCATACGATACACTGCGAAGGAAGTCCATGTGGCAGTTGCCTGTAATATCGTAATTAGTAAAAATCTTGCAACTTCGGATCACGCAATGGTGGGCAACCATAGATCTTTAGCATCAATGATCTTGTTCCTTCAACATAGTCATCGGCCCTATCATTAGCCCTCGAGTAGATTTTCCATCAAGATTATAACACATCCTTCAATTTTAATCATGTGCATCTTAAGAGCACTTTAGTAACCCGCCTTTTAATGTATTTAAGGTCGGATTAATATTCCACATTAATTCCTTTTTTCTTTTAGCTTCATCAGATGAGACACGTGGCAACCACCTGCGATATCGCGATCGACCAAATCACTGTGGTGGGGCCATCGCAGGATGGTGGGGAATGACTGAGATCAAATGGTAGTTGATCAGTTGCCATGCAATTTCATCCCCCAAAAGGACATGTGGTGACCACCCCCGATATCGCAATCAGCAAAAATCTTGTAGCTTCTGATCACGTGATAGTGGGCAACCATTGATATCCGAAGGAAATTTGATCAACGGTAGCATGAATTCTATCCCTTCTGCAAAATAAAACATTCATTAAAAAGGACAAGGGGACATCACTAGGCCAACAGAAAACAACGGCATAAGTTTTTTTTAAAAGATGAAACACGGGGCCAACCGAGACTTAGGAAATAAAACCCTGCGGAGGAAATAAAGTATTAAAATCAAAGGGACTCAGCCTAGATGAACCGATATGAAAAGTTTTTTTCAAACCCCATCAAAAGTAACAGTGAAATAGAACCCAGCCAAAGTGTGAAATAAACATTAGGGTTTTACATGAAGACAAAGCTAAAACCCCAACCCTTAGAAAAATTGAACACCATGAAAGACCAAAGACATAAGGCAAGGCATGAGTGAAAAACAAGGAGCAAAATACTAAAGTTCCATCAGTGGCTCCAGTTGGGGACGTTCATTCCACTAGAATGAAGCAAGAATCCAGAATCTCAGGTAGAGCAGACCAAGATGTAGAGATGACCAAAAAGGGATTGTTCGGATAAAACAACCCCAACTATGTACAAAATATACAAACCTAAACTACTGTTCATGGAAAAGAATACTTCAAGTGAAGTATAACTTCATGAACTGTCCATGAACTGGCAGTTCCAGAAGATCTCATGTCATATCTTGGAGGAAGTTCTCAAGGATCTCATATGTTGTGTTAAATCTATCATAAACCCTTAGATGTTTATGAATTTGACTCCCTCAATGGATATATGGAAATAATGTAAGTTGTACTAATTTGTATGGTTCAGTATTTTGTTTGTCTTTACCTAGCGCTTGCTACAAATTGCAAATCAATGACTATTTTACACTATGGAATGTGTTGTAGTTATCTCATGCTCCAAATAGTTTATATTACTTATGAACAGCCAATTCTATTCAGTATTACGCTATTATGTTGAGCTATTAAATGAGATTATTTGTTGGTGTTAATGTTGTTTACGATAATACTGCAGAGGTTGTAAATGCATTAAGGGATCACCCTCCTGGGTCTTGGAGAGCCCAAAGTGTAGGAGGTCTTTAAAATCCTTGTCAGTTGGTCTAGGTCCTTCGAGCTGCCCTTGATTGGAATTGGAAATTCCATAGGTAAATTATAAGACCAACCTGGTTACAATAAAAACAACCAACAAGTAGAGGGGAGAGAGATAGAGGGTAGAGGGTTAAGGGTAGAGGGGAGGGAGATAAGAGTGAGAGAGAGAGAGACTTGAGAGAGGGAGATGGTGTAGGAGGGTGAGACTTGAGAGAGAGATAGAGGGTAGAGGGTTTAAGGGTTTAGAGTTTAAGGGTTAAGGGTTTAGGGTTTAGGGTTAAAAGGTAGAGGGGAGAGATAGAGAGTGTGTGAGAGAGAGAGAGAGGCTTGAGAGAGGGAGAGGGGTAGGAGGGAGAATCTTGAGAGAGAGGGGGGAGGGAGTGGGAGAGAGATAGAGGGTAGAGGGTTTAAGGGTTTAGAGTTTAAGGGTTAAGGGTTTAGGGTTTAGGGTTAAAGGTAGAGGGGAGATAGATAGAGGGAGTGAGAGAGAGAGAGAGAGGGTAGAGGATTTAAGGATTTAAGGGTTAAGGGTAGAGGGCTAATGGTAGAGTGGAGAGACTTAGGAGGGAGAGAGAGAGAGAGAGACTTGAGAGAGGGAGAGGGGGTAGGAGGTGAAGACTTGAGAGAGAGAGAGAGAGATACCTGAGAGAGGGAGTGGTGCTAGGATAGATACACTTGAGAGAGAGGGGGGGAGTGGGAGATAAAAGATGGGGAGAAAGGGTTAAGGGTAAGAGGGTGGGGGTTTAAGTGTTTAGGATTTAAGGGTTAAGGGTTTAGTGTTTAGGGTTTAAGGGGTGGGGGAGACACATAAGGGGAGTGAGAGAGATAGAGAGACCCTAAGAGGGGGAGAGGGGGTGGGAGGGAGATACTTGAGAGAGAGAGAGGGTAGAGGTAGAGGGTTTAAAGGTTTAGGGTTAAGGGTAGAGAGGAGAGACCAGAGAGTGGAGTGAAGAGAGACCCTAAAGAGAGGGAGAGGGAGTAGGAGGGGAGAGACTTGAGAGGGGGTAGGGTGGGGGTAGAGGGTTTTAAGGGTTTGGGGTTTAGGGTTAAGGGTTTAAAGAGGGTTGTAGGTAAGAGATAGAGGATTAGAGTGAGAGAGAGGGAGGGAGTGGGAGAGATGATAAGTAGAGAGTTAAGGGTGGGGTGAAGGTAGAGGTTAAGGGTGGGGAAAGAGAGATAAGAGTGAGTGAGAGAGAGGGAGAGGTGAGTAGGAGGGGTGAGACTTGAGAGGAGGAAAGAGGGAAAGAGGGAGGAGTGGGAGAGATATGGGTTGGTAGGGTTAAACATAGAGGGTAGAGGTTTAAGGGTTTAGGGTTTAGAAGTGGAAAGATAAAGAGGTAGAGGATATATGGTTTAGGGTTTAGGGTTAAGGGTGGAGGGGATCGAGAGATAGAGGGAGTGAGTGAGTGAGAAAAAGACCTAAGAGAGGGAGAAGGGGTAGGAGGGCGAGACTTGAGATTAATTGAGGTGAGGTGAGTGAGTGAGTGATTGAGTGAGTGAAACACGAGAGAGAGGGAGTGATGCTAGGAGGGGAGAGACTTGAGAGAGAGAGAGAGATAAAGGAAGGGAGGGTTAAGAGGGTTGAGAGAGAGACCTAAGAGAGGGAGATGGGGTAGGATGGAGAGACTTGAGAGAGAGAGAGGGAGGGGGGTTAAGGGTAGAGGGTAGATGGTTTAAGGGTTAAGGGTTTTGGGTTTTGGGTTAAGGGTAGAGGGAAGTGTTGGTTTTGTTTTACAATGTAACCAGGTTGGTCTTCTCATCTACCTATGGAATTTCCAATCCCAACAGGGCAGCTCGAAGGACCTGGACCAATTGACGAGGACTTTAAAAAAGCCTACTACACTTCGGGCTTTGCAAGACCCAGGAGGGTGATCCCTTAATGTGTTTACAACCTCTGCACCAATATCATAAACAACATTAACAATAACAGATAATCTCATTTAATAGTTCAACATAATAGGATCACCAAAAGTATAGGACTTTTCAAATGAAGGTATATTATTGACACCTATCCCTTTTCTATTCACTTGTTAGGACTTAGTAATGACTATCCAAAGAGAAAATAAGATAGTGGCAACAACCATTTATATTATTTATCTCACTGCAATCCATTTCATGGCTATAGTCATGTTGTCACCTAGTGTAGATTTATTTTTTCAAATTCATAGATAACATGAAGACAAACCTTTAGCCTTTAATGGTACTACTCTTATTCATGACTATGCTCTGTTCCCTTGAAGCACCATGATTTATGATGGTTTTAATGATAAATATCTTCATTAAAACACCCTTGTGCAAGTATATGCCTTCACTATTATAGCCTATTGCTGGAATGGATGATCAATGCTATGAAAAGGTAAAAATACAACTATGCTTTGCTTCCTTCACTACTTGTTGTTGATTGTTGATTGTTGTTCATATGCACTTATACCATTGTAATGCTTGATGTCCTACATGAACCTGCATGGTTGTCTTGTAGCATAGCCTCATAGTTGTTGTTCATATGCACTTGTACTATGGCCTTGGCTTCCAAAATGAGACCTCTCCTAAATCATAACTGCTTAATTGTCATTTGTAACTTTTTGTTTCTTGTATGCAATCATGATCCATGTTGGATCAATCATGATGACCAAAACCCCTACATGAAAGGTTATGAGCATAGCAATTGTATCTCAATCACATGATATGAGGGTTACATTGCTTTCATAAACCTCTTGTAATGACATGTTTTCAATAGGGATATTATCTGTGTCAACTAGAGTTGATGTTTCTTGAATTTCTTTTCCTTTTATGCCTTTCCTTAAAACATCATGCATTGAATGTTATCTGGCAACTTGTTCGCCTAATGTTTGATTGTGAAGGCCTTGAATAGAGCCTTTTGCAACTTTAGATTTATTTTTTTGTTGTTGTCCTTCATGAGACCATTGTAGCATGCATTTTTCGTTGTCCTTATCAATGGCAATGACCTTTACCTATTGAATTCACTTTCACCAGTACACCCATGAATGAATAATATCAATCCACTTTGCCTCTTCTAGCTAGCTCTTGCAAAGGTGTTGCCATTGTACTTGTATCATGACCTTGATTCAACCATTTCTCTTCTTTTGTTATGTGTAATAAATACACATAGTATCATCATTTTATCTTTATTGGACAACCACCTGTCACATATGTGGGTGACCTAACAACTCACCTTCCTATGTGATGTGTGACTGTCCAATAGGTTTATGGTGAGAGGGGCTTGACAACAACTTGAAATGCTTCCTCATTGTTTAAAAGATGCATAATTGAACTTGATGCATCTATGAAGGCACTTCCTTTATAAACAGATCATGGATCTTCTTAAGAAGATTGAAGGACATATCAACACAATATGTTGCATCTTTTGAATCTATCCTTTCTTGTCCTGTCTTATGTTCCTTTCATGTAATGTCTTATGTTACTAGTATTTTATGGTATTGGGGAAATCCTAAGGTTGGGGTTTTTTCTTTGATTGAATCCCTCTATCTCTCTCCCCTCTACCCTTAACCCTTAAACCCTCTACCCTCTACCCTCTCTCTCTCTCTCTCAAGTCTCTCCCTCCTACCCCCTCTCCCTCTCTTAGGTCTTTTCTATCTCTCCTCACTCCCTCTATGTGTCTCCCTTTTTCCCTCTCTCTCAAGTCTCGCCCTCCTACCCCCTCTCCCTCTCTAGGGTCTCTCTCTCTCTCTCACTCATTCTTATCTCCCTCCCCTCTACCCTTAACCCTCTACTCTCTATCTCTCTCCCACTCCCTCCCTCTCTCTCTCATTGAATCCCTCTATCTCTCTCCCCTCTACCCATAACCCTAAACCCTTAACCCTTAAACCCTTAAACTCCAAACCCTCTCTCCTCTCTCTCTCTCTCTCTCTCTCTCTCTCTCTCTCTCTCTCTCTCTCTCTCTCTCTCAAGTCTCTCCTCCTGCCCCCTCTCCCTCTCTTAGGTCTTTATTTATCTCCTCCTCCCTCTATGTGTCTCCCCTCTACCCTTAAACCCTAAACCCTAAAACATTAACCATAAACCTTAAACCCTTAACCCTTAAACTCTAAACCCTTAAACCCTCTACCCTCTATGTTTAACCCTCTACCCCATGTCTCTCTCCCACTCCCTCCTCTTTCCCTATCTCTCAGTCTCACCCTCCTACCCCTCCTCCCTCTCCCAAGTCTCTCTCTCTCACTCCTCTTATCTCCCTCCCCTACCCTTAGTGTTCATAGGGTTAGGTTTAAAGATTCAATTAATGTTCAATTTGGAGTTAGGATTGAGGATGAGGTTGGGGTTTAATTAAGGTTATGAATTCAATAAGAGTTCAAATAGGGTCAAGGTTAAGGTTAGGGTTGGGGTTAAGGTTCAATTAGGATAAGAATTAGTGTTAGGGTTAGGATTAGAGTTCAATTGTAGTTCAAAGTTAGGGTTATGGTATAATTAGGACTATTGTTCAATAAATGTTCAATTAGGGTTAATACTTAATTAAGGTTAGTTTTAAAGTTCAATTAGGGTTTGGGCTAGGGTTGGGATTATGAATCAAGTAGGTTTGGGTTAGGGTTTGATTAGAGTTAGGTTTAGGGTTTAGTTAGAGTTAGGGTTAGAGTTAGGGGTAGAATTCAATTATGCTTAGTGGTCGATTACAATTAGATTTAGTGCTCAATTAGGGTAAGGGTTAGAGTCCAAATAGGGTTAAGGTTTAACTATGGTTAGGATTATAATAGAATAAAGTTTTGTGTTTAATTATGATATCTAGAATTTAGTATAATTTTAGAAAATGAAATGATTTGAACATAGAAAAAAAATAGAAAAGTTGATTTTATATAGATCTTATTTCTTAATTTATTCTAAAATTCTAATTAATAATTGTTTAATTAATTTAAAATGAATATTTAATTGTATTGTATTGTATTGTATTAGATAATTAGTAAAACTAAATAGAGAATAAATATTTTATGGATTTAGAATGAGAAGGGTTAGGATTATAATTATAGATAGACTTAGGGTTGGGATTAACATTAGGGTTAAGGTTAGGTTAGGTTTACCATTTAATTAGAGTTGGGGTTCTAGGATAAAGCTTGGGTTCAATGATAGGGTTAGGGTTGGGGTTAGAGTTAAATTTCAATTACAAATATGGTTAGGGTTCAATTAGGTTTAAGGTTAAGGTTAGATTAAAGGGTTATGATTCAATCTCAACAATAATTCTCACTCTAACTCTAACCCTAAACTTAATCATAAAACTAACACTGACACTATTTTTAACCCCAACCCTAACCTTAATTCTATAACTAAAAGTAATTCTAATATTGTCTTTCATGTTGTGTTGCAAATGCTACTAGCATATATATATTATTTATTAATATATACAAAATACACCAAGAGATATCTTTGTTGAGGCACCTATTTTATAATAGTATAATAGATGCATCAAAAGGATATCTCTCGGCATATTTTATATATATTATTAATAAATAATATATATGCTAGTAAGTATTTAATAAATAAAATAAAATAAATATATCAATTTTTAACCATACTACTCTTTGCCACGAAGATCCATGTGGTGCCCGCCCGTGATATCGCAATCAATAAAGAACTCGCAACTTTTGATCATGTGATGGTGGGCAACCATGGATCTCAACCATCGGCAATCTTGTTCGTTCAAGACAGTCGCCAGCCTTGTTATTAACCATCGAGCACCTTTCTACTGAGATTATAACATCTCTGTTGATTTAAAACACATGCATCTTATAACTACTTTAGTAACCTACGACATAATGTATTAAAGATGCATCAAAGTATTTATCATTCCTTCAGCTTCACCAAATGAGACACGTGGCACTTGCCTGTGATATCGCAATCAATAAAGACCTCACAACTTTTGATCACGCAATGGCAGGAAACCATGGATCTCAACCATCAGTAATCTTGTTCGTTCAACACAGTTGCCAACCTTGTTATTAACCATCGAGTACCTTTCTACCAGGATTATAACATCTCTGTTGATTTAAAACATGTGCATCTTATAACTATTTTAGTAACCCATGGCATAATGTATTAAAGATGCATCAAAGTATTTATCATTCCTTCAGCTTCACCAAATGAGACATGTGGCGCTCGCTCGTGATATCACGATCAACTGGTGGGGTCATCGCGGGATGGCGGGGAATGGCTGAGATCACACGACGATTGATCTATAGCCATGATAGCTTGTCCCTCTACAAAATAAAAAAAATTATTAGGGGAGAGGACCCAGTACCTGTGGCACTCGCCTGTGATATCGTGATCAACTGGTGGGGTCATCGATGGATAGCAGGGAACAGCTGAGATCACACAATGATTGATCTACGGCCATGCAAATTTGTCCCTCTGCAAAAAAACATTTATTAAGGGAGAGGGCCAATAGTCATGCGGGGTGCAAAATAAAAACATTTATTAGGGGAGAGGGCACACTCAATTGTGATGATAATACCCAGTCTTACCACATATTTATACTATATATTGTAAATAAATAGTCCAAATGTAAATAAAGAAAAAACCAAATGTTGATAAAAAATGGACCCATACTTGAACACATGAGAACCTCTAAATGTTATA
>VDFB02252616.1:70535366-70669491 GCA_007258455.2 Sequoia sempervirens
ATAAGGTAATGCACTTTTCAATATAAGAAATGCATCATTTGAAGCATCAAACCAATATGCAAAGATGAAAGAAAGTGATAACTTTTCACTATGGTGGCAGAAAAATGATTCTTTATACCTTGAATCCATGCTCTGCATCATAATTTGAAGTTGTTTCCATTCCAATGTTCTGAGTTTAGTTTGTTTGTATGGATTTGTATAAATACCACATTGTGTTGTGTGTGGATTTGGTTTCAAAGCTTTGGTTGTTTCTTCTATTTTTTAGTGGTGACATAACTCTAAAATTTGACTTTTGTGCATAACAAGTTAGTGGAAAAATTGGCTCTAAAGGGTTTAGAGGCTCGATTGAGATAGATACACAAATATTTGGATCTTGTTGTTGATGGGAGGCTTCGACCCAACCATGGTACACCATCTGCCGTATGCAAAATTTTCTCTACTTCATTTTCACAACGATAAGTTATCATTGGTGAGAATGGCAGCGATACACTTAAAGGCTGGAGGAATAATTCTTAGAGGACTCGCATAACATCGGTATGGCGGCATGACACCATAGCGACATAAGATATTGGCTATCGATTGAGACTTAGAACATGGATGAGATTGTGTGACACCAGCGATATGCAATATTGATTGTCGAGAAGAGACTCAAGGCATCGGCCCGAAACTACATGGCGTCTTAGTGGGTGTCTAATAAACATGGAAAATGATCGAATAAAATAATTGCTCAAGATTTGAATACGAAAGGACATGACTTGATTGATCTCTCAATGATGGTACATTTCAACAAATATTTTTTAAAAAAATTCCATTGTTTCATCAAAATTTTGACAAACTAAACTGATGAATCACCGAAAAGGTCCAACGAAGTTGTTATAGTTGTGACGAAGGCTTCATAGTAACTCCTTGTCCATTTCATCGCAATTTTGACGAATTACACCAATGAATCACAAAAAAGGTCTGACGAAGTTGCTTAGCTGTGACGAAGGCTTCGTCGTAACTCCTTGCCCATTTTGTTGCAATTTTGATGAACACTGCCAACGAATCACATAAAAGGTCTAACGAAGTTGCTTAGCTACGACGAAGGCTTCGTCTTAAATACTTTCCCATTTCGTTGAAATTGCGATGAACTTCTAGTGTTCTTTCGACACTTTGGAGGAGCCATTGCAATTGCATTTTGGTTGTAATTCATCGATGGATACACAAAGTTGTCGTCAATATTTCGATGAACATCCAACTCATTTGATGATGCCAACGACCAACGAATCTACATCATTATTTTGATGTTTAATTCATCGTCAGACTTGCGATGAAAAAATAGCAATGAAAATGTTTTCATCATTTCATCGCTTTTCTGACAAAGATTTGTCGAACAACTGACGAATGTCCGTCAGAAAATGGTTTCAAATTCATTAGTCACAGGGTTAGTGGGGGTGATACATTCCTACCTCAGAGGCTGTAGACAACTTCAGACAGTTGGTGGCCTGGCCTTGGGTATATGATCAAGGACCCGCAGATCCAGGCGTGACATAGGCCTATAGAGATTGGTTTCAGCCACCTCTACGGTTGACAGTTCCAGGAGCACCCTCCGCTCGGCGGAGATCAAGGGGTAGAGGGGGAGGATGAGGATCAAAAGATGGTGCGAGGCAGGATTAGCCAGTCAGGGTGCCAATTCAGCCAATCCAAGCTGATGTTCAGATGCAATACCAGGAGCAGGTGCCAGCCAGGCAATAGGATCAGGTAGATGCACCACCACGAGCTGAGGGTGAAGATCAGCCTCGCGTGTGGCCCGCATGAGCACAGCCAACAGGGCAGCTAGATCCCAAAGATGCACTGATTACATAGTTGTAGGCTTAAGTTCAGACCTTGACAGTGGAGAGGGATCAAGCCAGAGCCGAGAGAGACCAGGCCATTTTGCAGAGGCAAGCTGCAAAGCTACAAGCGGTCACAGAGATGGGTCGAAGACAATAGTTGGAGAGCATGGTATCCTCCTCCTCTCAGAGCATAGTGTCCCTTCATTCCTATAGGGAGGTCATCTAGGAGGCAAACTATTATTGCATGCATTATCATCAGTCTGTACCCAGAGTAGAGTAGGCCCCAGATTACTCACAGCAGACTAGCCACAGACCAACAGAGGGTCATGGTGACAGAGGTGAGGGTAGCAGATAGGAGGGATAGGCCTCATTTTGATCGAGATGATATTCTTTCATGCCATATGGGATCATTTTTTATAGCCCATTGGGTATTTTTGTACTTATTGACATACATGTACAGTGATCCGATTATTTTGTACTATGATAGTTATTCGATGATGATATATATATGAGATGATGATTTTGATATGATGTGATGTGTATCATTTATTTATGCATTTATGGATGGTTCTATTTCTATATGCTATTGAATCATTTTATGAGGTTATGCGATGTATGTATGGATGCATTTCTTTCTGATGATGTATGCATTATTAATAGATCTATATTATGTTGTTTAATACATGATATGCAAATGGATTTATATGATATGTGATGTGGATGGATGATGATGTATATGATGTTGTAATATATATGATGATTTGTGTATGTTGATGCAAATGATATGATATGTGATATGAGATGGATGATGTAATATGCAAAATGATATGGAGATTATTTATGGTGTATACGTGAAATGATATGTGAATCATGCTTTTAAATGCTTTTGTAAAATGATTATGGATGGATGTATGCTTTTAATGTAAGGGATTTTTATGTTCCTATTATTCTTTGAATGCTTATAATGATATGGAATGATTTATGCAATGAAATGCAAAAATGATTGTGATGTGGTTATTTATGAGGTTTTCTATATGATATGGATGATTGATGGACGATATGTATGTTTTTATGATTATGTATGATGCACTGTGAATGCAATGGTCGTGTTTTATATAATATGTGTTGATGATGTAAATGAGATGTTTTTAAGATGTTTAGAATAACAAATATATATTATCCTAAACATGTTAAATGATTGTGAGATGTATGTGATGCATTTATTGTGATGTGATGTAATAAATGAAATGATATGTGAATGCAAAGTGGTATGGTGATGCTTTATGTTATGAAAATGAATGTAATGTAAGAGATGAATTTATGTTGTTTATGTGATGTGAATATGTATTCTTATAATTCAATGGATTATCTATAATTCTCTCATACCTATTATGTTTATGTAGCAGGTGGTAATATGAAATGGTTATGAAATGTTTCATGCAAATCAATGTTATGCGATGGTGCAATGTGATGGTGCAATGTGATGGAAAATAGATGTAATGTGATAAAGAATGGGTGTGCTTATTTATGAAAAATGCTTATAATAACACATTTATATGGAGATGCAATGCATATGTTTCCTATATGATATGTTTATGCAATATGCTAATGATTTGTGGATCTGAAGTTGATGATGGTGATGATGACTCTTGTCATATTTTATACTATTAAAGTGTGAAAAGCGAGAAAGGATGAAAAGAAGAATACATTTCAACAGACATAAGATGATTGAATATACAGAAATGATGACTACTTTCAAATTTAGGGATTTTCAAAGACCCAGTATTTCATGTTTGATAACACCATTAGGTAAATAAAGGTATATAGAAACGAGGATGTGGGTTCTACACCAGTCTTGATGGACTTTGGCAGAAAAATAGATAGGAATGTTCTTGTTCACGACGCTTCGTTGAAAATTTTCTAGGATGCGGCACTTTAGGAGGTTTTCAAATACCGGATACAAAACACAAAAGAGTATAACTCAATGCAATAGATCAACAAAGCTATCGAACATCCTCCTCATACATACACTATACGAGCAAGGTATTCACCAAGGTTATTTGCACAGAATATCAAAGCAAGACCACAATTAGAAAAAAATAGCCAGATCATTTCCCCATTCCTATTTCTCTAAATCCTCTGTTTGGGATATTATCGAGAATTCCTTGGAATGAGCGCAATAAGATAAGTCAAAGACAAAGAAAAAACACACAAACAAGTTGATGTTCTTCAATACCGCTAACCAAAGGAGGATGTGTTTTCTAAGGATAAGGACCAAAACTATTGCCAAAGATAATGCCCATTGTAGGAAGGATACATCCTAGGACATGTTAGTGGATGGCGAGAATGTCATTTAAGTTTATCGAGTGCTCTTTACGATAAATAATGCCCATTCATGAAGGATACATCCTAGGACATGATGTTGCTCGGATGATTGATATAAGGGTTGATTGGATGATAGGCTACTCGACAAAAGTTGACCAACTTGTTTACATGCAGGGCTGGAACTTGGGAACTTGTCAATTGATTTTTCACTTTTAACTTGCTAGACTTGTTTAGATTGTTTCACCAAGTTTTGAGGATGGCGATCATTTAATATGAGTATGATGTTAGTTGCAGAAGCAAGATGGACGGATTTTAAAAATATTTGGATGTTTTTGGAGTTTTACAATGTTTTGAGGCTTTTTTTGGTATTTTTGAGATTTTGCAAATGTTTTGATTTTGAATTTTTTAGTGTTTTGGGGTTTTCTGAGATTTTGACCAAGAGACTAACCTAGGGACATATCCTAGGGGCCTCGAGGGCTGAGTCTGGAATTCTTGCCTATGTCATACAAATAGAGACCACGTAGGATTCGATTGATGATGACTTGGTGATTTACAAATGAAGATATATACATGATGAAATGTCAATTTATTATGATAAACTCCTAAAGGACTGACCTAAGTGTCTCTGGGGATGATCAAAGATCAACCTTGCCTACTTTCAAGCTCAGAGATGATATAGTTCGACAAGACGACTCTATTTTTTACTTTTTAACTGTCTTTTTGACCTGGTTTTGGATTTTGGTATGTTTTGATGTTTTTGGATTTTTGAATTTTGTGATTTTTTGATGTTTTTTGGATTTTCTAAGATTTTAGGATTTCAAGAATATACATGAATCTGATCTAATGAGAACATTGCCCCAGCGTGATGCAATAGACTACTCCGATAAAGGCGGGACAAACTGTTGACCTTGAGGATGGGCGAGTAGTACTAGGAGGATCATGATAGAACAAGGACAAGCTATGATCGCGGATCGAATGGATGGTGATGGATGGAGACCTGAATGTGATGGATGATGGAAGCGTAATGGATGGATGATGCAGAAAAAGACATAAAGATCCTGGTGGATGGAAAGTGCTTATTTACACAAGGCACCTGTTTGCCAGATTTTCACCAAGGTACTTGCCCAAAGTGCCACCAAAGTGGTTTTCCTTAGAAGGGCGATTTTTTTCTCTTCTTTGTTTTTTAGGTGATCCTTTTTCTAATTTTTGGATTTTTGCTCTTTTTTGTCACCAAGATGCTTGTTTGCGGTTTTCACCAAAGTAACCATTTTTTAGGACATTTTCTATTTTTTAATTTTTTTGGGTTCTATACGTAGAAAGATTAGGCATAAAATTTTGAGATGAAGTTGTTCATGGGCTCTTGAGGTTCCTTCCGGTGTTGATAACTAATATGCCCACGACTTATAACTTGTGATAACAAATGGTCCCAACCAGTTAGGTTCAAATTTTTCTTTGTTGTTTGGGTTTGGGACGTTCTTTTGATTTTCTTTTAGTACCATTTCTCCAACTTGGAAAGTCCTGCTTTTGATTTTCTTATTATAGCTTCTCTTGAGTCTGTTATGATAGACTGCAAATGATTTAAAGCATCTATATGCCACTCATCGATAGCTCCATGATGAGGAGTTTGCAATGATATTCTTAGTGAGCCGAATTTCTAGAATCTCAATGGGGAGTACTACTTGATCGTAGACCAAGGAGAAAGGGGTAGCACCATTGGGTGTCGGATACTGGATTCGATAGGCCCGAGAGGGTGGGATTGGTTTGTAGATGTCGATCCGCGACCTCGTCATTGACTATTTTCTTGAGGATTTTCAGAATGGTTTTATTGGTAGCTTCTATTTGGCCATTGCCTTGGGGATAATATGGAGTGGAAAAGTGATATCGGATTTTGAATTTTTTACATAGGTCACAGACATCCTAATTTTTGAATGGTGTCCCATTATTTGAGATAATAGCTTGTGGGACAATAGCAACCATCGAGATAGTTGAGGGATGAATTTTGATATATGCTTCCTAGTTATATATGTCATGGGTATGGCATCCACCCTTATGGTAAATTGCTCAACAATTTCAGATTTATGTAGCGAATATGTCCATTAGATGAAGTGGGAGTGATTTTTCCAATGAGATCGAGTCCCCACTGCGAAAAGGGCCATGGTGTGATTATGGGATGAAGTTCTTGAGCTGGAGCATGGATGAGGTCCCCATGCTATTGACATTGTAGACACCTTCTGATGTAGACATGTGCCTCTCTTTCCATTGTAGGCCAATAATACCCCATCCTCAATAGTTTCTTGGCTAGGGTCATTCCACTTGAGTGTGAACCACAGATACCGTTATGTACTTCAATTAAAGCAGTCAATGCCTCCTTAGTGTTTAAACAGTGTAATAAGGTTCCCTCTATGCTTCTATGATATAAGGTATTTCCTAGGATGATGAATCGGGATGCCTTTTTGACAAAGGTTATTTTTAAGGTTGAGGGTAAGTCGGCAAGTATGACCTCTATTCGTAGGTAGGTATAAATGTCATGGTACCAAGGATCACCAAAACCAACGATTTTGCACACAAATTCCAATTCTAGTACCTCGAATGTGGGCACGAGAAGCTACTCTACCAAGAATTCATGCTATAGAACATTGCAAGGAATGTCCAATAGGGATCCAATTGTTGCCATGGCATCTGCTACTCTATTGTTTGCTCTGGGTATCTGCTCAAATGTGATCTCGATAAAGGATTCCTTGAGAGTCTCCACTATTTTCTTGTATGGAGTGAGCTTATCATCCTTAGTCTGGTACTCACTATTTACTTGGTTTATTATCAGTTGAGATTCTTTGTATACTCTGAGGGCCATGATATGCCACTGTACTGCTATCCTTAGACCTATGGTTAAAGCCTCATATTTTGCAATGTTATTGGTGCAGGGAAATGCCAATTTATAGGACCTTGGTATGTAGTCCCCTTGTGGGGTGATAAAGAAGACACTGACTCCTGATCCATGTTGTGTGTATGAGCCATCAAAGTAAATTTTCTAGTGGTTAGCTATGTTGAGATTGAAGATGGATTCATCCATAAATTCTAAGATGAGAGGATTCTCTGAATAGATTGGTGCTTCTGCAAGCTGATCTGTGATGACTTGGCCTTTAATTTCTTTCCGCTCCACATATTCAATGTCATACTCTGATAGTATCATGACCTATTTATCCATCCTTCCTATGGGCATTGCTTTTGACAGTAAGTATTTGAGGGGATCAATTCTGGCGATGAGTTTGACTTTGTGTGCCAACATGTAATGTCTGAATTTTTGTGATGCAAACACTACTACTAAACATGCTTTTTCAATGAATGAGTAATTTAACTCATGACTGACCATTATCCAGCTAATATAATAGATGGCCCTTTCTATTCCATTTTTTTTGTGTTGAGCTTCATGGTCTCCAAGGGCTGTTGATGTTGTTAACACATAGAGAATTAATGGTTTTCTTGGGATTTGTGGCATGAGGACTGGTGGTGTAAGTATATATTCTTTGATCTTATTAAAGGCTTCTTCACACTTGTTAACCCATTTGTACGCTACTCCCTTGTGAAGTATGTGAGAATATGGATTATGTTTATCTACCAGTTGTGCTATGAACCTTTGGATGGACTGAAGCTTACCTTGGAAACCTCTTAATTCTTTCAATGTTTTGGGTGCCTCCATCTCAAGGATTGCTTTTACCTTTGTTGGATCTACTTCAATACCTCTCATTAATACTATGTATCCTAGCAACTTTCCTGATTGTACCCCGAAGACCCACTTCTTTGGATTTAATCGAACCTTGTATTCTTCCAGCCTATCAAAAATAGCACTTAAGGTTGCTATGTGATCCTTCCTCCTTTTGGATTTGGCTAGTATTTCATTGACATAATCTTTGATAGTTTTATGGATCATGTCATGGAAGATTAAGGTCATGGCTCTTTGGTATGTTGCTCCTACATTCTTCAAGCCGAATGGCATCATATTCCAGCAGTAAGTCCCCCATGGACAAGTGAAGGTCATTTTATGTTGGTCTTCTTTGGCAATCATTATTTGGTTATATCCTGAGAAACCATCCATCAAGGAAAGCATTTCGTGTCTCGTCATCATGTCTACAATCATGTCAATGTTGGGCAACAGGAAATCATCTTTTGGACATGCTTTGTTTAAGTCCCTAAAGTCTGTGCAGATTTTGATGCCCCCATCAATTTTTGAGACAAGAACCAAGTTTGACACCCATTTTGGATAGTCTATTGGTCAAATAAATCCTACATCTAATAGCTTCTTTAGTTCTATTTTGACTAGCAGGGAAATCTGAGGGTGCATTTTTCTGAGCTTTTGTCTAACGGGTTTTGCTTCTGGATATACTGCTAGATGATGTACGCTTTATGGATCAAGCCCTGGCATGTCTGTGTAGCTCCATGCAAAGTTAACTTGTCTCTCTCTTGAGAAGGCTACTAGGAGTTCTTGTTCTTCTGACAATAATGATTCCACATAGAATGTGATGTGTGGGGTCTCCTCTATTCCTAGATTAACTGGATTGCACTTTTCTGCTAGGACTGTTGATTTTTCCTGATGAAGAGCTCTAAAAGGAAGATTGAATCCCCCATCCTTAGGCGCCTCAGATAGGTTTTCACTATTGGATGCATCCTTTCTTTTTACTTTTTTCATGTCAGAGAGTACCACAGTGTGGTTTTCACTCAAGGACTTAGATATTATTCTTAATTTCTCACTTTTGCAACTTAGGGATTCAATCATTTCCCCGTAGTATGCATTTGTATCTAGCTCAATGATGAATCTTGCTTTGTGATTCCCACATGGAATGTTATCCCATAGTCCCATGAATTTTGAGAGAACCTCATCATTTTCAAATGTGTCAAGAACTGGTGGTCCTCGTTGGTCATAATCGATGAGTTGAGGGTAAACTAGGAAAATTTCATGATTTTGATGGTCTGACTCAAAGGATAAGGTGCTAATCATGATAAGGGTGGTATCCTCAAAAAATCCTAGGTAGTTTGGATATGGGATCCTCGTCATCACTACTACTATAGATGTTAGTTATGTCAAATGTGAAGTTATCTATGACTCGACCTATAGATATGGGTAAGCGAAGTTCAGTAGCGGATTGCTGAGGAAGGTTATTGACCTTTCTAACTAGAGGAATTTGGCCACATATGGTTATACTCAGAGGGGTACATCCAAGGCCAAGATTTCTCATTCATGTCTCCAGAATGATAGGTATTATAAGCCCATTGTCATTTTTTCCAAGTCTCTGGTTTCTGTCATAGCCCATTGCGAGCATCATTTGCAAACCTTTGCTTTTGTCATCTATTGGTAGATCAATTGTTGGTCTACTATCTTGGTATAGGAGATGAGATGGGTCCTCCTCTATGACTTCTTGGTCGAGATCTCCCCAACTTCTGAAGTTGGGATAGTCTTCAGGAGATGTTTTAGATGTGGAGGCTTCATTTGATTGCGGACGTATTGCGGTAACTCTCCTACCACAAAAGAATTTTTGAGAATCATGTAGTTTTCGCAACCATTATCCTAGATAATGAGTTTGATATCAGAGATGGTGGGGATGGTGGGTGTGGTGGTAGTCTTTGTCGCAGAAGTGGATGTAAGAGTGGCTAGATCAATGTACGGTGTTGATGGGCCTTCATCATTTTTAGGTACTTGAGGTATTTTGTAGTATTTTTCCTCAAGGTTCTTGCAATAGGAGAATGGTTCAGGATCTCCATGGATGGTGACCTCTTGTCCTTCATATGAATTTGACACATTGATGGAAATTTGATGTTACCGCTTGCATTGCATGTATCCATGGACATCCTAGGAGAATGTTATAGGGTAAGTCGAGGTCTAGGACCTAACAGATGGTTTCCATGATAGTTGGCCCTACTTGAATAGGGATTCTAATTGTACCTTGGGACACTCTTTCCTAATCATCATATGCTCTGATTGTGATACCTTTTCCTTTGTCGATGGAATCCTCTAAGATTTTTAACTACTTAATGAGCTTGAGGGAACAAATATTCAAGTCGGCACCTCCATCCACAAAAACTTGCTTGACTTTACTTTTTCGCACTAGGACCTCTAAGTGGAGTGCACAGTTATGAGATGGTTGAGCAAGAAATTCTTGGTCGGAGAATGTAAGGAGATTTGGAGTGATGATGTTGCTAACCATAGCTTGGAATTGTTCTGCATCAAGATCTGTGGGGATGGTGGATGAAGCCAATGCTTCCTCAAGAATTTTCTTGTGGGCGGATGAGATTTTTAATAAATCCATGATGGAGATTTTTTTTGACATTCTTTTTAGCTGATCAAGGACATTGTAACCATTGGGAATGGATTTTGAATTGGATATGAAAGTTTTTTTTGGTTGGGATGATCCTACGATAGTAACTTTTCCACCTCTTGTGGTGACTCCACAATTGGCTTGAGCTCCTTTGATAGTGATTATTGTGCAGTATTCATCTAGGGAGGTGACGATGGTTTCATACACATGATTCACGTTTTTGAAGGTGCCTTTCCCCTTATCAATGCTATTGTTCCCTTTATTGTTATGGTTAGGCATCAGATTCGTGTATATTTTGAGATTTTGATTCCCTGTTGGTTGTTCCACATTTATGATTCTTTGATCAATGAGATCTTGGACTATGTTCTTTAGCCTCATGTAGCTATTTGTGGTGTGCCCTTTGATTTTGTGAAATCGCAGAGTTGATTTTTCGTTGTACCAAGGAGGTTTAACATTTGGTTCTTGGTAGTTTTCGTAGGTGGGAATATTGATGAGGTTTTCATTTAATAATTTCTTCATGATGACTTCGAGTGGTTCCCCAAGAATAGTGTATTTCCATTTGGTGAAGTTATTTTTTCACTAGGGAGGTCCTCTTTGGTCATTGACGTTATTGATTGCTTGGTTGTTTGGTTGTTGTGTTGTTGTGTTCGCTTGATGATGGTTTTGGATTTGTTGTTGTAGTGCGGGTGTGTTTTGTCGAGGGGCACTGATGACAACTTTGGCATTGATGACACCATCATTGGTAACATTTTTGTTTCTTTCCCATGTGCGAGGTTTGTATTTGTAATTGGTGGATGGGCGATTGTTCTATTGTTCAGGATATGAAGTTGATCCTCCAAGTTGTGTCATAAGGGCTCGTTCAATGCTGAGTGCCTTGGAAATCAACTGGTCATATGTGGTGATCCCTTGGACCTTGAGATGGAATTCCAATAGGCCATCAAGGTTGAATATGATGGTGCACACTTTTTGTTCCTTGGGCATGACCCATTTACTCCGATTGGCCTTAGATCACCATTGTTGTAGGATTGATGTGAATGATTCATTCTTTCCTTGTTTCAGAGCTGGGAGTTTCTCTAGACTAACATCCATGGCGATATTGCATGTGTAGTTTTTGATGAATGCATCTATGATTTCTTGGAATGTCTTGATGTCTGTGGGTAGGCAAGAGAACCATTCCATGGCATGGCTAGCCAAACTCCTAGGAAATAGCCGCATCAGATAGGTATTGTCATACGCGACTTCCATGCAATGAACCTAGAATTCCCTAATGCGATCTTCAGGGTTTCCCATCCCACGGTACTTATTGAATTTGGGGATCTCAAATCCCTTCGGAAATGGTTTCATCACAAGGCTTTGGTTGAATGGATAAGGAAAAAGTTACTAGATGTTCTTGTGGTTCACCCTGATTGAAGGTTGAGCACTTGTTGCAAGAGAAACCTGATTTGTGTTGTCACATCGTTTTACGGATCAGGAGGTGGGATGAAGGTGTTCTAAGGTGGTTCAGTAGTGGGTGTGATGGTTGGATTGGTTGGTGGTATTTTCACATTATGTTGAGCCATGTATGCTTGCACTTGTTGATGTATGAACAACGCTTGTTGTTGGTCTTGTTGTTGTTGCGCTAGGATTGTTTGTTGTTGAGCCTGATGTTGTGCTTGTTGTTGCACCAACAACGCTTGTTGTTGGGCTACTAATTGGGCTGCTTCTTTCTACTCTCGGTATTGTTTTATTGCTTGTTGATATTCTTGTAGTTGTTCCGCTTGTTTTTGTGTAAGATACTGTGCTTGTGCCTGTGCTTGTTGTGCTTGATATTGGGCATGCGCCTGAGCTTGAGCTTGAGATTGGGCTTGTGCTTGGGATTGGGCTTGGGCTTGTGCTTGTAATGTGGCTTGGCCTGCTTGGGCAACTTGAGTAGCTTGATAAGTAGCTAGTTGTGTGGCTTGTTGAGCAGCCAGTTGCACAACTTTTTGCTTTTGTACTTGCAGGAATTCCTTTTGATAAGTAGCTTCCTGAATGGATTGAAACACCATACTGTATTGGCTTGATATATTGGAGCTTGGTGGTGGTGGTGGGAGGTGATGTCATGTTGGTGATTAGGGTTTGGTTGGTGGATGGTGCGATTGATGTGGTTGGTCCTTGAGAGACCATGCTTTGAGATGTTAGGGGGTTGATGATGTTGTGATTGCTTGTGTAGTTTTCATTTGTTGTTGCGATGTCAATGACAAGTTTTGAGAGTTTGGCGTGATGTTTTGATGGATGTTGGTTTGATTTTGATTGATATTGGTATCTAAAGGTGGAAGCCCTAAGCCAAGTAGTGGTGTGGATAATGGTGGTAATGGTGGAAGAGGTGGAAATGTGAGGGATGTGATCTCTTGAGAAAATGGTGCAGTGTCGAAAATGTTCCCTGGTCTGAATATGTCACCCTCTCCTTATGAAGTTATGGGGAGAGAGGTTTGGGGTGTTGCGTGAAAGGATGATGATGATGGATCATTAGGATCATGGAAAGTGAGAGGGGTGTACTTATGTAATGGATTTTGGGGTATGTTTTGTTCCAAAATGGTGTTTGCATCCAAGTCTTGACTATTGACAAGGGGGTTTGTTTGAATGGCATTAAGAAATGCACTTCCCTTATTAACATTAGGTTAAGTTGGAGCAAAAGATGTTGTGATTTATGGGATGTTTTGAGTGATGCTTTGGGATGGGGGTGTAGATGAGATGGGGAGCATGGATGAAATTGGAGGCATGACCTCTAAATATGGTTCCACTATAGAGCTCATGTTGAAATCAGAAGGTAGTTTGGCCCCTTGTTTTGCTAGTTCGAGCATGTATAGTGAAGGGTTGAGCCTCATCATGATATTGATGATCTTATGGTTCTCCGGATTTTGGATCATTTAAGTGATTTCCTTGTGTGACATCCCAAAGGTAAGATCTTCTTCTTGGTTTTCCTCTTGTGGATTTTGTGAGAGAAATTTAGTCAAAGGATTGCTTGATTCAACGGGATTCATTTCGGCATTTGTATGGCTTAGGTCACTTGAAGCCGGTGTTTCTTTGTTGGCTTCCATGTTCTTCTTGTGTTGAGATCTAGTCTACACCAAAAAATAGGGATCAATTTTTTCAAGAATATGGGAGATGAACCTCCAATTCTTTAGATTGATATATCTTTAGGCACAAAAAGAGAGAATTTTTAGGATGATTCCAAGATCAAAGGATGATAATGATATGGATGTAAAATGGATGTTTGATGGATGATTGGAACTCTTTGAGAAAATATTGAAGGGTATGTTAAACTTTAGGACTTGGTTTAGGATTGATTTTTTTTGGATTTGGATTTTGTTGAACTCATGAACTCTAAGAGGTTGGATGTTGTCCTAGATTTAAATCATTCACAAGATGATAATTTGTCTAGGTGTGAGAAGAATGATTCATCTAAACACTCCTATCCAAACAAGATGATTTTTATATGAACTCCTAAATCCCAAGATGTTGGATGTTTATCAAGGGATGAATTTGTTCACAAGTTTTGATAATTTGGTCAAATATGTGGAGAAGGATACATCTACACACATTCAATCAAATAAGGTGATTTTGGATTGATTTCAAATGATTTTCCCAAAGATCTAACATGAAGGATTTTTTCAAGACTTTCGAAGAGTTGTTGATGAGATGATTTTGGTTTTGATGTTCAAGGATGAATGAGGGTTTCATTTTGATCCTCGGATGTACCTAAAAAGATGCTTTGTTTACTAGACCTCGGTATTGAAGAACATACAATACTTCTAGGGACCTCTATAACTAAGAAGTGGTTCAAATTGAGCATACATTTTTGGATTGTTCAAAGGGATGAGTCTATAGAACCTTGTGAATTTTTTTCTTATCTTGATATGTTGCTTTTGTTTGCACTTCCTAATGTATTTATTGATGAATTTTCGAGTGTGGCTCCTAAATTTTGAACTTTGGCTCAAGGACTTTCTTTTTGGTATTTTGACTTTCTTGGAAATCTTGAGGTTTCAACACATGTGAGAGTCAATTTTGTTATCTTTTCTTAGTGACTTTGTTTTATCACAAACACTTCTTGATTAGGTTTCCAAACTAGATGTCCAATGTCTCAATTTCTTTGAATCCCACAAAGTATGTTATGTGGAAATTTGATGAATTCAAGGCAAGGGTTACCTATTGTTTATCTTTAGTAGGAAAATTGAGATGTAAGTTCAAGTGTTTAGAAACCTCTAAGGATGTGAATCCCAAGGGAAAGCAATAACACGAGAATTTGGTCAATTGTATTTTCCTCCTAAAGGTTTTGAAATTTTGATGATGATTGTTAAGTGTTTGTTTCCAAATATTTTTCAACAGGAAAAGTGTTTCGTAACCAAGAGCAAGTACAACCTTATGGATATGGAAGACAATATTTTTTGAGTCCCCACTTGGACAAATCCAGCTACACTTATCTTTAGCGAATGGTTAGATGCTTGACCCCACTGTCTCCCCTCCACGGCACTCACTTATACGAGGCATCCAAGCATCAACACCCATGAAACTCCCATGGCATGCTTTCCATTTCTACTAAAAGACTGTAAAAGTGTGGGGCAACTTCAGAATGACCGTTCTTGCACCAACAAATAGATCAAGGATTTTGGCAATTCTAAAACATGGGTTTTAATTCGGACTTTCCATTCGTAGGAGTTGACCCAATGTGGCGAGAGACCATTGTTTCCCTTCTCGTCGGAGCCAACCGTGTGATATTGGTGATTACTCCAATACCCACATTTATATTTGGGTTGGAAATACTCTTGACTTTAGAGTGTTACCGATTGAGTCATTCCTTTGGGTGAGTAATTTTTCCCCAAGGCAAGCCCTATAAGATAAACAATAGCAAGTAAATGTATTCGTAGTTCGATCAACCTTCGTTTAGAAACAAAGGGAGAACACATCCAATAGATTTACTCACACTCGCACAATTTGTTCAATTTTTAAACCCAAATCGAAGTGTGTATGGGAAATTATTTACACAACTTAATATCACCAAAAGCCTTTTGGTTCTCAAGATCATCGTGAGGCATGAGAGAAGCACATACATCTTTTGATGATATTACTTTGTGTATGTAATTGCAAAACAATGCAAACACTTGTTTATTTTAAATCCTCAAAGAAAAAGTGATTTTGTTTTAAAGCACCAAAGTAAGTGTGACAATTTTCCTTGTTCAATTTTTAATCCCAAAACAAACTTTAGTAAATTTGAGTCCTAATGTCCTTTTTAATCCTTTTTGTAACAAGAATTTAAAAGTTCTTTTTAAAGCCCAAACGAAATTAGTAAATCCTAAGCATAAAAAGATGACAATTTTTTCCTTAAGAGGAATAATGAATCCTCTAAGAGTGTTAAACAAACACTAGAGTGTTTAAAAACACTTGTTTTTGTGAAATAAAATCATCGTGCTTCTCTTCCTTTTCATCTTTGATTGATCCAACCTACAAGAAAATTAGTTAGATTCTACAAAAATAGAGGTCAAAAAGGCAGAAAATAGACAGAAGAACCATGATTTGAAAAAAAGCACGTGCTACAAATAAAATTTCACTTCATACTCCCCTCCAGTGGTGCAATCCACCAAGGCATCACAGTTTGATTTCCCTAGTAGTGCTATATAGCACCACTTGCCAGTCAACATCACTCTGCAACTAGACCAGTGAGCATTAATGCGTCGCACTTTTGGCCAACGGTGCAGTTTGGGTTTTTGAAAGATTCTCGCGGGTCAAACAGGTTCAGTGGCACAGTTTGGAATTCAAATTTTTGGGCGGGAAGACTGAGGCGTCGTAGTCTAGATTGTCAATGGTTCCATATAGCGACGCTAAAGAACCAGCAATGTTGAACAGCGACGTTGAGCTTCCAGCGAGGGAGTTTTCCTATAGACAAGGAAAAACGTGAAATTTTTGACAAAAACGTGATAAAAAGATGATATTTCCCTCCTAGCGTGAAATGTTGAACCCCAATCCAAATACCTACAAAACACAATAAACACACATATTAGGAGATCATATGCAAGTAAGAACAAGGATTCCCCATGAAATCCATTAGCAAAGCTTTAAATAGGAAATAACAAGAATGAAATGAAAGAACAAGAAAGTAAGCTAAATCTTATTGAAAGCAATGCAAACTCTTGATCCCATGGGGGAATTGGTGCCAATTTGATGTGAAAATTGGCCCTTTCCCAATTCCAATGCTAGCTTTGATGATTTGATGAAGTTTTTGATCCACTTTGATGAAGAATGGTGAGTGCTTCAAGACAAAAATCTGCATAACCTAGCTACAAATTTGAAAATATGGATGAAGATTGCTAAATATTTGAGCATAGTAAGTTTATTCAAATTGTGGATGATAGAATGAGGAGATTAGCCTTTTATTTATAGAATTTCAAGTTGAGAGAATGCCAAGAATAGAGCAATGTGGGACTAAATTTCATCCAATGGCAAAGTGCCACTTGTCAACTTGTGAGTGGATGGGGGATGTGCAAGTTTTGATCAATGTGCCTATAAATGCATATATTTGAATTCAAAATTTGAGGAATATTCCTTAAAATATGCCTTGTTCAAGAAAATAGAGATTTAATAAATCAAATAACTCTATTTTCATGTGCAAGTGGCAAAAGATGGAGGATGGGACATGAGAAGTGATTAAATTAATCAAGGTTAATTAATTTAATGAAGGGATTAAATTATGTTACCTATTTGACTTAAATTTGTGGATTTATTTAAATCAAATATGAGAAGAATATGATAAAGGATTAATTAAATAAGGACTTTTGATTTATTTAATTAAAAGAGATGATGTTAGATTAAATTAAATAAGGTTTTAATTTATTTTATTTAATAGATAGACTTTAGAGATTTAATCAAATAAAATTAATTATTTAATTAAATGGGGATAATTAGATCAAACTGGTTAATTTAATTATCGAGAAAGGATGACTTAATTAGATAACTGATTTATTTAATTAAGAGAGGAATATTGATGAATTTAATTAGATAAAGGTATTTGATTAAATGGTTAGACCGAAGGATGATTCAAGATGAAGCGATGTTAGTGGTCAGGATCAGATGTCCAAGGTCAATCAGTACATTTTATGTGTCTACAATGGGTGATTTACAAATCAAGGAACCAATGTCCTACTCCAAAAATGAGACACTAAGGGGTGAAATTGTGTAGGACTATGTTGAAAGAGAAAAATAAATTGATCTCCAAGTCAGGAAGGAATCCAAGGACCCAAGTGAGATGATACAAGAATGGACAGAACTTCTAAGGTATAAGGATGTAGGCAAGAATATTATGTATTTAAGGCTAAATGATTATGACAGGATGCACAGACTAATTATAGGGCTTGACCATCATTATTTTCATTTTGTACAAGAAAGATGGGGTAGTTTGACCCCTGAGTTGCAGAAAAAGGAACCCCACTCTATATATAACTTAGTAGCTATGCTTGAAAGGACCCACAGGTACATGGACATTGCAAAAGACAAGGCACTTGAATGGGTACCTCTTACCTTCTCTCCACCTATACTTCTCTAACTAGTGCCACATTGGACAGGAGAAAAGATTGAAGAGAGGGTGGAAGTTGAGAATGTCAGGTGGGAAAGACTTTCATGCTATGGAGGTTTTTATTTGAGGTATCTAAAAGGATTGGATGTGGTCACAGACCTCATGAAGATGACCTTGTAGTATAACCTCCAACTTCTTCAAATCGCTTTGCTTGAGGACAAGCAAATGTTTAGTTAGGGGATGATGAGGTCTATTATTAGTTAGTTTTTTGTTGTTTTATTACATTATTTTAGACATCTCCAAATACTTATTTCCTACATATTCATAAAAATTTACCATCTTTTATGATCATCATGCAAACTTCAACCTAGTTTTAAGTCTATGGAAATATGATTATGATATGATATTTATTGCATCATTAATATGTGAATATATATGAAATGTAATGAATATTTGTGTTTAAACTATGGTTATTAGTATTGTGTAGATGTTATGTGAACTAACTCTTTGTAGCCAAGGAGACAAAGCAAGCAGACTGTAGCCTGCAACAACTAGGAGGCGTAACTCGCAGCCAAAGGGAGTTTTAGACATTGATGTAGGGGAAGTCAGAAGAATGTAGTAGTTGAAGAAATGGAAGTGTCTATTTATCAGGATGATTGTGAATCATCACATCATTTAATAAGACTACTAGAGGAGAAGAATTTTTCCACGATTGGGGATCCAATGTGACTGTTTCCACATTCCATGTTTCAGTTTTACCATTGTAGTAGAGTTACAATCCTATTCAAATTCTTCTACCTTTTCAATTGTGTTTTTAGTTACTCAAACTTTATCATGCTCTATTATGTAGGGAGTGGTTATTTATGATTAGATTTTTTTTTTGAGTCCTTGTTCTAATAATACTCCCCCACACCTATATGTATGTCTTGGTGGTTGAGTTAGTTAGTTTGTTGAAATAGAAAATATAGTAGATAGATATGTTCAGTTAGTTTATATTCTTGCACAGACAATGTTTTATTTTCCAATCATGTTCTTATGAATAATATATTCAAGAAGAATCTTATTGGATTGTGATATCTTGAGTTATGCAATGAAGATCTTCCTGGTTACTATTATGTTGAATTAATTTGAGGAGCTAGATTTGAGTTTATCATATGGAGACAAACACTTGAGTAAGGTACAATCAATGTAATTGTTCCCCACTTTACCTTTTGCACATTTATTTATGTTGTTATAGTAGTCACTTTCATGGTTGTATTTTTCTTAAACAAATTCTGCATGTTGTAAATGTGAATGAAATTGTGAATAAGATCTTGTCCCGTATTCATGCTTTAGTTGTTTCCATTAATTGTCCTCTGGAGTAAGTCAAGTTAATCAAGTTAGTAGTATTGGTTAGTTATAGAATTTATTTCTTGATAGTGAACTTGTCACAGTCTTTAGGTGCAGGAACCCATAGCAATAGTTCCACCATTACTTATGTTCACTATTATGTAATTTATGTTTTCCAACATGTGTAAAAACCTATACTAAGATGATATTGTTGGACTCAAGGAACGCTGAGAGGGGGTGAATTAGTGTTCAGTAAATTTGACTTTCAATTTAGATCTTAAATTATTTTCAGCACATAAATAGAAATAAATATGCAAGCACATAAACAAGATGATCAAGACACCATAACACCAATATTTTTACGTGGAAACCATGTTAGGGGAAAAATCATGGTGGAGATTAATCCATAATTTATACTCTGTTAAAAGTATGAACAAAAGGGAATGCACTTGCATTTAGGCACACTTCCTAGAGCTCACTGCTCAAAATAAGGAAAGCTCACTACCTTACAAAATGTTTGTGATTACAACAAAAATGAAGAAGATAGCATCTACAAATTTCTAGATTTAGTTTCGGTGAAGCACATAAAACAAATTTTGAATCTCCCGTCTGAACCTGCAACTTGCTCTGCTCTACTATGTCCTAATTCACAATTATCTTTTTCTTCTCAAGAAAAACTTACTCAACCGATCTTCTGATGTTGGCTCATACATTTATTCTACTCTTTTCTCACATTCACACCTTTTCACCACTTCCTCCTCACACCAAAAATGAATTGTTGATCTCATATATATATCCGCTAACAAATATTTTAATCACTTAAGTTTGCTTCAACAGAACATGAAATATTCTCCAACAGTCAGCTCAAATCACAAGTTATATTTAATGTGCACCCATAAAGGTCAACTAATACATATCTGGGACCCAAAAAAAAATTCTCAAACTTAGAAATAATTAAAAAACTACTCCTTATACATCTATGACATGCTACATTCATTGAATCGGCCATAATGAGAAAATAAACAGAAAATCATTCTACTGAATCTCCTAACTCGTACACCGATTGTTGCAACACCACAAAACTTACCAATAAGGTAACATACATGCTTAACAACCTTTCCTAGAGATCCACAACACAAAATGATTATCCAGTGAAGCATAGAGATCGACTAAATAATCAGATACCCTATTCATGCTTTATGTCGATAACACATTATCTTCTACATTTTCTGTCGGTATAAGTAGATCTTGATCTAAAGACCGAGATAATGACTTCAGTTGCCATCAATGACAACACTAGAAGCCATAAACAATATCCCCAATCCGTATGCCAACAATCTCCCCCTTTGGCATTGATGGAAACACTTAGTGAAAAATGACTAAGTGTCAGAACCAAAACTCAAAATTCAAAAACACAACAAAACATTGCTCCCCCTTAGAATGTTAAGACATTTTTTACTGCTCTCCTCCCCCATTGACATCAGTGACAAAACTTTACTACTTACTCTCCCCTTTTTCCTTTTTGCAAAAACAAAATTTTACTGCTCTCTCTTTCCCCCTTTGCTAAATAGAAATTTGAGAAATTACAACTACTGCACAAATTAGAAAATGATTTTATACTTATCCTTTATCTCCGGAAGAAATTTCTTCCAAGTATCTATTGCAATCCCAATAATTATTATCAAACTATTGTTTTCTAATGTCCAGTTGATGATCTGAATGAGGGATTCAGGAATTGTAATCGCTTCTTCCAACTTCTCTCCTTTCTTCAGAATCTCAATTTTCTACTCCATTCTACATTCAGTTAGATCTTTCACTTTCCAAAAAGTGTCCATAAGAGTGTTTTTGGCAGAGTGAACCTTTGCATGCTCAGTCTACAACTCATGAATCTTTTTCTTGATAGCTCCATCCTGATCCTGAAACATATTGTAATCTTAACCGATTCTAATCAACTCACTCTCAATTTGCTTCAACTTGTCCTTTTATTTACCAACCACATGAGGCCACCGAAGACAATAATTGTAGACCTTATTTGCTGAGTCAATTCATTGCCTTAACACATTCATTCTCTTTTTCAGTTTGGCAAGAGACAACCTAAACTACTCCTTCAGATGTAAAATTACTTCTTCCTCTTTCCTGTCCAGAGGCACAGAGTCCATAGCCTCCCTGATACATTCAATCAATTATTCTAGAAGTACATTCTGCAGACTTTCCAATTCAATATTGTTGTGCACAAAGTATCTGCCTAGAGTTTCCTCAATGGATTCATGTTCATATGATGGTCCATTTAACCATATGTTAGCAATCTTTTGCATTTCATCTTCCTCCTGAACAATCTACGGTATCTTTGTTTTGAATAAAGCACCTTATTCATCACTTTCTTTTGCTATCACCACATCCGGTTCAACTAATTTTGGTTCATCTCTTGGACTGTAATCATCAGAATCTTCATCTGGTATATCCACAATTACTTGCTCTTTGCCTTTTTCTTCAGTTCTTGGAGATTTTTGTGCTAGAGGAATGTCATCTGCAAACTCTAGAGCCCTTTTCTACTTCTTCTCCACCTTACCGGAAGAGGACCCAACTTTAGGGTTTTAAGAAAAGCTTTGAAGAAAATGTTTTCCCCAACAACAAGGTGCGCCACAGGGTACCCTTCTGAGTTCTTCCCATCAACAAGGTAACTCGCCAATGCATCACCAGGGAAACCTTCAATATAGCTTGTCCCATCAACAAGGTGTCTTGTTAATGCATCATCAAGGGAACCTTTAAAATATTATGTCCCAACAACAAGGTGTGCCACATGGTACCCTTCCCAATTTGTCCTACCAACAAGGTGTCTCGTTAATGCATAAACAAGGTAACCTTCAGTATAATTCATCCTAGCAACAAGGAGCTAACCCTCCTTATGGTCAACAAGGAGCTAACCCTCCTTACACTCAGCAAGGACCTAACCTGCCCTATGTTCAAAATGGCTACCAAGGTTCAATACCATCGTTCTATCCAACTTATGACCAAATAAATTTTGTGTGACAACAAGGTTATTATACGCAAGACTTACAAACAAATGTACTAGAGACTGATATGGAACTACAACTAGAAGTGATGAACCAAAAGATGGCAGACATGTAGGTAGGAAAACAAAAGAAGACCTATACCCTTCAGGAAATATGTATGTTCCTATTTGATCATTCCATCACTTTGCTACTCTTTCCCAAAAAAATTGAAATACCCAAGTTTTATAAGTACAAGGAAGAGGAACCTAGTAGAGCATGTACGGTATTTTTTTAGTATCGTGTATGGAAGTACAAAACAACAACTCTTACCTCATGAGGCTCTTCCCACATTTGTGCAATGAACCATAGGCCTCCTTGATACATAAAGAGTATAATGTTATTTTTTTGGTGTTTGAATCATTTTTTTGATTGAATAAGGTCTATTTAGACCATTTTTAATGTCTTAGTCGTGCTTTTGAGTCATTTTTGTTGAAATTTGTAAAAAGTTGCTAAGCAACTTTGTATTTTGGGTCTAATTAAGAATTTGAATGGTTTGGAATTTGGGAGGTAGTTGTAATAGGTTGATTTTTCTTGGAAAAGCATAAATAAATCATATAATGGTTGAACCAAGGTTCTAGGGGTGATTTTGGAAAAGTTAAACATCAATAAAGCCTATTTTTTGCATTTTCTTAGTGTAATTTTCTACTACATGAGGTAGTACGGCCTTGTACAGCATGAAAGTAGTCTCAAATTGATTGGATTTGATGTGTAATTGAATATACTTTCCAACAAACTTGGTCTCATTGAATTTCATTTAGTTTTGGGCATTTTAGAAGCAATTTACTCCAAATCGCTTTGAAAACCTAGGTTTTAGGTGCTTTGAGAAGATAAAATGATGTTTTGAGCCATTCTACCAGTGAAATGGCATAAAAACTAGTGGAATGGAATTAATTAGGATTTTTTTTAGTTTCTGAAGTTTTTAGGGGTAGGGGTTAAGGTTTTGAGCAAATGGGTGGATGCCCTAGTTGGTTAAACTCATGTTTTTAAGTAATTGTGATGCATAGGTGTCAGGGTTTTAAGAAAAGCTTTGAAGAAATTGTTTTGTGTGATGAAAAATGTTTGTGTAAAACATATTTAACATTTTTGGGCTGTTGGTATGAGATTTTGAGGTTTGGCTTGTGAAAACCACAAAGTGACCTATCAAAACAAGCCTAATTAGGCCTTTATGCAAGCATAGCAGTAGTTTTTTGAGGGTTATGTTCCAAAGAAACCCTTTTTTACTTTTGAGATATGTTATTAAAGGGCTTAATGGGTATTCCAAAAAAAAATTAGGTTGTGGTTTTGAGGTCTTATCTGAAATTTATGACAAAAATGCCTCGTTTGTTGTGTTATAATGCATATTATCAACTTGTGAAGGAACTCGTCATGATTGTTGTGCTAAGAATTTGGGAAAGCATTGATTGAGTGTTGTAGACCTTTGATAGCTTGATCTACATCAAATTGGTATTAGATAATAGGTATGATCTGAAGAAGGGAGAGAAAGTGTGAAACAAGAAGGAAAGTGTGAAGCAAAAAGTGAACTAAATGTCTCCAAAAGGGAAAACCATTGCTAGAGAAGTGAATGAGTTGAAGGAAAAGCATGCTAGAGAGATGAGAAAGTTGAAGGAGAGGATTTCTGCATTGGAAACAAATTAGAAGAGAGGTATGGTCATGGGTGATTAGAGTGACTCCAAAGAAGGAGAAGAGGAGACTGAAGAAGAAGAGGAAGTGGAATTGAATTTTGATGATCAGAAGATGGCTAAGTTGTTGAGAGAAATCAAGGAAGATAAACCCATGGTTAAGATTTATGTACCCAAGTATGGAGGTAATTTGAATGATGAATAACTTTTGGATTGGATTGCAGCACTTGACAATTATTTTGAGTCTGAGGATGTGCCTGAAGAACAAAGGGTGAAGATTGCAAAAACAAAGTTGAAGGGTCATGCTTTGTTATGGTGGGATTGTGAGCAAACTGAAAGGAGGAAGAAAGGTAAGTCAAAAATTGTTTCTTGGGATAGAATGGTGGTTAGACTTAAGGGTAATTTCTTACCATCTTATTATGTAATTCAAATGTTTAAGAAATTTCAAGGTCTAAAACAAAAAGAAATGGATATCAAAGCCTATAATGAAGAATTTTATAAGTTGAGTATAAGGGTAGGTCACATGGAAGATGATGTGGAGAAGGTTGCTAGATATCTTAGTGGACTAAGATTCAACATTCAAGATGAGTTAACTTTGGAAAATCCAAGAATGGTTGAGGAGTGCTATCAAATGGAAATAAGGACTGAAGAAAAACTTAAAATAAGGAAAGATAAACAAACTAGGGGTAGAGGCACCAATAATAGAGGAAGAGGGACATTTTCTACTTCAAAGTAGTCCTATGAAGGTCAAGAAGATACAAGAAAGGACAAAGAACAATTTGTTGAGCAAAGAGGTGGATTTAGAGGTGGTAGATCAGGTTTTAGGGGCAGATTTGGAGGTCAAGGAAGAGGCTCACAAGGATTCACAGGAAGGTGTTATCAATGCAACAAATTTGGACACCAAGCATGGAAGTGCAATGAAGGTCAAGCTTCTAGTTCACATGGAGGTGAAAGAAGGAATCAATTGGTGCAAGAAGAGTACACTAAGAGTGTAAACTCTCCATCACAACATGTTGCTTATGAAGTTGGAGAATCACTAATGGTAAGGAGAACACTCATCAAAGCATCAAAGGAGAAGGATCCATCACAAAGAAGAAAACTCTTCAAAACCACTTGTAAGTGCATGGCTAAGGTATCTAAGGTTGTAATTGATTCAGGAAGCATAGATAACATGGTTTCTAATGAAATGGTTGAGAAACTTAGATTTCCTAGGATTCCACATGATATTCCTTATAAAGCTTCTTGGTTGAATGAGGGTCAATATGTTTTGGTTAATGAGCAAGCTTAGGTGGAGTTCAATATAGGAGGGTACAAATATAAGATTATATGTGATGTGTTACCTATGGATGTGTTCCATTTGTTGTTAGGGATGCCTTGGCAGTTTGATAGGCATGCTTTGTATGATGGTAGAAGAAATACATATGATATAGAGAAAGATGGAATCTCTTTTACTTTGACACCATTGATAAAAGATGATAAATGACAAATTAAGGCAGCCAATGTGATGATGATTGGTAGGAAAGAGTTTGTGAAGGTAGAGGAAAAGGAGGATAGGAACCTTGTAGCCACTCCTAGACTTGGAGATGTGAAGATAGCAGACATGAAGAATCTGATTTCGGAGGGAAATGATATTAAGTTGGTGTCAAAATCTGATTTGTTGAAGGTCAAAGATGAATTGATTCTTGGGGTTCAAGATTGGATTAAGGGGTATGTTTGTATAAATCCATAAGAGGTGTTTTATTCAACACTTTCAAAAGAGGATAGTTGACATTCAAATCCTTTCATATCAGAGATTGGTAAACCTACTAAGGCAGCAGTCAAGGGGGCAGAGTATCAAATGGAAGAGATGGAAAGGAAGAGTGAAGAGATCAAAGACAAGTTGCAAGGGAAAAAGAGTGAGTTTAGTTCATTAAAAGGCATTAAGGGATGAGGTTTAAGATGGGGATGCATACTTAACATCAGTTTCAGATGAAGGAGTCAAATAAAATCCATCATATAGTTCTTTAAAACTGGAGCATATCCTAAGTGCCAAAGAATTCACAAAGATAAGGAATGATGCATATTTTTAGTATTTAGTACATTGGAAGGTTGTACCACATGGAGACCACACTTGGAGGTCAGAGAATGATGAGAACAAACATGAATCTACTTTGTAGCACTATCCTCAAGGGGACTTGAGTCAATTTTGCCCGGGCAGTATGGTGTAGGGCACCATAGGCCTCCTTGATACATAAAAAGTTTAATGTTATGTTTTTGGTGTTTGAATCATGTTTTTGATTGAATAAGGTCTATTTAGACCATGTTTAATGTCTTAGTCATGTTTTTGAGTCATTTTGTATTAGGTTGTGCAAAGTTGACATTTTTGCTAAAAGTTGTAAAAAGTTGCTAAGCAACTTTGTATTTTGGGTCTAATTGAGAAGTTGAACAATTTTCAAGTTGGGAGGTAGTTGTAATAAGTTGGTTTTGGTTGTAAAATCATAAATACATCATGTAAAGTTTGAACCAAGGTTTTGGGGGTGATTTTTGAAAATTTGAACATCAATCAAACTTATTTTCTACATTTTCTTAGTGTATTTTGCTGCTACATGAGGTTGTACAACCTGAAAGTGGTCTCAAATTGATTGGAGATGATGTGGAATTGTTCCAAAAAACTTGGTCTCGTCGAATTTTATTCATTTTTGAGCATTTTAGAAGCAATTTACTCCAAATTGCTTTGAAAACCTAGGTTTTGGGTACTTTGAGAGGATAAAATGATGTTTTGAGCCATTCCATCGGTGAAATGGCCTAAAAATCAATGGAATGGAATTAATTAGACCATTTTTTGAGTTTATGAAGTTTTCAGGGGTAGGGGTTAAGGTTTTGAGCAAATGGGTGGATGCCCTAGTTGGTTAAACTCATGTTTTTAAGCAATTGTGATGCATAGGTGTTAGGGTTTTAAGAAAAGCTTTGAAGAAATTGTTTTGGGTGATGGAAAAAAAATTGTAGACCATATTTAACATTTCTGGGCTAATTTTATTAGAGTTTGAGGTCTGGATTGCGAAAACCACAAAGTGACCTATCAAAAAAAGCCTAATTAGGTCGTTATACAAGCGTGGCAGTAGTTTTTTGAGGGTTATGTTCCAAAGAAACCCCTTCTAATTTTGAGATATGTTATTAAAGGGCTTAATGGGTATTCCAAATAGGTTTTAGGTTGTGGGTTGGAGGTCTTATCTGAATGTTATGACAAAAATACCCTGTTTGTTGTGCTACAAGGCATATTGTTAACTTGTGAAGAAACCCATCTTGTTTGTTGTGCTAATACTTTGGGAAAGAATTGGTTGAGTGTTGTAGACCTTTGATACCCTACTCTACATCACACATAGCCTTAAAATTTATTCTATGGAGTGGTTTTCCCATCTGTCATCGAGAATTAAAACCTTTGACGAACTATCTAGAAAATTCATGTCACTTCTCCTTCAATATAGAGCAAGATGTCAACATCGCAGATTTATCCAAGATTAAATAAATTCAAGGAGATTCATTTACCTCCTACCTACAGAGATGGAGGCACAAAGCTAGTCGATGCAAATGTCCCATTCTTGACAAGGAAATAGTAGATATCTTTGTCTCAAATGTCCTACCCGAGATCAACTATCAACTCACTATGTTATGTCCTACAAAATTTGAAGAAACTATTGAAAAGGGATTACATATTGAGAGAGCCCTCATAGCAAGGGGAATCCTTAAATTGAACAACTCAAAAGATAGTCCCTCTAGTTCAAAAGATAAACCTAAGATCTAGGCAAAGAACAAGAACATTACAAATGATGGAGTAGTTGATGCTAGAGCACTATGGAATGCACAAAACACACCTCAAAACAAACCACAACTGGCACAAATAAGTTATGTTCCAAATAGTACACAAGATAACCAACTTACCTATCTCAAGAAAAATCATGCAGTCAACCAAAAAATGAATCAGGGAGGGCAACAGAGGCAATATGATCAACCAAGGAGGCAGTTCATGGTACTAGGAGAGCCACTTGAGACAGTCATGTGTAAGCTAGTACAACAAAACCTCATCAACCTTAATGATAGCCCAAACTAAAGATTTCAGTTTGGATTTAAAAATGAACACCATCTCTTTTTGTGAAGCAATATCTTCACTGTGAAGCAACATCTTCACATAGATAGAAAATTGTTGTTTGGGTTCTAAAAATTGAACAAATTGTTTTATGTGTTTGTGTGGTGATAGGCATATGCTCTCCCCTTAACTGGGTGATCAAAATTCCAGAATCATCCTTTAATTTATGCATTTCTAGCTTTATTAAAACCTTTAGAAGGCCTGTCATAGTGGGAAAAAGTACTTACCCTACAGGAATGACCTAAGTGGGAACAATCAAAGCCAGGTTTTCCAACCCACTATAAAACAAAAGTAAATCTAGATAAATCCTCATTTACGGGAAGTGTGCAAGATAACCATCCCAAAAACCTTTGTTCTAAAGGTTGGGAGGTCTCCTGAGGGAGTTTATTATTATCACTCTGAACGGAATCCCTTTCTAAGAACCATAGTGTAGTATCCATCTGAGTCAATTTCTAAACATTGTAATACTCTGCAATGTCGAGGAAGGGAAGAATCTACCCCCAAGACACTCACCATATAATTTCCAAGGACCGTTTGCTTAGGGGATCAAGAAATATAACCTTGAGTATGCACCTGGAAAAGAAAAAAACATGAGCGCCCTCTAGGGGGTGATACAGCTGTGTGAGTCGATAGAATTTTAAGCTATGGGTTGATTGAGTATAATGATGACCTACTTGTCCTTAAGAGTGAGTCTATCTAAAGTGTTTGTTTCTCAATAAACCTGTGGAAATCAAGAAGGATCTATTTGATCCTTAAAAATACACTATATGTTTAGATTATAGCTTTTAAGAACAACTGTCTACATTTGATTGTTGTATTTCAAAATCATTAAAATTCAAATAAAAGATCATCCTAAAAAATACAACTTGGAAAAAATCAAATTGAGAGATACATGATTAGACATTGGAAAACCATGAAATTTGTCAGGAAATATCTTACTAAAAGAATCAAAAAAACCAAGAAGCCACTTAGTTACAGAAACATTTTGAAAAGAAGATATTTCTTGTATCAGAATAGGAAGATTTTGCTTCATCGTAGGACATTCATCCATTGGTTTCATGATTTCACTAGGGGTTACACTGATGATTATGCTTTAGAGCCCTTGTATTCACAAGCCTATATTCAGAGAAGAGCTCTTTCATAGGAACCTAACCATAGTCAACGTATTCATCAATCCTCCATCCCACAACCCCCTATAGAATACTCCACCAGACCTTATCAGTTCTTACAGTAGATAAATCTTGGAAACATTAGGTTTTTCCTCCAAAATCAGGGAATTACCATGACACCTTATGACCATTTGGCAACATATAGCTCCTATTCAACAGCCAGGCCTTACAGCACCTATTATACAACCTAGCCTTACATTGAAAATGCTCAAACCGACATTATCAGTAGTTTGAGAACATTTATTTTCGAGGAAAATGAAACACCCCATCAATTTCTCACAGCATCCATCATCTTGAACGAAGAAGAGGAAAATGGAAACATGGCAATAGGAAGACCCATGTTACTACCTCCTACCTGGCAATAGGTAGTAAGTAAACATTGTGATAAAATATTGAAACCATCATACAACATACCTTATGAGAATTTGGTGACCTACAACTCTCGTTCAATAACCAGGGCTAACCACACCAATATTTTAGCCTGGTAACACACACATTAAAGGTACCAAAACTGACATTATCAGCAGTTTGAGAACATTCTTTTTTTGAGAAAAATGAAACACCCCATCAATTTCTCACAGCATCCATAGTCTTAGACAAAGAAGAAGAGAAAGCAGACATAGCAGTTGCAAGACTCGTATTACCACCCCCCGCTTGGCAATAAAAAAAATAGTGCTTATATCATCTGTTATAGCACTTTTGTGCATTATTATAGCGCTTCCACAGTTGAAAACAACGCTTCTACCACTTGTTTCAGCACTTATGCCACATATTATAGTGCTTCTATCAACAGTAAAGTAAACTCTACTAGAGTCAGAAAATTAGTATTATAGCACTTTTACAGTCTGTTCTAGCACTTTTGTGTTATCTTTTAGCACTTCAACCAAAAAAAAAGTGCTTTTGCCATTTTTTTATCACTTTTGGTCAAACTTACAATGCTTTTGTCAAAAACATTACCAGTGTCATAATTACCAGTCTTTCAGTGCATCAATGGTCTATTTTAGCACTTCTATTTTGTATGATAGTGCTTCTGCCAGACCTTTTAGTGCTTCTGCATTTTATTTCAGCACTTCTACCCTCTATATTAGTGCTTCCACAAAACTAAAAAATAGAGACCTTTTGGAAATGTCTGTCAGATTTTTTGTCATCAAAAACATAGGTTTTTACCAGTTAGAAACATTTCACAGTTCAAACAGTGTCCTAAAAACCTGAAACAAAGTAGGTTTTTACAAGTCAAAATTCCTTCAAACATAAACCCAGATCTTGCAAAATACAAAGTGTCAAATTATCAAAACAAATCTAGATTATTGAGTAAAGTTTCCTCATCAGGATTCTAACATCCTACTATCACGAAACAAAACTCGGTAATCAGATTTTCAACTTAGCCTCATCAATAGAATACATCATTCTTTTTGGCTTCCTTAAAATCAAATTGACACTAATCACAACACAGAAGATCCAAGTTTAGTGAAAACAACCAAAAAAATTGTATGCCAATCTTGACAAGGTTGCAAAGACAAAAACTCGAAGAGAAAGAAACTAAAAATCCAAACATGACTAAAGAAAACCCCTTTTACCAATTCCAACAACATGAAAACAATGAAATAACACAAGAAGATATACAACATGCCCAACAAGACCCAACTTTTCATAAATTTACAAAAAAGGTCTTAGAACAAGACATGGAGAAATATCTCTTGATGTTAGCAGAGTTAGGTGCCAAACTTCTGAAAGATTTTGACATCAATCGGTTGAAGGAAACACCTAGAGCAAATGAAATAGAACCAAACAACACCTAGGACACAAATTATGTGGTTGCTTTAACAGTTCAAATTCAAAATCTATAGCAACAGAGTATGCAAACAAGAACAACCAAGAAATACTTATTACAAGAAATTTGTCCTTACCCATTTCATCTGAGTGTGGATATGTTACCTTTCCCTAGACACTATGAATTTCCTAAATATGATAAATACAATGGTAAATTGGACCCGATTGACCATGTAAGGGAATTTAGAACAATGAGCCTCAAGTTTGCACAAGAAGATACTTGCCTCATGAGGTTATTTCCTAGGAGTTTGGGAGCCCATTGTATGGAATGGTTCTCCAAGTTACAACCAGGGATTTGATCCTTCGAAGAACTAGTCAACAAATTCATCTCCCAATTCTCCTTCAACATACAACATGACATAACCATAAAAGATTTGTATAACCTGAAACAGAAAAATGGTGAGACATTCCTATCATTCTTACAACGTTGGAGAAATTTTTTTGCTAGATATCCTCGATCTATACCTAAAGAGGAGAAGATTGAATTATTTATTGACAACTTAAATGATCAGATGAGTTATAGACCCGAATTGCAATGTCCCCCAACATTCAAAAAAGTAATCGAGAATGGGCTTAAAATTGAAGAAGCCCTAGTCAAACGAGGAGTCATTAAACATTACAATGATACACCAAACAACGCAAATCACTATGGAAACAACAACAAGCCAAAATTTTGTAAAAAAAATAGAAATACTAGAAGCACTGATGCTACAACTGACAATACAAAACTGATGGGGAGGGGGTTGGAGGAATCAATCACAGATTCCTGCTCTAGGTCTTGCTTGCAAGACCTCCTTGGTGTTTTGCTTCACCACCTTAACCTATAGGACCCTTCTCATGTTTAGGTACCCCTGGTTCTCTTGGCCAACCCCATTATCATCACCATTCAACCAACCAAATCAATCTTGGTGCAATAGCTCTAACTCTTCCTTAGCCTTTAATCTGCCCTAAAGGCTAACAATACCTCCAAAGTTTGAACTTTGATTTGCAGGGGTGTGGAGGTGTTTCAATTCATTGTAATCCATCCAATTTTGGTTCTTGAGTATCCTCCTAGCTCCATTTCTTGGTCACTTTCATCAAACCCTCATTTAGGGTTAAAAAGGCTACTAGCCTAAGAGCCCCAATTAGGTCTCCTTCTCCGAGAAAACTGGTTGACTCTCTCAATTTCTCCAAAGAACCCCCAATCTTTCTTTGAGGTTCTTGCTTCAAATGGACACCTCTCAAGGATTTTTGAGGTCTTGGGTCTTAACTACCCGTACAACGCCTCCACTTGAAAATGGACAAAAACTAGGGTTTTTAAGCCTTTTCTGGCTGCTTTCAATCTGCTAAGTGTTTCTCACACCAGATGATCTGATGGAGTTTCCTATTGAATACCAAGTCTTGGCAAGACTCACATCTACCTTCTCAAAAATGAAATTCAACAAAATTCAATCACCCCTGCAAGTTATGTGCTTTGCACTATAGTCTTCCTAATCGGGCACCTTCCTGGCTCGCCTAGGGCAAGACTTTTCCAATAGCTCCTGTGCTCACACAAACCCTAAAACCTACCATATGCACACACATGGAGTCTAGTCACTGTTCCCAAAGGGTCGTACAATTTGTATGGTGGGAAAGTGAACTAAATCTCCATTTCCTCAAAACTGCCTGGTTCAGACCAGCAACAGTGTGGAATCAAACTTATTTACAAACAGTGCTTGAAAAATGAATAAGGAAACTAATTAATTGCACACAAAGCTTGTATACTATCAACTCTACATCCTACGTATGAAAAAACTAACCAGTTCAATCCATTAAAACTCTACTTTGAAGCAAAAATCAAAAAATAACTCACAAAAAATTGTTTTTTTTCAATTTCACTACAATGCCAATGCAACCAACCCTGCTCTCAAGTCGAGGAACAACTTATATAGGGCTCCTCAATTAGTTATGCTCCCTTGGTCGAACATGTAATTTATCATGTGGAAAATTTGCAAAATGTACCATTTTGCATCTTTTTCCAATTTTCTAGAAAACTAAGTAAAATAAGTTTTTAAACTCATTCACCCTTCCTCAACTTCTATCCTAGAGATCAACCACATCCCTAAACTATCTTCTCTACTCAATGGTCAACATGACCTTCATGATAAACATCAAAAACAAAAGAAATGCATCCTAGACTTCCTAAATGCCTAGTGTTTCCTAGGTGCTCCTGCACCATTCTCCCCCTCTCTGCACAAACACTAAGGAATGTGAGTAGAGATTAGTGACACATTAATGCCTTGCTTCTTAAACTGAGCTTCATCTACCTAAGTAGCCTCAGATTCTAGCTTGTCATTCCACTTGATGAGGTGCTCTATGTACACCTTATGCCTTGTAAATTTCTTCACCCTTGACTCCAAGATTCTTTCTGCCTGAAGCTTGTCTTGAGTAGGTAAGGCTATATTGCTTACATCCTTGAAGATATCCCTACTGTTCTGATCCATGTCATTGATTGTTCCCTTATATCTAATCAAATCAGCTACATTGAACACTGGAGAGATGCCTAAATCTATAGGTAATTCCACCTTGTAGGAATTCTTCCCATATTTGGCTAATACCTTGCATGGTCCCACTCTTTTCATCTGCAATTTGGTTGATATCCCCTTCTGCAACCTGGATTTGTTGAGGTGGACCATAACATAGTCTCCTACTACAAATTGTAGATCCTTTCTAGTTAAATCCACCTTCTCTTTCAACTTTTGTGTAGCCTCGGTGACTATCTTCTTCACCTACTCCTAAATCTCCTTCATGGTTTGAGAGAAATCCTTTGCATGTCCAATCCTATGCTCCATAGCTCCTAGATCTTTGAGCTCACACACACCTCTTGGGTGCATTCCATACACTATTTCAAAAGGACTCTTCCCTATAGTCCTGTTCACACTATCATTGTATGCATACTCAGCCTGTGATAAGACCAAGTCCCATGTCTGTCCATACTCTTTGGTTAGGCATCTTAGAAGGTTACCTAACACCCTATTAACCACCTCTGTTTTCCCATCGTTCTAAGGATGGTAAGCTGATCCAAAAGATAGGTTGGTACCTAATCTGCTCCATAGAGTCTTCCAAAAATGACTCATAAACTTCACATCCCTATCCGATACAATGCTCAAAGGCAATCCATGGATCCTTACAATTTCCTTGAAGAAAAGGTGAGCAATGTAGCTAGCATCATGTGTGGTATTGCAAGGGATAAAGTGACTCATCTTGTTGAATCTATCTACCACCACATAGACACTATCAAACCCTGTCTTAGTCTTAGGGAGTCCTACAACAAAATCCATGCTAACACACTCCCATGGTTTGTTGGGAATGGGTAGAGGTTGATACAAACCTACATTGCTATATACCCCTTTGGCTTTCATACAAACTACACACTACTCCACATACCTCCTAACATCCCTTGGCAATTTGGGCTAATAGTAGAACCTTTGCACTAGTTCCATTGTCTTGTTGATGCCAAAATGACCACTAAGACTACCATTGTGCTTTTCTTGGATAAGATTCTCTCTCATAGAACCTTTTGGCACACACAACTGATTTCCCTTGAATAGCAATCCACTTTGCAAAGTATACTCCGAGTATTGACTATGAAAGTGATTCTCAAAATCAGAACATACCTTGTATGCTTCCGAGAAGTCTTCATCTTCCCCATAGAGATCCTTGAAATTTTCTATTCCAATGCTCTTTATATGTATCTCCTGCACTATCAGTAATCTTCTACTTAGTGCATCTTCCACCTTGTTCAACTGTCCCTTCTTGTGCTTGATGGTGAAAGTGAAAGCTTGAAGATACTCCATCCACTTCAAATGTCTATTGCTCAATTTCTCTTGAGTGTTGATGTAGCTAAGTGCTTGATTGTCAATAAACACTACAAACTCTTTAGGTAGGAGATAATGCCTCCACCTCCTAAGTGACTGCACTAAAGAATATAATTCCAAGTCATAAGTAGAATACTTTTGTTTAGCTTCATTGAGCTTTTCACTAAAGAAATCTATAGGCCTGCCTTCTTGGCTTAGCACTCCTCCTACTGCAATTCCACTAGCATCACATTCCATAGTAAATAACTTGTCAAAACTAGGAAATAAAAGAATAGGTTGAGTTGCCACTTCCTGTTTTAGTTTCTCAAAACCTTTCTCAGCTTCTTGAGTCCACTTAAACTTAGTTTTTAAGCCTCCTTTGATTGTATCTAGGACTGGTGCACATATGCTACTAAAGTTTCTGATAAACTTCCTATAAAACTAAGCCAATCCATGAAAACTTCTTACCTTTGTCTCGGTGGTTGGTGTAGGCCAGTTTAGGATAGCTTCCACCTTGCTTGGATCCATCTTCAATGATCCTTGGGATACTACAAACCCCAAATACACAAGCTCCTGTTTGAAGAACTCACATTTCTCTAGGTTGATGGCTAACTTCTCTTCTTGCAATCTTCTAAGAACCAACTCCACATGCTTTAGGTGTTCTTCTGCTGTCTTACTAAAAATGAGTATATCATCAAGGTATACCACCACAAATATCCTTGTAAAGTCTTTGAGCACTTCATTCATGAGCCTCATGAATGTGCTAGGGGCATTAGAGAGGCCAAATGGTATAACTCTCCACTCATACAACCCATAATTTGTCTTAAAGGCTATTTTCCACTCATCTCCATCCTTGATTGTGATCTGATGGTATCCACTCTTCAGATCCAACTTGGTAAAATACTAAGCTCCTCCAAGACAATCCATTAAATCTTCAATCCTAGGAATAGGGAACCTGTATCTGATTGTAATTCTATTTATAGCCCTAGAATCAGTGCATAATCTCCACTTACCACCTTTCTTGGTTGCTAATACCACTGGTATTGCACATGGGTTGATGCTCTTCCTAATCAAACCTTGATCTAACAACTCCTGCACTTGTCTAGCTACCTCCAGATTCTGATCCGTTGTGAGCTTATAAGCTGCTTTATTTGGCAATGAAGCTCCTGGTATGAAGTCAATTTGATGGCTAATGGCTCTCTTTGGAGGTAAGGTTGTTGGTGTTCCATCACTCACTATGTCTTTGAACTGTTCTAATAACTTTTGGACTGCTCCGGGTATTACTGTTTTCTCAGTCTTGTCCTCTTCCTTGGGTCGCACCATGACCACATATCCTTCACCTCCTTGAAGTAGGTTGTTAATGAACTCTTTGCCACTGCTTAATAAGACACTAGGGGTCTTTGACTGTCCTTCTTCCTCATCTGACAGTGACTGCAACTTGAATGTCTTTCCATCCTTCTTGAATGAGATAGTATTTTCTTTTCCATCATAGATGGAACCTCTGTCATACTACCATGGTCTTCCCAATAGAAGATGGCATGCATCCATGGGTAACATATCACAAATCAACTTGTCTTTATACCCTCCAATGGAGAACTCCACAGTTGTTTGCTCATTGACAAGAACACTTTGTCCTTTGTTTAACCATGTCACCTTGTAGGGATTAGTGTGGGGTGTTTTCTCTAATTTCAACTTCCTTACTGCCTCCTTAGAGATGATGTTATCAGTTGAACCTGAATCCACAATAACCTTGCATACTTTCCCAAGTATTTTTTATCTCACTCTAAATAAGGCTCTTCTTTGCTTTGGCTCTTCCTTGACCAGTTGTCTAATCAAAACTCTACTAAACATCATATTCTCCCCCACTTCTGATTCAATGTGACTAACCTTTGGTGATTTGACACTCATAGTGTCTTCTTGAGCATATGCCACTCTCTTCTCAGTATTTGATGAAGATGCTTTCTCTGGGCACCTATAAGCTGGATGACCTACTTGACCACAGTTATAACATTTCATAGTGGCAAAGTATGAGCTACTTCTGCCTGCTCCTCTTCCTCTATTTGAACCTCCTTGAGGTCCTCTACCTCTTCCATTACCTCCTCTAGAAGTTGTTTCACTTCCATGCTCAGTAAGTTTTGACTCTCCCTGATTTCTTTGTTCAGTCCCTCTACCTTGGTATCCACCTCTATGTCCTCTTTGATCTTTGCCTTTACCTCTGCTCTTAGAAGTCTGTTCTTGTTTGCTCTTACTCCTCTCTTCAATCTTTATAGCCAATTGATAGCATTGGTGCACTGTCTTGGGACTTAGAAGAGTCATCTCCTCTTGAATGTTCCACTTCAAACCGTTAAGATACCTAGCCACCTTGAGACTTTCATCCTTTGTAACATCAAACCTCATACAAAGTTTTTGAAACTCCTCAGTATAAGAGTTCACATCTTGGTCTCTTTGTCTCAAGCTCTGTCTTTTCTTGTGCAACTAAATGTCATAATCATCTGGCATGTATGCTTCCCTCACTTTGGCAACCATTCCCTTCCAAGTAGAGATAGGCTGCTTGCCTTCCTTTTCCCTCTCTGTCTGAATGAACTTCCACCATGTCAAGGCAGAACCTCTTAATCTTGATTCGGCCACCTTTACCTTCTATGCTTCTATGACCCTATCACACTCAAAATGGTTTTCCATTCCCTCTATCCAATCCACAACTAAATCAGCTTCCATTTTTCCACTAAATAGTGGTATGCCTTCAAGCGCTTTTCCACTCAAAGCCTTCAATGCTTTCAAGAAAATCTCTTCTTTCAAAACAGGGTCAGGTTCAGGGGTCTTGTCTTCCTCTGCAACCTCTTCTTCCTTTGGTACCCTTCCTTCCAACTGCACGTTCCTCATTACTTGCTCAAGTTGGGCTATTCTTTCCCTCAATAGCCTATTGTCTTCCTCATGTTCTTCAACCATCTTGGCCAATTTGCATTTGTCACCATGATGGTAGAACCACTAGACTCAATCTCAGACATACAATGGTCAATCCCAAATCTTTTCCTTACTCTGATACCAATCTGATGGGGAGGGGGTTGGAGGAATCAATCATAGATTCCTGCTCTAGGTCTTGCTTGCAAGACCTCCTTGGTGTTTTGCTTCACCACCTTAACCTATAGGACCCTTCTCATGTTTAGGTACCCCTGGTTCTCCTGGCCAACACCACTACCATCACCATTCAACCAACCAAGTCAATCTTAGTGCAATAGCTCTAACTCTTCCTTAGCCTTTAATCTGCCCTAAAGGCTAACAATACCTCCAAAGTTTGAACTTTGATTTGCAGGGGTGTGGAGGTGTTTCAATTCATTGTAATTCATCCAATTTTGGTTCTTGAGTATCCTCCTAGCTCCATTTCTTGGTCACTTTCATCAAACCCTCATTTAGGGTTAAAAAGGCTACTAGCCTAAGAGCCCTAATTAGGTCTCCTTCTCTGAGAAAACTGGTTGACTCTCTCAATTTCTTCAAAGAACCCCCAATCTTTCTTTGAGGTTCTTCCTTCAAATGGACACCTCTCAATTATTTTCAAGGTCTTGGGTCTTAACTACCCGTACAATGCCTCCACTTGAAAATGGACAAAAACTAGGGTTTTTAAGCCTTTTCTAGCTGCTTTCAATCTGCTAAGTGTTTCTCACACTAGATGGTCTGATGGAGTTTCCTCTTGAATACCAAGTCTTGGAAAGACTCACATATACCTTCTCAAAAATGAAATTCAACAAAATTCAATCACCCCTACAAGTTATGTGATATGCACTATAGTCTTCCTAGTCGAGCACCTTCCTGGCTCGCCTAGGGCAAGACTTTGCAAATAGCTCTTACGCTCACACAAACCCTAAAACCTACCATATGCACACACATGGAGTCTAGTCACTGTTCCCAAAGGGCCATACAATTTGTATGGTGGGAAAGTGAACTAAATCTCCATTTCCTCAAAACTACCTGGTTCAGACCAACAACAGTGTGGAATCAAACTTATTTACAAATAGTGCTTGAAAAATGAATAAGGAAACTAATTAATGGCACACAAAGCTTGTATACTATCAACTTTACATCCTACGTATGAAAACAGTAACCAATTCAATCCATTAAAACTCTACTTTGAAGCAAAAATTAGAAAATAACTCACAAAAAACTTTTTTTTTCAATTTCACAAAATTTCACTACAATGCCAATGCAACCAACCCTACTCTCAAGTCAAGGCACACCTTATATAGGGCTCCTCAATCAGTTATTCTCCCTTGGTTGAACATGTAAGTTATCATGTGGCAAAGTTGCAAAATGTACCATTTTGCTTCTTTTGCCAATTTTCTAGAAAACTAAGTAAAATGAGTTTTTAAACTCATTCACCCTTCCTCAACTTCTATCCTAGAGATCAACCACATCCCTAAACTATCTTCTCTACTCAATGGTCAACATGACCTTCATGATAAACATCAAAAACAAAATAAATGCATCCTAGACTTCCTAAATGCCTAGTGTTTCCTAGGTGCTCCTGCACCAAAAACCAGTATTCAATTTGACAGCAACAACTGTCAAAACAAAGAAAAATGAAAACCAAAACAACAATCAAAGCACTACTCAAAACAATAACACCAACAATTGGGAATCTCGACCATCATATCAAAGACAATCCAATCGACAAATATTTACCCCATTAGGACAAACTTTGGAATCGGTAATGAGAGACCTCATTGCAAACAGACTTATCACTTTACTAGAAGCCCGAAATTGGGAGCCAAAGGTAAAACCATCCTGGTGGAATGATGCATATTATTGCAATTTTCACAAGAGTAAGGGACATAAAAAAAATGACTGTATGCAACTAAAACATTTGATACAAGACTTGATCGAAGAAAAGAAGGTGTTTGTCGAAGGGCGTCAGATAAACAATGATCACACTACATTTACCAATCCATTACCCAACTACGAGAAAGTAGAGTCTTCTTCAAGTGGTAAAGGATGAAGTATAAACTATGTCTATGACACCACTATTATTTTCCTTTCTGAGGCTGAGAAAAATGACATTGATAATCAATTAGGTGACACAAACATTAATGACATTGAATCCTTGCACATGATACCAAACACAAACACATCTCACAACCAAATCAATGTCCTAAAGATCAAGGAAACACAAGACAATCAACCAATAAATGTAACAAAAAGGGGGTAGTTCAAAGTGGTACTAAAAGGAGTCTCATCTAAAAATACTATTCCCCCATCACATCAATAAAGCATCATGGACCAATTACAAAAGATACCTGCCCAAATATCCATTTTGGAAATTCTCAAAATTTCACCATCACACAAAGAAGTTCTAGAACAAGCTCTAGTAGCTACAACCATGCCCAATAATTTGGATGTTTGTCAATTCCAAGCCATGGTGTGACATCTTACCACACCTCATTGTTTTTCATTCTCTGAACAAGATGAGGTGTCATTAAATCACCCACACAATCTAGCCTTGCACATAGAAGTTATAATCCATAAACACCACGTCAAGCGTGTCTTAATAGATGGCAGAACTAGATTAAACATTTGTACTTGGAAACTAATTCATGCAATAGGCTATTCCAACAATTCCATTGATGCTAGAAGAAAGATAACAATAAAGGCATATGATGAAGAGGAAAGGTCTTCAAAGGGGTTGATTGTACTTCCAATTCAAGTAGGACCAATTGTTAAAAACATTGTTTGTCAAGTATTGGACAAGGATCTAACATATAACATACTCTTGGGTCATCCATGGATCCATGAAATGCATGCATTACCCTCAACATACCATCAATGTTTGAAATTTCCAGTCAACAGACAAGAGGTTACAATATCAGCTCACAACAATAATCCACAGACTTGCAATATGCTAAAAGAAAATCAAGATACTTTGGTACCCCACAACAGAGAAATCAACACTTCCACTTCATCCAGCAATGAGAGCCAACCCAATTTCATATCTAAATGGGTTGCAAAGAAAGATCAGGCAAAGGAAATGACTGATGCAAACACAACTTTATCAAACACTAAAGGTCCTATAAATGAGTTATCACAACAATTTACAGACAAGGTCCAGTTGAAAGACAAAGGCTTAGGAGAATATTCTCTTGAACAATATTTGTGTCTATCACAATTTCTACCATCACCAAAATCATATGGAAAGTCCACATCAAATACACCACGTTCATCACAACCAATCATAGCTCTTAATGAAATATTTTTTAAAGCAGGTACCCTCGAAGATGAGTCAAAAGACAAAGCCATTCTCAATTGGCTATACAAAGATGAAGAAGCCTCCACATCAGCAAGTATCAGTATCAAAATAGAGCAATATGGAAAAGGGAAGGCTATTTGAGAAAAAATGGGCTATGAAGGGAAAGGACCAATTGGCAAGAGAAAGGATGGTATTATAGAACCTATTCAACCCCTAACACTGTAGCCTAAAGACAAAATAGGATTAGGCTACATAGGGGAAACAAAAGAAGAAGTAACTCAAAAAGTGGTAGAAAGGATTCTATAAATGAGAGATGGTTCTGAAACAAATTGATGTCATTCAAGCATATACACCCTTACAAGAGGAGGGACAAAGTTCAGGAAATAGACCATTTATTATGGGATCCACAAATATCGATGACTCAAGTGAGGACGCTCAAACATTGAGTGATACAAACAACTTGGAGGTGAGTACTATCATAGACCTCGACCTTCCTACCAACAACTTTCACCACCTAGCTATCGGAACACTCACAGCTGTTGACCTTATCAAAACTAATAAATTATTACCCTTGAGACATGCCGAACTTATTGACTGGGAACCCACCGAACCTATTCATTTACCAGTCTTTTCAAATGATGATGCAATCATAAACTATCTTTGTAGTGATGAACCTAATGTGAGTTCTATCCATAACACTCATAATGACGCTTCACAATGGGAGGGTGCCAAATCTTCCAGTTACAAAAATGGCAATAGGAAAAATAAATCTAATGGTGAAAACCTTTCTGAGGAAGCATTAGATTTTGAAAAGAGAAAAATAAACATATCCAGTAGTGAAAACCTTTATGAGGCGCTAAAGGATGGAATATTTGACACTCTCCTAGAGCATTACCATGACAAATCATCAATACTAGTAGAACCAACACAGTCTATAAATTTGGGAACAACTGAAAAGGAAAAGATCCTACACCTGGCAACATCCATGACAGAACAGGAGAAACTTGCATTCACCAAATTCTTTGAGGAGTGACACATAAATTTTGCATGGTCTTGTTTTGACATGCCAAGATTAGATCCAGATCTCCTCATGCATCATTTGTAACTACCAAAAGGAATCAAACTAGTCAAACAAAATTTGAGAAAGATGCATCCCCACATCGCCCTGATGGTTAAAGATGATCTGAAGAAATTGTTGGATGCAAGATTTATCAAGTCCATATATTATGCATAATGGATCTCAAATATTGTGCCAGTATGAAAACCTGATAATAGCATTAGAATATGCACGGATTTCAGAGATTTAAACAAGGCGTGACCAAAGGATGATTTTCCTTTACCCAGCATTGACATAATTTTTGATCTAATAGCAGGACATACCATGTTATCTATAATGGATGGCTTCTCAGGGTATAATCAAATAAAAATAGCACCTAAAGATTAGGAAAATATGGCATTCACTTGTCCTTGGGGTACATTTTGTTGGAATGTCATGCCCTTCGGATTAAAAAATGTAGGTGTGACATATCAACGGGTGATGACCACTATTTTCCACGACATGATGTATACTTTCATGGAAGATTATGTGGATGGCATCTTAGCAAAATCATACACTAGGGTAGGACATCTGGAGATCCTTGAGAAAATCTTCACTAGACTGGAAAGATTCAATGTTAGATTGAACCCAAAGAAATGTGTGTTCGGGGTAACATCAGTAAAACTCCTTGGTTACATAGTGTCAAAGAAGGGTATTGAAGTAGATCTGGCTAAGGTTAAAGCAATAATGGAGATGTCGCCGCCTAAAAATATCAGTCAATTACGGTCCCTACAAGGTAGGTTACAATCCATCAGGAGATTTATCTCCCAACTGGCAGACAAAAGTCATACATTTAACCATCTACTTCATAAGAATGTTTCATTCAAGTGGGATCATGATTATGAAACAACATTTAACCAGATAAAGTAGTATTTGGTGTCACCTCCAATACTCATGCCACCTGCGGTAGAGAGACCACCATTACTGTATATTGCAAGCTATATACTACATCAGCAGGACTCTCAATGGATATGAAATAAACTACACATTCATAGAAAAAGATTATTTGGCAATAGTATTTGTAACCCAGTAGTTGCAACGCTACATGTTGACTCATACAGTCAGGCTCATAGCAAAAATAGACCCATTGAAATATCTACTCAGTAAAGCTACTCTAACAGGGAGACTAGAAAAATGGGTCATGATTTTAAGCAAATTTGACATCCAATATGTCAACGGGAGAGCCATCAAAGGACAGGTAATAGCATATCAACTAGTTGAAGCTCCGTTACAAGATCATCATCCAATGAACATTGAATTTCCAGATTTAGACATCCTAAATATTACAACACAACAATGGAGGCTCTATTTTGATGGATCATATACACAAAGAGGATCTAGGGCAGGAATCCTAATTGTCACACCTCAGGGACACACCCTACCAAGATCCTAAAGATTAATGTTTCCATGTGTAGACATGTCAAATTTACATCATGCATAATCATATTCCATTCATCTAATAAATCAGGACTTTATTTAAATCAAATCCAAATCATATCATTTTCCATCCTTTTCTGATTTAAATAAATCAATTATCAAAGTCCAAAAGGTCAAATCAGTTAATCAGCATTAATCAGCATGATCATCATCTAATCCTAATCTAAGGCTAATCCCATCCCACTTGCACAATAAATCAATTTTATTGATTTATTAAAACAATCATTTTCCCTCAACCATGACAAGTCAAACAGGGCATTTATTGCTGTTTTTCCTTGTCCCCCTCTCAGCATTTATGGCAAAATTTGAATTCAAATTTTCCCCCTCTTGGGCACTCTTCCCAAATCTTGCACATGCATCAACTAATCACCACTTGACAAGTGTCCTTCTATCATTGGCAGAATCTTAGTCCCACATTGGTCCCTCTTCAACATTTAGCATTTTGAAAATCTTTAAATAGCAGCTTCATCCTCAAGCAAATCCTTCACAATCTCCACAATCTTGCAAGGTCACTCTCTTCAGTTGAGATTAGATCTTGTCCATCATCTCCATCATCCATTTGCATTTTCATCTTAAGCTTTGGTCAAGGATTGGGAAAGGGTCACTAGCACATGTGACACCAATCCAATATGAGATAGTTTGCATCATGTTTTCTTATGCTTTTGCTTTAGATCCTTTGTCATTTGTTCGCATTTTAAACATGATGTATTATTTCATAAGGATGTTGAATATCTTGATTTGTTGTTGAAATACTAACGATTTTGCAGGTTTTATTGTTGGTTTTCTAACTACATTTTGCAGATTTTGATGTCCACAAAATGGCGCTAGAAGGAGGGCAATCTATTTTGTAATCTGCTCTGTTTATATTTTGTAATCTGCTCTGTTTACACTTTGAAATCTGCTTTGTTTATATGGCCTCGATTAAAACATGGCCTATACTTTTGTTGGAAGGATTACGAACATGCATATTAAAGTCTTGAATAACAAAGTTTCTTAAATCTGTAGTGGCTTGCTTGCATACAAATGAAACACTTTTTGAATCCCTTTTAATAGAGCTATTAAATAAGCAATAGTTCTATTAATAGTTTCTAGAGTTATCATTTCTGTGTATTCATGCTGACTCGGTTTTTATCAGTTAAGTCTTGAAACCATTCTTAGTTTGAACTTTGTTTTAGAAACTGGATACTCACATCATCAAAAGGAGGAGGATTTTTCATTACTTTAACATCTAACGTGGCTGTAGGTTGTATAAAGAACATATTTTTTCCCATTTATTAAAAATTACTCCATACACCTCTGCATAGTTTGACAGTAGCATGTCACTCGTCTGCAATCTTTTTAGGCACTTGGAATGAACTCAAGGCTCTGTTTTTAACCAACATTTGCAATGCAACTTATTGTTGTTTCTCTCATTCATCTGGTTGTTTCTAATCATTAATTAATGAGCTGAGTGGGTAGAGGCGTGTAGGTGCTTTAGACATCTAAAAGAATTCAAAAAAAAGCTATTCAAAATTAATGCACCATTAGTCTAAAGTGACAAACACTGTTTTTTTTGTTTTGACAGAAAACTAAATAAAATATGACTGCTACACTGATTTTTCAAATATGCATCTTTCACTGGCTGCTCAATCTGAAGTTTTCTTTTAAAATGCACTAACGTGAAGTTTCTCATTTTGCTAAAAAGTGTGCACAGTACTATTCAAATCATCATAGCTTTCTCTGTTGTCTTTATGTGATTCGTTGAAGACTTTAATGTGTGATTTTACAGCTGCGCAATTGCATAAACTTGAAAGTCCTTGAAAGCTTCGAAGACTCTGAATTTGACTTCACACCAGCTAATAGCATTTCTTTGTATTTCTTTGAGAGATTTGTGTGCACAGTTCGCACGCCTTATCTATGCTGCCACATTTTCTGTCAAAAGATTCACGCCTTATCTATGCTGCCACGTTTTCTGTCAAAAGATATCGCCCTCTTACGTCCCATAGCATATCGCCTCCTCATACTGGTGATCACAATCAATAGAAGAGAGCCTCTTTTATCTGGAAATATCAATCGAGTATGACAGTCAGACTTGGAGGAGTAAATAGTGGCGCTACAGGAGATTAGATGTCTCTTTTCATTAGGATTAATTGCATCAAGTAAAGTCTTTTGTCTGCCATCAATATCGCTGTCCTTCTCATCGCTGGTTGTCATTAGGTATTGTATCCATCTCAGTAATTATGCTATTTGGCATTGATGGTTGTGACTTATCTTGTCACGGGATCCCAACGAATGCATCTGACCTCTTTTGTGGAGGATTGCTTCTGACAGTGACATAAAACTTTCCAGGCGCGGGTCATTCAAATGCGACATGGAGGAATAGACTAGACTCAGCTATCTAGTTCTTTGTGTCACAGTAAACACGTCTATACCTGCATAGTTATTTCCTTATCGTTTGTTTGCTTTCAAACGCCACTTTCGCTTGTCTTTTCGGCTGTTCAAGTTCTTTATGCTTTAAATGAATGCAACTGACTGTTTCCTGCGTTCTTTATGATTTAGTGAATGTTCCTCATGAACCATCCATAAATTACTATGGTTCGTGGTAGTATTAAAGACCATTCATTCCAAGAGGAGGCAACTTTACGCCTGGCAAAGGAAAATCTAGAGAAAGTATACGTCTGACATACGTTATCTTTGAGTAACATGCATTTATGATATTCACTTATGATAGCACGTTCATAGGCAGATTCGGTGAAAATGGATGGCTGCAAGGTTCCACATAGTTTATCTTCAACAGAAATGGTATCGAAGTCTTAGTGGAGTTAAATGCTATTTGATTTACTTGAAATAAATGCTGCAATTCTGTTGTCAGTGCTATAATGATTTGAAATATTTCTGAAGTCAAAGAAAGCATTTAAGGCAATTTGAAAACTTTCAAAGAATTCTTATCAGCCAACTCTCCTGTTTGTACTTAATATCTGACTTATATATCAAATTGACTTATTGATTTTGAAAGCCATTGTTTTGAAAACAATTGTTATATATTGTCGGTCATGATTAACAGGGGAAATATTTTAATATTGACTGTCAAAAGGTGCTGATCAGAAATATATTGGCATTCGTTATTGAGTAACTATTTTGTTCTTTACTTTATTATTAAGTTCTTTACAAAAGGATAGATAAATGAGTAAAATAATTCAATAAAGGAATGCCAATGCAATGCTATCTTTATTTTATTGACATGCCTTAATTTGTAGCTCTTATTTGTGATTTAATAGGTACAAGCGAAAGGTGAAAGGTACAAAAGGGAAACAAAGACTAACGAAGGAGGTACAAACGAACAAAGGCGAAAAGATGCAAAGCAAAAGAGGAGGAGGATTCTTGTTTGAAAACACAATGTGTTTTTTAACACTTTGATTTTTTTTTGATCAATACTACTTCACGAAAGGAGGGAAATGTTTTTTTTGAAAACACAATGTGTTCTTTAACACTTTAAGTGTTTAATCAACACTACACGAAATTGTTTTCCTTTTCGTTTTAGAACATTAGTTTTCAATTGGGGCTAAAACGAACAATTTCATTTTCATTGCAAAGGGCTTAAAATGAACCTTAGAACAAACTTACTAGATTTCGTTTTGGTTTAAAATTGAACAAGGCAAACTTCACACTTGATTTTGGTGCTTAAAATGAAGTCATCATTGCTTTGAGGCTAAAACGAACAAGTGCTTGATTGTGTTATTTTGTCTTTTGAGTGCGTATCCTCTCCCCTTGCGCTTCGTGCGATCTAGGGTGCAAGAGAAACACTCAAAATACATTTTATTGCTTTAAAACACTTCATTTTGGGCTTAAAAATTGAACATCTTGTGCGAGTGTGAGTAGGGGCATTTTCGCATTACATTCTGTTCTTTGTGCCATCAAAGATCGTCGAGTTACGATTGTGTCTTTGCTTTCGCTTTTGTTTATCTTAGAGGGCCTGCCTTGGGAAAAAGTACTCACCCAAGGGCGACTCAACCATAACACTCTAAAGCCAAGAGTATTTCAGGGATATAAATGAGGATTTTTGGTTAAGCGCCATAATCAGCGGTTGGCTCCGACAAGATGGATCCGAAGGGACTCTTGCCACGTTGGGTCAACTCCTACGAACGGAAAGTCCTTACTAGAACCTATGTGTTAGAATTTGCCAAAATCCTTAATCTGTTTGTTGGTGCAAGAACGGTCGTTCTGAAGCCGCCCCACAATTTTATGGCTTTTAGTAGAGATGGAAAGCATGCCATGGGAGTTTCATGGGTGTTGATGCTTGGCTGCCCATATAAGTGAGTGCCGTGGAGGGGAGCCAGTGGGGTCAAGCATCTAACCATCCACTAAAAGTAGGCGTAGCTGGACTTGTCCAAGTGGGGACTCAACAAACATTGTCTATCACATCCATAGGGCTTGTAATTATTCTTTGTTTGAAAACACAGTGTGTATTCGAAAACATTTTGCAAACAAACACTTAAACATGATCATGCAAATTTCAAACCCCTTTTGATAGAGCAAATACCTTTTGACAAATTTAAGTGTTGTTGCCTTCCCTTGGGATTATGTCCTTAGAGGTTTCTCATCACTTGAATTTATATCGTCATTTGCTCTAACTAGGGTTAACCTAGGAAATCCCTTTGCCTCAATTTCTTGGAATTCCCACACAACACTTTGTGGGAAGAAAAGGAATTTTGACATAGGACATCTTTAGTTTGAAACATAATCAAGAAAGTGTATTTGGTAAAAAGAAGTCATTAAAAGCAAAGATAACAAATTGGACCCCACACATGTGCTTGATATCTCTTGGTCATATTGGTCTTTTGATTGCTCTTAGAGAAAAGTGTGTTCTTCAATACCTTGGCCTAGTAAACAAAGTCTCTCTAAGTCTCTTAGGATCATCAAAACTTTCATCTATCTTCCAAACATTCATCAATCCATCTCATCCAAACAACTTTAAGAGCTTTGAAAACATCATTACCTAGACTTGGGTACATTTCCAAACCAAATCAAAATCATTTGTTTAGTTAGGTGTGTTTGGATAAATCCTTCCACGCACACTTAGTTAAATTATCACCTCTTTGAACAAGTTCATCCTAAGATAACATCCAACATTTTAGGGTTTACAAGTTCATGATCCACATCAAACAATCAAAATCAAGCCCTAAGTCTAGCATTGATTCAAAGTTCCTAAACGTTCATCACTCATATCATCCACCTTTCATCCTCCATATCATCATTGGTCCTAGGAATCTTAGAGGTCACTTTCATAACAAGGTCAAAATACAAGAAGAACATGGAATATAAACTTGATCCATACATCTTGGGTAATCCAAATCAGTTGAATCTTCAAAGCCTTGCAATGCCTATCTATTATCAAAATCCATGCATAGGATCATTTCCTTCGACAAATGTCAATGGTACAACAAGTGTGGGTATGCCCAATCTGAATTTTGGAACACATCTCCCCATGATAGATTTCAATCAAAGTCCAAACTTACAAGTCTATCCTCCAAACAATCAATACATGAGTCTTCAAACGAGCAACATCATTCCACCAAATCCCTACAAACCAAATGTGGATGTACCAAATGCATTTTTTCGAAACATGAATCCTAACTCGGAAACCTTTGGAAAAATGATTCCCAATACCAACATTGTTCATCCTATCATGCCAAATCAGAACATTATCCAAAGTCAATTTTCCCATAATCCCATTCAAAAATCGCAAGCATGCATGCCAAAACTACTTGAACACAAGCCAAATCAACTATCTCAAGTGAGTCAAAATCAAAATCAAGAACAAATTTGGCGAGATCAAATTGCAGAACTTTCCAAAATAGTTGAGGCATTGCGCCAAGGGAAATCTCCACCACCATTACCTACATCATTCCTTGGTTTAGGGCTTCCCCCTTTACCTAGCACCAATCAATCCACCCAAATCAATCCACATAACATCAATCAAACCATCACGACAAATCCTTTGAATATACCATCGACATCACACCAATGGATGGTATCTAATCAAACAACAACATTGATCCCAAATCAAAATACGGTCTCCCAAGGGCCTATCACCTCGGTCAATCCAACCATCACTATCCCTTCAATCATTCCAAACACCACTATCACTCCCATCACATCTCAACCCCTCACTACCATGATCGCTCCGAGCGTATCTCAAACACTTGTCACTACATCCAACACAATTTCAATCCCACCACCACCACCATTGTGACTAAGCCAAGTAAGCAATTACAATGCTTCATTCAAAGCATACCAACAATTGCTCCAACAATATGAAACAATTCGGCAAGCGCCTATAGCCACGCACGCTTCTCAAGCTTCACAGCAAAATCAAGCTCAAACATCGCTGCAACAACAACAAGCAACACAAGCTCAACAAGTGCAACAATCCTTTCAAGTTTCCCAAGCCTCTCAAGCTACCCAGCCAACACGAGCACAAACACAAAAGATGACAACTATTGAAAACAAGGATCAAGATCAATCTATCACTGAGCACACGTTTACTTCATCCAAGGATCAAATCGACATATGCCAAGAGTCACTTTTGAATCATGATCAAAATCCACCAACAAAACTCGACAATGAGCCAATTCAAGAAATGATGAGCCAATTTACAAAAGGGAAACAAAGACTAACGATTAGCAAGTGGGATGGGATTAGCCTTAGATTAGGATTAGATGATGATCATGCTGATTAATGCTGATTAACTGATTTGACCTTTTGGACTTTGATAATTGATTTATTTAAATCAGAAAAGGATGGAAAATGATATGATTTGGATTTGATTTAAATAAAGTCCTGATTTATTAGATGAATGGAATATGATTATGCATGATGTAAATTTGACATGTCTACATTTTGCCCCTCTTTGAAGCAATGTACTTGTTGCGTTGGTTCAAAGAATAAACTTGCCGCAATCGAAATTAAAAAATTTCATGATTTTTCGGATGCCCCAGCGGAAAGAAGTACACTGGTACACCATGTACCAACAATGTAGCTAAGTATGAAGCATTGATTATCGGCATCAAAGTAGCTATTGAATGGAAAATCACAGAAATACAAGTGTATGGGGACTCACAGCTTGTCATTTATCAGGTAAATGATGAGTATCAAACAAAGGATGAGAAGCTCATGCCATATAAGCAAATGATAGATGATCTTAAAAATTACTTCATGGATATCAAATTTGAGAAAATACCAAGGGTAGAGAACAAAGTTGTGGATGCCATGGCAACAATTGCTTCCCTTTTGCAATTACCAGAAAGCAAGGTCGTTATGATTTTATGGTAGAACAAGTATCTAACCCTACATACGACTATCCTGATTCACAAACCATATGCCAAATAACCGACACTCAAACCTCACAATGTGGAGAGATCTATGCATATCTCAAAGATAATATCCTTCCTCTTGATCTCTCTAGAAACCAAAAGAGTAACTTTATCCGTCAATCCGCGCGACATACATTGATTGCTGACGTACTTTACTGTCGAGGTCTAGATGGTACTCTTCTTCGGTGTCTAGAACATCATGAATCTGAGACATCCTTATGAGAGGTCCATGAAGGTATTTGTGGGACTCATTCAAGTGGGCTCACCCTAGCTAAGAACTCCTCCGTTTAGGGTATTACTGGTCGAACATGGAGAAGGATTCCTATCAATATGTTAAAAAGTGTTAGAAATGCCAGATTCATGGTAATCTAATTCATGCACCAACACAAGAGTTACATCTTTTCACATCAACATGGCCCTTTTTCCAGTGGGGATTAGACCTAGTAGGAAAAAAAAATCTTTCATCCAATAGACACAATTTCATCATCACAGCAACAAAATATTTTATAAAATGGATAAAAGCGATTCCTTTGACAACAGCCACTAGAAAGAAGATCTCGTCTTTCATACTCAACTATCTCATCTGTCGATATGGTGTACCTCAGTATTTTAAAAATTCAGACGTCTAGGAATTATGTGAACAATTCCATATCCAAAATTGTTTCTCAACACCATATTATCCTCAGGGAAATGGCCAAGCAGAGGCCTCAAACAAGATAATTCTAAAAATACTAAAGAAAATAGCAAATGATGTTGGACGTGATTGGAATGTTCAGCTAAATCGTGCACTATGGGCCTACAGAACTAGCATCAAAACACCAATAGGAGCTACACCATATGCCTTGGTGTATGGATCAGAGGCCATCTTACCCATTGAGGTAGAGATACCATCACTCTATGTCTCACTAAAAGGTATCATTACGGGTGAGGATTATAGAGTTTCTAGGCTACAAGAACTAGATTTATTGGATGAACGCCGTCAGTAAGTTGTCAATCATTTGAAGGCATACCAGCAAAGAATGTCAAGGAATTACGATCACAGGGTAAAACCTAGAGTCTTTCAAGTTGGAGACTTGGTCCTAAAGGAAAACCCTAGGAATCAATAGGATAGACAAAAGAAAGGGAAGTTTGAACCTAACTAGCTAGGTCCCTTTGTAATCATATCAGTGTATGGATCAGGAGCATAGCAATTGCCTACACCACAAGGAGATATATTTGATGAACCTATCAACAATATCCATCACAGAAAATTTTATACCTGAATCACCTAATGCATGAATTAGTTTTTGAAAATGCTTACCTTGATGAAAACCTGGTAAATAGGCATCCTATTGACAGAAAAATAAAATAAAATCAAAAATCAAAAAGAATGAAAAAGTGCAATAAAAACATGTAGTGAAAACTTGGAAATAGGTGCTATTTATAATTTGAATCAGCTCTCCTATATATTTGGACACATGTCATGGTCGTTACATTCACCATCAATATTTTTTTTGTATCAATTATCATATCATATCACGTGGTCATGTCTCACCCTGGCTTGGGGGCAACATCTGAACATCATTGGGGGCAATGAAACATCAAGCTTAATCAAATAGACAAACAACGACACGACAAAGGCAACAAAATCAATAATTGAAATACAACCCAACATGGAAATCAAACACTATCAGAAACACATCAAACATCCATATCACATCACAAAATTCAAAAACAAGTCAAAAAGGTCAATATCAAAAAGCCAAAAACATGAGTTTGTATCAGTTGAACTACGTGGTCTCTACATGTATAACGTAGGCAAGTCTAATCTTTGATCAGCCCCCAAGGCCCCTAGGATATGTCTTTAGGTTAGGTTTGATCCAAAATCTTGAAAACAAAAAAACATCACAAAATTAGGATGGATGATCTAATTTGAATAATGGTTGAAATACTTTAAGCAAAAGTTGGATATGTTATACTTTGAGCATTGTTACCATTTATTTGGAGCAACTCGATGATGTATTGAACTAGAGAAGCTAGGAAGAAGAATGGTATTTTTCATTCTCTACTATTTGTGAATTAATCATAATTATTGTGTGAATCGTCATGGGAAATGCTCTACAAAGTATCATGGATGGCATTCCAATTCACATAGGAAAGTGGTTAATTCTTGTCTGTTTATGCAAGAAATGCTTAGGTCATCTCAGTTTACTTATACCTCAATGCTTGTGTTCACTTGCAATATCAAAAATCATGAAAGTAGTACTCAGGTCATCATCGGATAACATTATGCCTTTGATGCTTGCACTCACTTTCAACATTTTAAAAGCTCAATGATGATAAAAAGCACAAAAGTACTAATAAAATGCCAATATTTTGCATGTAGATTTGCATGGTAAAAGTAGATTGCATTCATGATAGTGTTACATCTGTAGAGTATTTGTTACAAAATTGGTGAATCATTCATTAAATGATTATCTTTTCTCATAATTATATTGAGTATACTTGACAAAAAAATCATCATGGTCATATAGTTGCATCAGCATATGCATTTGCATACATTAGAAAGCATTTAAATCATCATTTCATCATTTCATCATTCATAAATTTGAATCAAATAATTTGGCATTCATCATATCATATTTTCCATATCACATAAAATATTGCATAAAGAAAATCTCAAAAGTAAATCTCTATCATCACATTTTCAATTCATCCATCAAATCATATCATGTAGCATACAATCATTTAACATGTTTGTTGTGCAGTTTTCGCACACATGCCCCACTGAAAGTAGGGACCTTCTTTTGCTCGAGTTTTTTATGCTTTGGCCCTTGGATTTTTGGGATTTACCTTGCCTTGGCATAAGCTTCAAAATGTTTATCCTGCTTGCCAAAGTGATTCCCCTAAATTGCACATTGAAAATCTTAAGTTTTGGGCCAAGTTTGGGTTTTTGCAATGTTTTGAGATTTTTCGCCCCATCCGGATTTTCCCGGATTTCATTCAAAGTCCAGCTTTATCTGCTTTACATCATGGTTCAGAGATTTTAGTCTTTCAAAAAATTCCGCCTCGACCGGATTTTCCTGAAATTTCGTCTCCTTATCGAATTCCCAAATTTTTGGTTTGGTCTGTCATTTTTATGAATGTTGATGGCCCAGTCATTGTTTTCTCCTATTGATCGATGAGTCTAATGGTTCCTTTCATTTTTATTATTGCATCTTCGAGCTCGACCCTGTGTGTATGATTATTTTCGTTTTGGTTGATTTTAGGGTTTTGACTTTGGAGCCCTCACCAATACCAATTGAATTACCCTTCAGTGAATTTAGAGTCTAGATCCATCAATGAATGATTTTGCTTTTGAGCCTAGGTCCTCAAATTTGTGATCTTCGATCAATTTGAGCGAGATTGTTGGAGAACGTCGAAATCTAGGTTTTCCTTCAATTTCAGAATTTTCCTGTGCTGGCTGATTTCCCCAGTTTTCCTTGTCCTTTGCATTTTCCCAAAAATCTAGAGTTCTACCTGCTTCGCGGATTTCCGCTCCCTCCGTATTTTCCCAAAATTTTCGTTGCCCCTTCATTTTCTGAAATTTTTTGACTATGGATTGTTTTCACCAGAATCTGCCTGGTCCGGATTTTCCCGAAAATCCCTTCTAGCTTGGATTCCACAGAGGGGTGAAAATCCTGAACTATGTAGAAATTGTACATTAATGATATTTCATGGGATTTCGATATTTGCTTGGATTTATTTGAATTTTGAATATATTATTGGTGATAGAGTAATCTTGGTCCTCATGTTATAGTGGATATTATTGATGGTGGTTTTTGTTGAGTGCAGGCTGGATTTAACTGGATCATCAAGGAAGTTTTGGAGATTAAATTAGTTCAATTAAAGGATGGTTTAAAAGTATTCACCTATTGGCCGACTTGGAGAGGTGCGCTTAGAATAAGGAAGGAAGCAGTTAATATAGGGTTGCATTGAAACTTGTGCTTCCCTCTTCTCATGCCTTGGTTTGAATTATATTGAAGATCTCAGGCTGACCTAGATTGGCTTCATGCATTTAATGCATATCTTATCTTATTTCAAATTTCTCTTGGCCAACCTGTCTAGGCTATTTTATTATTGTAAAATCTAAATTGGGCCGACATGCTTTGGAGGTTCCTATAAATTGGGCATTTTTCCTCATTTGTAAGATATAGAATAGAGAACATAGAATAGAAAAGACAGATAGTTCTTAGAGAAAATTAGGTAGTAGAGCAGAGGTAGAAGTTAGTTCATTCTAAGCAAGTGTTGTAACAGAACATTGGAATTGTTGTTGTAATTTGGTGATTCAATACAATTGAAGACATTGTGATTTTCTGGTGATCTCTTTTGTGTTGACTTATCTTGCATGGTTCTTATGGTTCTATCTTTTAAATTGCTCAAGGATATTAGATGTATGTTAGATCTGATTCAATGGTGTTTATGATTTAATGCTTGAAGTCTTTGTAGCAATCCCTAGTCCATACTTTTTGCAGCTAGTTGATTGTTATTTGCATTGCATAGTTACCCTGGACCTTTATATTCATTATGCTTAGTTAAATTGTGGATATTTATTCATTTCAATTGCAATTGGGTTGTCTTGGATGAATGTTCATGATCTGAAAATCTTTAATACCTTAGAAGATTGCACTATTTTTGTGAGATTGCAGGTTCATTTGGGTTAAGCAAGAATCATTTTATGAGGGATTGGTCCATTTCAAGTATTTTATCATCTACATTGTTAATCTTAGGAGTAGCTAGATTTAGGAATCTCTCTGAAACCCTAAACTTTTGTTATTTATTTATTATCTAAGTTAGATTTAGGATTGAAGTATCATCATATTGCCAAATATGATAAGTTAAAGATTCAGTATTTGCTTGTAGTAAGGTCCCTTTGTGATTACCAACATTTTCACATTTATCACTGAGTTGTTTATGCATTGTTAAGACCTGACATTAGAGACCTTGGGGTTATCTCTTGAAGCTTGTTGATAGAGATTTACCTTTCAAGAGAGATAGGATTTCATATTTTGTCTAAGTTGTGCAGAAAACATCATCAACAGATTGGCGCTAGAAGGAGGGCCTTAATAAGCAAGTTGGATCAATTTATGTCTACCATCTCTCCTAAAAGATTCAGAAGAAGAACCAAATCTACTCTAGGAGAAGAGGAATTTCAATAATTGCAAGCCCCTACTAGGTCAAGAAGGACCAACATAAGGGAAGGATCATCATTCACCCAGCCACCTCCATCATCTCCATCACTCTCATCTTCATCTGAGTCTGAAGCCATCCCCATTTGACAACCTCAGCCAGCCATAAATCAGCCATTTCTGCCTCCACCTTCATCAATGGATTTCCTTGCTAATAACACATCTCCCTTATCTTTCAACCATTACAATCCTATTCCTAAGATCCATGCGCTTTTCTACTCCAAGTTTCACATTAATGATCCCAAAAGGACTGCAGAGGAGCATATTAGGATTTTTAAGACTACCCTTAAGGATAGGGGAATTAATTATGAGGATGTTGCATGCATAATTTTCCTGTATTCCCTTGGGGATGAGGCATTTTGTTGGTATAACCATCTTCTTGTCGGGTCTATCACCACTTGGCTTCAGCTGGAGACTACATTTTTGTAGAAATTTTAGATCCCAATCAATGCTAATGAGTTACTTCTACAGTTTACCAGGCTCAGGAGGGAGGCAAATGAACCAATAGTTGCTTTTAACAATAGATTCCATAGGGCTTATGCTAGGTTGCAACCCCCTTATGTTGTAGACGATGCCTCTGCCAGGGAGGTTTATTATGAGGCTTTGGATAGTTTAACATCTACTTTCATCAAATGGAAAGCAAACCCTCCCAGTAGCCTATTTGAGGCTTATGATGTCACTATTAAAGTGAGTACGGATTTGAGACAGCACTTATCTGGACCCTTGGCTAACCAAACACCTATGATTAGTTCAGTCCCTCAATCACCCTTGGTTTCACACCCAGATCATCCCTATCAAGTTCCACCCATGCCAAATTACCCTCCAAATATGAACCAGGTTGCATTCTTTCATCAGCCAGCTAATATACCTAGTTATTTGTAGAGCTCTAAGATATTTAATCAATCTTTGAACATGGGTCACATGATGTTTATATGCAAAATTCAGCTGGTATTGTTCCTCCATCAAACAGTGCTGACAAGGAGAGGCTGGATGCACTTGCAGAGCTAGTTGAGAAGCTAAACGCTGAAGTCACCTACCTAAGGCACCAGAATAGTCAATCCCAGGTAGCCCAAAAGGGGATTCAGTCCAACTATGATCAAATTAATAGGGATATGATGCAAGCTCAGGGGCAGAACTTTGACAGGGGACAACATCTTGATAGAGATCATGGAAGGCAGCTACCACTTCAAAATAATGGAAGAGCCTTAACCTCTCTAGATCATCCAAACAATCAGGAGAAATCTAGTGAATTTTATCTGGCAAAAATAGCTTTTTCAAGATGGTGTAGGCTTCACAATACTAATCAACATTCTGAGTTAGACTGTCAAGAATTCCAGATGGCTGCATCTATTTTCCAAGAGAAAGTTCAACATGTCAGCAATAGTTTGAGTGGGTTGGAGATGGTACCATCTAATCCTTATGACATATCAATCATGGTGGTGAATCATTTCCTATTTCCAAGAAGTGAAGAAAATGAACCAGAAGAAGAACAGGATAAAGGTGTTGAAACAGGGTATGCATATAGTGAAGAATCAATGGTTCAACCTTTTGGAGATAATGAGGAGAATGATAATGTCCCATTAGATTAAGATGAGTATACCACTGAAGAGGTTCAAGCATTCCATCATGTGCCTACTCATTATTTCATAAATGGAGGACAGTCTGATGCTAATAAAGGAGGAAGCATTGAAAGTAACAGGGATAAATTTGTGGTTGGCTCTGAAGACCACTGTTCTACCATGACTGCAAAGAAAATATGGGAGTGTGTGGTAGAAGAACTCAAGAAATTCAAAGTAAGTCTCTCTTCTCATGAATTGTTAAAGAATCCTACAATTAGGGGTGTAGTACTAGGGTCTCTTGAAAGAGATGCTTTCTGAACAAAAGGGTGTTTCAAGCCATGTTGATACAAATACTTTCAAGGAGGTATTTCTATCTGAAACAAGCTTGGGAAATTATGCACTGATAGTTGACCCTCAAGGATGGGAGATTGAGGAATTCCTCATGTTACATGATATGCCTATTCATAAATCCAACAATGTTGAAGCATCAGTAGAATCAACAGAAGAGGAGGTACAAGAGCAAGTATGGTTGTCAGATCATGTGCATCAAACTACAAAGAATGAGCTTCCAATAAAGGAATTTCAACAAGCTACTGGCGAATATCTGGTGGAAAAGTCAACTAGCATTGGATTTGAGAAAATCATAGAAGTAAAGGCTGAAGCAGCTCTGGAGGAGATTTTAATACAAGAACTTCAACAACCTATTAATGAATGTCCTGTAAGATGTGAAGAACTTAATGAAAGAGTTGATATTCTAAGCAGTCACAACCCAGAACCAGAACAAATGCCAATAGGAGAGGAATTCAGGGAGTCCCTTCACTCATCACATTCTGTTTTTCCTCTTTCTGTTGATAAATTTAGTAAATAAAATTCACATATTTCATGTATTAATGACAAGATAGCGGATGTGATTCATATGGATGTGCAGGAAAATCTAAATGATGTTGAAAACATAAATGTTGCAGTCGATGTTGGTGAGCTTGACTACATTGCAATATGTGAGGGCATGCTTATAGATCAGTCTGTGAAGCCTCCTGACAAACATTATGATGGCGAAGTTACTATACATGATGAGGCTTTTACATTTTCCGCATTGATCCCTCATGAAGAAGTACACATAGGTGAAAAGTTCCATGTTTACACTTCTAAATTGTTTCAATGTGATTTTCACCCTGAATTATTCATTGAAGACTCCAATTTTGTTTTAAATGCAAGAGGGAGATTGCATCATCAATTGAGACCTCCTAATGACATGGATATCAGCTCTTCACAAGTGCAAGATGATGAACACAACATTCAATCTACAGCAGTACAAAATCAGGTTGTTTCTCTCATTGCTATGAATTCTGAATCTTATCAATTTGATTATGGGAATTTGGGGAAGGAAACTTGCATATGGATTAATCATGGTCCTAATGAGTCACCTCATTTATTGATTATTCCTAATTATGAGGTTGAGTTTGAATGCTACATTTTTGAGGTTTACTCTGTTGAGTATAAAGATAAATTTTCATTTTTGAGGACTATTACCATTACCTTGTTGCTTGTCCATGCATTGATGAATCGTATAGGGATGGGTCTCAATTCACCTTGTCTGATGATGGGTGGTTATGATTCTCTTTGTACATAGTTAGGATAGATTGCTTTAGAATGAGTTTGCTTTGGTTGGTTTAGGTTTGCTTTAGGTTTCGGTTTGGTTGTTTCTTTGCTTCTCTGGCTTTGGTTTTTCTACTTTCTGGTTGGGGAAGTGTCCTACTTGCACAACCATTTCATTATCTAGGATTGTTCTAAGTATTTCATTGATGAACTTTAATCATGTGTCTTGAATGGATGGTTGAAGTCTTTATTATCGTCGAGTAGTCTAAATGTTTGATTTAAGGAGGATGGGTCACTGGTTTGATTTGAATTTGAAGTATTCTGAAATCTTATATCTCTTATACATCTTAAAAATCCTAAGGTTGCGGTAGGGTCCTTGTGAGGTCTTGTCAGGTGAAAAATCTTATTTCTGCTTCAGTGTCACTGTGATTCTCAGCCCTAAGTGTGAACTTCATTGTTCACAGGTTGAAAAGAAAAAATGAAAAGAAAAGAGAAAATATTGAAAATCAAAAGAATTACTTCAACTTATCAAGGGTATCTGAATATCTCTATCGGGGCTATGGACACCTGGCTGGCAATAAAGCTATGCTCGGGAGAATCCTGGCCCGTAACCTGCAAATGGGGCTATAGATGCCTGATGACTAGCGGTGAGGCTCCTATCAGGATTTAACTTTTGAAGTTAGAGATCTTTACGTAGCCTAACTTGACTAAGCTTGGCTTCTACAGTGGCTTAAGGAAGGAAATGAACTCACTTGCACACACTTGGATTTTTAGTTTATGAAAGGTTCAGTCTGTCTTTGGTTCTGATTTTCTTTGATCTTTCATTTTGGTCCCATTTTTGATATGGAAATTGAAACTGGGGTCTGAGTTCTTGATTCATGTTAGATCATCAAATGCTCTGGAGCATTTCAGCCGGAAGTCACCATTTGTTGATAAGTTTTTGCACCTGCGCCCAAAATGGGGACCCTCTTTTGCTCTGGTTTTGATGCTTTGGCCCTTGGATTTTGAGGATTTACCTTGCCTTGGCATAAGCTTAAAATGTTTATCCTGCTTTCCAAAGTGATTCCCCTAAATTGCACATTGAAAATCTTAAGTTAGTTTTATATTCCGGGGATTTTTGCCTCATCCGTATTTTCCCAGATTTCATTCAAAGTATGGATTTGTCTGCTTTATGTCGTGGTTTAGAGATTTTGGTCTTTCACTGAATTCCGCCTCAACCAAATTTTCCCAAAATTTTGTCTCCTTGTCGAATTCCTAGATTTTTGTTCTGTTGTTTTTATGAATGTTGATGGCCCAGTCGTTGTTTTCTCCTGTTGATTGATGATTCTAATGGTGCCTTGCATTTTTATTATTGCGTCTTCAAGCTTGACCATATGTGTATGATTGTTTTCATTTTGGTTGATTTTAGGGTTTCGACTTTGGAGCCCTCGCCAATACCAATCAAATTGCCCTTGAGTGAATTCTAAGTCTAGATCCATCGATGAATGATTTTGCTTTTGAGCCTAGGTCCTCAAATTTGTGATCTTCAATCAATTTGAACAAGATCGTTGGAGAACATCGAAATTCGGGTTTTCCTTCAGTTTCAAAATTTTCTTGTGCTAGTGGATTTCCCCGATTTTCCTTGTCCTTTGCGTTTTCCCAAAAATCTGGAGTTCTGCCTGCTTCGCGGATTTTCACTCCCTCCAGATTTTCCCAAAATTTTAGTTTCCCCTTCATTTTTTGGAATTTTTTGACTATGGATTGTTTTCCCCAGAATCCGCCTGGTCTGGATTTTCCTGAAAATCCCTTCTAGCTTGGATTCTGCAAAGGGGTGAAAATCCTGAACTATGTAGAAATTGTGCATTAACAATATTTTGTGGGATTTCGATCTTTGCTTGGATTTATTTGAATTTTGAATATATTATTGGTGATAGACTAATCTTGATCCTCGTGTTATAGTGGATATTATTGATGGTGGTTTTTGTTGAGTGCAGGTTGGAATTAACTGGATCGTCAAGGAAGTTTTGGAGATTAAATTAGTTCAATTAAAGGATGGTTTAAAAATATTCACCTGTTGGCCGACTTGGAGAGGTGTGCTTGAGATAGGGAAGGAAACAATTAATATAGGGTTGCATTGAAACTTGTGCTTCCCTCTTCTCATGCCTTGGTTTGAATTATATTGAAGATCTCAGGCCGACCTAGATTGGCTTCATGCATTTAATGCATATCTTATCTTATCTCAAATTTCTCTTGGCTGACCTGTCTGGGCTATTTTATTATTGTAAAATCTAAATTGGGCCGACATGCTTTGGAGGTTCCTATAAATTAAGAATTTTTCCTCATTTGTAAGATATAGAATAGAGAACATAGAATAGAAAATACAGATAGTTCTTAGAGTGAATTAGGTAGTAGTGCAGAGGTAGAAGTTAGTTCATTCTGAGCAAGTGTTGTAATAGAACATTGGAATTGTTGTTGTAATTCGGTGATTCAATACAATTGAAGACATTGTGATTTTCTAGTGATCTCTTTTGTGTTGACTTATCTTGCATGGTTCTTATGGTTATATCTTTTAAATTGCTCAAGGATATTAGATATATGTTAGATATTATTCAATGGAGTTTATGATTTAATGCTTGAAGTGTTTGCAGCAATCCCTGGTCCATACATTTTGCAGCTAGTTGATTGTTATTTGCTTTGCATAGTTACCCTGAACCTTTATATTCATTGTGCTTAGTTCAATTGTGGAGATTTATTCATTTCAATTTCAATTGGGTTGTCTTGGATGAATGTTCATGATCTGAAAATATTTAATACCTTAGAAGATTGCACTATTTCTATGAGATTGCAAGTTCATCTGGGTTAAGCAAGAATTAGTTTATGAGGGATTGGTCCATTTCAAGTATTTTATCATTTACATTGTTAATCTTAGGAGTAGCTAGATTTAGGAATCTCTCTGAAACCCTAACCTTTTGTTTTTTCTTTATTATTCGAGTTAGATTTAGGATCGAAGTATCATCATATTGCCAAATCCGATAAGTTAAAGATTTAGTATTTGCTTGTAGTAAGGTCCCTTTGTGATTACCAGCATTTTCACATTTATCACTGAGTTGTTTATGCATTGTCAAGACCTGACATTAGAGACCTTGGGGTTATCTCTAGAAGCTTGCTGATAGAGATTTACCTTTCAAGAGAGATAGGATTTCATATTTTGTCTGAGTTGTTGTTGTGCAGAAAACATCATCAACAATGTCATTTATCATATAGCATTTCCATCCATTTATTTACATCATATATCATTCATCATTTAAATTCATTTAATACATCATATATTTGCATTTTGCACTAAAATAAAAATACACCGCATATCGTATATCATTTAAACACATCATATCCATAATCATGAATCCATATACATCATGCATCCATATAACATGCACCATACATCATCATTATGCACATCATAAATAAAACATCATACATCAAAGCATAGCATCATTATATAAACTGCATCCATAACATCATAATATAAGGATCATCACATAGCATATAGAACATAGAAAATAAATGCATCCATCATAAAATCATATGGAACACATAATGCATCAATAAAATCCACTGCATATCATATAGATCTCAAAATCGCAAATGTCAAGTATACAATGATGTCTAAAATGAAGAGAGATATAACATCAAAAATGGTTCTATATCAAAATAATCAAAGTGTACATTACATCTCGAATACAAAAAGGAAAACAATCATGTGTTGCTAGCTCCAGAAGGTGTATGCATCACAAGATCAGGCCCTCCACCACCGTCGGATATACTAGGATCTCTGGGATCTCTCTGGAGAGGTTGTGTCACACCAGCACTCACAGTCCTAGAATGATTCCTGCCAGATTGAGACTTCCTATAGCTCACTCTCTGCTCAGAGGGGATGGCATCATAATATCTCCCTCTATAGTACTCCACCTCCCCACCAATACGGGAAATCTCTCTCATATAATTTGCTAAGGAGGTACCATTTGCCAACCGTTGTAATCTCTCAGCTCTAGCCTGAGCACCCTCTGTTGTAAACCTAGTGGCATCCCTCTCAGCTGTCAAGGACACAATTTGAGTCTATGTTACCCCTTTAGTCTACCTAGCAGCATCCCTCTTGGTTGTCAATGTTGTAATTTGTGACTGTGTCGTATCCAACTAAGCCTGCACTGATGATAAAGCCTCTACATGTAATTGGGCTTGTGCCTACATCTGAGCCTAAGTCTGCTCTAGTAAACCCTGAGCCTGAAGAAGCTGCTCCTAAATAGTCTCTAACTGCACCTATAGGCTAGCTATCTGCAGTTGCTCTGAAACATCCCTCATAGCCTACCTCTTATGAGGCACTGTCTCCTCTAACAAATCTAATGCAGGACCCAACCCACCTACAACCTCACTACTGTCAAATCTATAATCATCACCATTGTCATCATCCTCGTTGCTCCCCTCTCCACTATCCTCCTCCTCACCAACATCCTCTACCTCGACCTCAACCTCCTCTCTCCTCTGCCTACAACCATGTGCAACAGCAACATCCCCCTCTATGGGTAATGGAGCAGGCTCATCTAGAATGGTAAGACATGGAAAAAGATGCAAAGCTAGAAACCTGACATAGTCTGCTATAACTAGTGGCTCAATAATGTCAGGACGGATATCCCACTCAAAGGGTTGCAAAGACTAAAACTCTTGAATAGTAGCATCATATGACAAACCAAGCCCCTAATCTATAGAATCTTACTGACGTTGGTCATAATGGGCAACACCCTGGGGCATACTCTGAACCATCCCATACTATCTATACACCCATCTGATAAAAAATCTCTCCATTACCCAACGATTCTGACCAATCAATATCATCGACTGATAGAGAAAAGGTACCTGAATATTATCCTCATCCCAATGATCACAATCTAGGTACGGATGCCAGGTCACTGACTCTATGTCATCGATCACTCTCCTCCAATACTCTAACTTACCCAATCTAGACTGAGTTAGGCGGTTGGCATATCTAAATACATATGGTCTCATAGGTGGTCTTTGTCTTACTGGCACTAGACGCGTGACAGCTATGTGCTCCCACACCCATACTTGAAGCAAAGTGACACTGGCAGATAAACTCTAACCTCTAAGATACACAGTTGAATGTAAATCTTGATATAGGTGGGCAAGCATGCACATGCCCCAAGAAAATATGGTCTCGTGAATGACCATACTCTCTAGTACTCGGCCCCAACCAAGTGAGAATCCCTTTGACCTGTGATCAGGACAAAGGAATCCACCCATAAATCCAACAAGCACTATAGGTAAAGTGGTGTAATCAGCTACCATCTCCTACCATGGAATCCACTCTCTAGCAATATGCTCATCCCCAAACACCCTCTAAAGAGCCTCAGTCCCACCCTGCTTTGTAGAATCATAAATGACAATATCTCCAACAATGGGAAGCTGCAAAATCTACCAGACATCCTCTGGGGTGACTTTCATCTCACCGGTAGGAAGGTGAAAGGTGTTATGCTTGTTATGCCACCTCTTGGCTAGCGCTATCAATAGACCCTGATTAATCCTAATCTGGGGCATGAATAAAAGAGGAGATAGTCTACAACGTGTAATAATAGTTGTGTTAGGCTATGCCAACTGTGGTATCAGATTGAATGTCCATGGAAAAGCTCTCGAACCTGAAGGTTCTCCAATGAATCCTATCATCAAGAAATTTTCAAAATCAGTGCATTTTGTCGAATCATCAAACATCAAAATATACTATCAAAACTTATCAGCTCTTGGCGATAATTTTGATCAAATCTCATGAGAAAACATCATTGAACCTCACCTATCATGAGGCCAAATCATCAAGTATCATTGAACCTTGCCTATCATGAGGTCAATAATCAAAGCATCAAATCAACCTCTCCTATCATGAGGTACGTCAATCAAACTATAATTATTCCTCGCCTATCATGAGGATAATTATCATCAATTAAACATCAAACATCATCTATCATGAGGTTGAACATCATCTATTTTGATCAGGATAATCAATCATATCAAACCAACACTAACACAATCGAAAATTGACAAAATCAAGGACAAATTTAACAAACTTCATCAAACTGACATGAATGCTCTAAAATAGGCATTCGAAGCACCAAATCATGACATACACCATTTAATCAATCAAAAGCACTATTACAAGCGGTCAAAGTGCCAAAACTACGAAAGTGCTATTTTATTAATTCAACGCGCTAAAACATTGGGTCAAAGCAATAAAATATTCAAAGTGCTAAAATAGTCATCCAGCGCACTAAAATTTCTATCCTAAGTTCCAAAACTATGAAAGTGCTAATTCATAACACCTAAGCACTAAAATAGGGTACCTATGTGCTAAAGTTTGAAAGCACTAAAATACTAAACCTACGTGCTAAAACTTTCAAAGTGTTAAATGACCTAATGAAAGCACTACAATTGAAACTGAAAGTGCTAAAAGAATTTGAAAATTGAAAATCTGTAAACTACACAAAAAATGAGACAAGACACAAAATACGAGGGGATAAAGGGTACGTACTAGAGGTCTGTAGGCAGTCGAGCGTTGGTGACGTCGTACACACTCAAAATGTGGGTGTGATAAGGAATCAGCATATCGCTCCACATGGCACAAATAGCTCTCTCACAAAGATTTCAAAAATCAAAATGAACAAATGAGTGTGAAAAGGACCCTTTTTACCTTTTATAGGTTATTAGAGGTGGGATTTTTGTGGGGTTATTTTAATTTTTTTTAAAAGGGGATTAATTCAAAACTTGATAAATCTTTGGCGATAGGAGGCAATGAGACGCTTACAAGTTTTTTGTGCTTTAAATTAGTTTAATTCATCTTAAATCTTGATATAATGTTTCATTAAGAATTGTTTTATTTCTTTTACTTATTTACTTATTCACACTTACAACTATGCCTGAGGAACAAAAGCGTCATACATAGTTTGATAGTATGTAGCCCTCTGTAATAATTGATCCCACTCAGCGTGAAGACTATCACGCTCTATCCTCAGACTATCACTCTATGTGGTAACAACCTACAACTGGGTCTTGGAAATGAGACGGCACCTAATCTCTATAGCTTGCTCTACTCTGAAACCATCTCTCTCTACTATCAATATGGAAATATGTTCCTTCACGGCCTATCGCCACCCTATCTTCATGGCCAACTGTTGACCTCCATCCCCAGGTGGTGGAGGGGGACCTAGAACCTGTCCCTAAACCTGAGGCATCTAATCACCCTGAGCCCTACCAAGCTGCTCTGCTAGGATCTCAATGCACTATCTCTCTCCATGCCAACTTGTGATACCTACTCTTCCCATGGCAAGATCACCACCAAGATCTATAAATCTCAAAGGCATATGTCATTCCCACCACTGATCAAAATCAAGAGTGGTACCTGGATCTGCTAGGCCCACTGGCCAACCCCATCCAAATGTGGCAAGAACTCTAAACTCAGCAATAGTAACATCTTGATCAGGCTATAGACCCCATACATGGACCTCTTTGGTGGTCTGACCGAACCAAGCCTCATATGCATCAAAAAATGGCCCCATCTCTCTCCAAACTTCTTGCATACTTTGTCAAGCAAATATCACTCTAGAAGAGAACGTGTGTAACCAATCAACCATCTGGTATGTCTACAGTATACCAACTACTCTTGATCCTTAGGCCATGCCTCACAACCCATATAAGGTCTCCAAAAAAGACCTATCATTTCATCGAATACACGTTGCTAGTAGGAAAGTTGTCCAGGAAGGGTATAATGAAGGAAATATTCATAACGATAAGAGTACAGATCCCCAGTAGTACGATCTTGTACACCATTAGGCCAAGCAACTACAATGTGCTCCTAGGCCCATACATGCAAAAGAGAGACACCTAAAGAAATGGATTTCCCACCACGATATGCAACCTCATGCATATCTCTATATAGGTGGGCGAGAAGACAAGGACCCCATGCGTATCTAGTCCCATGCTCAAACATCCCCTCAATACATATACCCCATCCCAAATGGAACTGATGGCCTCTCCTATCAGGAATAACTAGACCTGACACCAAACCACACAGAACAAGGGAAATAGGATTGACAGTACCAACAAACTCAAATAAATCTATCTCTGACTGGTGAACCTCCAAATGTCTCACACCAAGCACATGTTTCATAGCACAGGTACCCCATTAAACGGAGTATGTAACAAGCTCACCATGGATAGGTATTTGAAGAATCCTCCACACATCCTCGAGGGTAATAGTGGCCTCCCCTATAGGTAAATGGAACGAGGAAGTCTTTGAATGCCACCTCTCTATGAGTGCAATCATCATCGTAGTGTGGCATTGGATGGTAGGCATATAACAAATGTGTCACAAACTGACAGCGTTAATAATATCTCACTCCAATACATCAAAACCAACAATCAAATCAAATAGATCTTGGGGTCATTGCTCCCTCGACTATAGTGGTTTAAGAACCACCTACAATCATTTCAACCCATGATGTTAGGGGTTCGCTTTGAACATGCAAAACAAAATGAAAACAATGAATAAACTAACTTAGGGTTCCAAGAAAAAAAGTCAAAAGTGAGGAAATATTAGCAAAAGTGATGAAATTTCAAACAAAAGCAATGCAAACAAGCAAATGCAAGGAATATTTGACAAAAGCGATGGGAAATTTCAAAAGCACAAAAGTATTTCAAAGGAACAAATTGAAAGCAAGTGTGTGAAAAATGAAAGAAAAAACACAAAGGCACAAAAATATGTCAAAGACAAAGTGCAAAATCGAAAAAGTAGTTCAAAGGTGCAAAAGGAACTCAAGTGCGCAAAAGTATATCAAAAGAACGCTTTTCAAATTTTCAAAAGTACTAAAACTGAGGCAAAAGCACTAAAAACCTAAAACCTACAGTAGTTTGACTTTATGCATTAATTACGCAAACACGAAAAGATGAAAATGAGAATCGAGAGGGTACATACTGGGGCACCAATTCCTGCAAGTCGTCCATACTCTCAAACTGTGTCTACACAATATGAGGCTCCCCGAATCAACACCATAGCTCCTCAACAACTAACAAAATAAGAAATCTAGAGGTAAGAATTCTCTATATGATCAAAGTGAAAATGAGGTAATTAGAACCCTAATTACCCATTTTAACCCTCAAAAACCCTAATTTTTAACTAGGAAACCCTAATTTTACTAAGGGAACCTTCCTACATCCAAATTAGGAGCTCCCGAGAACATTTGAACAAGCAACGAGGGACCTATAGACTTAATTTTTCATTCTCTATGCAATTGAACTAAAAAAAAAACAATGTCATGAGCCTAACCTCAAAATCAAAATTTTCAACCAACCTCTTGAGGGGGCAACACAGAGTCCTACCATCATTTCGTTGACCGTCGGGGCACAGTGGGGCATAAATTTTTTTCAAAATCTTGATCTTAACATCGAATCTTTGAAGCAAAGCAACATGTACTTTATATCAAAGAGGGGCAAAATGTAGACATGTAAAATTGACCTAACACTTATCACATGTATACTAAATGACATTTTCACATCATCGACATCATTATCATTGAATATCACTAAATTTCACATCAATTGCATCAAAAACCTTAGTTTCCCCTATTAATTGAATAATGCAACATTATTTAGTTAATTCACTTTTTCATCATCTTTGACTAATTAAATAAATTTCATTTATTTAATAAAGTCCTAAAACACTATTTCTATTATTAATTGAATAATACAACATTATTTAATTAATTCACATTTTATCATTTTGACCAATTAAATAAATTCCATGTATTTAATAAAATTCCTAATCTAACTTTATTTGTTCTAATTAGTTAAATAACACCAATTATTTAATTACATCACTAAATTACTTTATTCTCCTAAAGTTGATTGAATTATTAAATCATAATAATTTAATTAACTCATTTTCCCTTTAAATTAGAATAATTTGAATAAACTATTCAAATCATCATCAAAAATCAAATCAAACTAATGCAACTTTATTTGCAAAAGTCAAACTTGATTTGCACGTTCAACTCCAAAATGAATTAATTAATTAAATCAATTAATTAATCATTCTCAACCACTTTCCTGATTGAGCAAATTACAATCCCGTGATTTCTCAATCTATTCCTAACTGATCAATCAATATTCCTGACTGATCAATCTATTTCTCAATCTCACAGATTATTCAATCTATTTCTTCAATCACACTAATCATGTAATCTATTTTGCACAAATTATTCATGTCTATTTCCTCTCAACATCTTTCGACCGTCGATCAAGATATTCTACTACGCGATCCTGATCGTCCATTTCAAATCATAAATTCTATATAACAAACCTCTTTCCTCACAAAGGAGGATCAAAGAATCAACCTATCTTTCACAACGAAGTACTGTCAAGATCATAACCAACATTGACAATGCTTCAACACATTTCTTTTATCAACACACACATCATTCTTCAAAGCTTCTCGCATGCAACAATGGAGGCTTCGCATGATATGAACAACCTGACATCTTGCGAATACACTTGGACACGGGATGGTAAGATTGTATTATTTTGATTTCATGTTTATTATCTTGTTTCAATAACATTCCTGAATTCTTTAGCTTTATAATTTCATTTCGTGAGTGAAGGAATAGATTTAGATTTATTGTTTTATATTTAGATTAACTTCTATTTAATTGCATTTATCTTATTTACGCTCTTAGATTTTCCCCCTCACACAATCCCAAGGTCCTAGTTCCCAAGTTGTTGGTCAGTACTTACCTACCCATTATCAATAAGATCTCGGATCACATTCTTTAGTCTCATGCAATTCGATGTCTTATGTCCCTTATTTTTGTGAAATTCACAATGATCTTCATCTCTATACCATGGGGGTTTGACTTGAGGTTCTAGATAGTTTTTGAAATCTAGGAGCATGATGAGATTTGACTAAATCAAATTTTGTAACACTATTTCAATAGGCTCCCCTAAGGATGTATATTTATGTTGTTGTGGGTAATTATTTTGCCTAGGTGGTGGTCCCCTTGGTGGGTTTTCATTGTTAATATTTTTTTGATTGTTTGGTGGTTGTGTGTTCAATTGTATATTCTCTTTTGGTGGAGTGTTTATCACAACTTTCACATCAACTATGCCATCATTAGTAAGGTTTTTATTTTTGGCCCATATACAGGGTTTCTCACTGGAACTAGATGATAGAATATTGTATTTTTATATTTGTATTGCTCCTTTTACGATGAGGGCCCTCTCAATGTTAAGACCCTTGGATATGAGTTCCTCATATGTTGAAACACATTGCATTATGGAAGACAATCAATTTCCACATTTCCAGCAATGATCTCTACTTGTTGCTTCTCTGGCATTGACCATTTATAGTTGCTTTCTCTATGTCTCCATCATTGTAGAAAGGATGCAAATGCCTCTCCCTTATTTTTTTTAAGGGCATAGAGTTCCTCCAATCTTACATTTGCATCGATATTTTAGGAGAAATGGGCTAAAAATTGATCAATTATCTCTTGAAATGTCTTGATTCCTGAAGGTAGGTGTGAAAACCACTCTATAGCTTGGCCTCCCAAACTTTTTGGGAAGAAACGCATTAAGTGTGAATATGAAATTCACCATGCTCCCTTTGGGTTTTATTTTTGGCTAAGTACCAACCCATGCCTTCAAATAAATTCATCGGCCCCTTGTGATTGTCACTGCGGCCTCTACCACGTATCTAATCATCGCTCCTCGAAGGATTTTTCTCCTTGCTCTTCTATCAGCCCCCAATATGCTCCCACATTTCTTCACCATGACTTATTTTGATTACTTCCTTTCACTTCCTCGTTGGTCCCTGCTCGCGTACCACGTAGCTCCCATTCATAAAAAATTTGGCGGACCCCACAGGTGGCGTCTATCATTTATTATTTCCACATGTCCCTTCAACACAAGCCCCTTCAGTGCAAGGAACAAAGTGAACAAAGGGTTGTGACATGCTACCACGTGTTCCAACTGGCTATCCAAAGAGGCGACACTTGTTTGCATAGGAATTTGTTGGGACCACTGCCATCATTCGCAGGGGATGCACCTGAATGGAGGGTGACCAAATGTTTTGTTTCAAATATTTTTTGTTACAACAGCCGAGGGAAATCATTGTCTCAACATCATTGCTCAAGATTCTAAATTTTTTCGGTTGTTGCTAGCCAAGCAGTAGAAGGATTTATATAAATACTACTCTTTGCTTCTAAAGAAGAGTTCCAAAAGTTTGAGAAGTTGGAGGTTTCAAGTTTGAAGATTACTTGCTACATGCTTTTCAAGCTTCACTAGTTTTAGAATTACAGGATTTTTGGATAGACCAGGCCTTTTATTGTTTAGATTATTGCAAGAACTCACAGACTGTGTCATTGTTTGGCCTCTCTATTTTTTATTCTATTGATAAACTGTATACTGTGCCATTATTGTTTGAATGGTTTATTTACCATACTTCTATAATTTGAATGCACGTTTGTTGGTTTAAATCATGTCTTTCGACTCTTCTTTTCAGTAAATAGGTATGATTATTATTTTATGTCATTAAATGAGTTGTTCATGTTACAATCCTTAATTTATGTTATTCTATGACATGGTAAATTGCTAAGCGTGCCCTTAGATCATATCCAAAAGATAGGTTTATCGTGCCTTTTATCTACATTTTGGCGCATCACCTTAATTAAATTATTTATTTTTATATTTGCTTTCATTTCCCATTCCAAAACACCAATTACAGAAGAAGTTGGCTTCTTTAAAAATCCAGAGGTCACTCAGTTTAGCACAATAGGTCCCCCATAAACTAAGTTTCCCACAAAGGGTTGTTACCTTGCCAATTTTTGGCATCAATAGTTTTTCTTTTTCTGGGCATGCCCAATGGGACTGCGCTTAAATAAATCAAATTTTTAGAATGGTGTATGAGCCATCGGCCTGTTACTAGGTCCCAAATAGAAAATAATCTTAGTTTATTAGTACTACCATTAGGGACAGTACAACTTGCGATCTAATTAGTGAATGTTTCTCTTCCTCCTCCCTTTCCACTAGCCATGTTTCCTGTTGCTAATAGAAACTATGTGGCATGGTATGTCGGAATCCCTCTTGTTGCACTAGTATCACCTACCGTTTGGGCCGCTATCCCAGTTTCTGACCTAAAGGATATACCTAAATTCACTAGAGATGGCTCAAGAACACCGTCTGAACATTTGCAAGATGTTGTAGATGTATGTCTGGTACATGGGGTTACAGCCCAAAATGTGGCATTAAGGTTGCTTGTCGCTTCTTTCAGGGGCAAGGCACTCGATTGGTATCGCACATTGCAAGAAAACAATATCAGTACCTGGAATGAGCTCAGGGAGCCTTTCAATCAGATATTTTTGAATGAAGGAGACCGATCATTGCTATATTATCAGCTCTTGGTTATAAAGCGGGCCCCACACAAAGCCATGGTTGAATTTAATGCTCGGTTCCATACAAGCTGGCAGAGGATTCAATTTGATATCCATCCACCACCTGATATGGCATTCATGTTCTACTTGAATCCTATCAATCCTAACATTTCAATGATGATCCAGTCTCTTGGGGGAACCATGCTACCAGGCACATATAGCATCATTGTTAAGGCAGAGAACAATTTGATAGGTGTTGAGAAATTACCACCTCGGCCCATCATTCCTATATTCCTAGAAATATCGGTTCCTACCTAGGAGATTCCTTCTACCGGTGCACCGGCTCCTCCCCAATCCATGTACATGTATCTGAGTGCACCACAAAATGTTGTCTCTACATCTAGCTCTTCAAAAGAGGAGATGAGCGAATTCAAGGAAATGTTGCAGACTATTGTCAATGAGATAACTTTTATCAAGCACAACCAAGTCGTACCTCTGAAGCCTACCTACCAGAATTATTAAGGAAGAAGGTCCTCTTACCAACAAAACCAGTTCCAAGGAGGCGCTCACACAAATCTACGAGTGTAAACAACAAATCAAATAGTACTGGTACCCACTTTGCTATAAAGCACTAATCTAAGTTCAAACAGAGAGCTGACTGCGAGATAAAACAATTTAGTGGATGACACCAATCCCTGGTGCTTCCCTTGCAGTGATCCACACATGCCTCAAAACTGTCCACATGAAAACCTACAACAAAAGGTGGCAGAGCAGTGCAACCAAGCCACAACATCAGACCCCGAAAGCTATGTGTATACCTCTTCGCAAATGGACAATGCGGTTCTCACCGCACAAATGCAAGGGATGTCACTAGAGTAAGAAATGGACATCGCTCCTGACCACACACTCTTCTCATGGATGGAAGAAGAAGAAGTGGTGTTTTCCAATGATACATCTGCATCTAAAATGCCACAAGTACAATCTAACTACAACACTTGCTCAAAGAGAATATTTACAGGCAAACTAGTTGTCCCACAACTAGTCAGTTTGCAACCTAAAAGTGCTTCTGACTAGATGCCTAGTACCTCTATAGTGCTACTGCAATATCAGCCATGAAGGGAAGTTGTTATAACAAGAGCGAAGGAGCAGAAACCTTTGAATCTTCCACCGTTTAATGTGGTGGAACAATTGAAGAAATCATCCACTAATGTGTCTTTGTGGGATATTCTAGTCAATATCCCACAAAGACACATTGGTGGAACAATTGAAGACCTCTTTGTGGGGTCAGTATCTATATGTTCGCTCAATCGCTCTTCAATGGAGTCAATATCGGTATCTATATTCTAGCCTTAAATGGAGTCAATCTTGCAAACGGTGGCAAGGTCAGAGATGTTTTCCCTATTAGATGGCCTCTTTGGTTACAATTAGATCTAGTTCAAAGAGGAGGATCAACATAAGACAACGTTCACTACCAAGTAGGGAATGTTCGCATACACTAAGATGTCATTTGGCCTCTCAAATATAGGAGCTACCTTCCAACGGGCAATGGATATCACTTTCAAGGAACTAATCAACAAGATTATCCTAATCCATTTGGATGATTTGAGAATGTTTTCCAAGTCCAAGGATGATCATTTTGATCATTTGGAGATGATGTTCAAGAAATTCCAAGAGTTTAGGATATCCCTAAACCCAAAAAAATGTGTCTTTAGAGTACCGCAAGGCAAACTACTGGGGCATGTAGTGTCCAAAGAAGGAATTTCAATTGATCCTGAGTGGGTGAAAGCAATCAAAGAGATTCCTCTCGCAATCAACAAGAAAGGAATTTAGTCCTTCTTGGGGAAGGTAAATTTCATTAGCAAATTTATTTTTAATTTTGCAGAAATAATTAAGCCAATTACCCTAATGTTGAAAAATGATCAAATATTTAAATGGACAAGGGAAGCCAGAGAAGCCTTTGAGAAATTCAAGGATGCTATCTCTTCTGCTCCTATTCTGGTCAACCTAGACTTATCAAAGGACTTCATAATGTATGTATTCGGTAGTAAGTCAAGCATTGCTACTATCTTAATTCAGAAAGATGATGACGGAAAGGGAGAAAATCCAATAGCATTTCACTTTGGGACCTTGAAGGAATACGAAACAAACTACAAATTTGTAGAAAGACAGGCATTTTCCATAGTAAAGGGACTCAAGAAGTTCTGATACCTAATCTCCTACAATAAGGTGATTGTCTATGTTGCACATTCTAGTGTGCGTGAATACATCATGGAAGGAGAAATCACCGAGAAAAGAGCCAATTGGATCACCAAGATCCTTGACATTGAGGTTAAGCCTACAAAAACTATTTGAGGAAGAGGATTGTGCGAATATCTCGCACACAATGAAGAAATAGCCACCAAGGAAGAGCAGTTGGAACTAGTCCTAACGAACGAGTCAAAGTTTGAAGGTTGTTGGCTGGTAGATAGAGTAAGATTTATGTATACAAGAAAATATCCATCGGACCTTCCTTCTCAGAAGAGGAGATTCTACCAACTGCAAAACAACAAATTCATGCTCATTGAAGGAATCCTTTTTCAAGAGAAATTTCAACGGCATTCTATTGTGATGTGTTACCACTGAACAAGCAAAAAGGATCCTTGACACTTACCACAATAGTTTTGCGAGCGGGCATTTCTTCGCAAACACAACTACCATCAAAATCATGTACACAGAGTGCTTTTGGTCGATGCTATTCAATGATTCCTACTCGGTGAAAACTTGCAAGGAATGCTAGTTCTTCATTGGAAGAAGAAAGAGTTTGGTAATGCCTCTCAATCGAATAGTGGTTGATGAGCCATTTGTGCAATGGGGTTTGGACTTCATCAGAATAATCAACCCAGCCTCTATCGCAAGACATAAATGGATCTTAACTGCCATGGATTACTTCATGAGATGGACCAAAGTCGTGCCACTAAAGAATGGGACAAAGATAGAGATAGTGGATTTCCTAGAAGAATTGGTGACAAGATTTGGCCCGCCCAAAACTATTATCTCCGACAATGCTAAAGCTTTCCTAGGCTCCAAGGTAAGTCAATTCACACTTACACATGACATATTCCTTAAAACATCATCAAATTACTACCCGCAGGGGAACGGCTTAGCCGAATCAACAAACAAGAATCTGGTCTGACTCCTCAAAAGAATTGGGTCAAAATATCAAAGGAAGTGGCATAAAAACCTTCGAGCAGCACTCTGGGCATACCACATAACTCCAAAGAAAGTCCTCAATACTTCACCATATGAGCTAGTTTATGGAATGGAGGCGTTATTGCCTATCTCTATGGAGATTCTAACATTGTAATTGCTAAAATCTCTTGAGGTGGAGAAAAACAATGCAATGGAGGTGCGGTTAGCCGAGTTGCTAGAAGTACAAGAAAAAAGGGAAAAGCCCCTAACATCTATGACTAACCTCCAACAAGTGGTTAAAAGGTGGTTTGACAAGAAAGCATCCAACCAAGGTCTAAAGTGTGAAGACTTAGTGCTAAAATTTAACGAAAGAGCCGTGAAGCCGGGTCAGCATGGAAAGTTTGACAGGTTTTGGGAAGGCCCATTTAGAGTAATTCAATGCAAAGAGCACAATACATATGAATTAGAAACTATGGAAAAAGAAGCACTGGGAATTCCGGTCAACAGAATTCACCTAAAAATATTCAATTAAGCTTGCTTACCCTACCCATGTAAATATGTTTATATGCTTTTTTCTTCTTTCCATTTTTTTTTGTTGGCCGGTATTTTTATTTATTCTATGGTTTGAGGCAAAAAATAACAAGTGACCCATTATTGCAAAGTAAGGGAAATAAACTTATAGCTGAACATAACAAAAAAATTAAAACACCCACATGCAAAACTGAATTGAAACATACATGCTGAAAAGAAAAGATCACCCAGTTGCAAAATCCAATAGAAGGCAACGAGATGATTATATAAAGATATATTTTCATTATATATGCTTTGATATTTACATTTTCAAAATGGCTCATAGGCCATGCTTCCTATAGACATGCAAAATTAGCATCATGCATTTTATTAGGTCATATTCATCCATTCAGCAAATAAATCAAGTTTATTTATCAATCTCCTAAAGTCATCAGTTTAAATTAAATAAATCAAATTGATCCTAACATCACCCTCCTTTTAATTAAATAAATCAAGCCTTTTATTTGATTAAATATGAAATCACCTACTTCTATCCCTTTTGATTTAAACAAATCCAAATATTCAAGTCAAAAAGTCAAACTCATCCTAATCATCATCCTAGCTAATTAATCCTGATTAAATCTAATCTAATGCATGTCACATCCTCTAGATAATCCCACTAGAACAAATAAATCAATTTATTAATTTATTAAATTCAACATTTTCCATCAACATGGCATCTTTGAGGAATATTCCATCAAGTTTGAATTCACAATCAAGTGGGCATGTACATCCAACAAAGCAATTAATGTCTCTTACATTTCCCTTGCACAAGTCAAACTAAACATTAACTCACAAATTCAAATTTGAAATCTCCCTCTCTTGGGAACATTTCCCAAATCTTGCACATGCATCAACCACTCACAAGTTGACAAGTGGCCTCTTTTCATTAGCTTGTTTTTTATCCCACGTTGCTCCCTCTTGATCACTCTTAGCAATTGAAAATCTATAAATCAAAGGCTTCTTTCTTCATCAAATCCTCCACAATCTCCACATCTTGATCCACAAATCCTATGCAAAGTCACTCTCGCCATTTGAGAACTGATTTTGCCCATTCATCATCTTGATCATCAACATATCATTTTCATATCATCTAGCTTATCTATCAAGGATTGGGAAAGGGCTATTTTCTACAATAGCACCAATCCACTATGAGATAAAGTGTGCATTATGTATCTTTCATGCTTTCAATTTAGTTTGATTTGCTATCATGTGTAGGAAACATTTTGCATTATTTCATAGGAGCATTTAGCAAATTTGTATGCACTCACCTTCTTTATGGAGTTTAGAATGTTTGAAGATTTGAGAGGTGCTCACACACGCCATCTTGGTTTTCTATACCTTGATGCATCATACCACATGTGTTATCAAACATAAGAAAATTTAGCCCTTTGAAAATCCCAATTCCTCGGCAAGTAATCATCATCATCATCATCATTTGCATCATCATCACCATCACCACCATTGATCCTGCATCCACAAAATCATTAGCATGTGCATAAACAGATCATATAGGAAACATACACATTGCATTATCATCATATAAACGGGTTATCATAAACATTGTTCATAAATAGGTGCATCCATGTCATTGCATTTCACCCATTACATTGCATCTCATGGCATTATATCGATTATGGCATAAACATTCATTTGCATTTCACAACCATTTCATATTACCATCTAAATCATCACATAGCATGAACAAAAGCATTCCATAATTATTTTTGCATAATCATAAGCAATAGGTATATAAGCATTTAATTCATAAATGACATCACATCATCACATTACGTTCACATTACACATCAGCATATCACTTTGTATTAACATATCGTTGCATCACATACATCATCATTAATTACGTTTAGGATAATAACATTTGTTATTCTAAACATCTTATTAAACCATCTCATTATGTATTAACACCATTTTATTAGCATCACATCACGACCATTGCATTCATATCACATCCATCCATAAATCATCGCATCATCACATATACCATAGATCATATCATTTTACATATTAAAATCCATATCGCATATCACATTTGCATAAAATAAATCATCATATAGTTAACATCATTATACATCATATCATAGGTGAGCATAATATAGATCTGTTAGTCATAATCATTGCATAAACATCATTAGAAATAAATGCATTCATAAAACATCACTGCAAATCATATAGAAATAAATCATCCATGCATAAAGGAGTACACAGTACATCACATCAAAATCGGCTCATATATATCATATCATCATGTCACTGTCATAGTACAAAGAATAAATTGGATCACTATACATATATGTCAATCGGTACAAAAGGCCCATCGGGGCTATAAAAAATGAGCCCATAAGGCACAAAAAGTACATCATAATATCAGGATCAAGCCTAATCTCTGTGAATGTTGCCCTCGCCCTTGTCACCATGACCCTCTGGTGGTCTCTGGCTGGCCTGCTCTTAGTACTCATGGATCCAATCTGCTCTAGGAACGGTGTCATGGTAGGCCTGACAGTAGTAATCTATCTCTCGAATGGCATCCCTGTAGGATTGCACTGGCACTGTACCCTACGAGGAGGAGGTTGTCATACTCTTAATTTGCTGCCTGCGGCCTAGCTCTGTGGCTGCCTGTAGCTCTGCAACTTGTCTCTACCACATAGCCTGATCCCTCATTGCTCTAAGCTGCTCTCTCAGCCCTCGCCTGGTCTCTCTCCGCTGTCAGCACCTGAACCTAGGCCTACAGCTATGCAATTAGTGCATCCTAACCGTCTGCCTGTCCCTGTGGTTGTACCTATGGCTGCACATGAACCTAGTCCTCACCCTCAACTCGTGGTGGTGGGACTGGCAGCTCCTGCTACTGATCCTGCATAGGGACATCTCTCTGAACTAGCGGAACTGGGGGCACCCCTAGTGGATCATGTCGAATCTTGACCTTCGGTCTTCGCCCTCATCCTCTCCCCCTACCTTTGACCCGGCGCACCTCTGGATCCTCACCTAGAATAGTCAGTCAGAGAGGAGGTCTGAACCAATCTCTGTAGGCCTGAGTGGTCCCTGGATCTGCCAAGGCCTGATCATAAGCCCACGGTTGGGCTACCAACTGCCTGAAGCTATCAACTACCTTAGAGGTGGGAATATCATGCCCCCATGCTATCTGTGTCATGTTGCATGCAAATACGGCTACATAACCATCATCAAGCCGATCATGTGGCTCTCTAAAATGATGTTGTACACACCCAAGCAGGTACCGCTCAATCATCGTGTGCTCTCTCCCCTGCATATATAGATCCTAGTGGTAGTAAAAGAGCTGAGTAGCATCGTTGGCCCATCCAGGGTGACCAAGGTATGGATGCCAAGTAAAAACGAGCATCCCGTCTAGGACCTGCCTCCAGTACAGGATCTCGTGCTCTTCAGTGTGTGTGAAGGACACACCGTCTCTGTATCATGTCACAAGGGCATCCTCTGCCCCCATCAGAACTGGAACGACCCATGGACATAGCACAGAAATGTGCTCCCACACCCAAACATGAAGCAAAGTCACTCCGGTCCCCAGCGCTTTTCCATCCATATAAACATACTCATGTAAATTCCTGTAGAGTGAGGCTAGAACAATAGGCCCCCATGAGAAGCAAACCGGCCTATCCCGGACCATCCGCTCCCAGCAATAACCCCAGCTGGGATTGAAGTATCGCCCTCATCTGTCTGGGGCAACCAAACTTGAAATAATCGCTACTACTACCCAGTGGAAGGGAGGTGCGATAACCCTATACTACTCGAGCTTAATCTGCCCCTCACAATAGATAATGTCCTGTGTGGTGAGGACTCTCGTGCAGCACTTGCGTCCCTCACCCATATCATATATCACTCGTCGCCTGTGAATAGGCAATCGTAGGATGCGCCAAACATCCTCCAAGGTGACGGTGGCCTCGCCAGTAGGGAGATGAAACGACGATGTCTCGTTGTGCCACCTCTCAGCCAACGCCGATAGCATCCCTAGGTGTGTGCACACAAGCACTACGTATGCAATGTGCCATATCCTGTGACTCCCAGTCGATCCTAGTCTCTGTTGCTCAGGTCCCGTAGGATGCTAGCCAAATCCCACGACCGGTGCTCCCAAGAGTAGATCTCTCTCGGCCCGTCCTGCATCAAAGAAGTCACCGTGTTAAAAAAATTTGAAAAATTCCTGATGAAACGCTCCAAACTCATCCCTAGTGGCACAGTTTGTGATGGCATCGCAGTTTGAGTTTCCTCAAACTCTAACGCTAGACCCCTAAATTGAGCCAAATTGAGCCACCGCGGTGCACTTTTCCTAAACCGGCCCACTAAGCCTGATCCCAGCGTCAAAGTTTTTAAACTCTGAATTGCACCACTATGACGCAAAATGGCCTAGCGCAGCGCACTTTAAATGCCGAGCAGCGCTATATAGCGCCATTGGAAGTGAGCTCATCTTTTAAGGAAGTAATTAATGCACTAAATAAAAACACGAAGCTTCAATAAGGGTCACATACCGGTGCCCCGATGCCAGGTGGCCGCTGGTATGTCCGAACTCAGTCTGAAATGTGTAGAGGAAGTTGTCGTTGCACCATATCGCCAGAGGTTCAGAGCTCGAATCTCAAAGTTTGCTAGCAGAGGTGTGTGAAAATGATTTGAAAGTGACCCCTCGGGCCCCTTTTAAGCCTAAAAATTAGGGTTTTTTAACCCTAAATGGCTATCTTGCTAGGGTTTTGGACCCCCGAACCTGTTTTTGTCCATTTGAGGCTTGTTTTTCATTATTTTATTGCATTTAGACACGTTTTTAGCCTCTCAGACCTCTTTTAGACTTATCGGGCACTTTGTCACCTTTTTTCGCGAGATCATTAAAAAAATAAAATTTTCGTCTGATCTCTTGAGGGGGCATTATAATGGCATGTTTTCTCCCACCATATAGCAGTGGGGCAAGTTTTAAAATATCAAAAAAATTTGGCTTTGATCGAGATTGTTTATACTTTAAACCAACGCAACGAGTGCATTGCCTCAAAGAGGGGCAAAATGTAGACACGTAAAATATATTGATTGACATCATGCATCTGATCCTGACTTACTAACATCGTTTCTTCCTGAATCATCTCTCAGTCTGACCATTTAATCAAATTCCCCTATCTGATTAAATTCATCAATATTCATCTCTTGAATAAATAAATCATTTTATCTAATCAAGTCATCTCTTTTGTTAATTAAATCAATCCATCTGATCTAATTATCCCTATTTAATTAAATAATCAATTTATTTGATTAAATCTCCAAAGTCTATCCATTAAATTAAATAAATTAAAACCTTATTTGATTTAATCTAACACCATCCCTTTTAATTAAATAAATCAAAACCCTTATTTAATTAACCTCTTATCATATTCCTCTCTTATTTGATTTAATTAAATCCATAAATCTAAGTCAAATAGGTCACATCATCTAATCTCCTGTTAAATTAATTAACTATTGATTAATTTAACCTCATCTCATGTAACATCCTCTAGATAATGCAAGTTGCACATGAAAATAGATTCAATTCATTTATTAAATCTCTATTTTCCTCACATGGCATCTTTTGGAATATTCTCTCAATTTGAATTCAAATATTCTAATTCAACATGTACATCCAACAAGGCAATAAATTCATCTTACATGTCATTTTCCTTGAGCCAAGTGGCATTTATTGCATTTTCCCTTCCCTCTTATATGTCATTTCAACAAATTTGAATTTCAAATATTGGCATTTATTGGCACAAACCCCAAATCTTGCACATCCATCATCCATTCATGGCTTGACAAGTGGCATCATATCATTGGATGAATGTTAGTCCCACATTGCTCAAATTTGGACTTTCATCCATTTGAAATCCTATAAATAAAGAGCTCATATCCTCATTTCATCATCCACAATCCAAGCAAAGTTACCATGCTAAAATATTTAGCCATTTCCATCCATCATTGAATTCTTAGCTAGGCTTTTTGCAGATTTGGCTTGGAGTTCTCATCTTTCACCAAAGTGGATCAATATAATCTTCAACATTCGAAGCTTGCATTGTAGGAATTGGGAAAGGGCCAATTTTCACATCAAATTGGCACCAATTCCCCCATGGGATCAAGAGTTTGCTTTTCTAATTAGGATTCAATCTTTGTTTTGTCATTTGCTTTGTGTTCTTCAATATTTCTTCCTAATTTGAATGTTGTAAATGGATTTCATGGGGAATCCTTGTTTTGGATTGCATTTCATTGTTTAACCTATTTATTCATGTTGTTTTTTAGGTACTAGGAAAAGGGTTCACACACTTCCAAAAGTATATAATTTTATTTTGCTTCTTTTATATATTTTACGAAATCCTTTTTTAGGCATGTATAGAAAAAACGGACTAATCACTATGAGGTTTTTAGAAAGCAAAAAGAAAAAATTCAAGTCTTCAGTTCACAGTGTGAGTAGCAACAACGGACACATCAATGGTAGTATCCACAATATCATCATCAACAGGGGCATTATCAGCAGTAGCAGCATCATCTAATGGAGCAAATGTAGGTGGAGGGAACATAAGTTCCTAAAGTCCATCTACCAGTCGATGTCATAGAATGGCACCATGTTGTAGATATAGAACAGGAAATGATAGGCTCAAGTGACCCTCTGGCGATGCTCATCTTGCAACTAGAGGTGGAAGCCACTTAGAAATGGTAGCCACAGTATGACTACATCCTCTTCTATGAACCTCCAAAGGTCACTCGCAGTCGAAATTCCCCCACCATGTGTAGCATTTGCAATGACCTCCCCGAGGCCATTCAGGTACTTCTTGGGAAAAAATTCCTTCACCAGACACAAGATCAAAGGCTTGGGAATTCCTATATCTAGCATGTAGGCAACAAAGTGTGAGAACACGTCAGTGTTAACTCCATATCTATCCTCATACTCAAGGAAATCCCATCCCAAGACCCATTTTATGGCTATGATGGACAGCGACTGTTTGTTCTTCGTCATCCTCTTTAAATGCCTGGTAGAGATCTCATGTAAGAAGGCAGTCTGAGACTAATGTGACACTAGCCTAATTGGGGTGTTCATCTTGTCAGACTTTTTGTGAATACCTTAAAAGTATCCTTGCAAAGCACCTAAGTCTAGCCTATGATAATGCTACGCAACTGCAAATGCTAAACTACTAAACCAATTACCTAATACCAATTCTGCTAAAATCGCTAAGTGTGATTTCGCTACTACTTAGATGCCTATTTATAGAAAAAAAAATGTGTGGTAATCTGCTTTCCATAAACGTGATATTAATCAAGTACCAACTTGAAAGCTATGCCCAGGCCTGCTCAAATTTCCCACCTAGTTGCATCTGTTGAGTACGGTTTGCTGCATGCAAAACTAATAAGGGCTAATTAATTAGCCTAAGCTTTTGGCAACAATCGACAGTATAATGCATGGCCAAGGACTGAAGTTTCATTCTCTAGGTATTTTTCTTATTCCAAGGCAAAGCTCGTATCTTTTCAAATGTTGAGTGCATCTTTGGCTTAATCATTCCTTTTAGGATATTAATTGCCAACGCATATGAATGCTTAAGCTGCTAGCAAAGTGTCGGCTCAAGTTCCAAGAAAATCACGTTGTACATATGGTTGCTAACTATATCTATGAATTCTTGTTAAATCAAAATGGTAAGTAATTGACCTCGCACAAGCCAAAGGGTTGGTGGTACATACTGAATTAAATGCAAAAAAAGGTAACTCGCATCTACCACCTTGAGGGAAAATAGCTAAATATTGCATGCGAAATGTTTAGGAACTTAAAAGGTCTTTTCAAAAATGTTGTCTAGAGAAAAAGCAATTCCTAGCACATAGCCAAAGCCAAAATAAAGTTGTAGAAAAATTTAAGCTAAAGCAAAAGGCTTCCTGCAAATTAACAATGGTAGAAAGTTCAACCCAGGAAGTTAGGCAAGTGACAACACAAAGATTAGCTAACGCTCTACGAGGAGCATCAGCCGTTAATGTCTTTGAGAATATCTTTTATGCTACACTAGGTATTCCTAACAAGTCAAAATGGGAAAACACAAGGCAGCTGGACAAGCCCAAAAACTATAGAGACCAGAGCTTAATTCAGGAAGATTGGGATAATGTTCATGATCCCTTTCTTGCAAAGAACCCTAAAGGATTAAGGGAAGCAACCTGTAAAAGAATGAAGGTGTCAAAGATAATGTCGACGGCAGAAAAGGTATGGTTCAGTGGGTTTCCTCAATATATGGTCCCATCTGTGCACTACTGCCCAAAATTAGTCAATGTGACCATTAAGTGTTTCAACCCAAGTACCAGCACTATTGAGGGTCAGACTCTGTCAGTCAACATCAGCCTGACTGCCATTTGGAATATGTTGTGCATTTTAGATCCTATACAAAGAGGGATGGAAGTGGAAACATTTACTCCTAAGTAGGGGGAATCATATATGGAGCACCTGAAATAAGGCTTTGGAGTTTTACAACGAAGAAACTAGAAGGATTGAAGCAGAACAGGGAAAGCCGCCAAGAATTCCTGCTCTGCACGGCGCTTTCAAGGAAGACATACGAGATGCCTTTTCAATGATGGCATTTTGTTTCAATCTGGACACTGACCAAGAGGTGCAGTCTTTTCAATTGGACCCAGCTTTCCAATTCTGTGGGAAAAAATCTTACTTCTGGTATGATTTTGCATAATTCCTCTCAATGAAGATGATAGAGCAAATTAACAAGTACCAAGTTGAACAAAAGTTCAGATTTGTCTCCTATCTTGCTCATATGTTTTTATATCAAAACCCTGATTTCTTTAATAAGTGGGTAAACTTGTCTATCTTTGATGAAAAGAAGAGGAAAAAACTAGTTTTTGTCTGGACCCCTCTCCTCTCTTCTACCTTTGATTATTACACATTTTTGGATTATTTCTTGACTTTGATTTTGCAAGATTTGCAAGGGGAGGAGGGTATTAATCGGCTCACCTTGACTCAGACAAAATATATGCAGAATTTCACCCCCAAATATGACTGGTTTTTTGAAGTGTATTTTACATTCATCTGAATGTGAGGATTCACTAGGGAACCATTCCACCTTCCATCATGTGTGACTAATCGAGTGTTGGCCGTTGAATTGTTTCGACAGGTGTGCATTATTGATATTACCTTTTGCAGTGGAAAAAGTGTTAAGAGGAAGGGATTTTTCACCTTTCCACAAAGTTTCAAAACAATGGCCATGAAAAAGAAGCAGACACACCTGCTATTGCAAGATAAGCTGGCTCATTTAGGGTTGATAATGATTTGCAAAAAGTGGGATTACAACCCTTTCAATGATCTTCCTTATGAGCACCTCAAAGTAACTCACAACCCTTGGCCTTACTGGGAGCAGAGGCGCAGCCCACTTGAGGATGAAGATGAATTGTTAGTTGACCTAATTTATATCCCCATGGAAGACAGCAAATCGTAGTGGCATAAGTTTTATTTTGTTGTGGTGGATTATGATGAGAACCGCAAAATGGGAAAGGCTTTGTACAATAAGTTGAGGAATGAGGAAGAATGGACTAATGAAAGGATCAGAGCCTTTTGGATATATTTCCAGGAAACAAAATGGCTTGATAATCCTTATGAAAGCATAAAGAAGGATAAACAATTTGACAAGCTTTGGGATGATGAGCACCTTGCTTCTGACTCAAGCGCTAGCGGAGGTGACAACCCTAATGAAGGAGAAAAGCGGGTAGAAGAGGAAGCTGAGACATCTGCGTCCTCTGCCTAGCAAAGGAGGAATTCTATAGGATTTTTGGCCTATGTCGCTTCAAATGTGTGAATGAATATGTCACAAACCTTACAGACACTCACCTGGGCCTCAAGAACAACAAGAGTGCCCCAGCAACAGCCAAAAAATATAGAAATTGTGAAGATCAAAGACTCCCTGCCCACTAAATGACAGCGCATGGAAGTTATTCTAGGAGAAGGATCACAAGGAGCCACCGCAAGCCAAGTGCTCACAGCAAGCCAGGAGCTTGAAGTAAGGGGCCAGCGACAAGTGAAGCACTGCCCACGTCCAGTCAATAGGTACTATTCATTTCCACTTTTCTTACTTCCCAATATTTGGTATCCTCTTCCATTTTCGCAATGCCCCTAACAAGTGTCGGCCCTGCCTTCCCTCCCCCTACCACAATGTTTGCAGGAGGTTTATCCTAATTCACCCAAACTGGTCCATCTATCTTAACGCCTCCACGAACCTTAACATTAGCCACCACTGCTCAATCTCTCCTTGCCTCTCTTTTTGAAAGCTCGACCACCATTGGCACCCCTATTGCCTCTGCTACCTTGGGGACAACCCAGTATGCCCAGCAAACGAACTCAATTATGACTACGCCATCACCACAACAACTAATGAGCCCTCCCATCAATTTGCAAACCGAACTATGGCAGGTGTCCTTTTTCTCCCCGAAAACTATCAATCTCCCACAAAAGAAAATGCAGGGGCCTTCTACACTTGTATTCCCTTTTGCCTTGCCTCCTGGTGCACCTATTGCTGGTAGACTAGTTTAGTCGCCATCTGAATTCATATCATAGGGAGAAACCACAAAGCAAATGCAGGCCTTCATAATCCAAAAGCAAAAATCGAAGGATGATAAAAAGGAGGCAGATCCCAAGGTGTATACAGTTTACAATGAAGTGCAACAAACACTGAGTTTCACCACCATGTACCCAAATGTTACCAAACCACAAGGTGAGATGTTGTCAGGTGATTACAACATGTATTCCATGGGGCTTGATTTGGCCGTAGCCTGGCCACAGGATAGGATAGAACTCATGGAAGAAATGCAGTGGGTAGTGACAATCGACTTCTTGAAATTTGGTCGTCAATTGAAGAAAAAGGAGGAGGAGCTAAATCTTGTGAGGGAAAGAGTCAGTTTTCTAGAAACAAAGAAGAAATCACTAGAAGCAAAAGTTGTGTGCTTGTCTGAGAAAGTGCGAGCGAAAGAGTTGTAGTGAAGCAAACTCCAAGAGAAACTCAATAAGTCCCATTCCATTGAGCCCACACTGCTCATTGAGCTATGGGCAAGGAATCAGAAATATCAGAGCTAATTGACCTTGACGAATCAAAATTTGCAACAAAAGGATAAAGAGTTAGCAGCTCAACGCGCTCTATATGAGCAAGAATTAGAAAAGAATCATATAGAATTTTTGGGCTAAAAGGCCCAGTTAGAAAAGGAGCTTCAAGAGACAAAGTCCTCTCTTGACATAGAATTGGTGAACCACGCCCGAGCCAAGGAGAACTAGTATAAAGAGATAAGTAGTTTCGGGGAGCAACTGGCATCTACAAAAAAGAGAAATGTGGAATTAATAGAAGTTATTAACTCAAAGGATGCGGAGATTTCCTCTTTAAAGAGCTATCTCCAAGCCTCTGTTGTGTCGTTTGGCTCAGTACCTATATATTTCTTATTGGGAAAAGGTTAAAACCTTCTACCTAACACTACAGCCAACCCTCTGGTTCATTTCAAAGGTAACAAAATTGAGCTAGGAGGTTCATGGAACAATTGAGCAATTCCCATGGTTCATCTCAAAGAAGGTTCCGGAAGCAAAGAGTTTGTTGAGAAAGCTTAATTCAGTCTCTAATGAAGTGTTGGAAACAAGTGACATTGAGAGGGGGGGTGAATTAGTGTTGTGTAAAAATTAATTCATTTATTCTGATCCTTAATCCACTTAAAACATTTGATTAAAATCAATATGCAGAAACTAAAAGCAAGAAACCACACAACCATAACACAAGGATTTTTACTTGGAAACCCTATTAGGGGAAAAACCACGGTGGATGGCCAATCCACAATAAGTTTTGAGTATACTCAATAGAAATATTACAAAATGGGAATGCACTTGCATTTAGGCTCATTGCCTAGAGCTCATTGCTCAAAATGGACTTATTGTCCTTACAAAGGTTTGGAATAGATCCAAAAGAGAATGAACTAAAAATATAGCATCTACCAATGCTTGGTTGTAGTTCCAGTTATGCTCTGATGATGAACTTTTGTCCTTCTGACTGATATTGAACTTCTGCTTTGCTCTACTCAAGTTCGCACACAAAACTCTTATGCACAAGTGAAATTGTGCATGATATCACTCAAATACTCCTTGGATGTTCACAACATATACCAATACTTCTTGTTGTCCCACAAAAATGATGTGATCGATCATCTAAATATATCCGCAACTGGGGATATAATCGCTACAAGTCGGCTCAATAAAACTTAGGATATTTGAAACTTGTCAACACAAATTATGAATAAATTTGATGCATATCCAAACAAGTTGGCTAGTCCATAGCTAGGACCAATAATTAAATATTTGAACATGAAAACATCTTGACTGATTCCACTTAACACATCCACAGCGTGCCACATTCCCTAAGTCGACTACAACAGACAAATAGACAAAAAAATGTCCTACCGAACCTCCTACCTTGTATTGTAACTAATGCAACACCACAACACAAAAAGATGATCCACAACACAAAAAGATGATCCGGTGAAGCCATTTGACGGGATACCCTGTTCCACATGTATTCTACCGGTAATACACACTGTATCACATTATCTGCTGGTATAACTGGATACTGAACTGTGGATCATGGGAATGACTTCAGTTGCCATTAATGACAACATTAGAAGCCATATGCCAACAATCTCCCCCTTTAGAATTGATGGCAACACTTAGTGAAAAATGACTAAGTGTCGAGACTAATAAGTACACTACCAAAATGCAAAATACAGCTCCCCCTAAGAATATCAAAGCATTTTTCACTTCACTCTCTCCCCCTTTGACATCAATGACAAAATTGGGGCACCCAAAATTTTCAAAATTGTTCAACCATATCTAGAGACTTACAAAAATTTGAAGACGTCTGAAAAGACATTCTTCAGTCCACTTAATTTTGAGTCCCACACACTTTTCAGACTCTCCAAAATAGTAATGTTATCACAAAGAAGATATGCCAAGGTTTTAGCAGCTTCAAGGCTCACTGGATTAGGAGCAGTCATAGCACTTTCAGCTTCTTTCAGAGCATTCGCCATCATCTCAATTTTTGTAATTATTAGCCCCCTGAGTTCACTTACTCTGCCAATAATCCTTTCATTTTCAACCTTCAGATTCTTTATTTGATTGAGAAAAGATATAACCTGACTTTCTTGATAACAAATACTATCTACCAATGGGTCAAATGTGTTGGAAATAGTAACCAACTACTGCTTAATATCTTTCACTTGCTTATCATTTGCTTCAGTAAATTTTGAAAAGACTAGGCAAGACTTGTACACTTTTCGTCCTTCATATATAGTACTTTGAATAGTCTTTATACAGGAGCCTAACATATTTTTATCTCTGGCAATCAATTCCTTTAGGCTATTAATCCTCGTCTCTTTGAACTCCTTCACTTTGTCTAGGGCCGATTTCTCAAAAGATTCAAAATGCGAATATACAGAGCTTATTAACTTTTTCAACTCACCAGAGGAAGAACCTAATGGGTCCACAACATAAGTAGGCATTATTTTCTATAGGACTCTAGATGCAAGCTTTAAAATTTCAATATCTTTTCACTAGCTTTGGCTTGGGCAATTTTGGCGACCTTCATTATCTGAATTGAAGACGAAGTGGAAAGATTAATTGTGTTTTCATCCAACTCAGGATCTAGCTCATCATGTTGCTCCAATAAAGGTTCCTTCACTTCCTCTATCTTGATTTTTTGCTCCTTTTTTATTTTCAACTTGAGATTCTACTTCAGGATTGGCTTTAGGCATTTCAGTCTCTTCAGTATGTGCCTCTTTTGCTTCATCAACTGCCTCAGTTGGGACCTTAGATACAACAGGTGTCTCTAATTTTTATGCATTTAGAGAGGTTAGATTATCCTCAAACACCAGAGGATCAGAAACATTCATGTTCTCCTCAATTTCATTTCCTTCTTCTAACTTATTTATCTCTACATTCACTTCCTCATATCCTTCAACATGTTCAGTATTGATCTCCTCAATATTTACCTTTTTCTTTGACAAGTACTCTTCCAGAATTGTCTTAGTTTTACTGATAACTACATCAGTGTCACCAATCATGAGTTTTTTTATTCTTGACTTGCTTCTGAAATCCTTTTTAGCTTTATGAAGAAGTAAATCCATTTCTTCAATTCCCATTTTTGGGCACAAGTCAGCAAGAACTCTTTTCCTTAGATTTTCTTCCTTTGTTATGGAACTCTCTCTTCTAGCTTCCAATGCATTATATAGGCTTATAGGAAAGCCAGACATGATTTCAACAAGAGTTTTATTGAAAATATTCAAGTGCTTAATAGTAGCTTCTTCAAGGATCTTCTTACCGGAATCATCAAAAATCTCATACAGGTCACAAAGTGGTATGAGATTTCCATTGTTTACTACTGCATCTTCAACTTCCTCAACTGACATGTTGGGCTTGTCAACTTTGGTCCTTTTCTTCAGTTCTTTACCTTTGTCAGAGGGTTTTCTCTTGTTTAGTTGGACAACATGAGTCTTGAAAGCTTTTAACTCTCTTACTACTTCTTCAGAGTCAATTTCTTCCTCTTCATCTGCCAATACAGCTTTGTAAGTTCTTGAGCTTTTATTCTTCTTTCTTCTCCTAAAGGCTTCAGCTTGATTTGGTTGTGTTGTAGGGGAATTCCTGGTTGATCTAGTGTTAATAGAGGATGTTCTTGGACTAGTAGATGATGCCTTTTCCTTCTTTTCAGCTGCTTCAGCTTCATCTCTTTGCCTTCTTATTTCTTTTAGTTTTTCAACTGGAAGACCCATTATTTATGCAAATGCTTTTGTTTCCTTTGTCACCTTTCTGATTGACTTGGGCTTTCTCAAATCAGAATGAACTTGTAGGATTTTCTCTGCATAGGTGCCAAACCTTTCTTCATTAGGATCCAGTGGTGAATTTAGCAGATGTTCAGCATACATCCTCAGAAAGTTTCCATCTACTTCATACCCCATTGGCATGATCCAAACAGTTCTAGGATCAACAACTTCCATGTAACACTGGTCAATGTCTGTCATAAAGCATATAGTGTCTTTATATTGTTCTACTATTGTGGTTTTAATTCTCTCTCTAGCATGCATTAAGCTTTGGAAGTTTTTGAAATGACCCCATAGGATTATGTTGCGGGTTTTTCAATCACCAAGTGCACATAGTAAATCCCAAATTTGAATAGATATCGGCATATCTTTATGCCGTTGAACTTTACCAACTCCTGGCATTTCACCAGTGAAGTAGAAATACAGACATATTAAAAAGTTTTTGAACTTGAATACTTTCTTCTTGTCCTTCTTGATCTTTCTCAGATTCTCCAACAGCTGACCTCTAAGCAACTCACATAGATCAAAATCTTCATTTTGTTTGATCATTTCATATGTTGTATAGATAGCTATGCTAAATACAAAATTATCTCGACTTGAATGGTAAATCTTGTAACCTATGACCATGGATGCAAATTTTACATCAACTTCGATAATATGTTCTATAGTCATTGCCTTTTTATCCCAATGCGAGCTAGTTGCTTTGGTAACCTCATCATTCTTTACGGACTTCAATACTGGAAGTCTTCTAAAGGAATTCAAGACTGTAACTACACAAATAGCTTCCTTGGCAATTTTGAATGCCACATCTAACCACATAAATTCAACATGTACATGGCTCAATATGTATTGAACCCACTCATCCTCCTCAAATATAGGAAACTTTGTGAACTATGCAAATTTCTTGTCCACTAGGGTTTGGAATTCAGGTTTCACAAAAAAATCCTCTTGAACTATGTGATTAGAATATAATTCCAACAATTGTGAACTACCCAAATCTTCAATATTAGCATGCACATATGCCCTAATATCTTCTATATGCAAAAATTTGTACGAAATCGACGAAAATGAACCTAGGGGTTATGTGTCAACGGACTTATATGGATGCCACTTGAACTTTGGTCATGGCCTATCCTTGACTTCAACTATAAGAGGGGTAGACATAAATCTGAGCACACAAATTTATAGGTTTTGCAATAAATACATTTCGGAGACGAAATGGAATTTGATCACAGATTCTCCTCTATGCTTGAATCTTTTCACAATTTGGCAAAGATCACCTCAAAGCACTCCAAAATTCTTTTGTCTAAATGCAATGTGACAAATGAAAGTGAAAACCATTCTTTTATTGTCCTTGAACCTAACTTTTTACTTTTGCAATAAATTCCCTTGCCCTAACTTAACCGGTTTACTATCCTTTATGTTCTGAGACAGATAATTCTTATGAAGATCTTCAATATTCTTTACTAATGTCGTAGATTCTTTTCACAATGTCTAAGTGGTATCGACTGGACTCATCTAAATTCTAGTACCAATCACTTGCAAGGGGTTTAGAAGTTTTTCTTGATAGCTCCCCCTATAACAGAGGCTTAAGATCAATTTCCTGAAGTATTACTAGAAGAGGCTTCTGGTGTGGATCCATTTTCTTCTACATAGGGATTCTTCTTCACCCATTTCTTCTACATTGGTTTCTTGATCTCATCAGTAGTGACTTTCCCTTTTCCTTTAATATCAAGTTGCATGTTCTATTTTATTGGACCTCTTATGTTCCAACAAAATCTAGAAGTGTGACCAAATTTATTGTAGCTATAGCACACAACACTTCTCTGTCTAGGACAATTGTTCCACTGACTTTGTCTTGATCTACATTAGTTATAAATATTCCCATATCTATTGTATGCATAACATATGACATTTCTTTGAAAGTTGTTTATCATAATTTTGCATTCACTTGACTTATGTCCAACTTATAGTAGTTAAAAAACTAACCTGAAAATGATGGTCCATTTGCATTCACTCTACTCCTACACTGAGAAGCCATATGACAAAATTTGTTGCAAGCATAACAATAGCCATTAAATTTTTGAGAATTAGGTTGCCTTACTGGATTCCTTCTGGGTCCTTTCATCTGGTTTTCTTGTTTGAGTTTTCTTGGTCCAGGATTCCTTTGTCTAGAGCTCCATTGTCTAGATCCGAAGCTTTCTCCTTCTTCATATGCAAGACCTCGTCGGTCACCATTAGTCCTTTGTCCCTTAATTAGTTCATCAAGTTTGGTTGAGCTTGCATTGAATTTATCCTTATACTCATTTGTAGCAACAAATTCATTTCTAAGTTCAGCAAGCTACTTTTCAACTTCTTCTTCATTGTTCTTGGATTGTTCCAATTCATTATCTAGTCGGGTACTGTTGATGGTGCTTTTCACACAGCAACATGAAAATAGAATATTACTACTCTGTTTCTCCTGAAAGAGAAAGATAATCACATGGATATCTTAGCTCCCAAGGTCTATGTAGTTGGTTCTCAACTGTGCTGATGTTGCTCAATTGGTCAATGTAACAATAATGTTCAAAGGGCCTGCTGGTGTTGAGCTTCTGGATAGTTCTAAGATCAAGCATGAATTTAAACCTACTCTAACCAGGGGTTTTAAAGAAACATCAAAAGATAGGTCAGGGATTTCGAACAGAAAAGAATGATACTTCATCTGAATTAACCAGACCTGTCACCTTCCAAGGAATTCCTAACTAAAACTGAAGAACAAGGCCAACTTGTGATTAACACACAGTTGCATTCATTCCCAGTGTTGATTCCTACAACATAGTACTAATTGCCATTTTAAATAAAACATAAGATAACATTTAATTCCTTGAAGACATCACAAATCAAATGATCAATTTAAGAAAAATATCATTCTGGAACACAACATGAAGTAGATTAAACTCTGATTGCTTCTATTGTTAGTTAAATAGATAAGCAATATTTACAATTCTGGCCCAATCACCAGTGTACAGAGAATTTTTGGCTCCAAATCATTTCCATCTACACTAAGAAAATTGAAAGATACATTGGTCTATTCTGATTCTAACCCCTAACTGAGAAAGGCACAAGCAGCTCTCATTACTGAGAATCAAGATCAGCTTCTACCCCTCTCACTAACTCTACTGGTTCTACTTTGTTTCTAACTTAGAAGTTTTTTTAACTGTCTAATCCCAAAGGTTCTAATTCTTCCTGCCTCTAATAATTTCCCCCCTTACCAAGAGGCAAGAATGCCACTATATACAAAATATACTGAAAGAATGTGTTGTCCCCATATTAGGGTTTTCAAAAATATCTCATGACTGCAAGAGGGTCGGCTTTAGATCTTTCTAAGGAGGGTCAAAGCGGCATTCAATGTGAAGCCCTGCTATCCATGTTGATGAAGGATTTCTATCCTCAGGAGAAGCCTTTTTAGATCTTTTTGGCAGTTGCAGCATTAACTCTTCTATCTTCATGTCCACCTTCAAACTCTGTTGGGGTCGCCTTGAATGCACAGAATATCTCCATCAATACTGATCTACCTCCTTGCCAGTAGTCACTATAGTTGTCCCTATGAGTCATAGTTTCTCCTTCCCTTCGGCTTCCTTTCTATTCTGGACTTCTCTGTACATTGACCGTCCTTTGGAAGCACCATCAGGCCTCCTTGTAGATCTAAACACCGTCGCCCAAGCTGATCCATTGTCATTTGTTCTCAGAAGGAATCCATCTTGCTTCCATTTTATTAGTCTTTTCCACAGGGGCGGTCAATTGGTCAATGGCCCACCTTAGCTCCTTCTTATTGGACGATCACATGCCACACCAGATTCTCGAGCAGTTAAGAGTGGTCTTCCTTAAATCGCATGTCGGTGAGACACTTATCGTGTCTCCCCGATGTGACTTTGTCTTCTAACAGTCATCAGCATAGCGCGGACTAGTTGATGAGACCCTTCAGCGAGCTATAGAAGTCATGCTGAGCTCACAAAGACCATCGGCAAGACAGTCACTAGTCGGTGTGACATTTCGGCGAACTTCTAAATCCTTCAGCGATTTTGTTTCATTTCGGCCAGACCCTATTGAATTGACAAGAGATTATGCTGATATTACTTCACGTCAGTGAGTCCTTTCCTCTTCGCCAAGACCTTATATCAAGGTCTTCTTCTTTCACCGATTTGTTCACTAGTCGGCAGGACATTCCGAGGTCGGGGAGACATCATAGCAACCCTTTTGTTTCTCGCCGAGCCCATTATGTTTCGGTGAAGCTCTCCGTAGTCGCCCAGACCTTATGGCAAAGGAAAAATCATTTGCTGATACTGCTTTACTTCGGTGGGACCTTCCTTCTTCGCCAAGACCTTATGATGAGCTTTTTTTCTCCCTAAACTTATTCTATCGGCAAGACTTTCGGCAACGCCAGACTCCTTGGGCGAGCTCATCTCTGATGTCGGGGAGACTATTATGTTTTGGGGAGACCTTACCCCGAACCCCTTTCTTCTTATCGAGCCCTCCTTGTCATCGGTAAGACTCCCCAATGTCGGCCAGACCTCTTAGCGCACATCTTTCCTCTCCTCGAGGGGACATCCTATCGGTATGACCCTCCATAGTCGCTAAGACTTCCTGGAAAGGATGCAAATCTTTCAGCAAGCTTCCCCATGTCGGCAACACTATCACTTGTCGCTGTAACCTCATAGCGAAGCCCCTACATTTGTTTGGAGTCTCTTTGATTTCCTCTTGTCATACTGATGTGTTCTCTTTCGCTCTAGCTGTGTCGCCGTAACATCTCTTGTCGGGGAGACGTCCTATAGATACCCCATGTCTCGACGAAATCCTTATAAATTCACCCTTTTGTCCCTGTGACATACTTATTCTCTCACTGAAGATCACCGATAGGATCCCCTTTTGCTGCGTCGGTGTGACCGGAGCCGCTCGGTGAGATGTTACCCCAATGCAGTTGAGTCTTGTCGAAGTGTTCACTTTGTTGGTGGTCAATAAGACATCGTGGGTTCACTAAGACCTTATATTGATGGAAAGATTTCTCACCGAGGTGGAATTTTTACCGTCAGTCAGCAAGACCTGAAGATTTCACCAAGACCATATGCCGAAGAAGATGACTCATGCCAAAGTGTTTGCTTGTTGTGCGATAGTCGGTGAGACTTCATGAATTCGCCGAGACTTCTTGGCGATGAGCAAACCTCCGGCTAATATATGAATCCTTTTGTCGCCGGTCGGTGAGACATAAAGATCTTGCCAAGACCTTTCTCCAAAGGAGATTCTTATGTCGATGGGAAACTCTTGGTCGCTGGAAAGATGGTTGATGTCTCGCCGATAGAGGCCTGCGCATGAATTTCACTCACTGTGACATCTCTGGGGTCTTGCCAACTTTTGCCTTAGCTAATTTTTATGACCAACTGGATTGAGGAATGCATTCCAATTGAGCTCCCCTAGTAAATATCATTAGGTGTATGATTAAATCCTGCAAAAGAAAGGTCTGCATTAGTCCTTAGAAGCAAATAAGAAATATTATAATAAATCCACCATTACTTATAATTATTTTACTGAATCCCTAGCAAGAATAAAACCAACCTAGGTTGAGACAGAACCAAGATTAAATCAGATAGATCAAAAGTCAAAATTAGGAGGAAAACAAAAGAATTTTAAAGAGGAAAGCAAGTAACCAAAAGCAAAAAGAAACCAGAAAGAGAAAGGGGGACCCATTTTGTTCCAACTTGAAATGGGGGTGGTTATGCAAGGCATAACAAATGGCGACTCGGCTGGGAAAATGGCTTAACCATTTTCAAAAAGCTGAAGGCTTTAGCTACCCAGAACTCCTGGTACATGGTCGTCACAACTCTAGTTGGGTCAGTTTTAACAAGCAAGGTTGAGCTAGAATCTCAAATGTAAGCCAACAGTAACTAGCCTTGAATCTATGTGTGTGTGCTTGATAGTGCATCATCTTTTCATAAATTTTTCCCTATCTTTCAAACAACAATGTGCAAGATCTAAGCTACATAAGTTGATTCCTTTTAGTCATCGTGCAATGATATCCTGGGCATTGCTCCGCTGCTAGTCAGGTATCTATAGCCCCAATGGAGATACCTCTAGTTTCCTCACAGCATTGCTCTACTGCCAGTCAGGCGTCCATAGCCCCAGTAGAGATACTGGAATCACCCATTCATGTTGAATCCTTTTTCTCTTTAGATAATTCTTTTCTCTCTTTTTTTTTTGGTCATAGAGTTTTAGATATTCCATTTAGTTCTTTTTCAATATGTCAAATGTTTAACATTTGATTTGGGTTGAAAACTACCATGGACCTCAAGACAGCACTTAGGAATCAGATTTTTCACCCAAATCTTGCAACACCATAATCCTAGGACAGATATACCCTTACAAGAGGAGATGTTCTTAATGATTTGTGAAAGATTGAGAGGATCTAATGAAGGTTACTTACTTTGCACCTTGTCTTCAAAACTCTCACAACTCTTATTGACAACAAGCATGAAATAAAGAGTTTAGGACAAAATCACCCAATTAAAAAGCTTGAAAATACCTAAACCACTTCTCTCCTAGCAACCAAAGTATGCTTCAAATAAGATAGCCACCATTTAAAGAAGGAAAGAAATAGGTAAACCCCAAAGAACAAAACAAAACAGAAACCACAGAACAAGGGAAACAAAAAGACAGAAAGGAAAGACAAACAAACAACAAACTATTTACAAACAACGAGCAAATTATTTACACAAAGAGCAGTAGATTATTCACATAAAGAACAGAGTTATTTACACATAGAGACTATTTACAAGTAGAAATTATTTACACAAATGAATCACCCAAAAAAATTCCAACTTCATGATTCAAAATAGTGCTTAAGAAACTGTCCATTAACAGGAAATGGGACAGGTTCTCCAGTTAGAGTACTTAATCTGAAAGTGTTTTCTCCTAGGATCTCAGCAATCTGATAGGGACCTAGCTAGAGCTTATCAAATTTCTGGTGACTACCCTTCTTTTCACTAGCCTTGTCCCAAAGCAACACAAGGTCTGAATCCTAAAAGCTTTAATTTTAGCTCTTTTGTCAAACCAGCGTTTGACAACAGCCTGGTGTCTAAAGAACTGTTGCAAGGTGGCATCTCTTTGTTCTTCTAATTTTAACAAAGCAGCTAGTCTCACCTCTATCCTATTGTCACTAGAGTAGAATTTCTGCATGAACTCAAGGATAGGTATTTGCAGATGGATAGGAAAGAAAGGCTCTTGGCCATATACCAACTTGAAGGGTGAGGTGTTTAAAGCAGCCTTAATCCTAGTCATATCTGCCCATAATGTGAATCTCAGCTAGGTATGCCAGTCTCTAGGGTTATGCTCTAACAGTTTCTTAATTACCCCTAAGAGATTCTTATTGGTTGACTATGCTACTCCATTGCCTTGTGGGTAATAATTTGAAGAATACTTTAATACAATCTTGTGATCATATGCCCATGAAATAAACTTAGCAGAAGAAAAGGCAGGGCCATTGTCACATACCAGAGCGAAGGGTACCCCAAACCTTGTAGTGATGCACTCGGTGAGGAACTTGATCACTACCTTTGTGGTGTTGTTCTTGTAGGGTATAGCCTCTGTCCATCTTGTGCAATAATCAGTAGTAGTCAAGATAAACTTGTGTCCTGCAGAAGAATTCGGGTTAATCACCCCAATAAAATCCAGTGCCCACTGGGCAAATGGCCTTGCCTCATAGACAGGTTGCAAGGGCATGGCTGAGTGGAGTTCCCTTGGTGCAGAAATCTGATAGGTGTGACATGTCCTCACATGCTGATGGGCATATTTGAATACACAAGTCCAGTAATAACTAGACTTGAGGATCTGGTGTGCCAAAGAATCTGCAGACCCATGACATGTGCCATGTTTCTTATGAAATTCTGAGATCACATGTCTAGCCTCTTAATGATCAAGGCATCTTAAGTATACTCCTTCGTAATTCTTCCTATATAGTAACCCTTCTTTAGGCATGTAATGAGAACTCTTCAGCCTTAGGGCTCTCCTTTGAGTGGCATTCATCCCTTCTGGACATCGATTGTTGAACATATAGTAAACTATATCAGCATACCATGGGTCATTAGAGAAAGTATGGGTCATGTATTGCTGATAGATGATGTTGTCGCCAATGTTTGCCATGGATTTGGACAAACCCATTCCCCTAACTAGCTTCATAGGGTGTATATCCAGGTCGAATTATTGCAGGATGGCCATCCATTTGCCTCTCCTTTCTCCCAGCTCGCTCTGCATGAGTAGGAACTTCACAGTCGTGTCAGAAACTACAACGATGACTTGGCTTCAGAGGATGTAATGTCGAAACTTCTTGACAGCCCGAACCAGCGCAAAAGCTTACTTCTCAAGAGGCAGGTATTTGATTTTTGCATTTTTGAATGGAGAGCTCATGAAAGCAATCAGTCTCTCCACTGCCTCTTCTTTTCGCTGAGTTAGAACAGTCGCGCATGAATGCTCAAAAGCAAAAGAGTAAATGTAGAATGGCCTGAGGTAGTCAGGGCTGGTGAGCATGGGTGCCTCTAAAATAGATCGCTTGACTTGTGAAAATGCATCATTTGCCTCCTCAGTCCACCCTATTTTGGCGTCCTTCATCATTTTGTTTAGTGGCTTTACAATCTCTACAAAGCCTATGATGAACTTTCTCACGAAGTTGATCTTTCCAAAGAAAGATCTTAACTCTTTCTTGCTCCCTGGCCTGGCGATCTTTAGGATGGATTTGACTCGATATGGGTCAATTGAAATCCCCCTTTTAGAAATTATGTGCCTTAACAGCTTCCCTTCAGAGACTTTGAACATGCATTTGTTGGGATTCAGGGAGATGCCATATTGGATGCATCTCTCGAGAACTTTGGCTAAATCAGCAGCATGATTCAGCCGATCCTTGGAGAACACTGTTAGGTTGTCCATGTAAAAAATAATGCACTTACCAATTAGGTCCTTGAATGCTATGTCCATGGTGCGCTGGAAAGTTGCTCCAGCATTTATTAGACCGAATGGCATCCTCCTATATGCAAAAGTTCCCCATTTGGTAGTGAAGGTTGTCTTCATTCTATCTTCACAGTCGACCATTACCTGATTATACCCAAAGTAACCGTCCAGGAATGATATCATTTGAGATCTATTGATAGTCCGCAAGACTTCATCCAGAGAAGGAAGTGGGTAATTATCATTTTCTGAGGCTCTATTCAGATTTTTGAAGTCGACACATACCCTGATCTCCCCCTTCTTCTTACGAACTAGGACTAAGTTAGCCACCTAGGTTGAATGGCATACAGAGAAAAATATCCTTGCTGAGAGTAATTTTTGAATATTTTTTATAGATCAATGGTTCAATCAGGGCATTGACAGGGCACTGCTTCTATCGAAAGGGTTTAGCTTCAGGCTTCAAGGGAATAGTGTGAGTCATAACAGAGGCATCAAATTCCTTTAAGTTTTCATATCCCCAAGCAATTGTAGAAATATCCTTCTTAAGTGCCTTCAATATGTCTTTTCTGATTGCCTCAGGGCAGGCTTTCCCTATGTAGACATTCCTTTCAGGACCAGAATCGGCTAAGTTAACTGTCTCATATTTGCCTCCCTTTTCTTCAGCTGATATCTTCTCTCGAGCCCTTGGGTCTGAATCAAAAATCCTTTCCAAGGCCACCATTCCCTTAGGAATTTTATTATTCTTTAAGTTAAGAACTCCTTCTGTATCACAGTCCTCATGGTTCCAGTCCCGTTGATCTCTGTTGGACTCATCAATAATTTGCCTCTCAAAAACATCTGAGCTTGCTAAGAAAGCAAGAATATGTCGGTCGTCATCAAAGACTTGGAAGTTTGTGATATTATCAGGAACTGCAGGGGTGGAAATTAATTCCACTGAGAATTTCTTGAGATTGGAGCCTTGCATAGGATCCAAGGTACTTGCAACAACAGCCAATGAATCAACTACCTGACTTTCTTCCCTAGGGATTAAGCTAATCCCAAAGGCATCAAAGTCTTCGATCAGGCTCCATACCCTATTTCTATATGCTGCCAACCTTCTGTTGTGATAGGTGTATTGGTTGCGCACTTGCTTGACAACAACTTATGAATCTCCCTTGACCATCAAGGCTATAACTTTCTTCTTGTGTGCAAACATCAATCCTCGCACAAGAGCTTCATACTCTACAATGTTGTTAGTACACCCAAATTGCAACCTATAAGAAGCAAAGAAAGTTTTCTCTTTTGGGCTAGTTAGTTCAATCCCAACACCACAGCCTGATTTAGATTTAGATCCATCAAAGGTGAGGGTCCATAGCTGATCACAAGCTGGGGTTGATCCTTTTGAAGTTTTTGTGGGTGTTTGGATAGAATGAGCCATAGGCAGGGCTGTTTGATCTTCTACATCAGATACAGGGAAAAAGTGTTCTGTAGTTTCTTTAGGTATACCTTCTGATGTTGGCTCAGTTGTGTCATCTGACCTGTGGCTATCCTTCTGAGAGTCACTTGTTTCCTTGGTTGACCCCTTGGTTTTTTGTACACTCATGAATATAGGAATGTCGGGCAAGCCTTGGGGTTGTTCCACATGAGTATGCTGGTTAAGACATGTGACTGAGGCCAGTTCAATTTGGGAAGGAATTTCTTTTGGAAGTTTCCTATCCCTGGTTAGCATTGTTGCTTCCTTGGCTTCAAATGAGAAGCGATCTACAATGGTCTCAAGGTGGCTTGTGCTAGCTTCCTCGGCTTTAGAAACATGATTTAAAATGTCAATGTAGGGTTGGAAAATCAATTCAGAATGACTTTGGTAGTGTACCCTACACCAATTAGGGAGCAAGAGACTTTGTAGATCTACACCTTCTCCCAAGACCAGTTGATCTTGCTACAATTTATTGATCAATGCTTATTGATTTTCATCAATCATAAGATCAGGAGACTTTGGTATTGGCAGTTCTTTAGGATCTAGGACAGAAAAGGTTAAAATTTCTTCTCTTTTGTACACCCCTATCCCAGTTTCGAAATAGGCTACCTCATTGGGGCAGTCATATTCAGTGATGACATGCTTGAGGCAGGGCTCGCTTTCAATCCTGATTTGTGTGGGAATCCCTCTCCATGGTAGCCACATATGTGAAAAGTCAAGGGAAAGATACCCCCTATACCTTTCATCAAATCTCTACTTAACGGCATACCATAGGTCTCAGGAATGTCTGCTACTTGAATGTCTATTCTGGTTTGAATCCTAGGGTCTGACCCTACTTGGACATGTATGTTTTTCAATTCTCCAACTACGTTAACCTCCATATTGTCAAGTTGGATGACCCTTTTGTTAGTTTGGATAGGGTCCAATCCTAATTTCTTGCATATATAATATGGCATGACATTGCCTGAAGCCCCTGAATCCAACGAACAGTTATGTAGATTCTTCCCACAAATTCTTAAACTCGAGAGAAATGGTGGGGTACCTACCTTATTTCTGTACAAGGCTACATTTATAACTGCAACAAGTGCAACTTTGCTTTTTCCTTTTGATCTATCAGCTTGCTCCAAAGCTTTCAGCACTATCTCCCTTTGAGTAGGGCACCACTTTAAGATGTCAAAGAATGACAAAGAAGTTTTTTGTCTCTGCATCTCATAAACAACATCAAATTCCATACTATAACTTGGATTACTTTTGAAAATAGCAGAGGAATTACCCTTATTATGGAAGTCAGGCAGGCCATTTGGTGGAGGAGGATTATTATCAGCACCTTGATTTGGAGGCACCATGTGATTAGGTGGTGCAGACGTAGTGAGTGGACCCTTATTCGGATTTCTCAGGAAGTGTCCTCCTTTGGTCTGAAAGGCTTGGACATCATATGAATCTTCCTCTGGTTCATTCTCCTCTTGCCTTGGGAACAAAGGCTCCTCCTCAAAGAGGTCATAACCATTGCAGTATCCACTAAATCACCTCCTTTGTTTGAATTCCCCTAGAATGTGTGGGCGTCCTCGTGTGCCATCTTGACAACCTTCTCCATCTAAGGGCAGTTTACCTCAGAATGGGTTGCAATATCATGCAGCCTGCACCAATTGGTCATGAAGTTAAGGTTAGCCATGTTTGCAATATGTGTTTTCTCCTCATTTGCTTGATAGTTATGGGAAACTCCCCCATTATTGGGCCATGTGTTCCATTGTCTGTTGTTGTTTGGCCTTTGATTATACCCTATATTCTGATTTTGATAGCCCTGGTTAGAGGAATTTTGGCCCTAATAACCCCTTCGGTTGTAATTGTTGTTATTCTGATAAGTACCCTGATTGTTGTTGTTTTGATTGAGATAATTACCTTGGCTTTGAACAGGGTTCAGTCGAAGCTGAGCCATGTCATTTGTAACCTGAGATAGTGTTTTCTTCAAGGTTTCTACCTCATTTGTAAGTTGGACTGTCTTCTCACTTTCCACATTCTTAGCAGCAGGTGGCTGACCACTATAATTTGGTGTTCCAATTTGGTTCTGATGACCATGGGAACTTTGAGGAAGCTATGATTGTTGAAAAAGATCAAAAGTTCTTGTAGCAAAGAATGGGACAGGAGGCTGAGTTTGCAATTTAGATATAGGCCCATAGTGGGAAGGAGACATTCATGGGATAGTATTGAATAGAGGAGTTGGACTATGCATCTGATATCCTATTGAAGGGAAACCTCCTCCTAGGCCTCCTTGTTGAGAACTGATTTGTTGCTGCAGCTTGATAGCTAGGTGATAGACTTTGGATAGAGAATTAATATCAGCTGGTTGATAAGTTCTTTGCAAGAACAAGCCAAGCAAGGGGTTTATAACTCTAAAGTAAGCTTGGATGGCACTATTCTTAGTAACCAGGTAGGGATCTTGCAATCTCCTATACATTCATTAGAACCTGATATTGAATAAAGGCAAGGATTCACCTGGTTCCTTTCTGATGGTAGCAAATTGGTGATATAAAAGAGCTGGATCCACATAGATTTTGAACTGATTAATGAAAGAATTCTCCAGGTGTGTCTAGGTCAAAATAGAACCTTGAAGGAGATTAAGGTACCAATTGTAGGCCATATCCCCTAAGGAATAAGGAAAAAACCTACAAACTACATCATGGTGGGCTACCTGAGCTCTAGTACAAGCATCTTTAAAAGCTTGTATGTGCTCTTCAACACTCCTTGATTCACCATAAATATACTTAGGACAAAATTTCTTAGGGTTCTTAGGCAGGTCATGAAAACCTCCAGGAATAGTCCCCAATGGAGAGGGATTATTCTGAAAGAATGTCATTGGTGGTGGTGGTGGTGGTTGAGCTAGCTGTTATATGGGATGAACTAGCTGTGATGACAATTGAGATGAATTTGGTGGTGGATTGATAGGTACCTAGTGGGGTATTGGTGAAAATCCTGGTGGAGTGAGCGGAGCTGACAAGGGTGGCATGATGGTTGAGCCAGGCTTATGACTCTTGTGCCTTGTTGGGGTCTTGAGTTCTATCAAGGGTGGTGGATTTTTAGCTGTCCGAAGAACTCTATGGGACCTTTCTGAACAGGAAAACCCAGCTTTATCCAGTTTTCCCTTTTAGGCCCTCCTAGCGCCAGTTCCTGTTGATGGTGCTTTTGACACAGCAACATGCAAACAGAATATTGCTACTCTCTTTCTCCTGAAAGAGAAAGATGATCACATGGATATCTTAGCTCCCAAGGTCTATGTAGTTGGTTCTCAACTATGTTGATGTTGCTCAATTGGTCAATGTAACAGTAATGTTCAAGGGGCCTACTGGTGTTGAGCTTCTGGATAGTTCTAAGATCAAGCATGAATTTAAACCTACTCTAACCAGGGGTTTTAAAGAAACATCAAAAGATAGGTCAGGGCTTTGGAACAGAAAATAATGATACTTCATCTGAATTAACCAGACATGTCACCTTCCAAGGAATTCCTAACTAAAACTGAAGAACAAGGCCAACTTGTGATTAACACACAGTTGCATTCATTCCTAGTGCTAATTCCTACAATATAGCACTAATTGCCATTTTAAATAAAACATAAGATAACAATTAATTCCTTGAAGACTTCACAAATCAAATGATCAATTTAAGAAAAATATCATTCTGGAACACAACATGAAGTAGATTAAACTCTGATTGCTTCTACTGTTAGTTAAATAGATAAGCAATATTTACAATTATGGCCCAATTACCAGTGTACAGAGAATTTGTGGCTCCAAATCATTTCCATCTACACTAAGAAAATTGAAAGATACATTGGTCTATTCTGATTCTAACCCCTAACTGAGAAAGGCACAGCAGCTCTCATTACTGAGAATCAAGATCAGCTTCTTCCCCTCTCACTAACTCTACTGGTTCTACTTTGTTTCTAACTTAGAAGTTTTTTAACTATCTAATCCCAAAAGTTCTAATTCTTCCTGCCTCTAATAATTTCCCCCCTTACCAAGAGGCAAGAATGCCACTATATACAGAATATACCGAAAGAATGTGATGTCCCTGTATTAGGGTTTTCAAAAATATCTCCTGACTGCAAGAGGGTTAGCTCTTAGATCTTTCTAAGGAGGTTCAAAGTGGCATTCAATGTGAAGCCCTACTGTCCATGTTGATGAAGGATTTCTATCCTCAGGAGAAGCCTTTTTAGATCTTTTTGGCAGCTGCAGCATTAACTCTTCTATCTTCGTGTCCACCTTCGAACTCTGTTGGGGTTGCCTTGAATGCACAGAATATCTCCATCAATACCAATCTACCTCCTTGCTAGTAGTCACTACAGCTGTCCCTATCATTCACAGTTTCTCCTTCCCTTCGGCTTCCTTTCTGTTCTGGACTTCTTTGTACGTTGACTGTCCTCTGGAAGCACCATCGGGCCTCCTTGTAGATCTGAACACCGTCGCCCGAGCCGATCCATCATCATATGTTCTCAAAAGGAATCCATCTTGCTTGCATTCTATTAGTCTTTTCCATAGGGGTGGTCAATCTGTCAATGGCCCACCTTAGCTCCTTCTGATTGGACGATCACATGCCACGCTAGATTCCCGAGTAGTCAAGAGCAGTCTTCCTTAAATCGCATGTTGGTGAGACACTTATCGTGTCTCCCCGATGTGACTTTGTCTTCTAACAGTCATCGGCATAGTGCGGACCAGTCGATGAGACCCTTCAGTGAGCTGTAGAAGTCATGTTGAGCTGACAAAGACCATCGGCAAGACAGTCGCTAGTCGATGTGACATTTTGGCAAACTTCTGAATCCTTCAATGATTTTGTTTCATTTCGGCCAGACCCTTTTGAATTGGCAAGAGATTATGCCAATATTACTTCACGTCGGCAAGTCCTTTCCTCTTCGTCGAGACCTTATACCGAGGTCTTCTTCTTTCACCAATTTGTTCACTAGTCGGTAGGACATTCCGAGGTCGGGGAGACATCATAGTGACCCTTTTGTTTCTCGTCAAGCCCATTATGTTTCGGTGAAGCTCTCTGTCATCACCCAGACCTTATGGCGAAGGTGAAATCATTTGCCGATACCGCTTTACTTTGGTGAGACCTTCCTTCTTCGCTAAGACCTTATGACAAGCTTTTTTTTTCTCCCCAAACTTATTCTATCGGCAAGACTTTCGGCGACGCCAGACTCCTTGGGCGAGCTCATCTCTGATGTCGAGGAGACTATAATGTTTCAGGGAGACCTTACCCCGAACCCCTTTCTTCTTGTCAAGCCCTCCTTGTCATCAGCAGGACTCCCCAATGTCGGCCAGACCTCTTGGCGCACATCTTTCCTCTCCTCAAGGGGACATCCTGTCGGTATGACCATCCATAGTCGCTGAAACTTCCTGGTGAGGATGCAAGTCTTTCAGCGAGCTTCCCCATATCGACGAGACTATCACTTGTCGTTGTAACCTCATAACGAAGCCCCTTCATTTGTTTGGAGTCTCTCTGATTTCCTCTTGTCATACTGATGTGTTCTCTTTCACTCCACCTGTGTCACCATAACATCTCTTGTCGGGGAGATTTCCTATAGATACCCCATGTCTCGGCGAAAGCCTTACAAGTTCACCCTTTTGTCATTGTGACATACTGATTCTCTCACCGAAGATCACTGATAGGATCCCCTTTCGTTGCGTCGATGTGACCGGAGCCACTCGGTGAGATGTTACCCTGATGCAGTTGAGTCTTGCCAAAGTGTTCACTTTGTTGGCAGTCAGTAAGACATCGCGGGTTCGCTAAGACTTTATATCAATGGAAAGATTTCTCACCGAGGTGGAATTTTTACCGTCAGTCGGCAAGACCTGAAGATTTCGCTAAGACCATATGTCAAAGAAGATGACTCCCACTGAAGTGTTTGCTCATTGTGCGGTAGTCGGTGAGACTTCATGAATTCGCTGAGACTTCTTGGTGACGAGCAAACCTCTAGTCGATATATGAATCCTTTTGCCGCCAGTCGGTGAGACATAAAGATCTCGCCATGACCTTTCTTCGAAGGAGATTCTTATGCCGATGGGAAACTCTTGGTCGCCAGGAAGATGGTTGATGTCTCACCAATAGAGGCTTGCACATGAATTTCACTCGCTGTGACATCTCTGGGGTCTTGCCGACTTTTGCCTTGGCTAATTTTTATGACCAACTGGATTGAGGAATGCATTCCAACTAAGCTCCCCTAGTAAATATCATCAGGTGTATGATTCAATCCTACAAAAGAAAGGTCTACATTAGTCCTTAGAAGCAAATAAGGCATATTATAATAAATCCACCATTGCTTATAACACAAGGATTTTTACGTGGAAACCCTGTTAGGGGAAAAACCACAATGGATGGCCAATCCACAATAAGTTCTAAGTATACTCAATAGAATTATTATAAAATGGGAATGCACTTGCATTCAGGCTCATTTCCTAGAGCTCACTACTCAAAATGAACTTACTATCCTTACAAAGGTTTGGAATAGATCCAAAAGAGAATGAACTAAAAATATAGCATCTACCAATGCTTGGTTGCAGTTTTGGTTATGCTCTGATGATGAACTTTTTTCCTTCTGACTAATATTGAACTTCTGCTCTGCTTTGCTCAAGTTCACACACAAAACCCTTATGCGTAAGTGAAACTATGCATGATATCGCTCAAATACTCCTTGGATGTTCGCAACATACACCAATACTTCTTGTTGTCCCACAAAAATGATGTGATTGATCATCTAAATATATTCGGGACCGGGGATATAATCGCTACAAGTCAGATTAGTAAAACTTAGGATATTTGAAACTTGTCGGCCCAAAATATGAATAGATTTAATGTGTATCCAAACAAGTTTTCTAATCATAGCTAGGACCAATAATTAAATATTTGAACATGAAAACATCTTGACTAATTCCACTTAACACATCCACAGCGTGCCACATTCCCTGAGTCGGCTACAACAGACAAATAGACAGAAAAATGTCCTACCGGACCTCCTACCTCATACTGTAACTAATGCAACACCACAAAGCTCGATAATAAGATAATCCACATGCTTAACAAGCAATTCCAGAGATCCACAACACAAAAAGACGATCTGGTGAAGCCATTTGATCGAATACCCTGTTCCACACGTACTCTGTCAGTAATACACATTGTATCACATTATCTTATGGTATAATTGAATACTAAACTATGGATCATGGGAATGACTTCAGTTGCCATCAATGACAACATTAGAAGCCATATGCCAACATGAAGACTTGGCTAAAGTAGGGATCGAAGATCAGGATATTGTTGCCTAGATGACAAACAAGTTCATCCATTGTCACTCAGCCTTCTAGCGAACTAAAGCAGCCACAACTACTTTGAACCAGACAATGGATGGCATGTGGAAAAATTTATCATAGCTAAGTGAGATGGGTTTTTCGTCTCTATTTCTTGAGCATGGGTCGATCACCACAGTCAAGCTGATTGTAGAAAGAATTGAAGAAAAGAAGCGTGACCCAAACATTTTCCAGAGTTTCAGCCATCCTCTTACTGCAGCAGACATTGGTGTTATTCATCCTCTTGCACAACTATTGTTCCATTGTGAGGCAGGGTTTGGTTTACCTGAGACACTTCCTTATAAATAAACGCTCGACTTGGGCAGAGCATAGGAGAATTTGTGCAATATAGCGAGACAATCCGAGGATGACTGGCCACCCCTATAGGTAGCCCTTTCCAGTCTCTAATTTCATTGCCAATGGATGACACTCTGGTCTGCAAACCAGAGAAAATTTTGGGTTCCATGTTCCTCAAAGCGAAACACCTTTGATAGTCACCAGAAGCTGTGAATATGAAATTCACCATGCTCCCTTCGGGTTTTGTTTTTGGCTAAGTACTGGTCCATGCCTTCAAATAAATTCATTGACCCCCTTTTGATTGTCACCATGGCCTCTACCACATGTCCGCTCATCACTCCTCGAAGGATTTTTCTCCTTGCTCTTCTATTGGCCCTCGATATGCTCCCACGTGTCTTCACCGCGAGTTATTTTGATTGCTTCCTTTCACTTCCTCATCGGTCCCCGCTCACGTGCCATGTAGCTCCCATTCGCAAAAAGATTCATTGGACCCCATAGGTGCATCTATCAAACATTATTTCCATGCGTCCCTTCAGCGCAAGGAATAAAATGAACAAAGGGCTACGACATGTTGCCATGTGTTCTAACTGTCTATCCAAAGAGGCGAAACTTGTATGCACAAGACTTTGATGGGACCACTGCCATCATTCACAGGGGATGCACCTGAATGAAGGCTGACCAAATGTTGTGTTTCGAATATTTTTTGTTACAACAACCAAGGGAAATCATTGCCTCAACATCATTGCTTAGGATTTTGAATCTTTTCAGTTGTTGCTCACCAAGCGATGGAAGGCTTGCTATAAATACTGCTCTTTTCTTCTAAAGAAAATTTCCAGAAGTTTGAGAAGTTGGAGGTTCTGAGTTTGAAGATTACTTGCTACATGCTTTTCAAGCTTCACTAGTTTTAGAATTACATGATTTTTGGAGAGACCAGGCCTTTTATTGTTTAGATTATTGCAAGAACTCACAGACTGTGTCATTGTTCAGCCTCTCAGTTTCTTATGCTATTGATAAACTTTATACTGTGCCATTATTGTTTGAATTGTTTATTTACCACACTTCTATAATTTGAATGCACGTTTGTTGGTTTAGATCATGTCTTTCAACTATTCTATTCAGTAAATAGGTATGATTATTATTTTATGTCATTGAATGAGTTTTTCATGTTGCAATCCTTAATTTATGTTATTCTAGGACATGGTAAATTGCTAAGCGAGCCCTTAGATCATATCCAAAAGATAGGTTTATCATGCCTTTTATCTACATTCTAGCGCATCACCTTAGTTAGATTCTTTATTTTTATATCTGCTTCCATTTTTTATTCCAAAACCCCAATTACAGAAGAAGCCAACCTCTTTAAAAATTCAGAGGTCACTCAGTTTAGCACAATAGGTCCCCCATAAACTAAGTTTCCCACAAAGGGATGTTACCTTGCCAATTTTTGGCATCAACATTAAGTATGAATCATTAAATGCTACTTCCATTCATGTCATATAGAATTATCTAATGTGCTCCTTTGGATTACCACGCCCTTTGTATTTATCAAATTTAGGGATCTCAAAACCTGGAGGGAATGGTATCATTGTGATATTACGATCAAAGGGATAAGGACATAAATCTTGCACTATGTATGAATTTTTAGTTTTCCCCATTTGAATATCTTGGATTTTCTATGTGAGTGTCTTGATTTGTGAAGATGTGGTATTTGTAGTATTTTTCAATGGTGGAGCATATGTGGTGAATTGTATGATGGTGGTCAAATTATAAGTTGGATTTTGGTATGACGACGTGTTGTTGTTTTTTATTATATAAGTAGGGGAAGGGCCTTGATCCCATACAAAAAATAGCAAAACAATCCAAAGAAAGCAGCAACCAGACAAGAACAGCAAAATAGAGAAGACAACAAAGGAAACAACACTACATCACCACACCCCAAATAGCAAAGAACATCAACCAAGTTTCATGGGGTCATAGCAAAAAACCTTATCTAAGTACCAGTATAAACTTAACGAAACCATAATATCGTTAACCCACATATTATCAAAAGGCTGGCTAAACCTGTCATAAGTATCTAGATAGTGCCTAACTATTTTAATAGAGATTAACATAATATAATATAATTTCAGGCTTAAAAAGCCCATAATAGTCTCATCATAAAAGAAACCAAAAATACTAGTCGACCAAGTACCCATCAAAACTTAGAACAATGGCTAGACAAAGACATAATTAGGAATCCTCTATAAGACTCCAAGTCTTCTGAAGCTCTTCCACTATTTCTTCCTCACTGTCCTTTAGCTCCATCTTTCCAAATTAATCCACTTCATTCCTTCTTCCTTTTTCCCTTTGTTTTTTTTTATCTTTCCTTGGCTAGATATAGTACCCATAATTACTCTTTTCATGACCCCATCCATGACTCTACACACATTCTTAATGGTCTCCTCAATGTTCTGGAACTTGTTAGAATTGTCCTCTTTTTCCATCCTTCTTTCAATTTGCTCCACCCTCTATGTGAGCATGTCAATTTTTGAGCTCTTAGAGTTAGGAGGGGTGTCGATAGTCAACTCAATGGCCTCCAAATCAATCAAACTATCATTTATTTTTTCCTTCTCCTCTACTTTACCAAGGTTATTCCTTTCATCATCACATTGCTAGTCCTCCTATTGATTATCTTCTTCTACATCTTGGTTGGTGTCCTTGAGCACATCAAACTCTGAAGCACCCTTTGTTGAACAGTCTAGATAACTGAGAGGGGGGGTGAATCAGTTATTATAAAATGATTTTCTTCACTTTAATTTATCCAAAGAAAACTTAAATCAAACAGATATCAATGAACATGAAGGCACACAACAACACTATGCACAAAGAACACCAGAATTTATGTGGAAACCCAAGAAGGGAAAAATCACGAAGAATAATAATTCTCAATTATAAAGCATCGATTAAGGTGACACCAATTAAGGTGATTTTTACAAGGGCTCACTGTTAGGTTGTTCACTGCAGGGTGGCTCACTGCCCAGCTATTATAGCCAAAGATACAAAAAGGCTCACTGTCAAAAGAGAAAGGCTCACTGCCTATAGAAAATGGTTCACTACCAACAGAAGAATGATGAAAGGAAATCCACCACTAAAAGAACTATCACCAACAAACACTAGATAGAATCTCACTGTCTATTGCCTCTGGTCATACACTTTCGTACACTTTGCAATGTCTGGATATTCAGATTCACATTCATCACACCTGCTTTCCTCAAACAAAATCAACTCTTACTTATATCATTCCATGCTTCCATAATCTCTCAAGTTGGCCAAACATAATTTCATGATCTTCCTTGTCAACCAAATACAATTTGAAATAGGTCACCACAAAAACATTCTCGTGGTGGAGAGGAATGAAACGTGGACCAAACATAGCCTCTTCGGTCAAATCAACACGCTACATTATATCTGGAACCAAAGAGTAAGATATAATGAAAACCATATGTCAGAGCACGTTAACCAACTTTCAGATCAGTCTGGACCCAAAAGAATGTATCTTAGTGTGTTACAAGAGGAATGGGACTAGAACAAATACAACCAAAAAATAGATCTTTATAGCACGACATCCAGAACTAGGCCAAATCCAAATCACCAAGGCACCAAAATAGAACTTCAGTCAACCAACCAAGATATGTTGACATCAATGACAACAAGCAATCAGCATCATCTCAACACATTCCAACAATCTCCCCCTTTATCATGGATGGAAACATTCATCAATAACAAACCGACCATCTCAATATCAACATCAAGGACCGACAAAGGGAAAAACTCGCCTTAAAAAACTTACTCTGATCCCCCTATGAGGAAGCCACCAAACATATATCCAGATAAAAATGAGCATGTAATACCCTAGACCAATGCACAACCCAATGCATGTTATTATAGACTAGGAGGGGGCAGAACTCCTAACTTCTGCTGGAGATACTCAAAAGTATCTTTGCTCAACAATTTTGTGAAAATATCTACAATCTGCTCTTTTGTAGGTACATATTCAAGTTTCACTTCATTTCCAACACCTCTCTCAGGAAATGATATCTAATGGATATATGCTTCATTCTGGAGTGTTGTACCAGATTCTTGGAAATTTTTATTGTGATAGTATTATCACACATAATTGAGATTGGTTCATCAAATGATATGCCAAAATCCTTCAGCATTTGTTTCATCCATAGTATTTGAGTGCAACATGAGGATGTTGCAATGTCTTCAACTTCAGTAGTAGATAAAGATACAGAATCGTGTTTCTTACTTGACCAAGCAACCAATCAGGAGCCAAGGAAATAAGCTCCACCACTTGTACTCTGCTTGTTATCAACACATCCAACCCAATCAACATTTGTATAAGTTGTCAAAGTGAAATATAAATCCTTTGGATACCACAACCCAAAATATTATGTACCCTTCAAATATCTAAAGATCCTTTTTACTGCAACAACATCTGATTCCTTTGGTTCTTGCCGAAATCTAGCTGCTAAACAAATAACATACATAATGTTTGGTCTGGTAGCAGTCAAATATAACAATCCTCCAATCATTGACCTGTACATGCTTGCATCATCTTTAGGTGATTCATCTTCTTTTTTCAACTTACCTCTGGTAACAATAGGTGTACAAACCGGTTTGGAGTTCTCCAATCCAAACTTCTTCAATAACTCTTTGGTATACTTAGAGTGAGATATGAAGATTCCTTTGTTGTTTTGTTTTACTTGCAATCCAAGGAAGAAATTTAGCTCACCTATCATAGACATCTTGAATTCCTTTTGCATTTCATCTACAAATTTTTTGCACATATCATCATTTCCTCCAAAAATTATGTCATCAACATAAACCACAACAATCAGCATTTGATTTGAGTGAGTTCTATAGTATAAATTACTATCATCAGATCCCTTCTAAAATCCTTGTCCAATCAAGTACTTGTCTAATTTGCCATACTAGGCTCTAGGTGCCTGCTTCAATCCGTATAAAGCTTTCTTCAACCTACAAACAACATCTGGGTCACTTCCAGACTTGAATCCTTTTGATTTCTCAATGTAAACTTCTTCCTTCAGTTCTCCATTCAAGAATACAAATTTTACATCCATTTGATAAACTTTGAAATCCTTAAAAGCTAAAAAATCTAAGAATATTCTGATTGCTTCCATCTAGGCAATAGGGGCATATGTCTCCTCAAAGTCAATACCTTCAATCTGGGTGTAACCTTTGCAAGCCAATCTTGCCTTGTTTCTTATTACCTTTCCATTTTCATCCAGCTTGTTCTGGAATACCCACTTTGTTCCAATTACATTTTTATCTATTGGTCTGGGCACAACTTCCCAAGTCTGATTTTTCTCTATTTGATCAAGCTCTTCCTTCATTGCCTTCATCCAATTCTAGTAATTGCATGCTTCCTCCACAATCTTTGGCTTAGTTTCCAAGAGTAAACAGAATAATATTTTCTCTTGAGTTGCTTTGCTTCTTGTGATGATTCCCTTATTCTTATCTCCAATAATCTAATTTTCTAAGTGATTTTTCTATACATACCTTGGAGTTTTAGTTGTAGTTGATGGAGCCTCATTTGTTTCTTCTTCTTCTTCTTTCTTATATTTTTCTCCTTTGTAATCCAAGTCATCTGATTCATATTCAATATGCCTTTCAAGACTTCTTTAAACATCTTCATCTACTTTCACATTCACACTTTCAAAAATATTATTCAATCTCTTGTTGTAACATCGGTATGCTTTGCTTCTTGTAGAGTAACCCAAAAATATTCCTTCATCAGCTCTACTTTCAAACTTTCCAATATTGTCCTCATCTCTCCGGATGTAGCATTTTCTTCCAAAAATTTTGAAGTATTTTATTGTGGGAGCTCTTCCATGCCATAGCTCATATGATGTCTTTTTGTACTTCCTCTGAAATAGTACTATGTTAAGAGTGTATACTATTGTGTGTATCGCTTCTCTCCAATAGACCTATGGTAAACTTACTTCCATGATCATTGTTCTAGCTGCTTCTTGAACTGTCTGGTTCATTCTTTCCACTACACCATTCTGCTGAGGTGTTCTAGGGGCAGATAGATGTCTTTTAATGCCATGCTTTTCATAGTATTTGTTGAATTCATCAGCAGCAAACTCTCCTCCTCTATCATATATTAAACACTTGATTCTTTTGTTAACTTCATTCTCAACTCATGCCTTGAAAATCTTGAATTTTTCTAGAGCTTCTGATTTCTCTCTTAAAAATGCAACCCAAGTGAGTCTAGAATAATCATCTATTAAAAGCATGAAATACCTCTCACCTTGTAAACTTCTTGTTTTGGTCAGACCACGTAGGTCAATGTGTACAAGGTCCAACATACCAGTAGATGATTCTTCTTTTCTTTGGAATGTTTCTCTAGTCTACTTTCCTTCTTGACATCCTTTGCAAATAGTGGTGTCTAGTTCGGTCAGTCTTGGAAAATCTCTAACTACTCTTGATGAAATTATCCTTACCAAATTGTCAAAATTGATGTGACACATCCTCTAGTGCCAAACCCAACTGTCATTGGATTGAGATACTAAGCATCTTTTTGTAGCTCCTTCTAGCTGATACATATTTCCACTTGTTCTTTTTCCAACTACAATAACAGTTCCAGATCTTTTTCAGCTCTCACAACCATCATCCTGAAACACCACCACATTGTAGCCATTTTCGCACATCTTTCCAACACTTAGAAGATTATGATATAAACCCTTCACATACTAACATTTTCAATGTTATTTTTTCTATCAAAGGTAATAGAACCAATTCCAACAATCTTGTCGTTTTATCATCACCAAATCTAACTGAACCTCCATCATATTTCTCAAGCTTCACAAACTTACTTTTATCACCGATCATATGATTCGAACATCCACTATCAATCATCCATTCATCTCTATTTATTTTAACAAATAAAGCAGCTTCAGTGCAAATGTTAGAGATATCAAATCTAGGTTCATCCTTTTCCACCAAAAACAAACAATCCTCATGATCTGATTCATCATCTAAAATGCCAACATTTTCATTAACATAATAGGCCTTCTTATTGATTTTCTTGAACTTTTGTCTTGTTCCTTTCTTCGGACACTTAGTTACTATATGAACAATCTTTCCACATCTAAAACATTTAAGAGGTAACATACCTTTGTACTTGTTGCTAACTCTTCAATTTCCTTGTGAAATTTGCTTCCAATTCCTCTAAAATTTCATCATCTGGATCCTCTTCTATTTTTGTGGCTTTGAAGGTTGTTTTTGATTTCTCCTTTTCTTTTCCAAATTTCCTCATTTCAAATGCATTCAAAGTGCCAAATAGTTTCTCTATGGTGAATTTCTTCAGATCATAAACTTCTTCAATAGCTGAGATATTGTCACTATAGCTTTTTGGTAGGGCCATTAGAATCTTTTCCATTATATCTTCATTTGTTAGAGTGCCTCCTTGATTTTTGACTTCATTTACTGCACTGTCAACTCTCTGAAAGTAGCTAGCTATATCCTCACTTTCTTCCATCCTCAAGTTTTCATATTTGTGCTTAGTTGTCAACTTCTTTGATAATTTGACTCTATCATTTCCTTCATAGATTTCTTTCAACTTTTCCCAAACTTCATAAGCAGTGCCCAATGAAATAACTTTTGTTAACTCAGTCTTAGACAAACCACTAAATATTGCATACCTTGCCTTTTCATTCTCTTCATAGGTTGAAATCTCATCCGCAGAACTAGGGCGGGCTCCTGCTTCAACATATTTTTTCTCAACAGCTTTCCAAGTCTTGTACCATAGAGAGATCAGATAACCTCTCATCTGAACTATCCATAAACTATAGTTAGATCCATCAAACACTGGAATTTTTAGTTTTTGTGCCATTGGATCTACCCCAAGTAGTTAATCTCTTCTTTGAGGAACCAAAGCTCTGATACCAATTGTTGAATAGTCCAGATAACTGAGAGGGGGGTGAATTAGTTATTATAAAACAATTTTATTCACTTTAATTTATCTGGAGAAAACTTAAATCAAATAGATATTAATGAAAATGAAGGCACAAAACAACACTATGCACAAAGAACACCAGAATTTACGTGGAAACCCAAGAAGGGAAAAACCACAGAGAATAATAATTTTCAATTATAAAGCACCGATTAAGGTGATTTTTACAAGGGCTCACTACCAAGTTGCTCACTGCAGGGTGGCTCACTGCCAGTTGAGCTCACTGCCTGGCTATTGTAGCCAAAGATACAAAAAGGCTCACTGCCAAAAGAGAAAGGCTCACTGCCTATAGAAAATGGCTCACTACCAATAGAAGAATGATGAAAGGAAATCCACCACTGAAAGAACTGTCACCAACAAACACTGGATAGAATCTCACTATCTGTTGCCTTCGGTCATACACTTTCACACACTTTGCAATGTTTGGATATCTAGATTCACATTCATCACACTTGATTTCCTCAAACAAAATAAACTCTTATATCATTCCATGTTTCCATAATCTCTCAAGTTGACCAAACATAATTTCATGATCTTCCTTGTCAGCCAAATACAATTTGAAATAGGTCACAACAAAAACATTCCCGTGGTGGAGAGGAATGAAATGTGGACCAAACATAGCCTCTTCGCTCAAATCAACATGTTACATGATATTTGGAACCAAAGAGTAAGATATAATGAAAACCTTATGTCGGAGCACATTAACCAACTGCCAGATCGGTCTAGACCCAAAAGAATGTATCTTAGTGTGTTACAAGAGGAATGGGACCAGGACAGATACAACCAAAAAATAGATCTTTACAACACAACATCTAGAACTAGGCCAAATCTAGATCACCAAGGCACCAAAATAGAACTTCGATCAACCAACCAAGATATGTTGACATCAATGACAACCATTAATGACAATAAGCAATCAACATCATCTCAACACATTCCAACACCCTTTTCCTCCAAGAACTCAATTTCCCCATACTATCAGGTACATATTCCTCCTCAAAGGAGACATCTTTCTCCTCCCTAACCACTTTTTTTCATTTTTTATCCTCCAGTTCAGTAGGATCCACACTCCTCTTATCATCAGAGTTTTTTCTTTTCTTACATATCTCCTATCCTTTGGAAGAAGCTAAAGTAAGGTGGGTAGACCTCTGACCCCCTAGGGGAGTGAGCACACTTTTAGGGCTGATATCTTTATCATCATGGATAGTAATGGTAGGGGTTTCAGGGAATAGCTCTTTTATCACCACCTTTCTTTTCCTAACAGTACCTAGGGAAAGGCAGGTTGTGTTTCACTTTTTAGGGGTAATTCTTAGGAGCTTCTTCCAAGCAGGGTCTGCATTTTTATGTGGGGTAGTGTGATGCATTTTTTAAACTTTTTTTTTAGGGAGTGGGGACAGATTTCAATCAACTCTATTTTAATAGATATTTTTGGGGAATGAGGGTTCTCTAGCAGATTATGAGCTAAATTCTTTTGCGGGATCAAGGCAAGAGCATATTTGTAAATTTCCCTAATTAAACCCCAATGCAAAGGTGGGTTTGCCTTATTAGCCAGACTACTGCAACGATCAAAGGAGAAAGAAGGGCATATTTATTTTTTCAAGGTGGTGAATGTGGTTCCGGATAGGAAAGTGGTGTCCAGGCACTAATTGAAATCTACCCTCAAGAGTGAAATATTTCATAACAAAAACACTTACATTGTGGTATGGAGGCGAGAGTTGCAACCTTGAATAGCCATTTTGAAACCTCTGAGCTTTTTCCTTGGCCTCAAAAATCGTATAAATGTAATTATGGTAGTTCCCCATGATTTTTTGGCAATTTTTTTGCCTTCGTATTTGAGACCAATGGCTTGAGCTATCATTTTTGCATTGAATGTGAAATGAAGCCCACCCAGGTTTACCTCGCCATCCTTTCAAGCATTTGCAAATGTGTTATATGGTGTGAATTATGGATTGGTGTGATATTTTGGACTTAGTGGTGATGAAGGTGGTGGTGTGTTATATTCTCCAAATGAATATTACCTTGTGACATTTTGTCGAGAATTATCACATTGTTGTTGTTGATGATTGTATTGCAAGCCTTGTTGTTGTTGTTGTTGAACAAGCAATTGGTGTTGAGCGTATTGTTTTTGAGCTTGCAATGCTTTATGGGCTTGTAAAGCTTGCTGAGCTTGCAAGGCTTGTTGAGCTTGTAAGGTTTGTTGTTGAGCTTGTAAGGCTTGTTGTTGTGTAATAGCTTGTTGTTGGGCTTTCCAAGCTTGTCTTTGAGGAGATGGAATGGTATGTTGTAGAGGTGGAATAATGTGTTACACCCCAATTGTGTAATTACTATTTACTATACTATGTAGGGTAAAATGTGAATGTAATGTGAATGTAATGTGAATGTAATGTGAATTCAGTGGATGAATAAATTATGTGTGCACTTTGATTATCACTACTTTATGAATGAATGTCACCTCATTTAATGTCATATGAAGGAATGCATTTATGTGATTAGATGGATACTGTATTGATATTCTAACTTTGGAGATGTATTATGTATACTACATATTTTATGAATAGCTGAATGTTGTGTGCATGTGTTAATGATTGCAGGTATATGTTTAATTCCTCCAAGTAGAGGGCAAGTATCACTCAGGAGAAGGTCTTGGTTGGGTAACCAATAACGTAACCTATTTGAGCTTACACACAACACAATAGAATAATTGAGTCAAGATATTAAGTGGGAAGTTGGTAAGTCATTCTTTGTCAGTATGTCTTCTTTAGTAAGAGTCTAGTTTACTATTCAGTGCATGCATGAATGATGTTTATCTGTTTGAGCTTGAGAGTTCTTTCCTTGTTACTATGTTTGTATTGATATGTGAAACATACAAGGTATGTGTATGCATACACACATGCATGACAATGATAGACTATATGCACAAAGGAACACATACATGAGGGTACATAGGTAGACGTACCTACACACACTCATGCACGAGTTTCTTATGTGCATGGAACTATACGATGGAACCAACGACATGCATATGTATACGTATAGATATATCGCTTGTAGTCTCTTATCAATACCATAACAATTATGTATGATTTGGTATGAGGATTGAATATGTGTGTGTGTATATATATAATGTATATACATATATCCATATGTATATATGTATCCATATATGTGCATGATGGCAAATAGGCATGCCCATACAAATGTATCGATACATGTATACATATGCATACATGTACACAGAGGCATATATATATATGTATGTATACACAACCGATATATTAATATAACAATGTGATTACTATTTTGATGTATTCTTTTGTATATCAATTATATATACATGCTTTATTGACATATGATAAATATGGAAATATACTAACATATACATATATACATGTGTGTGTGTGTCAGTATATAAATGTATAAGTTATGTATATATAATTAAAATGATATTTTCTTAGAGATCGACTATCTTGAGCAATGAATATCAACCAATTTATAATGCTATATATATGGATTTTGAAGTCGATTATCATGAACAACTTAGAGGCCAAATTTGTGATAGTTATGACTGTATTCTTTGGGTTGCATTTTATGCTCTTGTTGTCAACAATAGAAGAGTTTTCGATCTACAAACTTAACACAACCATTAATTTGATATTTAGTAAGAGAAAAGGTCGACGCCTTTTTATAAGGAAACCATGGACTTAGTAAACTATATTACCATGTTATTTTGCATCAATCAACAGCTATAAAAGCATGATACATATCAACGACTATGTCAAGTTGATTTAATAAGTGAATCAACACATATCATGACTTAGTCAATACTTTAACTTAATGGCACGAATTTGTTATTGACTATTTCTCTAAGGGAGGAAACCATGCCATCTTGATAATGCATAATAATGCTTGGCACCACCTTTGAATCCTTTAACCTGTAAATGTCTTCTTTAAGATGCAAATCGAATTCTAGCATATGCAGATTTGAATTGGTCTATGTTTGCTATCATTTAGCTAAGTTGATATGTAGCTATTTAAGTTGATTATATGCTTTCATATTCACCACCTTTTAGCTGAGATTCATGTGTTTTTGTGCATGCAATTTGTTGTCAAATTTCATGCCTAATCTATATGTTGTGTGATCTCCAAGTTGTTGTATAAATAGAGGAGTAAGCTCATATGTTTGCACGCATTCTTCCATGCATTATTTTTGGTACATATTGTTGTATTTTATCTATATTTTTGTCTGCAATAAATTGTCAAGAATAGTGACTAAGATCCTTGAGTTTTAGAGTGGGTTGTTTATTATTATTGAGAGAAGTATTGCCAACTTGAGAGATAAGAGGTTAATGAGTCTTTTGTTGAGGATTGATACCAAGCTAGTTGATGATTTGGAAGTGTTGTGACTATAGCCAATTAGTTGGAAAGCTTATCGTAGGCATGAGAATATTCTTCTCTTATTTGCATTAGTTTGAAGGATTTGCATTATGACTATCTAAACTAGTCTTTTATAGTTACTTGCATATAGGGAAAAGTATTGTTGCTTTGAAAGAAAAGTGAAAACTATTTACTCTATTTGTGTAATGTTTGTAATTACTCTATGATAGAAGAGACTATTTTTCATATGTATTATAACTATACTAGACATGAATAGACATGGGTAAAAGAGATTGTTTGTCATAGGTATGGTTATTATACTAGATATGATCAAACAGAGACAAGCTTAAGGAACACTCATAGCCAGATAATTATTTATGCTAGATGGCTAGCAAATTACTCCTAGGATTATAGTCCAGTGAAGGGAGTGAACTAGTACCTTGCTTAATGAGTTGTGTTACCTTAGGTTGTGTTAAAGAGATAGGTTATCCTGGGGAGTAGCTTGCCCATGGAGAGGGATTGCATAAGCATAGATATAATAACCTTAACTCAAAATGAGCTTGCTATAGTGTAAGTGAATGGTAGACCTTCACTCAAAGTACTAAGTTAGAATACTTTGGCCAAAGTAGTGTGATTTCCCTAGGTTCCACTGTCAGTTCACCATGTCCATTTAAATGCTTGAAGGGTACCTAGAATAGGTTATAAATCCTAGTCATGTAGGGCACCACACTAAGCTCAGAGTGTTATGTCATATGGGGTTACCCAACCAATACCTTCATCGAAGAGTAGGGCCATCTATCATCGATAGATGTGCATGGGACCGCATATGAGTCCTAGGTTGGCAAAAAAGCGCTTGAGTGATGCTTCTCCTCAATAGGCAATAGAAGACCAAGGTTTTGAAAGGTGGAATCCTAAACCATCTATATCTTATGCTATGAAGCTTGAAGGAGCTATGTGTGTAGTTTATACTTTCTTGGAAATATTGTACTTGAAAAATATTGTAATGGAATGGAAATTCTTATTATATGTTGTATATCATCTTTGTTCATATATATTTTCAATAAAGAAATGAATTTTTTTTATTGCAATGCTTTATTACATAGTTTATTTTACTCGCACGATAAAAACTTAGGAAATTTACTTCAATGAATGTATGGCACATTACGTGTGGTATTAGAGCTACCAGGTTTAGCTCTGGAACCTATGAGCTCGTCATTTTTTCTTTCCAATGTTATCTAATGTTGTGAATTCTTGTGCCAGGATGGTGTGTCTCATATTAATGGCTCAAAAGTCAGTAATTGGAAATGAGTGCTACCTCAAGGCCAAGAAGGAAAGAGAAGCCATCATTAGAACAATCAAGGGAACCAACTATGACAATGTTGTCTAGTTGAGTGACATCGAAACATTTAGTCACGCACTTTCTCATATCAGTGATGTGAAGAGGAAGATGAAGATGGAGGCAATGTACAACAATCTACCTTCCATCTCACCTGAAAATTCTAAGTCATTATCACTTTCCAGGGATATGCCCTTGAAAGGAATTGTCAGTCTAGCATTCATCTTTAGGGACCTTAGAGATCTTCCATTGGCAAAAGTAATAGTAATTTCCTCAATAACGAGTCTGAGGGATATGTACCTCAAGATCAGCTAGATGAGAAATGCCTCATGAACAAATGTCTGTGAAAAGGGTAGACTATATTTTTTATGAACACCATATTAGCATTGAAACTTGTAACTATGTATTGAATGATAGATTTGAAGGCTACTATGCATTTTGGGATAGATATGAGCAATTAAGGGATGAACAGAAAGATAGAGATGAACAAAAAACTCAATTTGTAGGATATACTCCATTAAGTTATGTGTTAGAGAGTGAATCTGAGGGATATTCTCCACTCAACCATCTAAATAGCCGCTCCATGTAATCAAAGGATATTGAAATCCTTATGAAATGAATAAAAATATTTATCAAAAGTGTGTGCTTAATCTTATGTGGAATCCTTTATGTGTGTATCAATGCCATTTCTAATGTTTTCCATAAGATAGTTGATAACATAATTTATTCTAGCATGGATAAAACATTTAGGTAAAACCCAATATTGTGAAGATGGTGAGGACATGAACCAATCCTAGCGGTAGCTAAGAAGTTGGGAAAGGACCAATAGGAATTGAAGCTAGACTTGACCAAATCTCAGCAAGGTTGGACAACCTTGAATAAGAAAGGGTAAAAGCTAGGGTTGAGTAAGAGGTTCATGTTAATAGGAATGAAGGTGAAAACTCTTCTCATGGATGTAATGAAACCCGTGATCACAAAAAAGAAAGATCACCAACACCATATGAGGAAATAAATAAGAAGCATATGGCTTCCAAACTTTCCAAAGATATGAAGAATATTGTTCCACCCAAGTTTGCAGGAAGCGCCAGTGAAGATGAAGTTGAGGTGTGGCTTGTTCAAATGGAAAAGTAATTTGAAATATGAAATTACACTGAGACCACTAAAGCCACTTGGGGTGCATACTAGTTAGTTGGAGAAGCTTCGACCTGGTGGATGAACAAAAATTTGGAACTCAATATCAACACATGGAAGTTGATATGGGGGGAACTTTTTGAGATTTTCTGCAAGCAATGGTTGCCCCAACTATACTATGACAAAAAACTCATGGATTTCCAAAGTTTGAGACAAGGAAATATGTCATTCAATGAGTATTGGGAGAAGTTTACTCGAATTTTACGTTATGTTCCTATAAATCATAAGGATGAGCGCTTCCACATTACAAAATTTATAATGGGACTTAACAATCAAATTAGAGGAGAAGTGGATATGCATGGTCCAACAACTATGGATCTTGTATATGAGAAGGCAATTAAGCAAGAGCAAAAGCTTAGGGCTACCTCTAATGTGTAAGAAAATAGAGAACATAAGAAGGTTGTAGAAATTTCTAGCAAGCCAACTCCAAATAAGGTGGAGGTTGTGCAAAATGTACCTAAGTAAGGAGAAAAAGGTAACCACAATAGTGGAAAAGAGTTGAGAAGGGAGTGAAGAAGGAATGGTTCCAACCAAAGAAATACCAACAATGCTGGTGGTAATGCTAATGGATCTAGAGAACCTGCAAAGAAGAAGGTACCGTTCACGAGATGCTATACTTGTGGGGGAGACCATTTTGCTAGAGATTGTCCCAGTAAGACTTTCGATAGTTCACTACCTACTCAATGGGTAATGTTCCAACAAAGGATACATGTTGCAGTGGATGACCATCAAGCAAAGTACCAGTCAACTCCCATTGAAGCTGTAGGTATTTTGTTTGGTTTAACTATTTCAATTCTTATCGATACTAGTGCAACTGAGAATTTCATTTCACCTAGAATAACTAAGAAATTATCTAGAAAGGTTGGACACATGGCAATGTCTTGGGATGTAGAGTATGCAAATGAGTTAAGAGCAAAGGTGGACAATGTTTGTTCGAGGCTAGGTTAGAGCTACCTTTTTTCTCTACAAAAGTAAACCTATATGTCACACCATTAGGATCCTGTGTTGTTATCTTAGGTATGAATTGGTTATGGAGACATAGGGATAAGGTAGATTTCCATGCAAAAACCATAGAATTCCTAGATGATCTTGGTAATCGTGTAAAGTTCCAAGGGATACCTAGAGAGGTGGTGAAGATTCGTCAAGTCTTGGCAATGCAACTAGTGAGGGCTGAGAAGAAAGGGTGAAAACTCTTTGCCATTAATATTGAAGAACTTGAAGAAGGTCTTGATAACTCGGATTCCCATAGCTTCCAAGAGATGGAAGATGATGAGATAGATGACATTGGACTGTTAGACATGGAAAAATATCCTATATTGAGAAAAAATTTAGATGCGTTTCCAAATGAGTTACCTGGGTTACCACCGAAGAGGATATTTGATTTCTCTATAGATATAGTTACAGGGTCTGAACCTATTTCCAAAGTGCCCTATAGGATGACAAAAACTAAGCTAATGGAGCTTAAGGCACAGTTGGATGAACTGTTGTTGAAAGGGTTGATAAGACCAAGTGTTTCGCCTTGGGGAGCACCAATTATTTTTGTGAAAAAGAAGGATGGAACTTTGCATTTGTGCATCAACTATTGTATGCTTAACAAAGCACAATGAAGAACAAGTATGTGTTGCCATGCATTGATGATATTTTCAATCAAATGAGAGGAGCTACCATATTCTTGAAGATAGATTTGAGATTTGGATATCACCAATTGAGAATTAGAGATGAAGATATATTTAAGACTACATTCAGAACCAGATATGGACATTATGAATTCAAAAGGTTTTACCATTTGGCTTAACAAATGCACCTATCACATTTATGAATCTAATGAATAGTGTATTTAGGGACTATCTAGATAAATTTCTCTTGGTTTTTCTAGATGAAATCCTGATTTATTCTAAGGATAGGAAGATCACTATAGACATTTAGAGATAATGTTACAATGGTTAAGAGAACACAAGTTGTATGGTAAACTATCTAAATGTACTTTCTTCCAAATGAGAGTGCATTATCTAGGGCATGTGATCTCGATAGATAGAATATTCATAGATCTAGCCAAGATCAAGGCGGTACTTGAGTGGCCTGTACCCAAGAATGTGTCTGAGGTAAGAAGTTATATGGGTCTAGCAAGGTACTATAGAAATTTTTTTGCGGACTTCTCTAAGATTGCTTTTCCAATTACTTCTTTATAGAGGAAAGGGAAGAAATTTGAGTGGACTGAAAAGTGCCAAGAAGCCTTTGATCTACTTAAAGAGAAGTTGACCACTGCGCCAATCTTGAAGGTACCAGATCCTGAAGGTAACTTTAGGGTTATCACATATGTGTGTGGGGAAGGTTTAGGAGGTGTGTTAATGCAAGATGGGAAACTGATTGCTTATGAATCTAGAAAGTTGAAACCTTATAAGAAAAATTATACATCGCATGATTTGGAGTTAGAAACTGTGGTTCACACATTGCAAATGTGTAGGCACTACTTGTTAGGAAAACCCTTTGAATTGAAAATTGACCACAATGGGTTAAAGTACCTTTTCACTCAACCTAATCTAAATGCTAGGCAGAGAAGATGGTTAGAGTTAATAGTCGACTATGATTTCAATATCAGCTATATAAAAGGGAAAGAGAATTAGGTTGTCGATGCCTTGAGTTGAAGACGTCATATTGCTTCAATAGTAACAATTCAAACTGACTTTAAGGGACAAGTGTTGCTAAAGTGCAAAGAGGATGAGTACTACTTGCAAGTAAATCAGGCACTCGCTAATAATCCACAAGATCACTCACTAATAATCCATAAGATTCTAGGTATGAGGGTTTTCATTTTGAACCTAATGGATTACTTAGATATAAAGGTAGGATGTATGTACCTAACATAATGGAGTTAAGGAATTTGGTATGGAAAGAAGTACATGAGGCACCATACTCTAGACACCTTGGAATGACCAAAATGGTGGCAACTATAAAACCATTATATTTTTGGAAAGGGATGAAAGGAGATGTTGCTAAATTTATGGCTAGGTATTTGGAATGTCAAAGGCTTAAAGCATAACATCATCATCCTACAGGCTTGTTATATCCACATGAAATACCAGAAAGGAAGTGGCAAGTCATAAGTATGGACTTTATGGAAGGATTTCCTATGTCAAGAAATAAGCACAATGCCATTCTTCTGGTAGTAGATAAGCTTACCAAAGTCGCACATTTTATACTCGAGAATCTAACTGATGGAGCACCTATCATAGCGAGAAATTTTGTGCAAGAAGTGTTTAGGTTGCATGGAATTTCAAAAAATATTATCTCGGATAGGGATGCACGAGTCACTTCTAGGTTTTGGCAAACCTTATTTTTTGCACTAGGGACTCAGTTGAATATTAGATCAACATATCATCCAGAAATGGATGGACAAATAGAAAGGGTGAATCAGGTTTTGGAAGACCTACTAAGAATGTATTGCATGGATCAGTAGTACAAGTGGGAAGACTACTTACCCTTAGTCAAATTTTCTTACAATAATTCTTATCATTCTTCGATAAAAATGGCTCCTTTTGAAGCATTGTATGGTCAAAAGTGTCGAACTCCTATAAGCTAGGATATACTTGAGGATAGAGTGACTCTTGGGCCAAAGATTTTGGTTGAAATGGATGATAAAGTTAAGATTGTGAAGCAAAGGTTGGTTGAAGCTAACAATCGTCAGAAAATTTATGTCGATGCTAAGAGAGTGCCCTAAAATTTTATCGTAGGTGACAAAATGTTGTTGAGAGTGAAACCTCACAAGAGTTCCATTAAATTTGGAAAGTCTTCCAATTTATCCCCATGTAATGTTGGACCTTTTGGGATTCTAGAGGAAGTAAAACCCATAGCCTATCAAGTAGCATTGCCACCAGCTCTTTCCAGAATGCATAATGTCTTCCATGTGTCTTACCTTAAGAGGTATGTACCCGGTAATAATCATGTGATTGATTGGACTGCTTTACAAGTATAAGAGCCCAAAGTGGTAACACTTGAGCCCATCAAGGTGCTCATAACACGTAAGCTTTGCTTGTGTAATAGGGAGGTTTTGCAATGCAAAGTCTAACGGGATCAGTATGTAGAAGACTCAACCACCTAGGAAGATTATGTTGAGATTCAACAAAAGTTTCCTCACATTTTAGATGCTTATGAGAATGCTTGAAATAATATGTTGATTGTTTTCTTTTTTATGTTGCTACATAAAATCATCGGGGACGATGATTCACAAGGGGGGAGTATGTTACACCCCAATTGTGCAATTACTATTTACTATACTATGTAGGGTAAAATGTCAATGTAATGTGAATTTAGTGGATGAATAAATTCTGTGTGCACTTTGATTATCACTTCTTTATGAATGAATTTCATCTCATTTAATGTTATATGAAGGAATGCATTTATGTGATTAGATGGATATTGTATTGATATTCTAACTTTGGAGATGTATTATGTATAATACATATTTTGTGAACAACTGATTGTCGTGTGCATGTGTTAGTGATTGCAAGTATATGTTCAATTCCTCCAAGTAGAGGGGAAGTATTAATCAGGAGAAGGTCTTGGTTGGGTAACTAGTAACGTACCCTATTTGAGCTTACACATACCACAATAGAATAATTGAGTGGAGATATTAAGTGAGAAGTTGGTAAGTCATTCTTTGTTAGTATGTCTACTTTAGTAAGAGTCTAGTTTACTATTGAGTGCATGCATGAATTGATGAAAATGAAGGTAATAATGTATCTTAAAACTTGTAAAATTATGAGACTGTAGATCTAATTAAGTGTTCTTTGTCACAATTCTTTGTGTATGATTAATCTGTTTAGATCAATTTTACCAATTGTAGAAAGAGACAGAAGATTGAAGAAGAATGAGACAAGGAGATAGAAGTGACACAACATATACGTGGAGAAACCCTTTCAGGAAAAAACTCCACTAGAATCGATAATGCTTGTATTATTTAGCCTTAGAACAATAATATTGCATCAATCCTTGATTGATATGCTTCCTTGCCTTCAACAATCCTTCTTCACAACCTGCAATAAACTCTAAAGGAACTCTCATACACTTGTTGCAATTAATAGACAACAATCAAGCATGTAAACTCATAAGAGTTTGTGCAATACAAGAGCATAAAGCTCCTCAAAAAAATCTATGCCTAGATTGGGCAAGTAGAGTTCCACAATGTAATCTGAAGTCAAACCAAAGTCTTCCTCAATTTAGGCACCCCAAAACTAAACACTGAAGTGAAATTTGGTCAAGAAGATATCTTGCAAACTTCACCTCAAAGTTGGCACCCAATAATGGGCCCACTTGACTGAGCCTTGTAAGTATCTTCTCATGTAAAAGGTGTTAACTGAAAGATGCCAACTTGGGCACCCAAGGTGGTCCCAAGTCAATCTTAGTTAACTGAAACATATCTCTCCACCAATTTATGCAAACATTATGCATGATTGATCATCCCCACTTAACTCAAAGTATCCACCTATTATTTGTCATGCAACTCAAGTCAACTAGAATTCAACTCAAAATAACTACATGCAACTGAAGATAATTGAACCATAACTAAACTGAACTGAATTGAACAAATATTGAACTAATACTAAACTGATAGTGCCACTCCACTCATGTGAATATCAATCCCTAATTTGTAGGATCAAAACATGCATTACTAAAGTGTTATCAACCCTCCAAACTGTTAACTAAAGCAAGGTGGGTTCCACCTTCCATGTGGATGCCCCATGTGCTCCTATCTTGTAGGAGCTCTTCTGCGACGTCCCCACATGTTCCTATCATTTAGGAATAATCACAAATTTTAATTTACATGTTCATTTTATTCGAATTTAATCTCTTTCTAATCCTAGTGTTGGGGAACACTTTCCAAGGACTTAAGAGATACATGAAATACGTTTAGGATTACAATTAAATGGCATCCTATTCCCAACATTCTCCCACTTGACATTATACATTGAAATTATTCTAAACAAGGAATCATTATTATAAATCAAGTACAGGACTCAAGTCTAATGGCCTTCCTGCACCAAGAGAACTTATCTATAGGAACTGGTTTCATAAGATAATCTACAGCATTGATCAAAGTTTCAACTTTCTCAATCAATACCTTCCCACTCTCAACCATTTCTCACACAAAGTGATACTAAAGCTTAGTAAAAGCATGATACACATGATTTTTGGCTAAACAAATAGCACTTTGACTATCACATTCAAGTCTAATTTGCTTGCAATTAAAACCAATACCTTTCCCAAGTCTCTATAACCAAACTGCCTCTTTAGAGGCATGTGTAGCAGCCACCATTTACACTACTTATGTGGTGGACAAAGCAACCATGGGCTACCTCTTACTCAGCCAACTAAGTGCAGCTCCAAACAAAGTAAACACATAGACACTTGTCGACTTTCGACTGTCCAGGTCTCCTTCCCAATCTGAATCAACAAAATCATGTATGTCCAATGATCTATGCATAATATCGATATCATTAGCACCATGATAAACCAAACAGTAATCAAAATTACCTCGTAAATATATAAACACCCTCTTAACATAAGTCCAATGTTCTTTACTAGGGTTAGACATAAACCTACTTAGAACTCCCACTGCTTGGGCTATATCTGGTCTTGTACAGACCATTGCATACATCAAACTACCAACTACACTAGCATATGGAATTTCAGACATTTCCTCATGATCAAAATCAGATTTAGGACCCATGTCTAAACTTAACTTCGTGCCAACTGGTAAAGGAATATTAATTGGTTTACTATCATGCATGTTAAACCGTTTCAAAATAGTATCAACATAGTTGCTTTGACTTAAGCAAAGCTTTTTATTACCTCTATCTCTACTGATCTCCATACCAAGGATATATTTTGTAGCCCCTATATCTTTCTTCTCAAATTTTCTAAAGATTTGTGCTTTCAATTCTTTGATCATTACCTTGCTATTACCAATAAACAACATGTCATCAACATACAAGATAATAATTAAAAGTTGATCATCAATAAATTTTATGTAAACACAATGATCTTCCTCACTCATAACATAACTAATTTTCAATGCAAAAGCATCAAACTTCTAGTACCACATTCTAGGTGACTGTTTCAAACCATATAAAGATCTCTTTAACCTGCAAACCAATAATTATTTTCCTTTTATAACAAAACCATCAGGTTGCCTCATAAAAATCTCCTCATCAAGATCCCCATGTAAGAAAGCGGTTTTCATATCCATTTTCTCTATCTCAAAATCATAAGCATCATCAATATATAAAAGGAATCTAATAGAAGTTAATTTAGCAACAAGAGAGAAGATTTCATTAAAGTCAACTCCCTCTCTTTGGGAGTAGCCCTTGGCTACTAATCTAGCCTTGTACCTTTCGAGATTACTATCTGCTCCAATTTTCTTTTTAAAGATCCATTTACAACCAATGGCCTTTCTTCCTTTGGGAAAACTCTCAAGATCCCATGTGTCACAAGTATCCAAGGAAACCATTTCCTCATGCATAGCTTATGACCAAAGCGTGTTCTCATCTAAAAACAAAGCTTCCCTGTAAGATCTAGGTTCATCATTAGTACTCATCAAAGCAAATATACAAAAAAAATTAGGTGGGATATACCTATCAACGAGATTTCGTTGTCTTGTAGATCTTCTCAAAGCAGGTTCTTCTTATTCCTCAATATGCTCATCATGAGCATCTATCTCAAAAATCTGTGAACTCTCCTCATCGAATCCATCCAATTGTTCTTCAACATGTGCATCTTCATCCTTCTCAGTATTTGTCTCAAAATGCACTGTTTGAGAAGTATCCTTCTCCTTTGGTTGTTCTTCTCCTGTATAAGATCTAAATTCCCTAAAAATCACATATCTAGATAAAGTAATTTTTTTGGTTAGAGGATTCCAAAGCTTGTAACCTTTTACATTTTCACCATAACCTATGAATATGCATTTTTGTGCTTTTGGATCCAACTTAGACCACTTTTCTTTAGGCACATGAACAAAATCCTCACAACCAAAGATCCTTAAATTTGCAACACTAGGTTTCCTACCTAACCACATTTCATAAGGGATTTTATCTTCAATAGATGAACTAGGAGATCTATTGATTAAATAACAAGAAGTACTTACAACCTTGGCCCAAAGGCACCAATCTAGCTTAGCACTACTTAACATACTCCTAGCTCTTTCCATTAAGGTTCGGTTCATCCTTTTTGCTACTCCATTTTGTTGAGGTGTATATGGAGTAGTTTTATGTCTCACAATTATTGCATGCTTACAATAATCATCAAATTCCTTAGAACAATATTCACCACCATTATCTAATCTAAACACTTTTATCTTATGATCTGATTATTTCTCAACTAAAGCCTTAAATTCTTTAAACTTATTGAACACATCGGATTTGTTATGCATAAAATAGATCCAAGTGTATCTTGAGACATCATCAATAAATGTGACATAATATCTAGATTTTCCAATAGAGTCAATATCCATAAGACCCATAACATCTAAATGAATCATCTCTAATAATCCTTTAGCTTTATTTGTTCCATTAGGAAATGAAGATCTAGATTGCTTTCCAAACACAAAATGCTCACAAAAATCATTTTTTCCAATATTATAATCAGGAATACTATCAACCAATTTCTTATTAAGAATGGTCCTAAGACCTTTTTCACCAATGTGGCCCAACCTATGGTGCCACAACATACATGTATTTTTAGCTTCAGTTACATATGTTGATTTATTCAAATTGGAGGTGTTAAACTTAAACAAAGTCCCAATCTAAGATCCTTTAGCAACCACCATATTCCCTTTCACCAATCTATAACCACCTTTGTCAAATGTCACATGCATTCCAGAATCATTGAACTTAGATACAAAAAGTAGATTTCTAGCAAGTCCTAGAATATGTAAAACATCGTTAAGGGTCTTAACCCTACCATCACTGAAACACAACTTTATCTCTCCTTTTCCCACAATCTTTGTTGTGCTATTATCTCCAAATAAGACATTCCCTCCATCATATGCAATATACTTAGTAAACCACTCCTTGTTAGGAGTCATATGATAGGAGCAGCCTGAATCAATAAGCCAAGAGTCATCACTAACATTATTACATGAAATTATCAATGCATCATTACCATCATCTGAGGATTTATCTGTAGAAGCATCATAACTCTTTTTCTTGTTCTTATAATCCTTCTTTACATGTCTCAGTTTCCCACAATTCCAACACTTTACCTTACTCTTACCAGGGGTTTTAGACCATCCTTTGGACTTACCCTTTCCTTTCTTGTCTCCCTTAGGTTCCTTTTCCTTAGGCCTACCTCTTATAAACAAGGCATCTTGGGATCTTGTTTTAGACTTCCTCCTCATCTCCTCTAATAGGAGAGTAGGAATTATATTGTCCATCTTAGGATCTATGCCACTACCACTGATAGCAACAATTAAATTTTCCCAATACTCTAGTAAAGAACAAAGTAACAAAATGCATTTATCTTCATCTTCTAGCTTTACATCTATAGATGCTAACTGACTTAGAATCAAATTGAAAGAATTTAAATGATGTGCAATAGAATCACATATTTCATCTTTAAATAATACAACTATCTTTTCAGATACAACTTATTAGTAAGACTTTTGGTTTGATAGATATCACCTATCCTCTTCCACAATTTATATGTGGTAGCTTCATCTA